>CM055126.1:124740992-125340992 GCA_029206835.1 Rana muscosa | reverse complement strand
GTGTTATTGTGTTCTGCCTGCGAATACAATGATCAGTGTTGCTAACTATAGCTGGCAGCACTGATTGTTTTGGGAAAAACCTGACAGGCTGGTTGTACTCAAGTCAGATAATAGATTGACTTGTGTAAAACCAGCTAGCCCATACATTGATCGACTATGGCTGGTCTCTGCTTAGTTGGCGTAATTTCAATCCATGTATGGCTCGCTTAAACACTACGCAGTCCCTAAACATCCTTCCACAAACCTTTACATTTTTCCTTCCCAGATTCCCTTCATCCTCCTCACCTGTACATACTCTCCACACTTCTCTCCTGTACATACTGCTCACTGTCATACCCTCCACACTTCTCTCCTATACATAGTGCCCACTGTCATACCCTACACACTCCTCTCCTGTACATAGTGTCCGCTGTCATACACTTCTCTCCTGTACATAGTGCCCACTGTCGTACTCTCCACACTCCTCTCCTGTACATACAGCTCACTGTCATACCCTCCACACTCCTCTCCTATACATAGTGCCCACTGTCATACCCTCCACACTCCTCTCCTATACATAGTGCCCACTGTCATACCCTCCACACTTCTCTCCTATACATAGTGCCCACCGTCATACCCTCCACACTCCTCTCCTGTGAATACTGCTCACTGTCATACCCTCCACGCTCCTCTCCTATACATAGTGTCCACTGTCATACCCTCCACACTTCTCTCCTATACATAGTGCCCACCATCATACCCTCCACACTCCTCTCCTGTACATACTGTTCACTGTCATACCCTCCACACTTCTCTCCTATACATAGTGCCCACTGTCATACCCTCCACACTTCTCTCCTATACATAGTGCCCACTGTCATACCCTCTACACTTCTCTTCTATACATAGTGCCCACTGTCATACCCTCCACACCTCTATCCTGTACATACTGCCCACTGTCATATCCTCCCCACTCTTCACTGTCATACCCTCCACACTTCTCTCCTATACATAGTGTCCACTGTCATACCCTCTACACTTCTCCTCTGTACATACTGCTCACTGTCTTACCCTCCACACTCATCTCATGTACATACTGCTCAGTATCATACCGTCCACACTCCTCTCCTGTACATACTGCCCACTTTCATAAACTCCTCTATTGTACATAGTGCCGGCTGTCATACCCTCCACACTCCTCTCCTGTACATACTGCTCGCTCTCATACCCTCCACATTCCTTTCCTGTACATACTGCCTATTGTTGTACCCTCCCCACTCCTCTCCTGTACATACTGCCCACTGTCATACCCTCCACACTCTTCTCCTGTACATACTGCTCACTGTCTTACCCTCCACACTCATTTAATGTACATACTGCTCAGTATCATACCGTCTACACTCTTCTCCTGTACATACTGCTCACTGTAATACCCTCCACACTCCTCTCTTGTACATACTGCCCACATTCATAAACTCCTCTATTGTACATAGTGCCGGCTGTCATACCCTCCACACTCCTCTCCTGTGCATACTGCCCACTATCATACCCTCCACACTCCTCTCCTGTACATACTGCCCCCAGTATACCCCCCACACCCCTCTCCTGTACATACTGCCCACTATCATACCATCCACACTCCTCTCTTTTACATACTGTAACCCAACCCTACCCTCCACACTCCTCTCCTGTACATACTGTAACCTAACCTTACCCTTCACACTCCTCTCCTGTACATACTGCCAACTATCTTTCTCTCCACACTCCTCTTCTGTACATACTGCCCACTTTCATACCCTCCACACTCCTCTCCGGTACATACCACCCTCTGTCATACCCTCCACACTCCTCTGCTGTGCATGCTGCCCACTGTCATACCCTTCAAACTCCTCTCCTGTACATAGTGCCTTCTGCCATACCTTACACACACCTCTCCTGTACATAGTGCCCACTGTTAGACCCTCCACATTCCTCTCCATTACCTGCACATACTTCCCAGTTTTATACCGTCCATACTCCTCCCCTAAGCCTCTTACCCACAAAAACAGTTCTTTAAAATTATACTGAATATCCTCAAGGTTACCAGCTCTAGAATGGGCACAATTTTGTTAGTTCAACTAAATGAAATCTTCTCAGTCCTCATATTTGTTCTGCCCCTTTATTAGTACTCATTTCATTTTGTGATTACTACTGTGATGTATAGAGGAACATAGGGGATCTCAGCTACTCTAAATATAGCGCTGGTGAAAAAAGTGCCCCTTAAAAATATTTATGAAATGTTGGCAACTATGCACTTAGGC
The DNA here is from genome assembly GCA_029206835.1 of Rana muscosa. Classification (NCBI taxonomy): domain Eukaryota; kingdom Metazoa; phylum Chordata; class Amphibia; order Anura; family Ranidae; genus Rana; species Rana muscosa. The sequence continues at coordinate 125,338,713 of CM055126.1, read as the reverse complement.
ACTGACTAAGGGCCACCGGGTCAGTAGGGGGCCCCATGAGAGGCTCCTGGGATCCTGTGATAATAAAACAGTAGTAAACTTTGCTAACATTACTACTTTTTAGAGGCCCTGAGGTAGGTTATGCCATAGTGTACAAATATGTACAGCATATTAGCACATTAGGTTACACTTAAATTGTCAGACTGAGCCCTCCAGTGCTGCACTGTGATCAATCCGGCGGGTCCATCTTCACCCAGTCTTCCTTCTGGGCTCTGTGCCTTCAGTCACTTTCCTTGGCTGGGCTGCGTTGATGTCATTCCCACGCATGCTCATGCGCATCCTCTCTCTCTCATCCCCCCTTTCTCTCTCATCCTCCCTTCCTTACCCCTCACCCCTCTCTCATCCTCTCTCTCTTTCTCATCCTCCCTCTCTCTCTTTAATTTAATTTGTTATAACAAAAAATTGTTTGCATATTTATTTATTTATTATTTATAAAAGGCCCACCAAAATCCTCAGCACCAGGCCCATGATGTTCTTAATCTGGCCCTGATTAAAGTCCACACATCCCTTTACTGTTAATTAAAAGTGTGATGCCACAGGGAACCATCAGGACTAAGTAAGCCATTCTTTAATATGGCTTTTATCAGTGTAATTCTGCAGCATTATCACTTCATAGTCAAACGAAAGCCCGCCCTAGAAAAGTAACACGTAAAAAAGTTAATTAATGCGCAACTGTACTTTTGAACTTTAAAGTGTATAAAAAAATCAAAATCTATTCCTCAGTATGTTTAGCATCATGCCTAAATACACGATATTACCAAAAGTATTGGGACACCTGCCTTTACAAGCACATGAACTCTAATGGCATCCCAGTCTTAGGCTGGATTCACACCTATGCAGTTTTAGTGCTTTTTGCATTTTGCAGATTTACACTACAGTCCATTTAACATGGTTTCCTATGGAACACATTCTGTAGTGCAAATCTGCAAAATGCAAAAAGCAGTACAACTGCATAGGTGTGAATCCAGCCTTAGTCCCAGTGGCGTACTAAGTAGGGGGTGGGGGGGGCATGCCGCACCGGGTGCCACACACTGGGGGGGTGTCAGGCCGGCGCCCCCCCTCCGCGATCGAAGAGGACTTAGCCACACACTGGGGGGGTGTCAGGCCGGCGCCCCCCCTCCGCGACCGAAGAGGACTTAGCGCGGTGACAGGTAGGCAGGAAGGGGTACAAGCCACACCCGAGTGATACCCGTCAGCACACCCGGGACACGGCCGCAACAATCCCCTTCTCTCGTGGCCACGCCTCTGATAAGTCTCAGCTGTGATTGTCTCACAGTCACAGCCGAGCAGAGTGAACGAAGCTGCCTCCCCCTCCTCTGTGTAGTCTACAAGTGCTGTGTGTGCAACACAAGGCGCACTGATCATTATGGGTCTGAAGGGGGGTTTCTGTATTGTAGAGGGGTGTCTGCACTATTGTAGGGGGTTCTGTATTGTAGGGGGGTTCTGTATTGTAGGGGGGGTGTCTGCACTATTGTAGGGGGGGTGTCTGCACCATTGTAGGGGGGTTCTGTATTGTAGGGGGGTTGTCCGCACTATTGTAAGGGGGGTTCTGTATTGTGGGGGGGTGTCTGCACTATTGTAGGGGGGTTCTGTATTGTAGGGAGGGGGGTTCTGTATTGTAGGGGGGATTCTGTATTGTAGGGGGTTCTGTATTGTAGGGGGGTTCTGTATTGTAGGGGGGGTCTGCACTATTGTAGGGGGGGTCTGCACTATTGTAGGGGGGTCTGCACTATTGTAGGGGGGGTGTCTGTACCATTGTAGGGGGTTCTGTATTGTAGGGGGGGTGTCCGCACTATTGTAGGGGGGGTTCTGTATTGTGGGGGGGTGTCTGCACTATTGTAGGGGGGTTCTGTATTGTAGGGAGGGGGGTTCTGTATTGTAGGGGGGTTCTGTATTGTAGGGGGGTTCTGTATTGTAGGGGGGGGTTCCCTATTGTAGGGGGGGTCTGTATTGTAGGGGGGTCTGTATTGTAGGGGAGGGGGGTCTGCACTGTAGGGGAAGGGGTCTGCACTGTAGGGAGGTCTGTGTAACATGCAGGGGGTCCAGAACTGTTAGGGAGGTGTCTGTGTAACATACAGGTGTCTAGAGCTGTGGGGGGCTGTGGAATGTAAAGAGATCCAGAGGTATAAGGGCTGTGTAATGTAAAGGGGTCCAGAGGTGCAGTGTAATGTAAAGGGGTGCAGTGTAATGTAAAGGGGTCCAGAGGTACAAGGGCTGTGTAATGTAAAGGGGTCCAGAGGTGCAGTCTAATGTAAAGGAGTGCAGTGTAATGTAAAGGGGTCCAGAGGTGCAATGTAATGTAAAGGGGTCCAGAGCTGTGGGGTGCTGTGTAATGTAAGGGGTCTAGTGATGCAGGGTGCTGTGTAATATAAAGGGGTCCAGTGATGCAGGGTGCTGTGTAATGTAAAGGGGTCCAGTGGTGCAGGGTGCTGTGTAATGTAAAGGGGTCCAGTGATGCAAGGTGCTGTGTAAAGTAAAGGGGTCCAGTGGTGCAGGGTGCTGTGTAATGTAAAGGGGTGCAAGGTGCTGTGTAATGTAAAGGGGTCCAGAGATGCAGGGTGCTGTGTAATGTAAAGGGGTCCAGAGATGCAGGGTGCTGTGTAATGTAAAGGGGTCCAGTGATGCAGGGTGCTGTGTAATGTAAAGGGGTCCAGTGGTGCAGGGTGCCGTGTAATGTAAAGGGGTCCAGTGATGCAAGGTGCTGTGTAAAGTAAAGGGGTCCAGTGGTGCAGGGTGCTGTGTAATGTAAAGGGGTGCAAGGTGCTGTGTAATGTAAAGGGGTCCAGAGATGCAGGGTGCTGTGTAATGTAAAGGGGTCCAGAGATGCAGGGTGCTGTGTAATGTAAAGGGGTCCAGTGGTGCAGAGTGCTGTGTAATGTAAAGGGGTCCAGAGGTGCAGTCTAATGTAAAGAGGTGCAGTGTAATGTAAAGGGGTCCAGAGGTGCAGGGTGCTATGTAATGTAAAGGGGTCCAGAGGTGCAGGGTGCTGTGTAATGTAAAGGGGTCCAGTGGTGCAGGGTGCTGTGTAATGTAAAGGGGTCCAGAGATGCAGGGTGCTGTGTAATGTAAAGGGGTCCAGTGGTGCAGGGTGCTGTGTAATGTAAAGGGGTCCAGTGGTGCAGGGTGCTGTGTAATGTAAAGAGGTCCGGAGATGCAGGGTGCTGTGTAATGTAAAGGGGTGAAAGGTGCTGTGTAATGTAAAGGGGTCCAGAGCTGTGGGGTGCTGTGTAATGTAAAGGGGTCCAGGGGTGCAGTTGTGGAGAGGTGGTACACAGTAGTGACAAAGATATTGAAGGATGCAGGGGGCACAGTGGGGTGTTTTTACATTTTACCGTGGGGGGTGCCAGATATTGGATCCGCCCCGGGTGCCAAATGCTCTAGGTACGCCCCTGCTTAGTCCATATGGTTCAATACTGAGTTGGCCCACCCTTTGAAAATATAACAGCTCCACAAGGTTTAGAAGTGTGTCTATGAGAATGTTTGACCATTCTTCCAAAAGCGGATGAATTAGAGTGGAGACTGCGAGCCAGGCCTTCTCATCCACATCACTGCCTGACCTCACAAATGCGCTTCTGGAAGAATGGTCAAACATTCCCATAGAGACACTCCTAAACCTTGTAGACAGTCTTCCCAGAAGAGTTGAGGCTGTAAAGGGTGGGCCAACTCAATACGGAACCCTGTGGACTAAGACTTAGATGCCATTAAAGTTCATGTGCGTGCAAAGGCAGGCGCCCCAATACTTTTGGTAATAAAATGTATATATAGTATTCTTAAGCAAACGTTTTTTTCAATTTTTTTGCAAAGTCTCCTACCTATAGATTCTGCCAGTAACAGCACTTCCTGTTGCAAGTTGACGGCACTAAGCATTCCTTCACTTGACCATTAGGCTGCCCATCAAGTTTATGAAATTACCAATGGCAAACTAAAGGAACTTGCACAACAGGCTGACAATGCTGCTGTTAATTGCAAGACAGAGGCCTTGCAACTAAGACACTAAAGCCCTGTACACACGATCGGATTTCCTATGGTTTTTAAACCAATGGATTTTTCCATCGGAAAACCGATGAAGCTGACTTCCATCAGTCTTGCCTACACACCATCAGCCAAAGAACCGACTGTTCCAAACGCGGTGACGTAAAACACAAATGAGCCGAGAAAAATTAAGTTCAATGCTTCTAAGCATGCGTCGACTTGATTCTGAGCATGCGTGGGTTTTTTATCCGATGGAGTTCCCCACAGACGATGATAATTTTCTATCGGTTTTTTAACCATCGGATAAATTTAAAACATGTTCTATTTTTAAACACTGATGGAAAAAAAACGGCTTTAAAGAACAGCTATCCTTAAATTGGATACAATTACAGGATGATTCCTAGTCTATCAATATATTGATTTAGTTAAAAGGAAACTGGTGCTGAGAGAAATATGGAGACTACCATTTCTGACCTTTTGATAATGTAATTCTCTGGCTGTTTCTGTTTTTAATACTTATTTGCCATGAAGCAAATGAAGGTAAAGTGAAGTCCAACTGTTTGATCAGACTTGTTTCAGGTTAGTGACTCTCAAACCATTGAAATACAAAAACGAGGGAAGGGAATGCACTCACAGTGCCACATCCGTAATGGTAAGGGAAAACATGTAGGATTGTTCAAGGAGAGCAACCAGTGGTTGGACTTTTAAGGCAACAACACAGTGAATAATCAAAATAAGAATTTATTAATGAAAAAACAAAATAGACAATAGCTACAGAAGTACAAGAATTAAAACTGTATACATGATAAAATATACAGATACGGTCCCTTGTGCATCTACGCGTTTCGCCGCTAGGCTTCTTCAGGACGAACAGAAATAGCGAGAAAAGTACAAATCTCACTATCTGCAATGAAACATATTTCATAATTAACGAACAAATATAGAGTGTAAAAAAGCATTGTGTTCCAATACAAAAGAAGCATCTGCTCAAATACTCAGTAGGCCCACGACCAAAATACAGACATCACATAGATACCTTGGGCTGGACGAGGTCCAATGTATAGTTGCCCCCCAATAAAAAAATATAGAAAAAATTCACAGGGATATATATGTTCAGGACTGTAAACGTCTAAGAAAGGAAACAAATGAAATGTACACAATTGCATTTTGAAAAAATCCACTTCAGGAAAAAACAATAATGTCATAAAAAGGTCCCATACCTAGTGCGCACCCCAAATAGGCATAGCATATGCTTCCTATATGGGAGATATCCACAAGATACAGGGGTCGTCGGATAGACAGGAAAATCACCTTGTTGGTCAGACTTCTGTATATAAAGAGACCGAAAGGAAGGCAAAAAGGGAAAAGTCTGTATGGAGATATAAGATCTATCATGGTTCTGGTATATGCATGCCTGAGACCCCCAAGACAATACTCACCAATGGTGAAGTAATCAGATGATTAGTGGGGGCATATATAGTTGGAACACACAGGGCTGTAGGTGTAGCCAGGCAAAGCACGCTGCCCGAGATCCAACATATAGGACCAGTCAAATAATGACAAGGATACACCTAGTATAAAACAGCCACGCAGTCTAAGGAGCAAAAAAAGCAAATAAAACAGTATAGGTTAAATTTGCATTTAGGACTGCAAGCTTAGCATACCAAAGGTATAAGGTGGTGTAATTACAGATACCGTAGCGTGTGTAGAGATAGGTTTATATTGAAACACAATGCTTTTTTACACTCTATATTTGTTCGTTAATTATGAAATCTGTTTCATTGCAGATAGTGAGATTTGTACTTTTCTCGCTATTTCTGTTCGTCCTGAAGAAGCCTTGCGGCGAAACACGTAGACACACAAGGGACCGTATCTGCATATTCTATTATGTATATCGTTTTAATTCTTGTACTTCTGTAGCTATTGTCTATTTTGTTTTTTCATTAATAAATTCTTATTTTAATTATTCACTGTGTTGTTTCCTTTAAAAGTCTGACCACTGGTTGCTCTCCTTGAACATCCTCCATGTTTTCCTTGACTCTCAAACCAATAAAGTCACTGAATTAGAATGATAGCAGCAAAATAACCAGCATTTTCCCAAGCAAAGGTTAACAATTTCTCTTTTTTCTTTAGGATTATAATTTTAAATTCTAAAAATTGTAATGATAGATTCATTACAGGTATATTCATTTGTAAATAATTGACAGAATAATGTTAAAGGCTTGTGATTCTATGATTCTTTAGAATAGAGTGTCAAGGAATGAAAAAAGAAAGTGCTAAATTGAGAGTTTCCTCTAAGTACTTGGCAAAGCCAGCAGGAATCATTTCTATATTGTTCCGAAATGTTCTATAAAACTGTGATTTATGATATGTGGTAGAATGGATTGAACTAGAAATTTTGCGAACTTTATCTAATAGATATCCAATAGGTCCTATTGCTGTCTGTCCCAAATCTAATACAGCAATGTTTATTACTTGCTAGATAGCATTCCACATGAAGTAGCTGCACATACAATAATGGCAATAATAACATGCAATGCCAAGCTGCGGTTTCCAAAGCGAGTCCTTTCTTGTATTAAGAGAGGTATGGACTCCAGAGAGAGAGATGTAATTTTGCCCCTGTTCAAATCATTAGTAAGACCTCATCTGGAATATGCAGTTCAGTTTTGGGCACCAGTTCTCAAAAAGGATATCGACGAGGAGATTAAGGGGGGATATGATCAACATGTACGAATATATAAGGGGTTAATATAGTGAACTTGGTGTTGAGTTATTTACTTTACGGTCAACACAAAAGACAAGGGGGCACTCTTTACGTCTAGAGGAAAAGAGATTTAATCTCCAAATACAGAAAGGTTTCTTCACAGTAAGAGCTGTGAAAATGTGGAACAAACTCCCTGCAGAGGTGGTTCTGGCCAGCTCAGTAGATTGCTTTAAGAAAGGTCTGGATACTTTCCTAAATGTACATAATATAACTGGGTACTGACATTTATGAGTAAAGTTGATCTGGGTAAAATCCGATTGCCTCTCGGGGGATCAGGAAGGATTTTTTTTCTCCTGTTGTAGCAAATTGGATCGTGCTCTGCTGGGGTTTTTCGCCTTCCTCTGGATCAACTGCGGGTATAGATTGGGTATATGGGATTGTATGATATTATATATTTTAGTTTATTTTTATTTTTTTATGGTTAAACTGGATGGACTTGTGTCTTTTTTCAACCTGACTAACTATGTAACTATTGTGACAGCAGGAAGGTAAAGTCACCTGGTTGCATCCAGGGGGGTAGATATATTTCGCCCAGATTCAGGCTTTACGCCGACTTATACAACTAGGTGGAGAGTTGTATAAGCCCAGCTGAGGCTAGTGGGCTCATGGATGACTCATACCTCTAGGGAGAGTGTGGGGCGTCGTGCAGACAGGGAGTTGATGAGACCAGCTGAAGCTTGTCAGCTCATTTAGGCCTCTATAAGAACTCCCAGATTCATTAGGTGTTAGCTCATGCCTGGAACCAGACCTGTGTGGACTGTCTAGGGAGAGTGAACCCCTGTGCGGTGAGACAAAGCCTGTGTGGCTATTTGCTTGGACATTTAAAACCAGGGACTTAGGGACTAGGACAGCACTAGGCTGATCCCAGTTGTTAGTTAGGAAACCTGTATGTTTAGTCAGAGGTCAAGTTGACCAGGATTTATTTTGTTTATGTTTCTTTTGCTTTGCTGTGTTTTGTCACTGTAAATAGAAAATAAACCGCACCTTTTTGATTTTGAAAACCACAACCTCCGTTTGCTGGGCCTGTTTTGTGTGGGGAGCCCATCCCGGGGGTCACACACACCCGCTGCCGAGCTAACCCCCTCACAGTTGGTGGAGAACCAGTGGCAGTTTTTTTTTAAGCCAGCATGGAGGAGATACTGAAGCAGCTGGCTCTAGCAAATGCCAATCAACAGCAGACAAATGCAGGTTTACAAAAGAACTTCGCAGCCCAGCAGCAAGCTCATCAACAGAGCCTTGCAGCCCAGCAGCAGACAAACGCAACTTTGCAACAGAGTCTGGAGGCTCAGTAACAAGCCCAGCAGCAATCTGAGGCCCGCTTCATAGACCTGTTGCAGAAGCAAGAGCAGAGACTACAACAACAGATGGAAGCAGTAATGCAGCAACGTCCGCAGACCAGTGAGGAAAGCCGTCCCACTAATACCGCGTCCTTTGGGGTGAGTCGTTTATTGACAAAAATGACTGGAGAGGATGATCCAGAGGTATTTTTGACCACATTTGAAAGGACCGCTGAAAGAGAAAAGTGGCCTGAGGAGCAGTGGGCTGGACTGGTGGCTCCTCTGTTAACTGGTGAATCGCAGAAAGCTTACTATGACCTAGAGCCTAACCAAGCAAAAGACTATGTGATGCTAAAAGCTGAAATATTGGCAAGGCTGGGTGTCACCCAGGCTGTCCGGGCTCAGCGTGTGCATAACTGGACTTTCCAGCTTGGAAAACCCCCCAGGTCTCAAATGTATGATCTCATTCACCTGAGCAGAAAGTGGCTACAGCCAGAGACTTTGTCCGCACCAAAGATTGTGGAACGTGTTGTAATGGATCGATTTTTGAGAGCTCTTCCTACTGCCATCCAAAAGTGGGTAAGCCATGGAGACCCAGAGACGGCCGATGGTCTTGTGGATCGTGTGGAGAAATACTTGGCTACAGAGAACCTGACGGCCTCTTCCAGAGACACTCGGACTTTCCACCCTAAGACCAGACCATCCCCAGGGGCGGATAAGAGGATTCCAAGGGGTGAGGGTGGAGAGAGTGAGAGGGTGGGAGCTCTACCCCAAGTTTGGCGAGAACAGCCTGGGAAATCAGCGGCTCAAGAGGCGGCAAGAAGGATCGTTTGCTACTGCTGCCGGCAAGCGGGACATATTGCAGCCAATTGCCCGGTTGTGGAGGAACCCATGCAGTGTGACTTTCTGACGGGCAGACGTCAGTCGCTGTGTGCGACAGTCGCATGCACTGCCATTCGAGGAACTGAGAAACATTTATGCAAAATGTGTGTTAATGGTAGAAATGTTGTGGTATTGCTGGATTCAGGTAGCCTTGTGACCCTGATAAAGGCTGAGTTAGTTAAAACAGAGGTCTCTGGGAATAGCAAGGTAGCTGTTATTTGTGTGCATGGGGACACCCGAGAGTATCCAGTGACTACAGTGTGTTTCGAGACCCCCAAAGGTACCCTCTCTCATCCAGTGGGCTTAGTATCTCAGTTACCGCATGACGCCATTGTGGGAAGGGATTTTCCGAAGTTCTGGGAACTGTGGGATGATCCTAAACCCCCCACTGGTGCCCCTATGTACCAGGAATGTGATAGCCAGAACTCCCCTGAGAGTGGTGAGGACTCTCCGGAATTTCCCTTATCAGTATTGGCAGGGGAGACTCAAGAAACTGGAGAGGAGCCCACCTCCTCAGACGAAAACCTACCGTCTGTGGAGTTTTCTGATCTTGAGGTTCACAGGGAAAACTTTGCCACAGAACAGTTGAGAGACCCCGCCCTAATAAAGGCACGGGAAAACGTAGTGAAAATAGATGGCGAGTTAGTGAACCCAGATAATACCTGCACTTACCCATACTTCAGCGTAGAGAAGGACCTACTGTATCGGGTGGCAAAAAGGGCAGAAGAAACCGTTGAGCAGCTTGTGGTGCCCAAACCTTACAGGAAGTTGGTGTTGGAGTTGGCCCATGGGCACATTCTTGGAGGTCATCTGGGGACAGAGAAAACCCGAGAGAGGGTATTACAGAGATTCTATTGGCCGGGGGTGATGAAGGACATAGAAAATTATTGTTCCTCCTGCCCTGTGTGTCAGAGGTTGGCCCCGATGCCACATTTCCGTAGCCCGCTGGTCCCTCTACCCATCATTGAGGTCCCGTTTGAGAGGATCGCCATGGATTTGGTAGTTCCTATAATCAAGTCCGCTAGGGGGCACCAGTACATATTAGTTATAATGGACTATGCCACCCGTTATCCAGAAGCGATCCCTCTCCGAAATACCTCGGCCAAAACCATAGCCAAAGAGCTATCTCTTGTGTTTAGCCGGGTGGGTATTTGTAAAGAACTGCTTACGGACCAAGGTACACCCTTTATGTCCCGGGTTATGAAGGAGCTGTGTAAATTGTTCAAAGTGACGCAATTACGTACATCTGTGTATCACCCCCAAACCGATGGGCTGGTTGAAAGATTCAACAAAACCCTAAAACAAATGTTGAAGAAAGTGGTGGATAGAGATGGAAAGGATTGGGACTGTCTACTTCCTTATCTGATGTTTGCTATTAGGGAGGTGCCCCAATCCTCTACGGGATTCTCCCCCTTTGAGTTACTGTATGGGAGACACCCAAGAGGGCTGTTGGATATTGCCAAGGAAACTTGGGAAAGTGAGAGTTCTCCCCACAGGAGTGTGATTGAGCATGTCGCCCTGATGCAAGACCGAATTGCACAGGTAATGCCCATCGTGAAGGAACATTTGGCCCAAGCGCAGTTAGCACAGCAGAGAGTGTACAACCGTGGAGCCAAGACCCGTACCTTTTCCCCGGGGGATAGGATACTGGTACTTGTCCCTACGGTTGAAAGTAAATTCCTTGCCAAATGGCAAGGCCCCTATGAGATAATGGAAAAAGTGAGCGAAGTGAATTACAAGGTCAGACAACCAGGAAGGCGAAAGCCCGAACAGATCTATCACGTTAATCTGTTGAAAGCCTGGAGGGATAGAGAGTCCCTAGTCGCAGACACTTGGTCACCAGCTCAAACTGGTTGCGTGATTCCTGAGGTTGGAATAGCAGCCACCTTGTCACAACCCCAACAACAGGAGGTTAAGGAGTTTGTGCTTCGCAACAAGGAGGTATTCTCTGAGCTGCCGGGACAAACATCTGGGGTAGAGCATGACATCATTACCCCACCCGGTGAAAGGGTGAAGTTAAAACCCTATCGGATCCCAGAGGCCCGACGGGAGGCAATACGGGAGGAAGTACAGAAAATGCTGAACTTAGGGGTGATAGAGGAGTCCCAAAGTGATTGGTCTAGTCCCATTGTGTTGGTGCCTAAACCGGATGGGAGCTGGCGATTTTGTAACGATTTTCGTCAGTTGAACAAAGTTACAAAATTTGACACCTACCCCATGCCACGTATTGATGAGTTGATCGACCGGCTGGGAACAGCCCGATACATGACGACTCTTGACCTCACAAAAGGGTATTGGCAAATCCCCCTGGCCAAGTCGGCCAAAGAGAAAACCGCATTTGTAACCCCAGACGGGGCGTTCCAATATAAAAGAATGCCGTTCGGGTTACAGAATGCGCCGGCCACATTCCAGCGGAAAATGGACCAGATGCTGAGGCCCCATCGGAAGTATGCTGCGGATTACCTGGATGACGTAATTGTCCATAGCACAGATTGGGCCTCACATCTGCCAAAAGTGCAAGCAGTCCTGGACTCTGTTCGGGAAGCGGGGTTTACGGCTAACCCCAAGAAGTGTACCATTGGGCAGGAGGAGGCCAAATATCTTGGGTACACCATTGGGAGGGGAGTAATAAAACCCCAACTCAACAAAATCGAGGCCATCCAGAGTTGGCCACGTCCCAACAGCAAGAAGCAGGTACGAGCCTTTCTGGGAATCGCTGGGTATTATCGGCGATTCATTCCCCACTTTGCTTCTAAGGCTGTGCCCCTAACCAACCTGACGAAGGGGAAAGGGTCGGTCATGATTAAATGGACCCCCGAGGCTGAGGCAGCATTCCAATTCTTGAAACAAGCCTTATGTAGCCAGCCAGTGTTGTACTCACCCGACTTCTCTAAAGACTTTGTCGTACAAAGTGATGCGTCAGATGTGGGGTTAGGAGCAGTATTGTCCCACATCTGGAACGGGGAAGAGCACCCAGTCATTTACCTCAGCAGGAAGTTGAAGTCCCATGAGGTAAATTACGCCACCGTTGAAAAGGAGTGTTTAGCGGTGAAGTGGGCTCTAGATTCCCTTCGGTACTACCTGCTAGGTAGGCACTTTGACATGGTTACGGATCACGCTCCGTTAAAGTGGATGGCTCAAAACAAGGAAACAAATAGAAGAGTGAATAGGTGGTTCCTGGCCCTCCAGGAATTCAACTTCACAGTAAAGCATCGCCCTGGCGTTCAAATGGGGAATGTGGATGCTTTGTCTCGAGTACATGAATGCCTGATTGCTGGTGTTCCAACCCCGAGGTTAAAACAAGAGGGGGGGTATGTGACAGCAGGAAGGTAAAGTCACCTGGTTGCATCCAGGGGGGTAGATATATTTCGCCCAGATTCAGGCTTTACGCCGACTTATACAACTAGGTGGAGAGTTGTATAAGCCCAGCTGAGGCTAGTGGGCTCATGGATGACTCATACCTCTAGGGAGAGTGTGGGGCGTCGTGCAGACAGGGAGTTGATGAGACCAGCTGAAGCTTGTCAGCTCATTTAGGCCTCTATAAGAACTCCCAGATTCATTAGGTGTTAGCTCATGCCTGGAACCAGACCTGTGTGGACTGTCTAGGGAGAGTGAACCCCTGTGCGGTGAGACAAAGCCTGTGTGGCTATTTGCTTGGACATTTAAAACCAGGGACTTAGGGACTAGGACAGCACTAGGCTGATCCCAGTTGTTAGTTAGGAAACCTGTATGTTTAGTCAGAGGTCAAGTTGACCAGGATTTATTTTGTTTATGTTTCTTTTGCTTTGCTGTGTTTTGTCACTGTAAATAGAAAATAAACCGCACCTTTTTGATTTTGAAAACCACAACCTCCGTTTGCTGGGCCTGTTTTGTGTGGGGAGCCCATGCCGGGGGTCACACACACCCGCTGCCGAGCTAACCCCCTCACACTATATATATATTTCTTTCTTGATGGTGCTGATCCTCCTGTATGTGCTAAAACCAGGGATCATGCTATATGTAGATCTCTATTTGATGTGAAACTTTTTGTCACATCCTGACATGCCACAATGTGTGGCCCTTCCTATCCAAGACCACAACCTACAGGATGGTAGCATACTTTGAACTGCGTGAGGCTGGGTTCACACTATTGTGAATTGGGTGTGGGTTTCCCCGCGTCCAATTCACATGTCAAAAGACTGTGACCGGCTCTCTATGGAGCCGGTTCACACAGCTCTGGGATGGCTGCGGAACGAATTGCACAGGAGTCCTGTGTGTCGTCTGGTCCGTTTCAAGTCCGAATTCAGCCAAGAATTAAGAACAAAATCGGACCTGAAACGGTGAACAGGGACGCACCGGACCCCTGCTGTGAGCCACTCCCCATGGCAGTGTGAACCCAGCCTTATACAGGGATGTGTCACAGCTCACCTAGGGTTGCAAGCTCAGATTTTCATACAGTACATTTCAGGATTGGGGAAAATACAGAAGGAGAAGAGCTTCTTATCAAGAAAAATTCCATGTGTAAGGCCCCTTTCACACTAATGCGGGTACAGTGCAGTGTACCTGTTGGTTTGGTGCAGGTTAGCCAAGCTTTCCAATTGACTTCCTTTATGTCCCGTGGTTTTGGTGCGCTTTCTGTGACCACACCAAAAGTTCATGCAGGACTTTGGTGTGCTTTCAGAAAATGCAACAAAACTGTGGGAGATAATAAGAGTCAATGGGAAAGTGCAGCTAACCCGCAACAAACCCGCGGGTACACTGTGCTGTACCATTGGTGCAGTCGAACGCCGCCGCATCAGTGTGAAATGGGTCTAAATAAGATATTTTACCTATCCTAAAGAAAAGTCCTCAAAAGACCTTAAAAGGGGTTGTAAAGGTTTGTGTTTTTTCACCTTAATGCATCTTATGCATTAAGGTGAAAAAACACCTTGCAGTGTCCGGCCCCCCAGCCCCCCCCCGTTTTACTTACCTGAGCCCCGAATTTCCGTGGGCGTGATCCCGGCTTTTCAGATCTTCATTGGCTCCCGCTGCTGTCAATTAAATCTAATGACGTGGCTGCCGGGGGGCGGTGCTGAATCATACACTCGGCGTCTTTGGATGCCGAGTGTATGACACAGGAGCGCGCCCGCAAGGTAATCCCCTCGAGAGAGAACTTCCCAGAGGGGGTTATCTAATGCGGGGAGGAGCCGCGAGAGCCGCCGTGGGACCCCAGAACAGCTGGATCGGGGCCACTCTGTGCAAAATGGAGGTAAGTATGACATGTTTGTTATTTAAAAAAACTGAACCTTTAAAGTGGTTGTAAACCCTCCTAAAAAAAATTTTTTTCTTTAACTAGCTGTAAGAGAAAGCCATAATGAGCTAATATGACTAGCATAATAGCTCATTATGCATCACTTACCTTAGATCAGGGCCCCCGAAGCCGTCCTCGTCTCCCTCTTCAGCCGCATTCAACGCTGCGGCGATAGCCGGAAGGTTACTTCCGGGTATCGCCGCTCCAGCCAATCACAGCGCCGCTCCGGCGCTGTGATTGGCCGGAGCGGCGAAGACGTCACTCCGCGCATGCGCGCGTGAGCCGTCGAATTCGGCTACGTCGTTGAATGTTGCGACCTAGCCGAATTTGTGAATGGGGTTAACCCCATGTGCATGCGCGTGACGTCAGCGTCGCCGCAATTAAATGCAAATATCTCCTTAACCGTGTAGGTTAAGGAGATATTTCATGCACCTACAGGTAAGCCTTAATCAAGGCTTACCTGTAGGTGTTTGTTTATAAAGTGGGTTTACAACCACTTTAATATCACTTTAAAAGTCAAAATTGTAACATGCCTTCTCCCACTTAAAATACTTAAAGTCACGCTCTATTTACTACCCACTTAATTGTCACATATCGTTGTCATAAAAATAAATAGAAATTACAAAGGAGTTAGTGTCACGTACTAAAAATCCTCACCATGTTACATAAATGCTGGAGCTTTATTAGAAGAACTACTTTTGCCTTTACTTAGGAACTATTTATAAATGCGACTGACAGGAGCTGATACTGTCTATAGAAATCGTGTTCACAGGTATTATCTGTAAACTTAAGTGAACAAATCAAAGTTGATGGAACGTTTAGCGAATCATTCGTTCTCAGCACTGGCTCGGTTATTTTTTTGGCATAGGGCTGTGAGCACTGGGAATGGCTGTGGCCAGTCCAGGTTAAAGTGAAAGTCCAGCCAAATCTTTTTTTTTTTTAGTTTTGAAGAGTGGGGATGGGTTTGAAACCTTGGATTAACAATTTCTGGTCCTGTCTGTACTGTGTGTGTGCCTAAACACAGCGCCAGAGCACTGCTGGCAATGCGTATGGGCCCAAAACATAGCTTTACAGGCAGCTCTCTGGTGCTGTGTTTGGGCACACACGCAATATGGAAGCCCACGAGGATTAATGGGACATGAAGCCCTGAAGATCACTGATATGCTTAGGGTGCTCTCCAGACAGGATGTTTGGGGAAGTGTTGAAGAGAGGGAGGCAGGAGAGAGTTAACAGTAACAGCTAAAAAGTAATACTGGGGAAGAACAAAGGAAGTTAACATGAGGGTTTAATACTACTTTAAGACTGAACGTCCCAGTGCACTGTGCATTGGGACGGCAACTTATAGTCCAACTGGGAAACACAGAAAACTGCATTGCACCAGCTAAGCAAACTTTGTGAACTTAAAGTTGGCCATACACCAATAGTTACCTACAACTAGGGCAACTGTATTTTGCCATTGTACGGCCATTGCAGTTTGACAGATGGCTCCGCCGGCTGTCAAAATACCTGAACAGCAGATGCATGAGATTGGATGCTGCCATTCAGCCTAACATTTCCCAGCAGGCTCATCCAACAAAAGCTTAAGGAAGTACCTTGCTGCTAGGAGTGTAAGCATTTTTCCCCCTGATATTAGAGGGGTTGTAAAGGTTCGTTTTTTATTTTCTAAATAGGTTCCTTTAAGCTCGTGCATTGTTGGTTCACTTACCTTTTCCTTAGATTTCCCTTCTAAATGATTTATTTTCTTTGTTTTCTTTGTCTGAATTTCTCACTTCCTGTTTCTCCTCACTAAATTTCACACCATCATCCCAGTGGTGTTTAGTCAGCCAGAACAGCTTACTGAGGAGGAACAGGAAGTGAGAAATTCAGACAAAGAAAACAAAGAAAAAAAATAATTTAGAAGGGAAATCTAAGGAAAAGGTAAGTGAACCAACAATGCACTAGCTTAACCACTTAACGACTGCCCACTGTAAATATACGTCGGCAGAATGGCACCGACAGGCAGAATCACGTATATCTACGTGACTGCCTTTGTATAGTTGGGGGGTCCGATCGGACCCCCCTTCTTTACAGTGAGCGGTAGTAAACTGATCGGGAGCGATCAGGCATTAGGGGACGGCCGTTCGATTCCGGCCACCCCCTCTCGATCGCTCCCGGCGAATGAGAGAGCTTCCCCTGCCTGTGTAATGTAAACACAGGCAGAGGAAGTGATGTCATCTCTCCTGCGGCGCTCACATATACCGAGCGCCGTACCGGAGAAGATGCAGGTTAGTGCACAAAACACTACACTGACACCAGGACACATAGGTACATAAATCGCCCCCCCAGACACCCCCAGATCACCTCCAGCCCCCAGCCACAGTGTCACTGATTGCAGTGACCATTTATTTACTGATCACTGCAATCAGTGACATTTGTGACTGTAAAAGTGTAACCAAAGTTTAGTTTTAGGTCCAGTGTAGCCCCCTAACCCCCCCTAATAAAGGTTTAACCCCCTGATCGCCCCCCAGATAACCCTTTCACCCCCTATCACCACTGTCGCTAAGCGATCATTTTTCTGATCGCCGTCTTAGCGTCGGTGATGCCGATCGGCAGCCAGTAATTTTTTTTAGGTTCGCCGCAGGTTTTTATAGCGTCGGGTACCCCCATATATTATCTAATAAAGGTTTAACCCCCTTGATCGCCCCCCCAGGTAACCCTTTCACCCCCTAGCACCGCTGTCACTAAGCGATCGTTTTTCTGATCGCTGTTTTATTGTCGGTGATGCCGATCGGTAGCCAGTTTTTTTTAATTTCGCTGCAGGTTTTTATAGCGTCAGGTACCCCCATATATTACCTAATAAAGTTTTAACCCCCTTGATCGCCCCCCAGGTAACCCTTTCACCCCCTATCACCACTGTCGCTAAGCGATCGTTTTTCTGATCGCTGTCTTATTGTCGGTGATGCCGATCGGTAGCCAGTTATTTTTTTTAGGTTCGCCGCAGGTTTTTATAGCGTCAGGTACCCCAATATATTACCTAATAAAGGTTTAACCCCTTGATCGCCCCCCAGGTAACCCTTTCACCCCCTATCACCACTGTCGCAAAGCGATCGTTTTTCTGATCGCTGTCTTATTGTCGGTGATGCCGATAGGTAGCCAGTTATTTTTTTTAGGTTCGCCGCAGGTTTTTATAGCGTCAGGTACCCCCATATAGTACCTAATAAAGGTTTAACCCCCTAAATCCCCCCCCAGGTAACCCTTTCACCCCCTATCACCACTGTCGCTAAGCGATCGTTTTTCTGATCGCTGTCTTAGTGTCGGTGATGCAGATCGGTAGCCAGTAATTTTTTTTAGGTTTGCCGCAGGTTTTTATAGCGTCAGGTACCCCCATAAATGATCTAATAAAGGTTTAACCTGCTTGATCGCCCCCCAAGTAACCCTTTCACCCCCTATCACCACTGTCGCTAAGCGATCATTTTTCTGATCGCTGTCTTAGCGTCGGTGATGCAGATCGGTAGCCAGTAATTTTTTTTAGGTTCGCCGCAGGTTTTTATAGCGTCAGGTACCCCCATATATTATCTAATAAAGGTTTTAACCCCCTAATTGCCCCTAGTTAACCCTTTCACCAGTGATCACCATATAAGTGTTACGGGTGACGCTGGTTAGTTAGTTTGCTTTTTATAGTGTCAGGGCACCCGCCGTATATATAACCCAATAAAGGTTTAACCCCCTGATCGCCCGGCGGGTGATATCAATTAGGTTTTAGCGTCAGAGAGGGTCTGCGTCACACCCCAGGCAGCGTCAGGTTAGTGTCAGTAACGCTAACACCCACGCGTGAAGCATACACCCCCCTTAGTGGTATAGTATCTGATCAGATCAATATCTGATCTGATCAGATCTATACTAGCGTCCCCAGCAGTTTAGGGTTCCCAAAAACGCAGTGTTAGCGGGATCAGCCCAGATACCTGCTAGCACCTGCGTTTTGCCCCTCCGTCCAGCCCAGGCCACCCAAGTGCAGTATCGATCGATCACTGTCACTTACAAAACACAACACACATAACTGCAGCGTTCGCAGAGACAGGCCTGATCCCTGCGACTCCAGTGCTGTAGGAGGTGATTTCACCACCACAGTTAAAAAAAAAAAGCATATATGCCGAAGCATTGGGGCAGCAGGGGCGGAGGAGCGGAGGAGCGATTTTGCTCCTAATGCCGCGTACATACGGTCGAAATTCCGACGGAGGCTTGCCCGTGGAAAAGTCCGACCATGTGTGTGCGGCATAACTTTTTTGCGGGAAGATGCCCCCATGCTTCGGCATATATAAATGGTGCATGTATGCCCATCATTAGAAGTGGGTGGATGAAGGGCGGTATTCTAATGGTGGGCATACCCACCGATCAATCTCTTTTTTCGTTCAGCCAACTGGCTGCATGAAAAAAAAAGATTACAATACATGTCCAACAAGGACCAGCAACGTACTGGTATGTTGCTGGACTTTGAATGTTTATACGAGAATGATGCCTGCGGGTTTAGGTATCATCTTGGTATTAGGGATGAGCTTCGTGTTCGAGTCGAACATACGTTCGACTCGAACATCGGCTGTTCGATCGTTCGACGAAGATCGAACGATTTGGGCCGTTCGCGCCAAATTCGAGTGACGCGAACGGCCCACAATGCACTACGCCATCGCAGTGTCATCCAGGCGCTGTGATTGGCCAAGCATGCACTGTGACCCCGCATGCTTGGCCAATCACAGCGCCGGCAGCGAGGAGAGCAATGATTGGCCACAGGCAGGATGCCTGTGGCCAATTATTGCTGAGGGTGTTTAGTACACGCCCCACACTATAAAAGGCCGCCAGCACGGCGGCCTAGTGTAGTGTGTTCCGGAGCAGGGATAGAGCAGCATAGGCAGGGACAGTGACTTTTATTTCTTTCTTGCTTAACCTGGATTCCTTTAGTTTAGGGAAAGAGAAGGATAGGTAGGGAGAGTGTCAGTGTGTTTTGTGCTTGTGCTATAGTGTGCTTAAAAAAAACATTTTTTCTAGGGACAGAAAACTGTAGGTAGGGAGAGTGTCAGTTTCTTTCACTGTGCAAGTCCTTGTTTCTAGGGACCTGGAAGGACAGTGAGTGAATTCTCCTTGTGCTATATTGTGCTTAAAAAAAACATTTTTTCTAGGGACAGAAAACTGTAGGTAGGGAGAGTGTCAGTTTCTTTCACTGTGCAAGTCCTTGTTTCTAGGGACCTGGAAGGACAGTGAGTGAATTCTCCTTGTGCTATATTGTGCTTAAAAAAAACATTTTTTCTAGGGACAGAAAACTGTAGGTAGGGAGAGTGTCAGTTTCTTTCACTGTGCAAGTCCTTGTTTCCAGGGACCTGGAAGGACAGTGAGTGAATTCTCCTTGTGCTATATTGTGCTTAAAAAAAACATTTTTTCTAGGGACAGAAAACTGTAGGTAGGGAGAGTGTCAGTTTCTTTCACTGTGCAAGTCCTTGTTTCCAGGGACCTGGAAGGACAGTGAGTGAATTCTCCTTGTGCTATATTGTGCTTAAAAAAAACATTTTTTCTAGGGACAGAAAACTGTAGGTAGGGAGAGTGTCAGTTTCTTTCACTGTGCAAGTCCTTGTTTCCAGGGACCTGGAAGGACAGTGAGTGAATTCTCCTTGTGCTATATTGTGCTTAAAAAAAACATTTTTTCTAGGGACAGAAAACTGTAGGTAGGGAGAGTGTCAGTTTCTTTCACTGTGCAAGTCCTTGTTTCCAGGGACCTGGAAGGACAGTGAGTGAATTCTCCTTGTGCTATATTGTGCTTAAAAAAAACATTTTTTCTAGGGACAGAAAACTGTAGGTAGGGAGAGTGTCAGTTTCTTTCACTGTGCAAGTCCTTGTTTCCAGGGACCTGGAAGGACAGTGAGTGAATTCTCCTTGTGCTATATTGTGCTTAAAAAAAACATTTTTTCTAGGGACAGAAAACTGTAGGTAGGGAGAGTGTCAGTTTCTTTCACTGTGCAAGTCCTTGTTTCCAGGGACCTGGAAGGACAGTGAGTGAATTCTCCTTGTGCTATATTGTGCTTAAAAAAAACATTTTTTCTAGGGACAGAAAACTGTAGGTAGGGAGAGTGTCAGTTTCTTTCACTGTGCAAGTCCTTGTTTCCAGGGACCTGGAAGGACAGTGAGTGAATTCTCCTTGTGCTATATTGTGCTTAAAAAAAACATTTTTTCTAGGGACAGAAAACTGTAGGTAGGGAGAGTGTCAGTTTCTTTCACTGTGCAAGTCCTTGTTTCCAGGGACCTGGAAGGACAGTGAGTGAATTCTCCTTGTGCTATATTGTGCTTAAAAAAAACATTTTTTCTAGGGACAGAAAACTGTAGGTAGGGAGAGTGTCAGTTTCTTTCACTGTGCAAGTCCTTGTTTCCAGGGACCTGGAAGGACAGTGAGTGAATTCTCCTTGTGCTATATTGTGCTTAAAAAAAACATTTTTTCTAGGGACAGAAAACTGTAGGTAGGGAGAGTGTCAGTTTCTTTCACTGTGCAAGTCCTTGTTTCCAGGGACCTGGAAGGACAGTGAGTGAATTCTCCTTGTGCTATATTGTGCTTAAAAAAAAACATTTTTTCTAGGGACAGAAAACTGTAGGTAGGGAGAGTGTCAGTTTCTTTCACTGTGCAAGTCCTTGTTTCCAGGGACCTGGAAGGACAGTGAGTGAATTCTCCTTGTGCTATATTGTGCTTAAAAAAAACATTTTTTCTAGGGACAGAAAACTGTAGGTAGGGAGAGTGTCAGTTTTTTTCACTGTGCAAGTCCTTGTTTCCAGGGACCTGGAAGGACAGTGAGTGAATTCTCCTTGTGCTATATTGTGCTTAAAAAAAACATTTTTTCTAGGGACAGAAAACTGTAGGTAGGGAGAGTGTCAGTTTCTTTCACTGTGCAAGTCCTTGTTTCCAGGGACCTGGAAGGACAGTGAGTGAATTCTCCTTGTGCTATATTGTGCTTAAAAAAAATATTTTTTCTAGGGACAGAAAACTGTAGGTAGGGAGAGTGTCAGTTTCTTTCACTGTGCAAGTCCTTGTTTCCAGGGACCTGGAAGGACAGTGAGTGAATTCTCCTTGTGCTATATTGTGCTTAAAAAAAACATTTTTTCTAGGGACAGCAAACTGTAGGTAGGGAGAGTGTCAGTTTCTTTCACTGTGCAAGTAAGTCCTTGTTTCCAGGGACCTGGAAGGACAGTGAGTGAATTCTCCTTGTGCTATATTGTGCTTAAAAAAAACATTTTTTCTAGGGACAGAAAACTGTAGGTAGGGAGAGTGTCAGTTTCTTTCACTGTGCAAGTCCTTGTTTCAAGGGACAGAGAAGGACACCTGAAGGTAGCCCTTATTGCTTTTTTCCCATCTCCCTGCAGGCCATCTATTAGAATGTCTGGAAGGCAAACAAGGAGAGGCAGACAGTCAGGAGGCAATAAAAGAGGGCAAGCAGGCTCTGTGTCTGGGGGCAACAGTGCTGGTCGTGGACGCGGTGCATTGTCATCAGCACATGGCCATGGGACACGCTTGTCCTTCTTTTCGGCAGCTGGACATGTTGAGCCACATCATGCCGAAGACTTGGTAGAGTGGATGACCAAGCCCTCCTCCTCCTCCTCATCCTCTCTCACCCAGGCTCAGGGTACTGGCAAAGCAGCTGCCAAAGCGTCCTCTTCCCTGGTATCAATGTCAGACTCATCATCAGTCACTCCTTCCCTAGACCCACCATGTCCTCCTCCTGAGGAGTCCCCCGAACTGTTTGAGCACAGTGTTGGGTACATGCTCCAGGAGGATGCCCAGCGTTTCGAAGGGTCTGATGATGAAACCCAGCTACAGGAAGGCAGTAGGGTGAGAGCAGACAGAGGGGATGCTCAAGAAGGACACCAATCTGGCAGTCATGTTCCAGCAGCTGCAGCATACTGCCAGATTGGCTCCAGTGATGAGGAGGGAGGGGATGATGAGGTCACTGACTCCACGTGGGTGCCTAATAGGAGAGAGGAGGAGGAGGAGGATGAGGAGGAGGCACATCTCCAACGAGACAGGATGCCCTTTGGTGGCCAGCGTAAGGGCAGTACACAGACGGAATCACACCGCAGAGCTCCGCCTGTGCAGGGCGCTGCCTCTGCCCGTCATTCAAAAAGTTCCTTGGTGTGGGCCTTTTTTGAGGCTAGTGCATCAGATCGCACAGCTGCTGTTTGCAACATATGTCTCAAGCGTATATCGCGTGGCCAAAACATCAGCCGCTTGGGTACCACATGCCTGACCAGACATATGTTGACCTGCCATGCAGCTCGTTGGCAAGCCTACCTCAAAGACCCACACCAAAGAACAAAGCGGACCTCTCCTTGCACCGCATCAGCTGGGATCTCCAACCCCACTATAACTTCAGTCCTCTCTGAAACATGCACTGAGAGGAATGAAGGTGTAGAATTAGGCGTGTCACAGCCAAGTACTTGCGGCCACTCTGCTAGCAGTACACCGACGTCCGATTCTAGCAGGCAAATTTCCCTGCCCCAGCTGCTGGACCGTCGAAAGAAGTTCACTCCCAGCCATCCACATGCCCAGTGGTTGAATGCTAGCTTGGCTAAATTGCTAGCGCTTCAACTGCTGCCTTTTCAGTTGGTAGACTCGGCCCCCTTCCGTGAGTTTGTGCAATGTGCGGTTCCTCAGTGGCAGGTTCCCAAACGCCACTTTTTCTCACGGAAGGCTATTCCGGCTCTCTACCGGCATGTGGAAGGCAATGTCTTGGCCTCGCTGGACAGGGCGGTCAGCGGTAAGGTGCATATTACCGCTGACTCATGGTCCAGCAGGCATGGACAGGGACGTTACCTTTCTTTCACGGCCCATTGGGTCACTCTTTTGGCAGCTGGGAAGGATGCAGGACAAGGTGCAGTAGTGTTGGAGGTTGTCCCACCGCCACGCCTCCAAAATGCTACTACTGGTTGTGACACACCTCTCTCCTCCACCCCCTCCTCTTCTTCTTCCTCCATGGCCTCTTCCTGTGGTTTGTCCTATGAACCAGCGGTGCTCCGTAGCCGTTCACGGGGCTACGCAAGTACGCAGGCAAAAAGATGCCATGCCGTGCTTGCGCTGGTGTGTTTGGGGGACAGAAGCCACACTGGGGCAGAGGTCCTGTCTGCTCTGCAGGGCCAGGCCGAGAGGTGGTTGACGCCACGCCAGCTTAAGCCAGGAATGGTGGTTTGCGACAATGGCACCAACCTCCTCTCCGCCCTCCGACAGGGACAACTGACCCATGTGCCCTGTGTGGCTCACGTCCTTAACCTGGTGGTGCAGCGGTTCTTGGGCAGGTACCCGGGCTTACAGGATGTCCTGAGGCAGGCCAGGAAAGTCTGTGTGCATTTCCGCAGATCTTATAATGCCAGTGCTCGCCTGGCTGAGCTGCAAAAGGAGTTGAACCTGCCCAAGAACCGCCTTATATGTGACATGCCCACCAGGTGGAACTCAACGTTGGCCATGCTGCAGCGGCTGCACACGCAGCAGAGGGCCATCAATGAGTACCTGTGCGACTACGGCACCAGGACAGGGTCAGGGGAGCTTGGTTTTTTTTCTCCACGCCAGTGGGGCATGATCAGGGATGCATGCACTGTCCTGGCACCATTTGAGGAGGCCACGAGGATGGTGAGCAGTGACAGTGCATGCATCAGTGACACTGTACCTCTTGTCCACCTGTTGGAGCACACGCTGCGTGGAATAATGGACAGGGCACTTGAGGCAGAACAGAGGCAGGAAGAGGAGGACTTCCTTGCCTCTCAAGGCCCCCTTTACCCAGACAGTGTTCCTTCTGTCCCACCCATCGCACAGGAAGAGGAGGAGGAGGAGGAGGAGGAGGAGGATTGTGTCAGCATGGAGGTGGAGGCTGGCACTCAGCATCATCAGCAGCAGTCTTTTAGGGATGATTTACAGTCCCAAGAAACCAGTGGACTTGTACGTGGCTGGGAGGAGGTGACTGCGGATCATGTCGTCCTTAGTGACCCAGAGGACTCCGGAGCGAATGCCTCAGCAAACCTACGCTGCATGGCCTCCCTGATCCTGCAAAGTCTGCGGAAGGATCCTCGTATTCTTCGGATCAAGGAGAGGGACCATTACTGGCTGGCCACTCTCCTTGATCCACGGTACAAGGGTAAGGTTGCGGACCTTATGTTACCGTCGCAGAGGGAGCAGAGGATGAGACAACTCCGGGAGGCCTTGCAGAAAGGTCTGTGCAACGCGTTCCCAGAGACTGGGAGGTTACAAACTCCTGGTCCAGGACAACGAGTTGCTGAGGCTTCGGCCAGTCAAAGAAGGAGCGGTGGGGAAGGTGGCCGTCTGACCGATGCGTTCAGACAATTCTTTAGTCCGCAGCCCCAAAGTATGATTGGTTCCAGCAACCATCGCCAGCGTCTGATAAACATGGTGCAGGAATATCTAGGGGCAAGGTCAGACTTGGACACCTTCCCCACCGAAAATCCTCTGGCTTACTGGGTCTTGAGGATGGATCACTGGCCAGAGCTTGCACAGTATGCAATTGAGCTACTGGCCTGTCCTGCATCCAGCGTTCTTTCGGAACACACATTCAGTGCTGCTGGAGGATTTGTCACGGATCACAGGGTGCGCCTGTCCACCGACTCGGTTGATCGACTGACTTTCATCAAGATGAACCAGTCTTGGATCACCACCAGCTACCACACACCTGATGCTGATATAACAGACTAATTGATTTTAACATGTCACGTCCCTTCAAGACTGATGCTGATGCTGAGTGCCTGTGCTGTTATGTTGACTGGCTATCCTCCTCCTCCGAGTCCTCAATGATACGATTGATGATGATAGCTTGGAAGATCATTTTTGTTTATGGGTGCCGCCACCAGTGGCTAAGGCCCAATTTTTCAGCCCCTGTTTTACAGGGGCGTGTACTTACAATTTTTTTAGCAATAATTTGCCATAGGGCTCATTGCTGTGCTCCAAGTACAGTATCTGTGAGGGGTTGTAGTGTTGTGCCACCAGTGCCTAAGGCCCAATTTTTCAGCCCCTGTTTAACAGGGGCGTGTCATTACAATTTTTGAAGCAATACTTTGCAACAGGGCTCATTGCTGTGCTCCAAGTACAGTATCTGTGAGGGGTTGTAGTGTTGTGCCACCAGTGCCTAAGGCCCAATTTTTCAGCCCCTGTTCAACAGGGGCATGCAATTACAATTCTTGATGTAATAATTCACAGCAGGGCCCATTCCTGCACCCACCAAGAGTAAGTCTGAGGGCTTACAGTGTTGTGGCAACGCCACCACCACCACCACCACGAAAGGCCCAATTTTTCAGCCCCTGTTCAAAAGGGGCATGTAATTACAATTCTTGATCTAATAATTCACAGCAGGGCCCATTCCTGCACCCACCAAGAGTAACTCTGAGGGCTTACAGTGTTGTGGCAACACCACCACCACCACCACCACCACGAAAAGCCCAATTTTTCAGCCCCTGTTCAACAGGGGCATGCAATTACAATTCTTGATCTAATAATTCACAGCAGGGCCCATTGCTGCACCCACCAAGAGTAACTGTCAGGGCTTACAGTGTTGTGGCACCAGCACCACCATCAAAGCCCCAATTTTTACTACCACTGTTCAAGAATTATATGTAATTAAAATTCCTGATATAATAGTTGACAGCAGGGCGTTCCAGCACCAACCAAGAGTAACTGTGAGTGCTTACAGTGTTGTGCCAACACCAACAACTAAGGGGCCTATTTCTGCAGAGTATATACGGCAGGTCCCTACTTTCAAACATCCAACTTACAAACGACTCCTACTTGCAAACGAAAGAAGACAACAGGAAGTGAGAGGAAATCTACCCCTAGGAAGGAAAATTCTCTCCTGTAAGAATAAATATGGGAGAAAGGTGTCTCCTCTGTACTGATGCTTTATCAGCAATCCTTGTTTCAAGAAAAACACCACATTTCAAAAACAGTTGTCATTGGGACGGAAAGTGAGGTGAAATGTTCTGAACAGGGGCACAGACAGCAAAACAAATGTTACAGGGGTGATAACCCTTACCTATGTTTCCCAAAAAGTTTAAAAATAGATTTTTGGGCTGGAGCTACACTTCAACAATGTACCTGTTCAAAATTACAAACACATTCTACATAAGAACAAACCTACAGTCCCTGTCTTGTATGCACCGCCTGTATACGGCTGTTCAGAGTATATAGGGCCTTTTTTATTTTATGTGCGGGGTTCCCCTTAATATCCATACAAGACCCAAAGGGGCTGGTAATGGGCTGGGGTAGGGGGGGGGGGGGGGTCATGGGGTAGCTATGCCATTTTTCTTAAAGATTTTCATCCATATTACCGGGACCAGACATTACATTAAAGCCGCAAGCAGTTTTAAATGGCTTTTTTTTCCTTTAGAAGTGTCATTTTGTGCAGGGACAGTTCTAAACACGGGAAACACGTGGCACTTCACAGGCATACTTTAGACACCCCCAGGTACGATATTTAAAGGAATATTTGACTTTTTTTTTTTCACTTTATGCATCATTAAAATGACTGCTCCCGAAAAACGACCGTTTTTAAAACTTCTTTTTGCATTGATACATGTCCCCTGGTGCAGAACCCGGGTTCCCAAACCCTTTTTAGGACAATAACATGCATAATAGTTGTTATAATTAGCACTTTAGAATTCGAACGTTCGCATCCATTGTATTTAATAGGGTTCTAATGTTCGTACGAACTTTCGGTCCGTTCGCGGGTTCTGGTGCGAACCGAACCCGGGGGTGTTCGGCTCATCACTACTTGGTATCATTCTTTTCAGCCAGCGGCCGGCTTTCATGTAAAAGCAATCCTAGTGGCTAATTAGCCTCTGGACTGCTTTTACAAGCAGTGGGAGGGAATGTCCCCCCCCGGATGTAAAAAGCGCCATTGGGAAATTGGGAAAGCATTTTATCACACCGATCTTGGTGTGGTCAGATGCTTTGAGGGCAGAGGAAAGATCTAGGGTCTAGAAGACCCCAGTTTTTTCAAAAAAGAGTACCTGTCACTACCTATTGCTATCATAGGGGATATTTACATTCCCTGAGATAACAATAAAAATGATTAAAAAAAAAAATATGGAAGGAACAATTTAAAAATAAAATAAAAAAGCAAAATTAATAATAATAAAAAAAAAAAGCACCCCTGTCCTGCCCTGCTCTTGCCCAATGGCGAACGCAAGCGTCGGTCTGGCGTCATATGTAAACAGCAATTGCACCATGCATGTGAGGTATCACCGCGAAGGTCAGATCGAGGGCAGTAATTTTAGCAGTAGACCGCCTCTGTAAATCTAACGGGGTAACCTGTAAAGGCTTTTAACGGCTTTTAAAAATTTATGTAGTTTGTCGCCAATGCGCGTTTGTGCGAAATTTTAAAGCATGTCGTGTTTGGTATCTATGTACTCGGCCTAAGATCATCTTTTTTATTTCATCAAACATTTGGGCAATATAGTGTGTTTTAGTGCATTAAAATTTAAAAAAGTGTATTTTTTCCCCAAAAAATGCGTTCGAAAAATCGCTGCGCAAATACTGTGTAGAAAAAAAAAATGCAACACCCACCATTTTAATCTGTAGGGCCTTTGCTTTAAAAATATATATAATGTTTGGGGGTTCAACATAATTTTCTTGCAAAAAAAAAAAATGTTTTCATGTAAACAAAAAGTGTCAAAAAGGGGTTTGTCTTCAAGTGGTTAGAAGAGTGGATGTAAGCTTCCTAATGTTGTGTATAAAATGCCAGAACAGTTCAAAATCCCCCCAAATGACCCCATTTTGGAAAGTAGACACCCCAAGCTATATACTGAGAGGCATGTCGAGTCCATGGAATATTTTATATGTTGACACAAGTTGCGGAAAAAAGACAATTTTTATTTTTTTTGCACAAAGTTGTCACTAAATGATATATTGCTCAAACATGCCATGGGCATATGTGGAATTACACCCCAAAATACATTCTGTTGCTTCTCCTGAGTACGGGGATACCACATGTGTGAGACTTTTTGGGAGCCTAGCCACGTACGGGACCCCAAAAACCAAGCACCGCCTTCAGGCTTTCTAAGGGTGTAAATTTTTGATTTCACTTCTCACTGCCTATTACAGTTTCGGAGGCCATGGAATGCCCAGATGGCACAAAACCCCCCCAAATGACCCCATTTTGGAAAGTAGACACCCCAAGCTATTTGCTGAGAGGTATTGTGAGTATTTTGCAGATCTCGCTTTTTGTCACAAAGTTTTGAAAATTGAAAAAAAAAAAAAAAAAAAAATGTTCTTTCTTAATTTTCAAAAACAAATGAGAGCTGTAAAATACTCACCATGCCTCTCAGCAAATAGCTTGGGGTGTCTACTTTCCAAAATGGGGTCATTTGGGGGGGTTTGTGCTATTTTGGCATTTTATGGCCTTCGAAACTGTGATAGGTAGTGAGGAGTGAAATCAAAAATTTGTGCCTAGAAATCCTGAAGGCGGTGCTTGGTTTTCGGGGTCCCGTATGCGACTAGGCTCCCAAAAAGTCCCACACATGTGGTATCCCCGTACTCAGGAGAAGCAGCAAAATGTATTTTGGGGTGTAATTCCACATATAACCATGGCATGTGTGAGCAATATATCATTTAGTGACAACTTATTGTAATTTTTTATTTTTTTTGTCATTATTCAATCACTTGGGACAAAAAAAAAAAATATTCAATGGGCTCAACAGGCCTCTCAGCAATTTCCTTGGGGTGTCTACTTTCTAAAATGGGGTCATTTGGGGGGGTTTTGTGCTATTTTGGCATTTTATGGCCTTCAAAACTGTGATAGGCAGTGAGGAGTGAAATCAAAAATTTACATTCTTAGAAATCCTGAAGGCGGTGCTTGGTTTCCGGGGTCCCGTACGTGGCTAGGCTCCTAAAAAGTCCCACACATGTGGTATCCCCGTACTCAGGAGAAGCAGCAAAATGTATTTTGGGGTGCAATTCCGCATATAACCATGGCATGTGTGAGCAATATATCATTTAGTGACAACTTTTTGTAATTTATTTTTTTTTAGTCATTATTCAATCACTTGAGACAAAAAAAAAATATTCAATGGGCTCAACATGCCTCTCAGCAATTTCCTTGGGGTGTCTACTTTCCAAAATGTGGTCATTTGGGGGGGTTTTGTACTGCCCTGCCATTTTAGCACCTCAAGAAATGAGATAGGCAGTCATAAACTAAAAGCTGTGTAAATTCCAGAAAATGTACCCTAGTTTTTAGACGCTATAACTTTTGCGCGAACCAATAAATATACGCTTATTGACATTTTTTTTACTAAAGACATGTGGCTGAATACATTTTGGCCTAAATGTATGACTAAAATTGAGTTTATTCGATTTTTCTTATAACAAAAAATAGAAAATATCATTTTTTTTCAAAATGTTCGGTCTATTTCCGTTTATATCGCAAAAAATAAAAATCGCAGAGGCAATCAAATACCATTAAAAGAAAGCTCTATTTGTGGGAAGAAAAGGACGCAAATTTCGTTTGGGTACAACATTGCATGTCCGCACAATTTACAGTTAAAGCAGCGCAGTGCAAAATTCTGAAATCACCTCTGGTCCTCTAGCTACCAAATGGTCCGGGGCTTAAGTGGTTAAAGGAACCTATTTAGAAAATAAAAAATGAACCTTTACAACCCCTTTAATGGAAAAGCATCAAAGCATATGTCAACAAGCATCTGAAGGGAAACAGTCGTCCGATAATCATATGAAGAAAATCTGCCTCTAGGGCCCCTGTTTATCAATAACAAATCTTACTCTGTTGACAGTTTAATAAAAAATAAGGTATTTAATGCATGCATTGGCCACAACATAGTATCCAATGCTTATATTTTTCACCAAGGCATTGCTGCCTAGCACAAGGCCACATCACCGCCTAAAATTTGATTGTTAAGCCTGGTACACACGATCGGATTTTCCACGGACAAAGTGTAGGACATTTGTCTGAAGGGCGTTGGCCATGAACTTTGTCTTGCATACAAACGGCAAAGAATTGTCGGCCAACAAACATGAAACTACGTGGTTTTTCAGCTCTTTAGCACCGCCCTTTGGGAAACTTCTGCTAATGTTGCGTTATGGATGGTTAGCATTGCTTCTGAGCATGCGTGTTTGTACTTTGGAGTTTTGTCCGAAGGACTTCTGTACACACGATCGGATAATCCGGCAACACACATTTGTTGGCGGACAATTTTAAAGCATGCTATCCCACATTTGTTGGTGGAAAATTAGACAACAATTGTCCGATGGAACGTACAAACGGTCGGATTATCGGACAACAGCCTATCATCACACAATTCCCGTCGTATAATCCGATCGTGTGTATGGGCCTCAAGACTGGAATTTCAATGCTCAGACCAAAGAACTGGTTCCTTATTAAGAAAGCATTACCTTGTCCTTTGCTCTCGGGTTACCTCCTCTCACTCAGACCCTTATGCCGCGTACACACGATCGTTTTTCATGCCGTTAAAAATGACATTAAAAATGATCGTGTGTAGGCTCCAGAGCATTTTTAACGACGTGAAAAACGGCCATTAAAAATTCCGGACATGCTCTCTTTTTTCACGTCGTTTTTCATGTCGTTTTTTTTAACGACGTGAAAAACGATAGTGTGTATGCTTTCACGACGTGAAAAAAAACCCACATGCTCAGAAGCAACTATGAGACGGGAGCGCTCGTTTTGGTAAAGCTAATGTTGGAAATGGAGATGGCACATTCGTCACGGTGGAATTAATAGCATCGTTTTAATGCAGCGCATTCCGTTCTTCTTTTGACATTGAGAGTTTTATGCCAAACTTGTTTCTAAAGTAATTCCAAATTGCTCTAATGATTTTAAAATATTATTTATAAGCCGCACCTCCCTCCTAAATAATACAAATAATAATAAAATAAGTTAATTCTCCTTCTTTCTTTAAATTTTATATTATTTTTGGTTATTTTTTTTTGGCCTTTTTTTAAGTATTTTGGCTTAAATTATTCTTGTGTAAAGTTACCACAACAACCTTCCAAATGTGTCTCATTTGGCCTCAGGGAGGTTTGTGTCCCCTGATAATAACAATAATATAATTTGAGATGTCCCTGCCTGCTCCCTAGCAAGCTCTCTTTTGAAATACAAATCACATAGTCAAGTATTTAAAGGGCACTCAATTTTTTTTTATTTCAGAACATTAACAAATTAAAGTGGAAGGCAGCACTGGAGAGCCTGCTTGCATTTGTGCATCCCTTTGACCCCACAACAACCATACAAGATGTCCAAACCAAAATAGAGATTAGATCCCCCCAAAAAATTAGCCCAATCTTGTCTTGAGCTCCCAGAGGTCAGGAGCCACAGCAGATAATATGTCCCCAGTCTGTGGTACTACAGCAGGCATTATTTTCTTCTCTTCCTTGTAGCCTTCTCTCCAGCCTTCTCTGCAGCCTTGGTTGGTTTCTTCCTTGGAGGCTGGGGATCAGGAGGAGAGGTTGTGGCAGGAGGAGTAGTAGGAGGAGGAGGAGGAGGTGGAGGAGTAGGGACAACCTCTGTTATGTCCGTGTACCTAGTGAGTTCACCCAGCACGCCCTTATTGATGACTTTCAATAGCAGGGTCTCACTGTAAATTTTTTGCTGCAACTCCATTTGCCCTAGTTTGTGGGCGAGGACTGCGGCAAATCCCTCTTCAACAGAGGGTGCCTCTCTGAGGGCCGCTGTTGCCTCTCTGAGGAAGGCCCTGGTTTCCTCCTCCACCTGCCTACCTCTCCTTGGCCCTCGTGGTTTAACTACCAGGGGAGGCATCTGGGCTCTTGTGCTGGGCCCAGCCTCCTCCTGGGTGCCACTGGGCCCAGCCTCCTCCTGGGTGCCCCTGGGCCCTGCCTCCTCCTGGGTGCCACTGGGCCCAGCCTCCTCCTGATCCCCAACATCACCCTCTTCCTGGCTCTGCTCTGGCTGTAAAAAAAGAAAGGGACATTATTTATTTTGCCACATCATCATTCACAGACATTGTTCACCTCTAGACATTGTTGAAATCAATGCCAAAAGTTATGTCCTTTTCATTGATTACGCATCCTGGTTTTGTTGTCTTGGACACATAAAATTAGGCCACTACTGTATCTTGCTCTTCACAAACTTTATTGGTAGAAGTGTACATACCTTTAACAATACTAACATCTATTTAAAATCTACAATTTTGTACGATAGAAATATAGATAGCAAAACTTTACCTGGCTCCATATCTCCAAATCTGCCTCCTCAAGGCCCTGATCTTGATCCTCAGAGGAAGCCAGAGCAGGGTTGACAGGAAGGCTGGAGGACTGGCTGCAGGGAAGGCTGGAGGGTTGGGTACAAGGAAGGCTGGATTGACCTCTGGGGGGAAGGGTGGAGAGAGATTCCCGCACTTCCAGCTGGTCATCCAGAAAAGCAAGCTTACTGTAGTACCACAGACTGGGTTTATAAACCTTATCTGCTGGTGCACCTGACCTCTGGGACCTCAGGACCATAGTCCTCTGGGTCCTGTATGTCCCTCTGATGGTCCCAATTTTGTTTTTGACATCTTGGAGAGTTGTTGTGGGTATCTTTGTTTGCACAAATGCAAGCAGGCTCTCCAGTGCTGCTTTCCTGGCGTCTTTATTTTTATTTCCGCCACTTTTGGTTTGCCATAATATAGGGAGCTCTTGCCATTTGTCGATGAACTCCCCCATGAAGTCTGGGTTTTTAAAAGTATTCATGATATCTGTAAAAGCGAGAAACCAAAATAAAAATATATTTCAGGCAACATTCCTCAACTGTGCATTGTCTACATATTTTGAGCACACAAATCTCCTCGTCTGATGAACCTCAAAAAGTAAAATTGTTAGGTACCTTGGTCACGACGTTCGTTGCTAACTCCCTCTCCCGACAAATGAACGTATTTCCCAGACATGGATCTTCACTTTATATACACAGCGCATGCGTGAAACTCCGCACGCTTTCCCCGCCCCTGACGTTCGATATTGTACTTTCCCCGCCCCTTCTCGCTCGTAGTGCTGAACAAAACATGGCGGAGACACAGGTGGCTGAGATTACCTCTACAGAGGATGAAATTACAGAGGAGCCCAAATCAAGACCCAGGAGATATAAGGCATCCAACATGTCATTCGAGGAAATGGTGGAGATGGTCGCCATTTTAAAGAAGGAGGATTATGATGCCAAGCATGGTCCGTATAAAAGGCCTAATCTGGTCAAGTCCAGAATTATGGGCAAAGTGGTCAAAAGTCTCCACCAAAAATTCGGGGTGTGCAGAACGAAGGAACAGCTCAGAAAACGATGGTCAGATCTGAAGTTGCGGGAGGCCGACCAATATAAAAGAATCAAGAAAGTTATATTAAAAAGTAAGTTGTTTTTTTTGAGTTTCCATGGTACATATTATTTTCTTGTATTCTGTCGTGTATTTTTAACTTTCATATAGTACACTGAAAGATACCATCTTTTTTAGGTTCGTCCGCATAGTAAACGGACGTATTTTACCTCTTTCTCCGTACAGTTCCTCAAACGATGTTTTAGGATCATCCAGTGTGAACACCCATGTTTTTTTGTTTATTTGGGGGAGTACATTTGGGCCACACTTATTTTTGGTGTGCTAATCCAAAGGAGATTTGTTCATTTTGAAAAACGATATGCATGGTAATGTTAAAGGGAGTGAATGCTCAGCAGCTGATGAAACATCTGAACGCAGTAGTACAAGTGTGGGCCTAAAGCCAAAAAGCTTGATGGAGTCACACACAGGTGATCCAGTGTAGATACTTTGGGGTGTTACAATGTTTCAAATTTGTTCACAAAATGTATATGCTCTGTTTTGGCCTATGTATCCAATCATTTGTCCCGGTTGGCACAGGAGTTAAAAATTAAAATGGAGCATGCTTCAAAAGAATGATTAAAAAGTTTTTTTCCATGTTTCTTATTTTAGCAAAATTGAGTCGCTACTAATGAAACTATTCCTTTTATTTCAATCTCCCTAGGGATTTGAAAAGCTACCTCAGATGAGACGAGAATTGCAATACCTACAACAATACCCCCAGAACCCCAGGATGGAGAGGAATGTGATGTTGTGGAAGTTGAAAGTGGCACCACCACAGGTCAGAGAGAAACCAGACACATGCATGTTAAATAGATGTAGGCCTACATATTCTATCCTACATATTTCTTTTTACATTTAGGTGCAGTTCTGGCCGAAGACCCCAATAAGTTGTCACATCACAGTGCCCAGATCCTGATCCAATACCTGATGGTCTGCTGTCGTGACCTCGAAAAAATTAAGGGAGATTTGCGAGAGATCAGGGCAAATACAAAGCGGGTGGAGGAAAGGCTCCAAAATATCATGGCTGTGCTTGGGCGTGTCTAATGTTTTTACATCAAATAACGTTTTACTTGCAGAGTTTTATTTTTTTTTTGGTTATTTTACCCTTTAATGACTAGCACATGTTTAGCTTTTTCAAAATTTGGAGAACTATAGTTTGTTTATGCATGGCTGGTCATGCGTTTTAATACACCTGAAATTAAGGGAACATCCACATTTCTATGGAAGTTGCCCACCTAAACAAAAAAAATAAAGGTATTTTTACATAACAAATCATTGTGGCTTCATTATGTAAATGTGGTGCTGAGTGAACTAATCAATGTTTGGTGTTTACACTGACAATGAAGGCTAATTAAAAGATTTTTTAATCCACATGGCAAAACAAGTGCACTAGGCAAACCTACCAGAAACATCAAACATTATACAATAAAAATGACAAACCAATCTTTACTTTTTTTAAAAGTTTTATTTTTTTGGTCTAAAATTATTAGAGATTGTCTGGCATTTCAATGGCCCCCCTACCCATAAAATAGTCCACATATTGGTTACGGACCTCACGTCCGGTTGGGGGGGCCAAGCCAGGACGGCCAGGTTCCAGGGCCACCAAAGTTTCTGCATTGATTAAAGAGGCCTCAGGCCCACTCAAAGATATATAACTCGTTGAATGCACCCTTAGGAAATTATGCAGCACACAGCACGTCATAACCACATGGTTCCATTTGTATGGGGCAAGGTGGATGGAGGTAAGGAAGAGGCGAAATCGGCTGGCCATGATCCCAAACGCATTTTCCACCACCCTTCTGGCTCTGGCCAGCCGATAATTGAAAACCCTCCTCTCAGGGGTGAGGGTGCGTTGCGGGAATGGCCTCATCAAATGGGGTCCCAGGCCAAACGCCTCATCCACCACAAACACAAAAGGTAGTCCCTCCACATTCTGCTCCGCGGGTGGCAAGGCCAGCAGATCCAAAAGGAGCCGTTCTCCAAACTCCGTCTGGGCAAAAACTCCTCCATCAGACATCCTGCCATTCTTGCCAACGTCCACATAGAGGAACTCGTAGGTGGCCGACACCACTGCCATCATCACGACGCTGTGGAACCCCTTATAATTATAATAAAAGGATCCCGAATGGGGTGGTGGGACGACCCGAACATGTTTGCCGTCGATGGCTCCTCCACAGTTCGGAAAGTTCCATCGCTGGGCAAACTCGGAAGCCACATTCTGCCATTCATGTGGCGAAGAAGGGAACTGTGGAATTAAAGAAATAACAAATTAATACTTGGAGCCAGAAACATTGCAAGCTGATTTCATACACACATTCATGGCCAACATTGGTAGAAACTGTTAAAAACATAAAAAATTGGAAGCAAGAAAAAAAAAAAAATATGGGGGGGGGGGGGGAAGGGTTGAAGATGAGTTGGGAATATCACACATGAAGGCTGTAGCACTCTGTATTGAAGTTAACAAAAATGAAACATTCCTAGGCAAAATTTAGAGTGCGTTTTGGGTAAAGCACTACGATGGAACATATAATAAAAAACATGGAAATGACTAGGCAAGGTAGGTATGGCCCCAGGATAGCATGCTGGAGAGGTTAGGTAAGCCAAATTTACAGGTAGGCCTCAAACACCAAACTTTAAATAATAAAACATGGGGAGAAAGGGGACATTCCCTGCAGCTAAGAATCATGTGAATTAGGGACTGCAAATAAAGCAAATTAAAAATATCCCAAAATAAAAACCATACAATGTGAATTTTTGAAGAAGAACACTTACCTTAATATAGTCCTCCTGCAAAACTTGAAGGATGGCAGAACAAGTCTCTGGTATAATGATCCCCAGAGCCTGGGGGGATATGCCTGTGGAGAACTTAAGGTCCTGCAGGCTTCTCCCAGTAGCCAGGTATCGCAACGTGGCGATGAGCCTCTGCTCAGCACTGATGGCTTCCCGCATAACGGTGTCCTGCCTGGTAATATAGGGGGACACCAAAGCCAACAGCTGCTGAAGTACGGGGTCAGACATCCTGAGAAAATTCCTGAAATCATCAGGATTATTCTCCCTGATCTCCCGCAACAAAGGCATGTGACAGAATTGGTGCCGCTGGAGCAACCAATTCTTGGTCCATGAACTCCTCCTGACCCTGCTCATGGCATGGAGTCGGGATACAGCATGAACCCCTGCACCAACTACAGCACGAACTCTACGACGAGTACGTAGCCGCAACATAGCTAGATAACGGTCGGCTGAACAGAACGTACTAGAAGAACGCACGGAAGAACAGCAAGGCCTATGAAGAACAAGCTGAAAAACACGAACGTGCAGAGCAGGCCGCACTGAATAAACAGATACGAACTGACTACAAGCAGTGCTAAACAGATACGAACCCACAGGCGCAATCTGAACTCCCGAAAACGATCTTCAAAGCACGAAGACTGAAAAGCGCGAATCGTCTCTCACCAAACTTTTACTAACACGCGGAAACACGGAATTAGCAAAAGCGTCCCAAAGGGTGGCGTCATTCGAACGGAACTTCCCCTTTATAGTGCCGTTGTACGCGTTGAACGTCACTGCGCTTTGCTTGATCGTTTTTTTTAATGATGGTGTGTACGCAAGGCAGGCTTGAGAGGAAACATGAAAAAAAAACGAGGAGAAAAACGTTGGTTTAAAAAATGACATTAAAAACGATCGTGTGTACGGGGCATTACATGGTATGCAGGTTGTCACACTTGGATTCATAAACTGCATGGCAGGAATGCTAACACGTATCTGTCAATGCAATATTATGCTGGTCCTTTAAAAAATCTGACATGTTAGTTGTTTCTGGTGTCTCTCACTTAAAGATTATCTTTTCCAAGAACTGATATTTTAACTTTTGCTTGATGCTGAAGAGGTAAATTACTTAGTGGCTTCCCTTATCTCTCAGGGATTCTGGTGGTAAGATCACGGTTTTTGAGGTTCTAGGTTCACACCCTAACCACAGCCATCATGAGGGGATTCTACTTTCCCCATGTGGAGTTTTAATCCATTTCATTTTATGGAGAATGCAAAAGGAAGCGCAGAAACCCCTGCCTGGATGAAAACCCAAGGATGGATGAATGCTCCAAACTACAAGATTTGCAGGAACAGTCCCAGGAACTCAGATGATTTAAGAAGACAGTATGTGACTCACCCTACTCGACTAAAACTCAAATAATAATTTTGAATGGACTAATATTTTAATTGATTTATTACTAGTTGTAGTGAAATATATTTTACAAATACAAAATTAGATAAATATTTCTGCTGCCAGTAATTGAAATGCTCGCAGC
The DNA here is from genome assembly GCA_029206835.1 of Rana muscosa. Classification (NCBI taxonomy): domain Eukaryota; kingdom Metazoa; phylum Chordata; class Amphibia; order Anura; family Ranidae; genus Rana; species Rana muscosa. The sequence goes on along the minus strand of CM055126.1, from coordinate 125,300,886 downwards.
AATAGGAAGGCCGCTCCAGCTGCAAATTTTTGGCAAACTAAAAGTAAATATTTTTCCCATCTTGAGTTTGAAGTATTTTACCCTTCTGTTGTCCAACACCTGATTCAGCACTGTAACATACAAAAATATATTTTCTATAAAGCAGGGATAATTGCTACATTTTGGAGCTGCATCTAACGTTTTAGACGGGCAACTCCATCTGTTCAGGTACATGGGAACTAACGCTCAGAGCTGCCTTTTTTTTTGCACCAACCAAAGGAGCAGGTTTTTCCAAACAAGATGGGATATGTCACTGAAAAAGTGAAAAAATATATATATATATATATATATATATATATATATATATATATATATATATATACATACATATTTTTTTTTTGCCGAAAACCCTTCAATTATTGAGCCATGCGTATATGTTATCCCCATATTTCCAGTCCATTCACGGCAGACGGAGTTGTAGTTCTCAAGTGCAGTAATAACTACAATCAGTCCAGTAGTAGCCCATTGACACTTCCTCTATCTCTAGAACTGAAAATGTGTACCTCTGTACAGGCAGAGAACTGGAGTTAGGCCTCGTACACACGTGTGTATGTTTTCTCGTCGAGAAAACTGCCGGGAATCTCGACGAGAAAAATAGAGAACCTGCTCTCTATTTTCTCGTCAGGATTCTCATCGCCTGTTTCCCGACGAGAAAACTGTGTGTGTGTATGCGGCAACAAGCTTACCTGTCCTCCAGTAAGCCCGCGCATGCTCGAAATGACTTTGACGCATGCACGGTAGCTTCCTAGGCAGAGGTAGGGTGTAGCAAGATGGCGGCGACGGCATCGAATGTGACGAGCGCATGCTTGTCATAGTCATAGTTACATAGTTACATAGTTACATAGTTAGTCAGGTTGAAAAAAGACACAAGTCCATCCAGTTCAACCGTAAAAAAAAATAAAAAAAAAATAAAAATAAACATATATCGTACAATCCCATATACCCAATTCTATACCCACAGTTGATCCAGAGGAAGGCAAAAAAAAACCAGAAGAGCATGATCCAATTTGCTACAGCAGGGGAAAAAATTCCTTCCTGATCCCCCGAGAGGCAATCGGATATTCCCTGGATCAACTTTACCTATAAATGTCAGTACCCAGTTATATTATGTACATTTAAGAAAGAATCCAGGCCCTTCTTAAAGCAATCTACTGAGCTGGCCAGAACCACCTCTGCAGGGAGTCTATTCCACATTTTCACAGCTCTTACTGTGAAAAAAACTTTCCGTATTTGGAGGTGAAATCTCTTTTCCTCTAGACGCAAAGAGTGCCCCCTTGTCCTTTGTGTTGACCGTAAAGTGAATAACTGAACACCAAGTTCACTATATGGACCCCTTATGTATTTGTACATGTTGATCATATCCCCCCTTAATCTCCTCTTCTCAAGAGAGAATAAATTCAGTTCCTCTAATCTCTCCTCATAGCTGAGCTCCTCCATGCCTCTTATCAGTTTGGTTGCCCTTCTCTGCACTTTCTCCAGTTCCCCAATATCCTTTTTGAGAACTGGGGCCCAAAACTGAACTGCATATTCCAGATGAGGTCTTACTAATGATTTGAACAGGGGCAAAATGATATCTCTCTCTCTGGAGACCATACCTCTCTTAATACAAGAAAGGACCTTGCTCGCTTTGGAAACCGCAGCTTGGCATTGCATGCCATTATTGAGCTTATGATCTACCAAAACCCCCAGATCCTTCTCCACTACGGATCCCCCCAGTTGTACTCCCCCTAGTATGTATGATGCATTCATATTATTAGCCCCCAAGTGCATAACTTTACATTTATCAACATTAAACCTCATCTGCCACATAGTCGCCCAATTAGACAGAGCATTGAGGTCGGCTTGTAAATTGGCGACATCCTGTAAGGACGTTATTCCACTGCATAGCTTGGTGTCATCTGCAAAGACAGAAATGTTACTTTTGATCTCAGACCCAATATAATTTATAAACATATTAAAAAGTAAGGGTCCCAGCACTGAACCTTGGGGTACACCACTGATAACCTTGGACCATTCAGAGTAAGAATCATTAACCACTACTCTCTGAATTCTGTCTTTTAGCCAGTTTTCTATCCATTTACAAACTGATATTTCCAATCCTGTAGACTTTACCTTACACATGAGCCGTGTGTGGGGAACTGTATCGAACGCTTTTGCAAAATCCAAGTATACCACGTCCACCGCCACCCCTCTGTCCAAGGTCTTACTTACCTCTTCATAAAAAGAAATCAGGTTTGTTTGACAACTTCTGTCTTTCATGAATCCATGCTGTCTGTTGCTTAAATAGTTTTTTTCCAGCAAGAACTCATCTATGTGGTCTTTTATTAATCTCTCCAGTATTTTCCCAACTATAGAAGTTAAACTAACAGGTCTATAGTTACTTGGTAAACACTTAATTCCCTTTTTAAATATAGGCACCACATTGGCCCTGCGCCAATCCAGTGGTACTATTCCTGTCATTAATGAGTCCCTAAAAATTAAATACAATGGCTTTGAAATTACAGAGCTCAATTCTTTTAGGATCCGTGGGTGTATGCCATCTGGTCCAGGTGCTTTATCCACCTTTATTCCATCTAAATATTTCTGGACCATATCACTTTTGAGCCATTGTGGATTTGGGGCTGTGTCACTACCACCCCCATTTTGGACATGAGCTCCCTCATACTCCTTTGTATACACAGAACTGAAGAAAGTATTTGTATATAGTCGATGACGTCACCACGTTCGTTCCATTCAAAAGAACGGCGGTTCTTTGGAATGGAGTGTGTGTGCACTCGGCTGGCACAAGATTCACGTCAAGAGTCTCGTCAGGAAAAACAACAGGTTTTTTCCTGGCGAGAATCTCGGCCGTGTGTACAGGGCTTAAGAGTCTGCAAGAGTCTGGCATTGCATCTGTGATCCATTGATCACAGGTACAATTCTTTGCAGGCTCCTGTGGTAAAATAACACAGATATGTGCATTTAATATTTTTACAAAGTGAATTAGGCCTTCAATGTATTTAGTACAATTTGGTGCTATGAAGCATGAGTGCATTCCCGAGGATTGCAGTTTGATGCATGTAGAAAACAGCATAGTATTACAAGACAATGAGTGCATGTTACATTTGGCTGAAGTAAGGACTTTCCTTCTCTCTGAAAATAGCTTATTTCCCTGTTTCCTGGTAACCTTATCATGTGTTTGCTCCCCAAGGTCACACTGCCCTTAAGGCTAGCAAGATAACCTCACATACACTGTAGGTTCTCTTCAGCTTTCTAATCCTGGACATTCAGTAGCATTAGCTGTGTGTTAGACTTACCCATATCATTGTCAAAGTATCTGACATATTTATTAGACTTCAGTCAACTGTGGTGCTAAAGTAAATCCCAATGTACTGTGAATTGTTTCCACCATAAAATGCTTTTATCTTTGCAAATAGCTTTGTTGTTATAAGTCTCATATGCATCTGCCTTTTAAATATAGGAACATGACCAAATTCAACAAATATAGGGCAACAGACAGGTGTGGATATAAATGGCAAAATTGTATTTTTATAGGGATCTCATTCTCATGATTCAGGCAAAAAACTGTGCTAAACTGTATAAATTAAAAGGCCAGTGGTTACTTACTGGATCACATGCTCCGGTGCCTGCTTCCAGATGGAAATATACTTGCATAGTTGCCTGAGAGTACCTACTTTGTTCCAGTGCCCAGTGCTAGAAAACAGAGAACGTTCCGGTACTTAGAACCACACTGTCAATCTGCAAAGTACCCAACAGGTGGTGGACCCAGCCCAGGCCACAGCGTACTGCACACAGAGAGCCAGTTGGCCATGTATTGAGCACCAGGGGTCTAGAGGATGGTGGGATCTTTAGGAGTAGACTGCAAGGTACTTAGTGCTACCGCCAGATATTCTGTACTGCATTCGTGGCTGGTATCAACGTGTACATCTCTGCCTGGCTAGTGGGCCATTTCAAAGCCATTACGGGTATGATGCCGCGTACACACGACCGTTTTTAATGTCATTGAAAAAAACTAAGTTTTTCTCGACGTGATTCTTCTCAAGCCTGCCTTGCCTACACACGATCATGAAAAAAAATGCTCGAGCAAAGAGCGGTGACGTACGAAATGTACGACGGCACTATAAAGGGGAAGTTCCATTCGGATGGCGCCACCCTTTGGGCTGATTTTGCTGATCCTTGTGTTAGTAAAGTTTGGTGAGAGACGATTCGCGCTTTTCAGCCTTGTGCTCTTCAGTCCATTACAGCGTGACGAATGTGCTATCTCCATTACGAACGCTAGTTTTACCAGAACGAGTGCTCCCGTCTCATCACTTGCTTCTGAGCATGCGCCTTTTTTTTCATGTCGTTAAAGCCTACACACGCCTGTTTTTCATGACGAGAAAAACGACTATGTGAAAAACAACGAGAAAAAATAGAGCATGTTCCAAATTTTTAATGGCCATTTTTCACGTCGTGAAAAATGCTCTGGAGCCCACACACGATCGTTTTTAATGACCAAATGAAAAAATTGCATTTTTCTCATCATGAAAAATGGTCGTGTGTACGTGGCATGAGACAAAAAAATCCCCTTTTGTTAAAGTGGTACTAAATGTTAGTCAGGACACCTGTGCTGCTTCCCTGATCTTCTGGGCTGTAGAGATGGGTATTGAGGGCAGCTGAGCGATAGGCTCCTGCTGCCATGAAAATGCTGGGAGAAGGAGGAAGCAGGGACATGGTTTGTCGGGAACTATGCGTATCTATGGAAGTACACAGCACCAGCTGGGAGAATGCACGCTTGGGTGTTTCCAGGTGGAACCTTTCAGGATATAGAGACACCCTCTATTGGGCAGAAAAGAAAAGCAAGGTCTACAGATGAGAAACTTAGAAGGAAGAGGGGCCTTATCAATTATGTTTTTGAATGCTAAGCTTACCCAGATATAAAAATAGGAGGATTTAATATCACTTTAAGCATATTTCTCAGCTAATACCAGTTAAATATTAAACGTGTTGTAAGGAAAACTGCATATTTATTATTATAGTTAAGGGGTAAACCCATCAATTTGTATTATTCAGTTTTGAGTAGATTCTAGTTGGGGCAAACTAGGAAATCTCCTTACCAAATCCCTCTCAGTTCTGTCACTTATGAGAGCCTGCAAAGTCTTATTGCTTTGTAAAAATATCACCACCAATGCATTCTCACATGTCCAGGTGAGCTTTAAAAAGCTAGTGGATGACTAAACCCCAAAACTCCATCGAAAACTTAGAACCCATGTTAATTAGTTCAATATACCGTATGCTCACTAAATGCACTGGATGGCTTTAGGGCAATGTGACCTTTATGTCTTCTCTACTGATTCATACATGAAGTAAAAATTGGTAAATTATATAATCTCACAGAGAATTAACATACTATGCACATTGGGAGCTCCATTATCTGTTCACGGTATGATTATGACTGACAGTGCTGTCCCATTTGCAGGGTCATGCGTTGACTGTTTAGTCTCATTACTTGTGTTGTTGTAAACATTTCACCATTACAAGAGTCATAAAAGTCAGTTATGAGGAACTTCTGCTTTCCAGGCCTCTGTGGTCTGTGTAGCTGCTTCCATGTGATTTTATCTATGAGGAGGAAGGAAAGAGACTGTCAAACTATGTATATTTATTTAAATCTATTTTTTTAACACCACATTTTTTTCAGTAGCCTTAATTAAAGGTGGTATTATTATACTACATGCATGTGAAGTATTTGTCATTGTTACTTGTTCAGTGATTTTCTCAGATTTGAGCTCAAAATTATTCAAACATCTGTTATGTTAAATACTTTTGACTAGTTGAGTATTTATAATGCTATGCTTTTTTTTTCCCCCTGTAGGTACGTACACAATGGCTACCTGTACATGTGTTCTATGGTGCATATTTTGGATTGTGGTCTTGATTTTCTTGGCTTGGCCACTGAGCATCTTCCTTGGTGGTCTATATGGATTCCTTGCACCCCTCACCACTTGTATTGGATTGGATAAGGTGACAGACTTGCTGCTGCAAGGAGTTAACTTGGGCCGCACCTGTGCTGAATATGCACGTGCAGGCAAATCTCTGTGCTGAGCAGGAGACCTACACTATCAGTGCCCTGATCAAAGCTTCATCTCAAGACAAGGACACACCTCATAGGCTAAATAATTCCTTCCAGTCATCAGAGTCAAATATATAATATATTGGGTCCACATTACGGCATGTAAAATGTAGGACGATTGGTGCTTTTGTTTTTACAGTTTTCGTTTTTAAGTAAAAAAAAATGTATTTAATACGGGAGCTATGTCTTGTCTTTGGGACCACACATTTTTGTAGTTAATGTAACAGATACTCTAAACTCAGCTTGCCCAGTATTGCATGATGGGACTTATTTTCTCTTTGCAATAAAATATGAAGTCATGGAGATATTCAATAAAGATTTCTTGGTTAATAAATTTCTGCATTACAAATATCTTCATGAATCGAGGGGGAAGGGCTGTTCATATTAACCCTTGTAATCATGTCCAGAAGTGTATTGCTTAGGTATTATCGAGTGACTACCAATGCTCTTTCACAGCAAATAGCGTTGGGGATTAAATAGGATATAGACCCTTTACCACCACTGTCTCCAGCTTGTGTGTATGCACTAAATGAATAATACAAAACCTACCTGCTCTTATGGATTTAAACAAACATATATTTTTATACGCTGTACTATACTCATCCTGAATATTTATTAATATAAAAGCTAAATTGGAGGTTTTTTTTTCTCTGCCCAGCTTCACATTCTCATTAGGATAATGCCTAATGCCTTAATTCGAGTTTCTTTTTCCGCCTCTAGTAGCAAGTTTTCCTTCTCTGTCCTCTTTTAATCTCCACCTCTTCCTCTCTATTGGCCAATCAGCTAATAGTTCTGCCCCTACCACTCTCCAGAAATCCAGTATTCACTCCAGCCTCTTGCTTGGAGGCCTCATATTGGAGAGGCTGCAGAAAGCTGAGAGGTCCACAACAATAGCAGTCTGCTCTCCTCTGTAAAATCTGATCACCCTGGCCATGTTATAGAGCTTAGACGCAATAAGAGATATGAACATCCCTTCACCTGCTGCACACCCTCCACAAATCTCTTCTTTCCCTTACTGATATAGATGCCAGCCAGCCTGGATGAGTCAAAGGATTGCTCCCACCCTGCACAGAACCTATCCCCTTCACTGGTCACAAAGCTGGAGATCCAGCCCAAGGGTTTTTCTGCTGCTTCAGCTGTCTTCTCATCAGCCTACCGCCTGAGCCCTGGCAGTTTCCAAAGTAGAGTCAAGGATCTGAGAGCAGGCAAGCTGAGGAGATGGCTGAAACAGCAGCAAAGAAGCATTTAAAGGGGAGGTCCTGCCGATTTTTTTTTTTTTTAAAGCCAGCAGCTACAAATACTGCAGCTGCTGACTTTTAAAAAATGGACACTTACCTGTCCAGCACACCCGTGATGTTGGCAGACAAGGTCGAGCAATCGCTTGGTCCTCGGATGCTGCCGCCACCATTCTCGGTGAGGGTGTCAGGAAGTGAAGCCTTACGGCTTCACTGCCCGGTTCCCTACTGCGCATGCGCAAAAAGCGCGGCGCGCAGTCACTGGTCCCCACTCTCTCCTGGGAACAGTGTGTTTCCCAGAAGACAGCGGGGGGTACGGGTAGGGGCATGTCTGCCGCAGGAGTGTATTCCCAGAAGTGCGTTTAAATACCTGTCTTAGACAGGTATCTGCACCCCCCTCCCCCCTGAAAGGTGTCAAATGTGACACCTGAGGGGGGGAGGGTTCAGAAAAGCGGAAGTTCAATTTTTGGGTGGAACTCCGCTTTAAGCTCACTACACACATTGCAATCTTATTACACAATCTGCTTTGGATTTCTTAACAAATATGTAGTGCAAGGACCCCCCTGACTGGATATAAATTAATTATATAGTTCAAGCCTCATACACACTGGCACTCCTGTGTTTATCTTTTCTAAATGCAGGAGAAGTTCTCTGCGAAGTTATAACAACCCTCACAGATCACCTTTTCCTGCATTTAGATGTTTCTATTTTAAATTGGCTTCAAGACATGTATAGAGAACCCAAAAACAATATACCAAGCAGACTTTTAAAACACCTGCTCCCTCTGGTAAATGCCACTTTACCACCAACAAGATGCCTATGTGAAGGATGTAGTTACCAGTGCTCATCATATGGGGGTGTTCCCAGAGGGAGTAAATAGCGATCTGGTGGAGTGGGTTGATTAATAATCCCCTTATCAGTATTAAATGTTCTCTCAAGCGCTATACTTGCTCATATACTGAGATGGTTGACCCCTATTTCAAGTGCTGATGTCTAAGAGGTTACCCCCTTTAATGGGTGAATAGCGAGTGCGACCTGGTGGAGAGAGTTCTTACACAGGCCCTTGTTATTGAATATCCTTTATTATACTATATTTGCTCAGTTTCAGAGTTATTTGATTTGCTCATCCATAGAGATAAACGCTCGCTATTGGAAGTGCTGATGGTCTACAGACGGTTACCAATGCACATATTAGTAATGGTCCCCCCCAGGGCCGTAGATAATTTTTTGTGAGGGGGGGGGGGTTTAAGCAGCAGGTACTAAGTAAAAGTATTTTTAAATAAAATAAATTGCGCTAAAATTATAAAGACTGAAAAAAGGAAAAACGACATGTGTTGCCCCTAGTAAGCAGTTACATCCTTAATTGTATTTTATCAGGTCCTTTGGAAAATCAAACCTGATTTCAGTTTTTTCCTTCTTCCAGTTTTTATGAACGCTGTTGGCTATTGTCCTGTATTAGTGTTTAAACTGAATAGGTGAAAAGTGAGTGTGCTGCATACCTACAAGTTGGCTATTATGGTGCAAGTGCACCATGTTGTGTCAGACAGAGCACTCAGTGACTTTTTTTTAACTTTTACAGATAAAAAAAAAGGGGGAATGCATTGCCTACCACAGGATGGTGCACTATAATAGGCAATCTTACTGGGCAGGTACAAAGGACACCATCTTGTGGAAGGCAGCACACTTACTGTGTTCACATTACCTTCTTTAGGCTAGGTTCACATCTAAGCGGGTGCGAGAAGGTATGTAATTGCACACCTTCTTCCACTGGCAGAGGAAAAACACACTAATTCTTAGGAGATACGCGGAGGTACGCTACAATACGGGAAACCATCAATCCACGCATGTTTCATGCACCTCATTCAAATCGCAACCCCCTTGCAATCTGCAGTCGGTGTGAGTGCTATCTTAACTACACCACAAACAAAAGTTGCAAAACACAGTGTGTTTGCCTGCACCAGATCGCATTCCTAAAACAACCATGCAAACCGGTTGCCGAGCGGTTCTAAAATTGGTGCATGCATGACTTTGGTGCGATTTGAGCCCATTCAAAATATTTGGGCCTTGATTTCACTGCAATCAACACAGTAAGCCTGGTTTCACACTATAGTTTGCATGTAAACCGCACAGGAATTGCAAACGCATTCCTGTGCAATTCAGATGCGGTTCTGTGTGTGTGATTTGAGCCCATTTTGAATGGGCTGAATCGCACCACATCGCACCAAAGAAGTACAGGCACCTTTTTTTGAAAACCAACCATGTGATCTGGTTCAGACAAAAACTGTGACCTTCTTTTGGGGAGTTTTTAACTTTGAATTGACACCTGCAGCAGATCAAAAACACAGTGTGATTGCAATGCGGTACGGGAAATGCACAGGCATTACAGCTTTTCCTGTACCACATATGTATGAACCAGGGGTAAAACAGGGCCAAGGCATATCACTGAGGGCAGCAGAAAGTCCAGCCTGGCTCTGGCATTGACAGACATGTTGTGATGTCAACTGCTGAATCAGTAAGCCGGCGAGCACCACAACAAGCTTGCCAGTGCCAGGCTGGACTGTCAGTAACACAAGCAATAGAAAACTCAGCTTGGCCTCAGTCAACTGTCAGTAACACAAGCAATGCAAAATTTAGCCCAGCCAGCCTCAATCACATACTTTGCCAGTTGCCACACAGAATCACAGACAGTCTCTCACTGACTCACCATTACATAGTATGAACAGCTGAATGCCAGCAGCAGCACAGCAGTGTGAGCAGTGGTGAGTCTGAGGACACTCTCTGAGACTAGGCCAGAAGAGAAAGAGGGACATACCTGGACAGGGCAGCAGCAGTTCATCCGTGTGGGGGAACGGCGGCTACACACTTTACAAGCACTCTACGCTCCATGGCCCAGGCAAAGCTCCTCTCCCAAGCCCAAGGTGGGAGTGGCACTGCAAGCCAATGGGAATACATGGTGTGCAGTGGGCAGGACTACATGCACCGCCGCCTCCCACAGTGCTGCCTGGTGATAGATCTGTCAGTCTTCAGCCCGAGCCCGATAGACCGGCCTGGCGGTGTACCACAACATGCGTGTGGGTATGACTAATGATCTATTACACTTGCTGCAGCGGCATTATTATACTCTGTGTGCCACTGACTGCAGTGCTGCCTGTCGCTGGTGCCATGTGCGGCTGCAGAGCCGGGACGCCATGCATTTCATTTTGGCCCTGGGGGGTTTAAACACCCCTGACCCCCCCTTATCTACGCACCTGGTCCCCCCTGTGGTCCTTTCTTCCCATTTACAATGTAAATGGCCTTGGTGTTAATATGATAATTTAGAATTCCCCAGCATCCTCAATACTTTGCATACAATCAATAATCCATCCGGCCTCCTGAGGAAGCAGAACTTGTTTCTGGGAAATGCATTGAGAATTGGAGTAGTCCCACCCCCAGCTATAATATGTTAGACAACTTGTCTTACTTGTGATCGTACAGTGCCTTGAATAAGTATTCATACTGATGTGGCATGGATGATTACTGATGTGGCATGGATGAACACTGATGTGGCACGAATGAGCCGGGGATGGACGAGCGGCGGGGATGGATGAGCCATGAATGTGGATGGATGGCTGAGCCATGGATGGAGCATGGATGGATGGATGAGACATGTATAAGCCATGGATGGATGGATGAGCCATGGCTGGGCACAGATCAGCACTGTGGGCGTGTCAGATCCAGCCCACAGTGCTGCTGCTACACTGTATGGATCGGCGTGAGGAGAGGGGAATGCTCCGGTTTGTTTACAAGTCATTGGACAGCATGATCACGTGGTAAAGGGCTGCTGTCATTGGCTCTTTAACCCGATCAGTGACACGTCGGGTCCAGGCCCGGATTTACTCCCTTTGCCGCCCCAAGGCCGGGTCCTTCAATGCCGCCCCCCCCACCATCACATAGGGGGGGGGCGGGGGGGCGACGCGTGGGGGGGGTAATCGATTTTTCGCAGACAATGACTGGTGTTAGTGCTTCAATCATTCCGGCACCATGGTTGTTATGGTGTCCAGGATGATTGAAATGCATTGTTTCTATCATTACATTGTAATATAAAATGAAATAGTTCAACTCACCATAAAGCAGAATGAGTGGGAGCTCTGAGCGTGTTACTTGCCACAGTCGCTTGTCACCAGATGGGAATGTCACTTGCCACGCTGCCTGCCACCACATTGGAATGTCACTTGCCACGCTGCCTGCCACCAGATGGGAATGTCACTTGCACTCTCTGCCCCCGTCTCTCACTCTCTATCTGCCTCTGTCTCTCTCTGCCTCTCTCTTTGCCTCTCTCTCTGTCTCTGCCTCTCTCTCTCTTTGCCTCTGTGTGTCTCTCTCTCTCTTTGCCTCTGTCTCTCTCTCTCTCTTTGCCTCTCTCTCTCTCTCTGCCTCTCTCTCTCTCTATGCCTCTCTCTTTGCCTCTCTCTCTCTCTCTTTGGATCTCTCTCTCTTTGCCTCTCTCTCCCTCGGTCTCTCTCTCTCTCTATTTGCCTCTGTCTCTCTCTCTCTCTATTTGCCTCTGTCTCTCTCTCTCTCTATTTGCCTCTGTCTCTCGCTCTCTCTTTGCCTCTGTCTCTCGCTCTCTCTTTGCCTCTGTCTCTCGCTCTCTCTTTGCCTCTGTCTCTCGCTCTCTCTTTGCCTCTGTCTCTCGCTCTCTCAGTGCCTCTGTCTCTCGCTCTCTCAGTGCCTCTGTCTCTCTCTCTCTGTGCCTCTGTCTCTCTCAGTGCCTGTCTCTCTCTCTCAGTGCCTCTGTGTCTCTCTCTCTCAGTGCCTCTGTCTCTCTCTCTCTCAGTGCCTCTGTCTCTCTACCTCACTCTCTCTCTCTCTCTCAGTGCCTCTGTCTCTCTGCCTCACTCTCTCTTTGCCTCTGCCGCTCTGTCTCTGCCTCCGTTTTTCTCCCCAGTCTGTGTTCCTCCTCACCTGCTTGTCCTGCATCATGGACATAGGCCTGGAGGATAGGAGGAGGCGGCCGCCATGTTTGTTTAGTGTCCCGGGCACTGTGATTGGGCGTATGGAGGTCATGTGCAGAGGGGGGAGTTCAAGATCACGGACAGGCCAGCCCCACGCCGCACATGACCCCCATGGCCCAATCACAGGGCGCCGGACTTTGAAAAATGGCGGCCGGAGCTTCAGGCGGCCGGGGACACAGTAAATGAATTTTAGGAGGACTTGTCTCCTCCGCGGCGCCGCCCTTTCACACAGTGCCGCCCCGAGGCCTGGCCTTGTTGGCCTTGTGGGAAATCCGGCCCTGGTCGGGTCTGGGAGACCTGACGGTCACGGTCATTCCTGGGTGCGCGGGAACGCGATTCTGGGAGGACAACATAGTACGCCCCCCAGAGTTATCCGACCACTCTGTAGCCGTCATTCGGCAATGGCCCGGTCGGCAAGTGGTTAAAGCAGGGTTAGGTTATAAAAAAATATCCCAAGCTTTGAACATCTCACAGAGCACTGTTCAATCCATCATCCGAAAATGGAAAGAGTATGGCACAACAGCAAACCTGTGCAAAAAAATAATAACAATTGCGCAACCCAAAAAAAAACAAAAAACATGTGCAACCAAATATATCAGATGTGCGTCCTTCACATAATAAAATTGAAAGCACTGGGAATGTATCATATAAATCCTTCCCAAGAATGAATGTAAAACAAACTGACTGAATTAAACGTCCATAACAAATGACATTCAATGTGGATGGATGATAGATGGATCCTTAGGTAAAAAACGCAGGTGATGATACTGTTTTTCACACGACAGCCAGGTAATAATAGGCAATAATAAAAGTAGCCACACAGGCCGCTTACCAGAACTGTAGGATCTCTATTATGGAGATCATATGGGCACATACAGGAGGGATCAATCTGGTCACAGACCGATCAGCTCACTCGTCCAACCCGATCCTCTCCTCCACTTTCTAGTTCCAGGTGCTGTAGGGATCTCCGTGAAATCTTTTTTTCCAGGACTGGATTAGCTCATGCAGGATATTTAAAAGCGGTAAAAGGAAGGCTTCATAGTGCAGTAGATTTAAAACAAAGTTTTTATTCCATTTGCTGGGATACTGACATCTTTAGAAGCAAAAAGTAGCAAACAATTAAAACAATACTTCTCAGCCGCGGCTCAAGCCTGTCAGCTGGTTCGTGGAGACGTCAAGTCCTAATGCTCCACCCGACGCAGCGTTTCTCCGTAAGAGGCATCGGCAGGGAAAGGAGGCTCTCTGTTTTAGTTGCAGCACCATCAGATATTTATTATTCATTGTTTTGTTTATTTATTTTTTTGTTCATTTTTTGCTTGAATATTCACATATATACGTTGATATATACACATTTTTTGTCATGGGATTAGCGCGGATAAACCACTTTTAACACAACAGCAAACCTACCAGGACACAGCTGTCCACCTAAGCTGACAGGCCGGGCAAGGACAGCATTAATCAGAGAAGCAGCAGCTCCTCCATGGTAACTCTGGAGGAGCTGCAGAGGTCCATCGCTTAGGTGGGAGAATCTGTCCACAGGACAATTATTAGTCGTGCACTCCACAAATCTGTAATATAAAAAACACAGTCGTGCTTTTTCAGAGTGACCCTCAGCAGAGCACCAAGGAACGACCCACGTGACCCTGGAAGTGCAGGTGTTTTTGCAATATGTTTGTCGGCAAACGTTCGTTTTATCTTGGAATTTTTATGCTACATGCTTTTTAAGCAATAAACAACATTTTTTTATGGTAATACACTATTGGAGCCTCTTTTTTTTACACACTCTTCATACACACTGGCACTGAGCTGAGGGAGACCCTTAGATGGAAATTGGATGCAGACTGCATATCGAGGAGGATCTCTAGTGATTGCCAGTGAGCCCTGGGACGGGGCAAATCATCTGACCATGCAGAGGGCTATATCTGCAAGCGCATATGACCTCGCTCATAAGGAGGTCAAAGTTTCTGGTAAGCGTTCCCACTCACAGAGTGTTTTTTTTTTACACAAAAACTTCTATTCCCTTGGTGGTGGTGGAAAACTTTGGAAGATTTTATCCTGTTGGAACTTTTTTACTGTGGGAATTCATTTGTGGATTCAAGATCTCACTGTCACTTTCACTTTATAGAGACACTTATTATATTGTCACATATATATTTGTGTTTCAATACTAACTTGTTTCAGCACATATTGTATATTGTTTCTTGGCTTTCTGCTGAGGCTCACTCGCGTGATATTTATGCTTACTGTTAAGATATCCAAGAGTTCTGTCACTGCTGTTTGCACTTATTGATAATTTTTTAATATTTAGCGCGGTATGCCTTTTTGTTTTTATTGAGTCCACAAATCTGGCCTTTATGGAAGAGTGGCAAGAAGAAAGCCATTGTTGAAAGAAAGCCATAAGAAGTCCCCTTTGCAGTTTGCGAGAAGCCATGTGGAATGCTGGAAGACCTGCAGTTCTGAATTGTTGCCAGACAGAGAGGACGTGTGTACCTAGCTCCTAACTTCCAGGGCTGCATTGCTTCTCTCCCCAGGACTCTCCCCCCTACTCTCCCCTATTTTCCCCCTGGCTCTCTCCCCTGATCTCACCCTTGTCCCCCCTTGCTCTCACCCTTGTCCCCCCGGTTCTCTCCCCCCCTCCATCCAGCGGGACCCCAATCCATACGAGCCCCCCCGCCAGACACCTCCTCCCGCAGCCGCCGCCGGGCAAGTCCGAGGCTGCGGCCTAACATCACTCATCCCACGGTCCCCCCCTCTGGCGCCTCCCTCACAGACCGGCTGCACCCCTGGCCTAGCTCACCGAGCTACATCCGAGCCCTCCACCCACCACCGAGGCCATTCATCCGCCGCCGGCGGAACCCCCCTCCACCCGCAGCCACCGACAGGAAAGTCCGCGGCTGCGGCCTAGCCACATTCGATCCCCCTTCCAGCATCCGGATCATCCAAGGAGCCACCCTACGGCACTCACCCACTCGCGGAGCCCCCCAGAGGAGTCAGCAGGCCCCGAAGCAGCAATAGCAATAGCAGGCCCCGAAGCAGGATAGACCGCTGCTTCGGCCTAGACCCGGCCGCGGCGGCCATCTTGGGAAACCCAGCCCCAGCCCTTAAACTCCTCTCCCGGCCCCCTGGAATATTCTGACCCGGGATAACTACCGGTTCGCATCCACTCACGGGTCACTGGGTCGCTCACAAAAGGCAGCCGGGAGGACGAAATGGATATTCGGCCCAGTAAGTAGCGGCCATCTTGATACACCCAGAGCCTTTCCCCAACACTGACAAAAAAAAAACTTATTTTTTTCTCTCTATTCCTACTAATTCCCCACCCCACCCCATTACTATCTTCACAATACTCTTCAATAACTCTACTACTTATGACTGATCGCCCCCCCCCCCCCTGACGTACTCAGGCTGCCCCAACCTACAGCATTGACCGCCGCCACTACGCGATCTCCCCAGACCCACACACACGGCCAAGCATAACGGACGTGTGCGAT
The DNA here is from genome assembly GCA_029206835.1 of Rana muscosa. Lineage (NCBI taxonomy): Eukaryota > Metazoa > Chordata > Amphibia > Anura > Ranidae > Rana > Rana muscosa. The sequence goes on along the minus strand of CM055126.1, from coordinate 125,285,018 downwards.
AGGCCCCCGAGGCTCACCACTTCGCAGAGCAATCCGCACGCACGGTCCAGGGAAGCGGACGTGTGTGACAGGAGCCCTGACCTCATCGCTTCACAGAGCAATCCACACATACGGTCAAGCGTAACGGACGTGTGTGGCAGGAGCTCTGGCCATACAGGAACCCCCTTGGACTCTGGCGTTTCGCTCCTCCAGCAAACGTTAACCTGACGACCTGTGGCTTCCACGGGACCCCACTCTCCCCAAGCTCAGATCCCCCAGCTCACCACCGCTTCACCCACAGCCGCCGACTGCCACCTGCCGCCATCCGGGCGCCCATTTCTAGACTGTTAGAACTGCAGGACAGACTGCGGCTGTGGCCTAGCTCCGGCCATCACTCTACACCCTCCCCGAGTCTCTCTCCAGCAGGCCCGCGTGTGCCGACCGGGTAAGTACATCGGGGCACCACCAACTAGTAGCGAGTTGATCCAGGGTTTACCCGATCGCCCCTCGGGGGATCAGGAAGGAATTTTTCCCCTGCTGCAGCAATTGGCCAGACTCGGCTGGTGGTTTTTGCCTTCCTCTGGACCAACGGGAGGGCGGTTTAGGTCATTGGGCCCCATCCATCATCCCCATCACCTTTTCCTCCCATCATGTGCATCTTTAAATACTCAGCGGACACCCTCCGCAGGCTAAGGAATACCGCCCCAACACTTCCAACCGCCACCCAAAAAATCCTACAAAAAGAACAACTGCTTAGGATCAATCGACAATCAACTATCAAAACCACAAAGACACCACTTCATCTACAAGATTTATCATGCGCCTTGATTAACACCAGATCGGCAGTCAAGCACAGACAGGAAATTCACGATTTCATCACGCAAAACGACATAGATTGCCTCTTTATCACGGAAAGTTGGCTAACACCGGATTGTAACACCGTCCTAACGGAACTAGTACCTGGGAACTACCGCATCCTAACTGAGCACAGAATAGGACAAAGAGGAGGAGGCCTAGCAGTTATCTTCAAATCGCACCTCTCTCTTACCAAACCAACCCTACAGAACTCATTGCCATTCATGGAAACACTCACCCTGCAACTCCAAACAACACCCCATGACACCATTCACATACTGCTATGCTACAGACCACCAGGACCGAAGACAAATCTCCTCACACCCTTCACCGAATTCTTCTCGACATACACTTTAAAAACCAAAAAGTTTTTACTACTTGGGGACTTTAACCTCTGGGCTAACACCACTCAGGACCCCATCGCCACCACCTGTATCAACCAATTGGAAGAACTAGGGTTGCAGCAACTGATAAATGCACCCACGCATGGATCGGGTCACATTCTTGACCTCATCTTCAAACAAAATATGGACATCAACATACTGGACAACATGCCGTTACCATGGACGGACCACCACGCTATCAAATTCAAATTTACCACCAGCACCATCTCCCAAAAACCGGAAGACTCAACAAAAACATACTGGACAAGATCTCAGAAGAAACTACACTCAAAACGTTTCAAAACCACTCTATCAAAAAAAATAGGAACGCTAAAGCATAACCGCTCAACGGAACAAACACTCAACTCCTTAAACAAAATATTACTACAAACAGCGGACACAGTCGCTCCGAGACGCAGAGCACACATCCGTAAAAACAACTCGGGCTGGTTTAGTGACACTCTTACGCTACTGAAGCAAGAACGCAGAAGAGCTGAAGGAGCCTGGAGAAGAAACTCAACGGAGGAAAACCACACAAACTATAAAGCACTCACTAAGAAATATCACAAAGCAATTTTTAAAGCAAAAAAGGAACATTTCTCAAACACCATAAAAAAAGCCCTAAACCGGCCTCGTGAACTCTTCAAACTAGTCACTCGGACCATGAATCCTACCTGTCTAGAGCCTCCAGCAAACGAAACCCAAGAGTTCTGCAATGAGCTATCGGATTTTTTTATCGACAAAATCGAAAATATTCGGGAAATAATTCAACAGAAAAAAACAACCAACTTCACACAGCCAAAGCAAACAGAGAAAATCAATACGAACATTATACAACTAGCAACATTTTCGTTGGTCCCGATCACCATTGACACCACCAAAAACATCATCAGAAGCCTCAGAGACACTACATCGTCAAATGACATAATTCCCACAAAACTCCTGAAAGAATGTACCGACATTTTAGCTCCTACCATTACACACATCGTAAATCTATCATTCAAAAAAGGTTTGGTTCCGAACTCCCTCAAGCAAGGTATAATCAAACCCCTCCTAAAGAAACCCAATCTTGACCCTAAGGACCCAAATTACCGCAGACCGGTAACAAGCCTCAACACCATTTCCAAGATCATGGAGAAAGCGGTAGTACAACAGCTACAAGGCCATTTGGACACTTACAAACTCTTGGATCCACTACAATCAGGCTTCCGCCCAGGCCATGGCACAGAAACGGCACTTCTCAAAATATGGGATGACGTCCTCGAAGCCGCAGATGACGGAGAATCATGTCTCCTGGTGCTGCTGGACCTCAGTGCAGCGTTCGACACAGTAGACCACAAAACTCTACACATTCGGCTTAAAGAAGTAGCAGGAGTCGCAGACCCTGACCTTCCTTGGTTCGCTTCCTTTCTTGAGAATCGTTCTCAGACAGTGAAATTAGGTGCCTTCACCTCTGAAACTCGCGCAATTTCTTGCGGAGTCTCTCAAGGATCACCACTGTCACCCCTTCTCTTTAACATCTACCTCCGCCCACTCCTAAAAATCATTAGCAAACAGGACTTATGCTACCACTCATACGCGGACGACACCCAACTCTACTTTCGTATCACTGGAAAAAAAGACCAATATCACGGATTGGAAAAGTGCCTCACATTGATCGATGATTGGATGACTGAGAGTTCACTTAAACTCAACGGATCCAAAACAGAACTGCTTCTCCTCCACGCTAACCGAAAGACAAAAACTAAAACCTCTTGGACACCACCCACCATTCTCGGACAGACCATCACCCCGAGCACCAAAGTCAAAAGTCTTGGAGTCATCTTTGACTCGGAGATGTCGATGGACTCTCAAATAGGATCAGTAATCAGCGGATCTCATTATCTCCTCCGCCTGCTGCGTAGACTCATTCCCTTCATCCCAGAAGAGGACACAGCAGTAGTAGTTGGATCAATTATCAACTCCCAGCTCGACTACGCAAACTCCCTCTACCTCGGACTACCCAAATACCAAATGTCACGCCTACAAGTCGTCCAGAACACGGCAGCCAGACTGATAACAGGAAAAAAACCCTGGGAATCCATCACCCCTGCACTGAGGACCCTTCATTGGTTAGCCGTAAAGGATCAGGTCACATTCAAGACCCTCTGCCTCACCCACAAGTGCACACAAGGAATCGCTCCGCAATATTTATGCGAGAAGATAAAGCATTACAACCCCAAACGCAGTCTCCGATCAACAAACCAAAACCTCCTTCACATCCCCAAATTTCGCTACAAATCAAAGGGAGAACGAAGATTTGCAGTCCAAGGACCACGGCTATGGAACGCGCTACCCACGGATATCCGTATGGAAGAAAACCATCGGGCCTTTAGGAAAAAACTTAAGACCCACCTCTTCTGATGGATCATGAAGCTACTGGATGCTAAGCGCCTTGAGGCGATTTAGTTCGCATTTGTTAGCGCTATACAAGTTTTTCACTCACTCACTCACTCATGTGGGGGACACAACAAACATGTGGAAGAAGGTGCTCTGGTCAGATGAGACCAAAATTAAACTTTCTGGCATAAAAGCAAAACACTATGTGTGGCGGAAAACTAACACTGCACATCACCCTAAACACACCATCTCCATCGTGAAACATGTTGGTGGTGGCAGCATCATGTTGTGGGGATGCTCTTCTTCAGTAGACACAGGGAATCTGGTCAGAGTCGATGGCAAGATGGATGGAGCCAAATACAGGGCAATCTTAGAAGAAATATAAACAATAAACCTGCACTTACACTATTAGGATAATGCATGAAAAAGCAGCTGACGCAATAAGCTGGTGGTGAATATTAAAAAAAAAACATCCAAAAGGTGCAGCACTTAAAACGGACAGAAAGTCATTGACAAGCAATTCAACAAAAAGAGTCCAATAAGTGTGGGGTCCGAAATAGTCGGACATCTTGATGGGTGGAAACATTTCCCTGTGGATTATTGATGCAAGTTTTTACCTTTCCTGTGGTGAGTGAGTTTGCTGAATTTTAATAAATTTTACATTGAACGTATTACACTATGAAGTGCTTTTTTTTCTATGGTGGAACGATACATCCATTGAGGGTCATATGAAGTAGAATCTGTACAAGGGTGCAAGAGTGCTGTTGTTCAATCGATTTGATTCGGTAACAAGTGCATTCCACCACTGTATGTAGTGGTCCACTCTGGATGTTAACAGTCAGTGTGTGTGCATCTGTCAGTGGAGAATCTCTCACAAGATTTACATTTCGGAACCTCACACTTATTGGCCTTTTTTTGTTGAATTTCTTGTTAAGAACTTTGTCAGTTTTTAGTGCTGCACCTTTGGAATGTTTTTAATCATAGAAGAAAACCTGTTGGAGTCTGCAAAAGACTTGAGATTGGGGTGAGATTTCCAGCAGGACAATGACCCTAAACATACAGCCAGAGCTACAATGGAATGGTTTAGATCAAAGCATATTCATGCGTAAAGGCCTGTACACACAATCGGATTATCCAACGGGAATTGTGTGATGACAGGCTGTTGTTGGATAATCCGACCATTTGTATGCTCCATCGGACAATTGGTGTAGGATTTTCCACCAACAAATGTGGGATAGCATGCTTTAAAATTGTCTGCCAACAAATGTGTGTTGATGGATTATCTGATCGTGTGTACACAAATACGTCAGACAAAACTCCAAAGTACAAACACGCATGCTCAGAAGCAATGCTAACCATAACACAACATTAGCAGAAGTTGCCCAAAGGGTGGTGATAAAGAGCTGAAAAACCACATAGTTTCGTGTTTGTTGGCCGACAATTCTTTGCTGTTTGTATGCAATACAAATTCCTGGCCAACGCCCTTCAGACAAAATTCCTACGCTTTGTCTGCAGAAAATCCGATCGTGTGTATGAGGCTTTAGAATGGCCCCAGTCAAAGTCCAGACCTAAATCCAACTGAGAATCTGTGGCAAGACTGACCAATCTGACAGAGCTTGAGCTATTTTGCAAAGAAGAATGGGCAAAAATGTCACTCTCTAGATGTGCGAAGCTGGTAGAGACATCCCTAAACAGACTTGCAGCTGTAATTGCAGCAAAAGGTGGTTCTACGAAGTATTGAATCTTTGTGTTGGTCTTTCACATAAAATCCCCCAAAAATACATCTACATTTTTGGTTGTAACATGACAAAATGTGGAAAAATTTAGGGGGTATGAATAATTTTTCAAGGCACTGTACATGTGTTGATCATTGTAGCATTACAATCATATGTAGATATTATTTCATACTAGCGGGGCGTGTGACATAACCCTTCCAGATGAGGCTGATCTACTTGCAATTTCTATGAATTCCCTTTTGATTTTATTATATTGAAACTGTTTTAAAGTGTATTCCAATAAAAATGTATTGTTTTTATACACGAGTGAGCGGGTGCCTTAAAAGTCCGCTTGGTACATTATTGTTTTTGGGTTCCCTATATAGTTCTTGGAAATTAGGACATGGCACCTATCTATGAAAGAGCCCCACTAGACTTCAGGTTTAGAGATGTTTACACATGTTTACATTAATTCAGTTATGTTCAACTGCGCAAAACCAACACTAAACTGACCATGAATGCAAATTTTTCTTATAAATGCTTAAAGTCTAGTGTACAATTGTACACATATGACTATGGAATGCACTCCACTCCAACAATATCAGCCAGAGACCCTGCTAACATCCATGCGCTCCCCTTGCAGCATTGTCAGACAGACAACACCCCCACCTGTTCACTATCAATCAACCCGTCTACTCCATATTCATCCAGCCCCCCTCACTATCATTCTCCTCCCCCCAAGTACATCCAGCCCCTCCTCACTATCACCCTACCCCTCCTCGCTCTCTCAGGCAGCCTCCAACTGCACTGTTCTTCACCAAACCCCTCTCCTGCACTGCACTTGCATCCCCCTTCTCTCAGCAAATACTGTGCACACCCCTATTTCTCTCTCAACCTCCCTTCCTGCTAGGTTAGAAAGATCTACCCACAACTATTACCCAACCCCCCTTATTCAATGTCAGCCAGCCCCCTCATTATCACTCCACACCTCCCCGCGCTCTCTAGCAGCTCCCTACTACACTTTCAACCAAAGCCCTCGACCTTCTCTCACCATTCAGCAATCACAGACCCCCCTTTTTCTTAGCACCCACCACATCACCCCCCAGTGTTTTTAGAATGCACTGCACCTGCAGCCCTCCTCTCTGCACTCACCGTGATTTCATTCCCCCTTCTCCCTCTAATTCTCCTCCTTCTTTCACCACCCTCTGCGCCTGCACTCCCCCTTCTCTCACTACCCTATGGGGCTGAACTCCCCCTTGTCTCACAACCCTTTGTGCCTACACCCCCTTTCTCTCACCATCATCTCCACCTGAGACCCTTTTCTCTAACCACCTCTATGCTTACCCCCACTTTCAACAATTTCTAATTTTTAATAACAGCTTACTGATTGGAATGGTACCAGCTGATTGACAATAACCAAACGTGGTACTCATATTCTAAAAAGGGCCAAGACATATACCTGGTAACTACAGGCTAATAAGCCTAACATCAGTAGTATGTAAACTATTGAAAGGAATGATAAGGGAGCATAGTCAAGAATTTGCTGATAAATATAGTATCAAAGACTATTCATGTCAGAGCAACCTTTTTATATTCTTTGAGGACGCAAGCTATAATTTGGATAGAGGAAGGCCTGTGGATGTTATGTATTCAGATTTAGCAAATTAAGGTATTTCGGCATTGATAAAATCACATGTATCTGGATAGAAAACTGGTTGCAGGAGCGTGTCCAGAGGGTGGTGATTAATGGCATATTTTCTGAATGGTCTAATGTTGTGAACATTGTGCCCAAACAATCAGTCTTGGGGCCAATTCTGTTTAACTTGTTCATAAACGATATAGAGGTTGGAGTAGAAAGTTTAATCTCAGTGGTTGCTGATAATATAAAGCTAAGCAGGGCAATAACGTCATAGCAGGATATAGTAACTTTACAAGAAGACCTAATAAAAATAGAGGGGAGGGCAGCTAAATGGCAGAAAAAGTTTAATGAAGAGAAATGAAAAGCAACTGTCAGGGCCTGGATTTGAACCTGGAACCTCTGCTTTGTCAGGTGATGTCTCTTTCTGCTAAGCTACCTGGAATGCTGTACATTTCCCTGGATAATTCCTTGAATGAGTCTGTCTTGAACTTTGTTTGTCTTGAACCCTGAACTCTTTGCTCCCTCCATGAACTTCCTGATTTGAGCCACGTCTCTGCATTACCTGTTTGCCAGATTATTGTGCTGTCTCAGCCAGTATCTCGCACTTGTCTTCCCTGCTGCGTCTATATTTTGCTACCACTCGTTATCAACCCCTAGCTTGTTCCTCCAGCCTTCCTGGGCAGTGCGGGGCCAGTATGGCCATATTTCCTTGTTTCTAAAGTCTTGACAATTTACACCAAGACACCTGCTTTCACATGATATCATAATTACTTTCAGAAGCGTAGTCAGTAAACCAGCCAAAAGGTCAGTAACGAGTAGTTGCAGGTTGGGATCAGGCAGAAGCATAGTCAAGGAACAAGCCATAAATACTTTCACCACTTTCTCCTGATGAAGAGGAATAAACGCATTACCTCGAAACACGTTGGGTATCACTCTATACACCAGTATAGGAGTGCTTTAAATTTGTGGTTTTGATTTCACGATGAACAATATGTTACACACTTTTCATCCATTCTTATATCTTGTCTGACACAACCAATGCTGTGTCTTATAGAGGTTTGCATTAATAAAAACAATACCTTTTAACTAATTTGTATACGTCCTTTCGGAGTTATTGCCCTTCAAAGTCCCACTAGAGGGTATTCTTTCTGGTTTGAGTAAAGTTGAGATTCTCCAAACTTCTAACAAAAAAATTAGTCTAACACCCGACAAATCAAACCATTTCCATTGTTGCAAGAAAGTGAGGAACCTTGAAATTTCAGAGCAGAAATTTGTCAGCAGGCTTTACAGGTTTGAACCTAGTGCAACATGATCATTAGTGGGCAACTTCTACAGACCAGGGTAAGTGTATCCAATATTAGTGGCCAAATAACACAATTTCAATAAAAAATTTCAACAGTGCCAATGGTCAGCTTACCATCCAGTGTTAATGTAAAGATGGGCTGCAGATATCGACATGCCATGACATCACATATCTACTTAAAGCATTAGGGTAGCATCATTTTAGTGACATTAGGGTGATCAGAGCTGTAATCCGGCCCAGTGGTTGCAGCCATATTTGACCATAAATGGGTCTTTTTAAGGCCATGGCTTTGGCAGTGTGGAATATTTGCTGCATGCTGCCATGTCATCCCAGTAAAGAAAACCATTTATAGACTGAATAAACTGTTTGTTGAAACCAGGATTATTTCCAGGCTTCCAATTAAACCATAGACCTAAATGTAAAAGAAATGCCAAATAAATTGTCATCAATTATTTTGATTTGTTTACTTTCACACTAAAACATTGATTAAGTTATTAGCATTACAATACAAAATGACATGTTCCAGCTAAAACTAGACTTACTGATGGCAGTACACCCTGGATCCTATGGACTTCTATTACATTTTGTTGCAGACAAAGGCCATTTAGTCTTATTCATTATGAAATCCTGGTACAGTATGCAGTACAGCTACACCAGGAAAACACACACTTTATCACAAGCATGTACCAGGAGAGCAACTCATATAGCACGGAAGTAAGTATTCATGTGAACTGTAGAGTTCTTATTAATTACATCTTAAGCAGCAGCGAGAGACAGACTACTGCATTTTACTGCTGATGGCTAAAGAAACAACAACATAAGGGCGTATTTACAAACATTTGTCTAAGGCCCGGTTCACACAGGAGCGACTTCTCAGGCGACTCGGTCGCCTGAGGAGTCGCGTCCCGGTCTGTGCTATGGAACCGTTCTAATAGGAGCGACCTGAGTCGCTCCGACTTAGAAAAAGGTTCCTGTACTACTTTTGGGGGCGACTTGCATTGGCTTCTATACAGAAGTCATTATGCAAATCGCCTCGGCGGGCGTCTCAAGTCGTCTTGAGATCGCGCCGCCGAGGTCGCCCCCGAAGTCGTGCCGCCCCTGTGTGAACTGGGCCTAACTCCTGCCCCTCACCACCAGCCAATCACCTCTACCTGTATATATTTTACTTTTTTTTACATTTGTAAGCTTACCTTTTCCAGATGTCTTCAGACTGGTCACTTAACACAGGGTCCTCTTTGACTTCTCTGATACTGGGTGGTCAATCAGCATCAGTAGACTGGGAGTGCAGGGCACTGTGGGTATACTTCCTCAGGGGGCAAGCCCATAAAAACCTGCACTCAGAGACTACTCAAGCCTCGTACACACGGCCGGGAATCCCGTCAGGAAAAAAACGTTTTTTCCTGATGGGATTCCTGACAAGCATTCCTTGCCAAGCCGTGCATACAGTTGCCATTCAAAAGAACAGCCGTTCTTTTGAATGGCAAGAACGCGGTGACGTCATCGACTACAACGAGCCTGTGCTCGTCACATTCGATGCCGTCGCCGCCATCTTGCTACACCCTACACTACCCTTGTATGCTACCGCGCATGCGTCAAAGTCTTTTCGAGCATGCAGGGGTTTACCTGGGGACAGGTAAGCATACACATTCACGGTTTTCTCGGCAGGAAACACTCTGCCGAGAATCCCGACGAGAAAATAGAGAGCAGGCTCTCTATTTTTTTTGTTGCGATTCCCGGCAGTTTTCTCGCCGAGAAAGCATACACACGCACAGTTTTCACAGCAAAAAGCTCTCCCAGCAGCTTTCTTGCTGAGAAAACCGTGCGTGTGTACGAGGCTTTCGAATTTAATGTTGAATGGCAATGGATGTCATTCAACTCAGAAGACTGATGACATCTTGAGGAAGAATGGCATTACTGCAGGGGACAGTGCCAGAAAGAAGGTGAGTATTGCAGGATATAAAGACCATTAAAATATAGGCTTTATACATGCAGCCTTACTACCTGTATTTGATTTTATTTTTCCACAAAAAGATTAAAACAAAATTCCTTAACATAATAAAGCAAGTACCTAATGATACCTACACCTAGAACTCTAGTGGTGAGACCTTAAGTATCCAAATCGAACCAAATTTTTCAGCCATTAGTAGTCTTAAATCTCAGTAGGCATTTTAGTTTATTCTACATTACAGAAGATGTAGCTTTGTAAAACTCCAAGACAAGAAAGGAATAGCTAAGAACTCTGGCCCAGGAGATCATGCAGACAGGGCCAATCCAGGGCAGATGCTGCCTGAGGCAGCCATTTTTGCCTCTTCATTGTTAGATGTTAGGATGCTGTGGTTGGTCTACACAACTACAGTATATTGGTTGCTAGGACATTGGCAGCCATGCCACAGAGCCACATTGGGTGCTATGATGCCAGCAGCAAGGACACAATGCCATAGTTTGCTAGGATGCAGGCAGCCTTAGATTGTACTTTAACCACTTCAGCCCCGGAAGATGTGGCTGCTCAATGACCGGCCCATTTTTTGCGATACGGCACTGCGTCGCTTTAACTGACAATTGCGCAGTCGTGCGATGTTGTACCCAAACAAAATTGACGTCCTTTTTTTTCCACAGAGCTTTCTTTTGATGGTACTTGATCACCTCTGCGTTTTTTATTTTTTGCGCTATAAACAAAAAAAGAGCGAATATTTTGAATAAAACACAATATTTTGTACTTTTTGCTGTAATAAATATCTCCATTTTTTAATAAAAAAAGCAATTTTTTTCTCAGTTTAGGCCAATATGTATTCTTATACATATTTTTGGTAATAAAAATCGCAATAAGCGTATATTGATTGGTTTGCGCAAAAGTTATAGCGTCTACAAAATAGGGGCTAGATTTATGGCATTTTTATTATTATTTTTTTTACTAGTAATGGCGGCGAGCTGTGATTTTTATCGGTACTGCGACATTATGGCGGACACATCGGACGCTTTTGACACATTTTTGGGACCATTGGCATTTTTACAGCGAGCAGTGCTATAAAAATGCACTGATTACTGTGAAAATGACACTGGCAGGGAAAGGGGTTAACACTAGGGGGCGATCAAGGGGTTAATTGTGTTCCCTGACTGTGTGTTCTAACTGTGGGGGATGGGACTCACTATAGGAGATGACAGATAGTGGTTCCCAGCTTATAGGAACTCACAACAATCTGTATCTCCTCTCAGAACAGAACAGGGATGTGTGTGTTTACACACACACATGTCCCTGTTCTGCCTCTCGTGCTCGCGACCGCCAGTCATGAGCATCGGCACCCCGCTGTGCAGCGGGCGCTTGCCCGCTTTCCCGCTTAAACAAACCGAAGTACAGCTACGACGGTTCGCAGGATCGTGCCGACCTGCCGCAGTATAATGACGGCTGCAGGTTGGCAAGTGGTTAATTACCCAACATTTCAGCTTCCATTGTTTTTTGCCATCATAGTTGTAACAGGGGATATGCAAGTTCGCTTTCCATACAAAGACTGCCACAGAGGGCCTATGTGTGGAGAAGGGACAGGGACATGTAAACTGGCCAAGTCTAGGAGTAAGGAGCCATGTGCATGCCTCAGCACATGTAGCTGTGGTTATAATTTCTCCTTCTAATACAAATAATTATGCCCTTTCACAGACTTGAAGGTCTGTGAGATCCATGCCTGCAAACATTTACCAGCTTAAAGTGGTTGTAAACCCACTTTGTAAACAAACACCTACAGGTAAGCCTAGATTAAGGCTTATGCCCCATACACACGATCGTTTTTCATGCCGTTAAAAATGCCATTAAAAAAAATGGCCATTAAAAATGATCGTGTGTAGGCTCCAGAGCATTTTTAACGACGTGAAAAACGGGCATTAAAAATTTCGAACATGCTCTCTTTTTTCACGTTGTTTTTCATGTCGTTTTTTTTAACGACGTGAAAAACGATAGTGTGTATGCTTTAACGACGTGAAAAAAAAACGCGCATGCTCAGAATCAAGTATGAGACAGGAGCGCTTGTTCTGGTAAAACTAGCGTTCGTAATGGAGATAGCACATTCGTCACGCAGTCACGGACTGAAAAGCACGAGACTGAAAAGAGCGAATCGTCGCTCAACAAACTTTACTAACATGAAGGGTGGCGCCATTCGAACGGAACTTCCCCTTTATAGTGCCGTCGTACGTGTTGTACGTCACTGCGCTTTGCTTGATCGTTTTTTTAAATGATCGTGTGTACGCAAGACAGGCTTGAGAGGAAACATGAAAAAAAACGACGTGAAAAACGGCAAGAAAAAAAATGGCAAGAAAAACGATCGTGTGTATGGGGCATTACCTGTAGGTGCATGAAATATCTCCTTAACCTACACGGTTAAGGAGATATTTGCATTTAAACCCGGCGCCGCTGACGTCACACGCATGCGCATGGGGTTAATTCCATTCACAAATCCGGCTAGGTCGCAGCATTCGACGACGTAGCCGAATTCGACGGCTCCCGCGCGCATGCGCGGAGTCACGTCTTCGCCGCTCCGGCCAATCACAGCGCCGGAGCGGCGCTGTGATTGGCTGGTGCGGCGATACCCGGAAGTAACATTCCGGCTATCGCCGCAGCGATGGCTGCGTCTGGAGAGAGGGACGCGGACGGCTTCGGGGGTCCCGATCTAAGGTAAGTGGCACATAATGAGCTAGTATGCTAGTCATACTAGCTCATTATGCGTTTTTTCTCTTGCAGGTTGCCTAAAAAAACAAAAACGAATAGTGGGTTTACAACCACTTTAAAGTGGTTGTAAACTCTGTTACACCACTTGTACCTACAGGTAAGCCTATAATAAGGCTTACCTGTAGGTACTGTAAATATCTCCTAAACTTGTAGTTTAGGAGATATTCACTATATGCACTGCTGCCGATGTCATCAGCGCATGCGCACTGAAGAAACGGCCCGCTCGTGCCGTTTCTTCAGTACCCGTGCCGTGACTGGCGGCACCCGCACGCATGCGTGGGAGTGACGTCATCGCGGCTCTGACCAATCACATCGCCGGAGCGCACGAACCCAGAAGTAACTCTGGTGAACGATGTCGGCCATGGCAGCGGCATGCAAGTGGCACTGCAGGGCATTGTTATAAGGTAAGCATTTCATAATGAACTAGTATGTGATGCATACTAGCTCATTATTCCTTTGTCTTGCAGTTTTTTTTTTTTTTTTCCGGAGGTTTACAACCCCTTTAAATACCTCACTGGCAGTGAGTGGATCATTGTTCTTCATAAATTATGTATCCTTTAGGACATATAGTGTGCCAAGCTGCAGCAAGCAAAGCAAGCAGAATATTAGCATGCATTAAAAAGGGTATTTACTCTATTATTATTACCGTACAGGATTTATATAACGCCAATTGTTGTCGCATCACTTTACAAGATCTCTGGTCCGGCTGCATCTTGAGTATGCCGTCCTGTTCTGGTCACCAGTCTGCAGGAAGGATGTGCTGGAACTTGAAAGTCCACAGAAGGGCAACAAAACTAATAATGGGACTGGAGGACCTCAATTATGAGGAGCAACTACAAATATTAAACGTATTCTCCCTGCATAAGGGATGCTTGACAAGAGATATGATAGCGATATACAAATACCTTAATGGTGATTCTAGCATAGGGAAAAACGATTCCGTTTCAGGGAGCTTAGAAAGACACATGGCCACTCAATGAAATTGGAAGAGAAGTGGTTTAACCTTAAAGGGGAGTTCCACCCTTTTTTTATGTTTATTAAAAGTCAGCAGCTACAAAAAGTGTAGCTGCTGGCTTTTAATAAACAGACACTTACCTGCTCCACTGTCCAGCGACGCGCTGCCTGGAGCTCCGCTCCTCTCCCACCCTTCTCCGCCGGCGCCTCCATTCATTGTGTGGGCACCCGGCCGTGACAGCTTTCGGCTTCACGGCCGGGCACTCACTGCGCATGCGCGAACGGCCAGCGCTCTCTGAATGGACAGGCGATCGCCTGGGACCTGTCACGTCCCAGGTGATCGCCTACAGGGAGGGGCCGCCACAAGGCGATATGACGTATCACCTAGGCGGTCCCTGGGCGGAAGGAGGAAGTGGGACAGGAAGTCCCACTCCTACTGAAGCCCCCACTCCCCCCCCCCAAAAAAATTACATGCCAAATGTAAGGGGGTGAGGAGTGGATAAAGCGGAAGTTCCAAATTTGGGTGGAACTCCGCTTTAAACTGTGTAGAGGGTTCTTTACTGCCAGAGCGGTAAGGATGTGGAACTCCATTCCAGAATTGGTGGTGTCAGTGGGAACAGTTTGGAAAAAAAACTCTTAGCGAATGCGACATACAGGGATATGGGAAATGGTATTGACATAAACAAACACATCCACACCCACAAAGGTTGAACTGGATGGACTGGTGTCTTTATTCAACCTTACCAACTATGAACCGTGTCATTGTTGGTAAATATTTGTAAGCATGTTGTTCATACTCAAGGAGCTACAATTTGAATATACCATAAATTGGAAAGGGTGATTTAAAAAGAAAAAATATGACTACAGGCAGTCCCCGAGTTACGAACATCCGACTTGCGAACGACTCCTACTTACGAACGAGAGGCTGCGTGACGTATCTGCCGCTCTGCGCATGCGCGGGCACTTTGGCGGCACATCGGAAAACGACGCATCTGCCGTTCTGCGCATGCGCGGCCACTTTTCAACGGCGGGCACATTCGACGGAACATCGGAAAACGACGTATCTGCCGTTCTGCGCATGCTGTTCCGACTTACAAACATATTCGACTTAAGAACCAACCTACAGTCCCTAGCCCATTAATAACTCGGGGACTGCCTCTATATGTATAAACCAGTATTCATTTTTGTTATACAGGTTATAAAATCGTAATATAGGATATTTATTAAAGTTTCTAAAGGTGCTTTTGCTCAGGCATGCACCTGTCCTGCGTAAAAGCACATTTAGAAACTTTAATAAATATCCTATATTACAATTTTATAACAAAAATTAATACTGTTTTATACATTTAGTCAGATTTTTTCTTAAAATACCCTTTCCAATTTATGGTATATTCAAATTGTAGCTCATATTGAAGGTCATTTGTCATTTATTCGCAAATGCACCTTTTGAATCTTTTATAACACACACAAAGGCAAGAAAAGCAGAATTCTTTCTTTATGTTTTGCAGTGTATATAAAAGCAAAGTGTGCTTTCAGTATAATATGGGGGAAACATTGCTGTTGAATTTTCAGTAGTGTGCAGCTGAATAAACTGCCCTCCCAAGAAGCCCATGTGCAGACATGTGTAGAGCAAGTGCTGGAACAACTGCATGTTTTATATAGACACAAAGATAAAAACACAAGACAGGGTTTAAGGGTTTTTCTTGCTGTGAGATGCAGATGATGCATTGCATATAGTTCTATGTGTACATATTCCACACATCTCTATAAAGGATTCTGTGAAATCAGTTATGGATCTTGTATTACTGCGTATCAAATTTTAAAAAGCATTGCCAATCCAAAACGAATTGATGTTTTAAAGCAGCTGATAAGAAGCTGTTTATTGGGCTTGCCTATGTGAGGCTAACAATCGGCAACGAGGAATTAGAGCAATATAAAACCGAAAATGTAATAATTGCAGCTAACCAATCATTAGATGTGGTGGCCACATTACTTTTATTTTCTCAGGCTTTTCCCCCTCCATTTTCACCCAAGGATCTGGTCAGTAACACCATACCTCCCAACACGCACGGATTGTGCGTGAACTTCCCGCACCGACACTAATTTCCCGCACACCCGCGAGAGGATCGAATTTCCCGCAATGGAAGGAGGGACGGGCAGGCAGCGGCAGCAGAGGTAAGTCCACACTTCTCCCCAGATGTCAGTAACTTTCGTCCTGCGCCTGCGGCACCCCCCCTCAACATCTGTCACTGATGTCTGAAACCGCGCCCTATGCCCCCCCCCCCGGCAGCAAATTTCACTGATGTCCGGAAACGAAAAGCCTCCGTCCCGCGGCACCCCCCCCGCTTAACAACTTTAAGTGGGAGCGGAAAAAAATGTTCTAGAATGTCCCGCAGTGGACATTTCAAAAGTTGGGAGGTATGAGTAACACACCTTCTGTATTAGAGTACCACCACTCTGAAAGAAAGTGTACAGGAGGGCACCTTTGGACTGCAGCATTAACAGTCTGGGGGGGGGGAGTGTTGAATGGACCAACATGTAGGTAGGTACAGTATATTCTCCACTGCAGGTGGCCCTCAATTGCAGTGGCAATGCGGTTGGGGGAGGAAATTGAGGGAAACTTGGTTCCTGCATGATTTCCTCGGTCACAGGGGAGCCACTATCCAATTGGATGCAGGCACCTTAAATGACTGTGGTGGCCATCTTGGGTCAGACAGAGTCTATTGAGGTCTCAGGCTCCTGGGCTTGGCACGATTTTTTGCTGGTGACTAGTTTAGAAGTAGGAACCTTGTCTGTCAGGGACTGTGCTTAGAGATAGGGAAAGGTTCTTGAGGAGTAGGGACAGTGCGGGGACTATATATACCTCGGCAGGAAGCCTACCCTTTTGGATGTGGCCAGGCCGCATTCCACTCCTCATAGCAGATGCTGATGGCAACTTTCATTCTTCATACTGCTGCTCTATTGTTGTCACAGTTGTAAGTGGCTCTGGACGGGTGTGCTCCCCGGCAGAGTCGGTTTGTACCTGTTGAACTTTTCTACAATATATTGCCATTGCCAAACATGATTTTTTTTTTTTTAATTAGGGAAATAATTTTAAACCCTTTTTTTCTAAATGTTCTGGAGATTCCCCCTATCTTACCCATTGCATTGCCAAGGCCTCAGGCCGCCCTTGTAACCCAAGGGGGATCATACAGGAAATAACCATTTGGTTTGCAAAATTCACATGACAATCTATGGGATCAGCTAGAGTAAATAATAGGGATAAGGTTTCTGAAATTTGTAAAAAATTAAGGGCAAATCTTTCTAGTTTCTCTTTATAGTATCAAAAGCTGACCTATCTGTGCTATTACATGTCAAAATGAACTTGGAAATTTCAAAGTTGTGAAGAGATTACCATGTTAAAGCAATATTAACCATTTGACCATCAGAAGGCGTTACACCGTCATGACAAGGGCATTTTTTTCTATTCAGCACTGTGCTCCTTTAACCACTTACCTACAGGGCACTTTCACCCCCTTCCTGTCTAGGCTATTTTTCAGCTTTCAGCGATTTCGCACTTTGAATGACAATTGCGCGGTCATGCTACACTGTAACCATGTGAAATTTTTATAATTTTCACCACACAAATAGAGTTTTCTCTTGGTTGTATTTAATCATTGCTGGGATTTTTAAAATTACAATTTAAAAAAAAAAATATGTTTGTTTGTCAGTAGATTCTGTAAATAAGTCATTTTTCTCCTTCACTGATGTGCGCTAATGAGACGGCACTGATGAGGTGGCACTAAGGCCCCTTTCACACTGAGGCATTGAAAAAACGCTAAAAAATTATGTTTTCTTTTACCGCGTTTTTACCGCGTTCGCGGTAAAAATAGCGCTAACGCATATGCGTTTTTGCGGTAAAAATGATTATTTGGTATCCCACAATCCTCCAATCTACTGTGGTCATGTGACCTTCCCACAGCTTCTGGGTGTTTTTTACCACGGTACTCATTCATTTCAATGGGGATAGGCGTTTTTACAGCGCTATTTTATGCGCCCCAAAGATGCTCCAAAGAAGCTGTTTGCAGGATTTTTTCCAGCGCACAGCCAGCAAAACACCTCAGTGTGAAAGCCCTCAGGGCTTTCACATTGAGAATGATGGGGCAGGATTATTTCAGGCATTTTTACAGCGCTGTTTTTACCACGAAAACGCAGTAAAAACACCTCAGTGTGAAAGGGGCCTAATATTCTGCACTTATGGGCACTGATAGCCATTACTGGTCGGTACAGCTGATAGTCAGCACAGCTATGAGTAAGCGTCAATTCGTGACGTGAAACGCGTTAGCCACCCTTCCCTGCATGCACACCATCTGCATTTGTTGTTTTGGATTTATGGATTTATTTTGAATTTGGATTTTTTACCTGAAATTTTGGAATAAATAACTGTCTATACAGAGTGCGGCAGTCCAGGGTTTCTTTTTCTCCCATGCATCAGTGCAGAGCCAGCACCTGTGTGAGTGACCGGGCGGAAGCAGCTATTTGGTGAATTCTCAAGCTTTTGAGCGGTACGTTTTTCCTTTCCTCAGTCAGCACTGACTGGCATAACTAATGGGCACCAATGGCGCTCTATGGCAATCAGGGCACTGATCATCAGTGCTCTGATTACATCTCTCACGGGTCCTCTGCAAGGAGATGCCACTGACCGTCTCGCCTTGTTTATGTGTGACCGGTTGTGATTGGACGCAGCCAATCACATGATTAAAGAGCCACGTTAGCAGCTCTTTACAGAGATCGGGGTCGCACCAGGTCTCAGCAACACGGCACTATCGCCACCCAGAACGAGAGCCATACCGTCCCTCCGTCATTTAATGGTGGGTAGGCGGCAAGTGGTTAACTGCCAATTGCATAGTCATGCAGCATGGTGTCAGGAGTCTGTGGTAGTGAGCTCTAGTAGATCGCCAACTCAGGGTTCCCCAGGGTGCAGAGTCTAAGGCCCAGCCTGCTTCTTCACCAGAGTCCCTGATAGTGGGGATGGACTTGCAGCCCCCAGGTATGCCTAGCCAATAATGCAGAGACCACTTGCATGTACAGACTACAAGCAGCAGGCAAAAGGGAATTCAGAAGACAAGATCAGGGTGGGCAGCAAACAAGCACAGCCAGTAAATGACACTGGAGCCAACACACAGATCATCAGGCACAGCATGACCAAGCCATAAGCTCTCAGAGAACTATGCTGGTGATCAAGCAGTGTGTTACACTGAGCATGTCTTATATAGACAAGCAAACTAGGAGGTGGGCCAGGAAGTGATGGAAGGGAAGGAAATAAAGGTCCACAGAATAGCAGACAACACCCATAGGTGAGAACATTTGAAGCCACACATGTGAAAGGAATTAGGCACAGAAACACTGGAGCAAGGAGGTAAGAGTACACAAGCAGGAAGCTGCAGGCTAACTTGTGACACTGTATGCAAATGAAAGGTTTATTGTTTTTTCACACAAGTAGAACTTTCTTTTGGTGGTATTTAATCATCACTGGGTTTTCTATTGTTTGCTATATAAATGAAAAAATACAGAAAATTAAAAAAATGTTTTTGTTATAACATTTTTCAAAAAAATAATCTTTCTTCATAGATTTAGGCCAAAATGTAGTCTACCACATGTCTTTGGTAAAAATCACCCAAATCGGTGTATATTTAGTATGTGTGAAAGTAAGAATCTACAATCTATAGTGTGTGTGTGTGTGTGTGTGTGTGTATATATATATATATATATATATATATATATATATATATATATATATATATATATATATATTTAAAACTGATTAATCTCGATGTACTGTTGGCCTCCCTCATTTCTTGAGACCCTAAAATGACAAGACCGTACAAATGCCCCACATATGACCCCTTTTTGCAAAGTAAACAGTCTGAGGCGTTTAGTCGGTCATTGCAAGCTTTTGAAGTTGCAATTTTTGGTCACAATTTTTTTGGAACATAAAGAAACTTAATACATTTTTTTTTTTTTATATTACATACTGTCACCAGTGCAGTACAGTGTTATCATATGACTGGTGCGGTGGTGATCAGGGATACTGGCTGGTGATGGTATGTAAAAAAAAAAGTGGGTTGAAATCAAGGATTTATTGTGAACGGCTACATGACATTGTTCAGGGTGATGTGACTGGCCCAGGTACCATGTAATGGCTGTGGGTCTATCGCAGCATTACAATATTAAAGGGGTTGTAAACCCTAGCCAAGGTGAAAAACCACCTATGCTGCAGCAGCACCCCCGAGCCCCCTTATACTTGCCTGAGCCCTGTAATTCCCGTGACGGGAACGAGCACACCAGCTCCGAACGGTGTCTCGTGTCCTGATTGGATAGATTGATAGCAGCGCAGCCATTGGCTTCCGTTGCTGTCAAATCCAATGACGTGGGGGGGCGGAGCCGAGTCTAGTTGGTGTCTACAGTCGCAGCTGCAGGACACGAGTGCGCCCGCACAGGTGTCCCGCCGGAGAGCGCTTCTCCGGCGGGACACTCGAGAAGAGGAGCCAGGTGCACCACGGAGGGACCCCAGAAGAGGAGGCTCGGGGCCACTCTGTGCATAACCAACTGCACAGCGGAGGTAAGTATGACATGATTTTTTTTTAACCGCTTGCCGACCGCCGCAAGACTTTTTACGTCGACAGAATGGCATGGCTGCGCAAATGGGCGTATATATGCGTTCCCTCATCGGGAACAGCAATCAGTTACGTGTCACTTGTAGCCACGCCCCCTAACAGTTAGAATCACTCCCTAGGACACACTTGACCCCGTCAGCGCCCCCTACAGGTTAACCCCTTCACTTCCAGTGTAATTTTTACAGTAATCAGTGCATTTTTATAGAACTGATTGCTGTAAAAATGACTGGTTCCAAAATGGTGTCAAAAGTGTCCGATGTGTCTGCCATACTGTCGCAGTCACGATAAAAATCGCTGATCGCCACTATTACTAGTAAAAAAAAAAAAAAAATATTAATAAAAATGCCATAAAACTATCCCCTATTTTGTACACCCTATAACTGTTGCACAAACCAAACGCTTATTGCGATTTTTTATTTTTATTTTTTTTTACCAAAAATATGTAGAATACGTATCGGCCTAAACTGAGGAAAAAATTTTTTTTTTCATATATTGGGATATTTATTATAGCAAAAAGTAAAAAATATTGCATTTTTTTCAAAATTGTCGCTCTTTTTGTTTATAGCACAAAAATTAAAACCGCAGAGGTGATCAAATACCACCAAAAGACAGCTCTATTTGTGGGGAAAAAAAGGACGTCGATTTTGTTTGGGAGCCATGTCGCACGACCGCGCAATTGTCAGTTAAAGAGACGCAGTGCTGAATCGCAAAAAGTGGCCCGGTCATTGGCCAGCCAAATGGCCGGGGGCTTAAATGGTTAAACAGAACCTTTACAACCCCTTTAAGCAAAACAGTCATGAATGGAAGCCATTCATTACTGTTTTGACAATTTAATTATGTGATCTCTATAACCAATCATAGAAATCGCATGATATCCCAGCCTCTCACAGCGGGTGGGTACCCATCACCATGATCAGGGGGCGCACTAGTGCACATGCTAACCGCTCACATGAAATTTACTGTGGTCAGGTTAGCGTAAGTGGTTAAATCCAAAACCAAAAATGTAATATATTGCAGCTTACTTATACTTAGCTGTGGTAGCCGCATTCGTTTTTCTTAAGTTTTTTTCTTTTTCCTGTTTTTTACCTGGTGATCTGGCCAGTAACACACCTGTATTAGAGAGCCCCCACTCTGGATGGAGTACAGGTGGCAAAGCAGACAGCAGGATTGCCAGTCTTTGGGGGGGTGGGGGGGGAGGCGGAAATAGTGTTAAATTTACAAATTGAAGCCAAACTCCAGCTAATACTTTATAAGCAGTTCCAGTTTTTCTTTTTGGAATAAAGGTTTTACATCAAAGTTGATCATTCTGGTTTGCCTCATCCCTGAAAAGTGTTACATCTGTAAAAAAGCTTGTTCTTTTGAAAAACAGACTTATTAGCTGGATCACCAGATGACAAAAGAGAGGCTAAACAAAAAACAAATGCAGCCATCACATCTAAGAATTGGTTAGCTGCAATATAATGTTTGCTTTAGGTTTAATACTGCTTTAACCAACACCGTAACAGAAACCATGGAGACTGTTCTCAACTGCTGGTTAAGTCCTCTTATTGGTAAAGTAATGCAGAGGTATAGGATGAATTGCTACTAAATGATCTTGTTGTTTTCTAAGAGGCATTCCATTCCTGCTAGCTTGTGTACTCCTGCCTTTTGCCACTATAGACATAATGGAACAACTGGAGTGTGTCCCCAGGGTTAAGGCGATGCAGTGTGGTCTCAGCTGTTACACTGAGTGTTGTCTGTTACTTTATGGTTACACCTTCTTCCTAGTTCCTTCCTTGCAATACTCTGCTGTACCTCTACCACCAAACTACTATCCATTTGTTTTCATGTCTTTGCACAGCTGTCACAGATATAACTTTTTTTTTTTTAAACTAGCATAAAGGCAATTATGATCATATTGGAGTTTTGCACAGTCAGAGGAGCTGTAAGTTCTACTTGCCTAATTTAATTAATTCTTCCAGCTAAGCAATGCAATAAGGACTTTTACCAGATAACCAAATCTGTGTACAAATTTACTAACAATCCACAACTAGAACCACATTATGCCAAAAGAACGATTCCTGAGAGAAATACCTGTACACATACCTACCAACAGTCCCAATTTTGATGGGAATCTCCCTGGATACAAATTAAGTTTCAGGCTCCCGAATATCAACCCTATGTCCCTAGAGTCTGTGATCTGATAATGGCATTGGTTGTCAGAGCGAGTGTAATGGCACCCAATGCCAGTACCAGACCTCTCACCAGCATGGCACCCACACAAGAGTTTCTGGTCATGTGATGAAAATGTCACATGACTCAGATGTAAGGAAAGTCTTGGATAGACTTTCTTGGTGTGATCTGACGTGTGGTCTGAAGGAGTTACCACACTTGCAGATAGGGTGACCACATTTCCAAACTACCATTCAGGGACACCCCCCTTCCCAAAAATCAGCTTGTGCTGTAACGAATCACAGCACAGTGATTGGACACAAGAGGCAGGATTTATGATTTCTCCAATCACAAGCAGGGGGCGGGGATTGTGCTCCTCCAGGCATTCCTGGCCAGGACAAGTACTGTCAGTGAGTAAAGCGGTGATGTGGCGGCCTTTTTTGGGGGGATCAGATTGGCCCGGGGGGGTGTCTGTGTTAGTTTCATTTAGGGACACTGTATTGTCCTGGAATGAAGGTGCCTGGGACAGACCTGCAAAATGCGGGACTGTCCCGGGCAATCCGGGACACGTGGTCACCCTACTTGCAGGGCCACTTGGTTAAGTGAACACTAGACATACACCAAGTCTGTTATCTCATTAACCTTTTTCTTTATTAGAGGCAGATCTAAATCCTTTTTCTCATTAGTAAAGTGTTTTTTGTAAACCCCAACACTGTATCCTGTGTCACTCATGTGGTCTTTTTTTTCGTCACAATCAGTGGAGATATTTTTTGTTTAGGGGGGCATGGTGTGGGTAGTGGAAAGAGGTGGTCTTTGTGATACTCCCCTAGGGACTCACTGGTGCCTCTTCCCCCCCCCCCAAAGGAAGAGAAATCTTCCACTGGTGACGACCAGAGATTCCCTCACTTTGGAGGGATTTCTTCACTTCCTGTTTTGCTATGGGACAGAAAGTGAAAGGAAATCTTTCCAATGGAACACAGATGGCAAAAAATAAAAAAAATTGACCAAGATTATAAACTTCACAATGAAAAAATATATATTTAGTCATCTTCCAGGACGGCACACCTGAGAGATGACTGGTCCACCTGACAGGAAACACAATCCACACATGAGGTTAAAAGGCCCCTCCCATCCCCCTGCGCCTCAGTTCTTGATTGTGTTTCCCGGCAGCGAAACGTTTATTTTTTGTCAGACCTGACGTCTGTAGCAGATGGTCTAACCCCTGAGAGCTGGACGCCAAGGCTGGGGAGGGTTGCGGGTCCAGCCAGGTGTCAGGGAATCTAGTAGACCAGACTGTGTGACTACACAGAAGACCAAAAACGCATGTAAGTGAAATAAAAGGTGTTTATTTACAAGGTAACAAACAAGTAAAAACCAGTACACAACCAACAACGAATAGTATATACAAATCAAGGGGAGAAACAAAGCCAGGCCGAGATTATACACCAGGGGATATCAGCAGATTGGTGAGGATGGGAACACAACAGGGCAGGGAGAGGATGGATGGACAGGCTGCGGGGCAGGAATCCAAGGTCAACAGGTAATAGAAGGGGCAGGTCCAGGATGGGCTCAGGATAGGATCAGGTCAGGTCAGATGCAGGCTCAGGAGAGAGAGGTAGGTACCAAGGCGAGCAAGTAAGGGCTCGTTGGGTATTTATAGGACTGCAGTGATTGTCCTCACGCGACAGCTGAGCGGAGGAAGTGCTGCCTGCCCCACACTGCCGGAATATACACCCGATGGTGGACGCTGGTACTACGGCCCATGGATCAGGCATTACCAGATCCTCTATCAAAGATGCTGGCTGCAAGAGGACACCTGCTGGTGGACACTAGTACTGCAATCCATAGGACCAACAGCGCCACCAGCGGGTGAAGCCTTTCCTGACACCAGGGCTCAGTCCCTTCTCAGGGGGGTTCCCAATGACTTGTGGTATTCCCCGGTAAAGAGCCTCCCGGGCACAGGGCATTCAGTGAGCATTCAGGCCGGGTGGAGCAAGATGGCGCCGCTTCCGTTTCCGGGCGTCATCACTTCGGGTTTCCGTTAATGCCAAAATGGCGTCTCCAGACACTAGAGGCCAAAATGGGACTACTTCCGGCGGTGGGACGCCAGAAAAATGGCGCCGAAGGGCGTCCTGGCCATAAAAATCTGGTGGAGCCAGGCGGAGGTCCCACAGGCCCCTCTCACCGCCTGGAATCTAACAGCAAAGCTCCTAGGAAGAAGGGACCAGCTGAGACCAGGAATGGAAGGAGAGGAGGACACAACGGTGGCTGCATCCCAGGAGGGGACCATGAGTGGTGAGTCTTTCCTCTATTTTCACAAGGGGTGTGTTAAGGGGGATCTTACCCACACCCCTTGGGGGAGGGGGGCAGAAGAGAGTACAGCCTGTTAAAGATTTGTGCTGTCTTGTCTTTTGTCTCTTTAGAACCCAGTGGATCTGCTCAAGGGGCCCACAAGGTTAAAGGCAAAAATACCCCTCCCCCTAGAACAAAAAGGCGTGGGAATTGCAATGAAAAGCTCCTACAGGATCACGCAAAACCTTTGTTACAGGTGCATACATAAATTGTCGAGTAAGGAAACCTCACAGGTGATGAGGGACTTCAGTCCAGTACAGTCAGAGATGCTGACTACGCTCCAATCCCTTAAGACAGTTATTGCATCTAAGGAAGAGCCTAGCACTAGTGGCAGAGGTTTTTTCTTCTAGGGAAGGTACTTCATCTCTGGGGGACACATCTGACAGAGGTCAGAGAACCTCGCAGAGGCCTCCCTCTTCTATTGCTTCAGGAGTAGATGAGCTTGAGGACCCAGAGGAGGACTCATTAGTGGAGGGGGAAGGTTCAGACCCTGAAAGCCAGGACAGTGACAGTCCTAGACTTGGGCATCTCTTTCCTGTGGAGGACATGGGACAGTTACTCAAGGCAATTTATGCCTCTGTTCAAAAATAATATAAAATGCGCTACCAACAAATGTGTGTGCAAAAAAACAAAGTGCAAACTTAGATACAATTAATACAAAAAAAGTCCCAAGTGAAAAATTATCAAATAGTGTCCTAATAAACACAAGCAGGCTGTGAAGTGACTGCAAACAGGCTGTGAGGTGACTTGCTGCATTCAAAACTCCATAGGAGAAGAGATGATTGCAGGGAGGGGTTGATATCTTCCTCCAAAGTGTTCCAGCCAGATGAGACAAAAATGGAAAGAGTGGGGGCTTATCGACTCGGATGGATCTCTATTACGGAGATCATACAGGCTCAGCACATCATAGGATTCAACAGTATCTCGGCATCCGTCCCACAGCGGGTCCGCTCTCTCCCTTTAGACCGTTCAGGGGCACACTTTCCTTGCAGTTAGGACCGGTTCCCAATGTTGGATATGGGTATCAAAAAAGAGATAAGGGGAGACTCATGGTGCAGTATGGTAAAAAATCCCTTTTATCCCTGATTTTTGAAAACGTTTGTATTGAGACTCTGGATGTCAGCCTTTGTGATTTTAAATAAAAGGGATTTTTTACCATACTGCACCATGAGTCTCCCCTTATCTCTTTTTTGATACCCATATCCAACATTGGGAACCGGTCCTAACTGCAAGGAAAGTGTGCCCCTGAACGGTCTAAAGGGAGAGAGCGGACCCGCTGTGGGACGGATGCCGAGATACTGTTGAATCCTATGATGTGCTGAGCCTGTATGATCTCCGTAATAGAGATCCATCCGAGTCGATAAGCCCCCACTCTTTCCATTTTTGTCTCATCTGGCTGGAACACTTTGGAGGAAGATATCAACCCCTCCCTGCAATCATCTCTTCTCCTATGGCGTTTTGAATGCAGCAAGTCTCCTCACAGCCTGTTTGCAGTCACTTCACAGCCTGCTTGTGTTTATTAGGACACTATTTGATAATTTTTCACTTGGGACTTTTTTTGTATTAATTGTATCTAAGTTTGCACTTTGTTTTTTTGCACACACATTTGTTGGTAGCGCATTTTATATTATTTTTGAACATTTTTGTATAGCTGTATATTCCAGCTATTTTTTAGATGCAGCACCTATCATTTATATTTGAGAAACGTATTTTTCCAGTATAGCCTTTTTTATAAGGATTATATTCCTTTCAAACGTTTATGCATTATTTATTTCACCAGTGTTTTTTTTAGTGAACCTTTGTCTTTTTGCAGCACAGGGGATGCGCGGATTATCCACGCTTTACAACAATTTATGCCTCTGAAGATATCCCAGACAACAGCCTGGGATAAGTTGTATAAAGGCTTGGGAAACCCTCAGTCCAGGGCAGTGGCGGCTGGTGCTCAAATTTTTTGGGGGGGCGCAAAACAACAAAAAAAAAAAAAAATCAATTGCCGCCACTGTGCCCATTAAACGCAGCCACTGTGCCCATATGCAGCCAGTTTGTCCCCCATATGCAGCCAGTTTGTCCCCCATATGCAGCCAGTTTGTCCCCCATATGCAGCCAGTTTGTCCCCCATATGCAGCCAGTTTGTCCCCCATATGCAGCCAGTTTGTCCCCCATATGCAGCCAGTTGAATAGTGGGCAGCAGCGACAATACATAGGTTCATGCAATGCATGAACCTATGTATTGTGAGTGACGGCCGGGTGCAGAAGCGAGCGGGGGCGGCGCTTCTGTGCCCACTATGGACGCACCGCATTGTGTGGGGGGAAAAAAGGACAGTTAAAAAAAAAAAAAAAACTCTTAAAGGGCCCTTTTTTTTTTTTTGTGACCACAGGAGGGGGGGCTGCGCCCGGGCACCCCCTATGGACGGGCCGCCACTGGTCCAGGGTATTCCCAGTGCACCAAACCCTTAAGGAAGTAATTCTGAGGGAATGGAATGACCCGGAAAGGAATGTCCTTAAGCTAAAAACCTGGAAGAGAAGGTTTTTATTTGGGGAGGAAGAAAAGTTTTTCAAGACCCCCAAATTAGATGCAGCCCTTTCTCAGGTCTCTAAGAAATCCGATTTGTCCTTTTGAGGACTCGGGTAGCATTAAAGACAAATGGATAGAAGGGCTGAAATGCTTCTGCGCAGAGTATGGGATGCCAATGCGGCAGCCATGGCTCCTGCACTAGCATCTGCCTGCGTAGCCAGGAATCTGAATGCTTGGCTAGGTAGGCTCTCTGGCCATGTTTCTAGAGGGGACAATTCCTAGGAGGTTTTAGACTCTCTTGAAATAATTAACAAGGCAGTAGCATATTTGGCAGATGCAACAGTGGAGGTTGTCAGGACCTGAGCCAAGTCAGCGGCCCTTCTGAACTCCAAGGAGGGCGGTCTGGGTTAAATCGTGGCAGGGGGACCATATATCCAGGTCACGGCTCTGCGGGTTACCTTTTGAAGGTTCCCAGCTTTTTGGTCCTGGTCTGGATCAGGTCCTATCACGCTCTGCAGAGAAAGGGAAAAAGTTCCGGGTTAAGGCCAAGAGAAAAAGGCAGTTTTTTTCGTGCCCCTCCTAATCAGGGCCAGTTCAGGGCCAAGAAGGACACAAAAAGAAGATGGGTGGAAAGGGAAACAGCGGACAGAAGGGTGGCCTGCTCTTCTCCGGACCTAAGGACGCCAGCAAGCAGCCAAAGTGACGCCAGCATCGGGGTAGGGGGGAGACTTTCTCGATTTGTCCCTCAATGGAGAAGGATCTCCGAAAGCCCCTATATCGTGCATATCCTGACAGAGGGATATCGTCTGGAACTTTCCTCCCCCTCAAAATTTTACTCTGACCCATCTCCCCAAAGAACCATTGAGAGCAGCAGGGTTGATGGACAATTTGCAAGGATTGGCAGACCAGGAGGTTATTGACCCCGTTCCAACCGAAGAGCTCTACCAGGGATTTTACTCCCACGTGTTTGTGGTCCAGAAGCCGTCAGGAAAATTTTGTCTATTAAATCTCAGGAAGCTGAACAGGTTTCTGATGCACCAGAGCTTTCGGTTGGAAAGCATATATACTTTGAGGAAACATCTATTGAAGGATGACTTTATGGCCACAGTAGATTTGAGGGATGTGTATCTCCACGTGCCTATTGCCCCGGAACACCAATCCCTGCTGAGGTTCGCAGTCCTGACAAGCAAGGGAATAAAACACTGGCAATACTGAGCACTTCCCTTTGGCTTGGCTGCAAGCCCAAGAGTGTTCACAAAGATATTGGCAGAGGTTGTAGCTTACCTGCCTTTACAGGGGGTGTCTGATACCCTATTTAGACGACCTCCTGATCTATGGACAGTCTTTAGAGCAAGTGACAGCAGACGTAAAGACAGTGATCTGCACCTTGGAGAACTTGGGCTGGATAGTAAACAGGGAAAAATCATCCCTAGTGCCATCCCAGATAAAGACTTTTCTTAGATGCTCAGTGGACGCAGGGGCTCAGAAGCTTTTTCTCCCAGAGGAAAAAAGGTTAAAAGTAATATCAGCGGTTTCTTCTCTATTGGAACCCAGGGACTGCTCTCGCAGACAGGTCATGAGGATCCTTGGCCTAATGACTGCCTGTATTACGGCGGTTCCCTGGGCTCAGCTCCATTCCAGGGAGCTACAGTTTTTCCTTCTATCCTCTTGGGACAAGAAGACAGTCTCTGGATGGGGAAGGTAGCCATTCCAGCAAGGGTAAAAGCCTCCCTAGATTGGTGGCTGGGTCAGGACAGACTCGCGTTGGGTCGTCCCTGGGCCAAGTGGAACCCTATAAATTACCACAGATGCAAGCGCCTGGGGTTGGGGTGCTCACTTGGGGGACCTCCAAGCACAGGGATCCTGGACCCCAATCCAAGCAAGAGCCTTCTCCAATTACAGGGAGCTTCTTGCGGTGGGTCAGGCTCTAAAGGCCTTCGAAAGCAGAATTCAGGGACTAGACGTACAAGTCCTTTCGAACAATGTGACAGCAGTTTCCTATCTAAACCGTCAAGGGGGTACAAGATCCAGAATACTACCGAGTCTGGCCCTGGAGATTCTGAGTTGGGCAGAAGGGGTACTTCAATCCATATCGGCGGTCCACATAAAAGGGACCACCAATGTGGTAGCGGATTTCCTGAGCCGACAACCCATCCACCAAGGGGAATGGGAACTAAACCAGAGCGTATTCCTCTAGATAGGTCACAAGTTCGGGTTTCCGGAGATGGACCTTTTCGCCCACAGAGGGAACAAAGGTGGAGCGGTTTTTCTCTTACTAGAGGGAGGTTCAGAGGGAATAGATGCTCTAGCTCAGAACTGGGACTATCACCTAGCAATATGCTTTCCCTCCACTAGCTTTGATTCCTCGGGTTCTACAAAGGCTGGCCAACAAGCTGATTCTGATAGCCCCATGGTGGCCCAAGAGGACTTGGTTTGCTACTCTGAGGAAATGGTCAGTGGCCCCCCCCTTTTCCTCTCCCAACCAGGATCTTCTGCAAGGGCCAGTCGTTCACCCCAACAAGAGATTATTCAAGTTGACGGCATGGCTCTTGAGAGGGAGATTCTCAGAGGCAAAGGATGCTCCGATAAAGTGATTGAGACCCTCCTAGGTATTTGAAAACCAGTCACTAGGAGGATATATTCAAAGATTTGGAATACTTTTTCTCACTGGTGTCAGGATAGAGAAGTATCTAGTCCTTCGGTACCAGTGATGCTAGATTTTTTACAAGCAAGGGTGGACAAAGGAATTGCCACGAATACCCTGAAGGTGCAGATGGCTGCTCTATCTGTATTTTTGGACCAGAGGCTCACGCTAGAGCCCCTGATTAGGAGATTCCTAGTAGCTAGGGAGGGGTTAACCCCCATAAAGGTTAAGATTCCCTCCTTGGAATCTAACATTGGTCTTGGAAGCGTTGACGAAAGCAGCTTTTGAACCAGCTCAGGGGATCTACATTACATTTTTGACGTTTAAGTTCGCTTTTTTACTGGCCATCACAACAGCCAGAAGAGTAAGTGACCTGCAGGCCTTGTCAAGTAAGGAGCCTTTTCTGTTGATACTGGAAGATAGAGTGGTGCTGAAGCAAGACCCACTTTTTCTTCCCAAAGTCGCATCAGTTTCATAGGTCTCGGGAGATCATTTTGCCTTTTTGTGAAAACCCAAAGAACAAAGAGGAAAAATTTCAGTTTTTAGATGTCAGGAGATGTTTGACAAACTTGGACAGAGTGAAGGACTTCAGGAAGTCAACTAACCTTTTAGTTTTATTCAGCGGCCCTAGGAAGGGAGGGCAGGCTTCTAAATCTACAGTGGCTATGTGGATTAGGCAGACCATAGGTATTTCTTATGAGCAGTCAGGTTCCCCCGTATCAGGTAACATTAAAGCTCATTCAACAAGATCTTTGGCGGCCTCTTGGGCAGAAAGAGCGGGAGCCTCAATAGAACAGATCTGCCGAGCAGCCACATGGGTGAAGCAGGACACCTTAACCACTTGAGACCCGCGCTATAGACGAAAGGCGTCTGCAGCACGGCTCTCAAGTTCCGGGTGGACGTCCCTGGACGTCATGTTTACATTCCCCCCTCCCCCCCCCCTCCCCCCGCCGAGGGCTCGCGGCGGAACAGCTGTGCCCGCCGTGTCACGTGTTGCCGATGCGCGTCCCTTGCGGCCGCGAGGTACGCGCGATCGGCTGTTAGAGGCAGGACATGGATCTCTGTGTGTAAACGCAGAGATCCATGTCCTGTCAGGGAGAGAGGAGACCGATGCTGTGTCCCTTGTACATAGGGACACAGATCAGTCACTCCCCTCCCCCACGCAGTTAGAATCACTCCCAGGGAACATTTAACCCCTTGATCGCCCCCTAGTGTTAACCCCTTCCCTGCCAGTCACAGTAATCAATGCATATTTATAGCACTGTTCGCTGTATAAATGTGATTGGCCCCGCTGTATAAATGTGAATGGTCCCAAAATAGTGTCAAGTGTCTGAGATGTCCGCCGCAATATCGCAGGCCTGACAAAAATCGCAGATAACCGCCATTACTAGTAAAAAAAAAAAATATAATAAAAATGTCATCTATCCCCTATTTTGTAGGCGCTATATCTTTTGCGCAAACCATCACTATACGCTTATTGCAATTTTTTTTACCAAAAATATGTAGAAGAATACGTATCGGCCTAAACTGAGAAAAGAAATGGTAAAATAAAAATGCGATATTATATTATAGCAAAAAGTCAAAAAATATAATTTTTTAAAAATTTTCGTTTTTTTTTTTTTTTTTTTTTTGTTAGCGCAAAAAATAAAAACCGCAGAGGTGATCAAATGCCACCAAAAGAAAGCTCGATTTGTGGAAAAAAAAAAAAAAAAATATCATTTGGGTACAGCGTTGTATGACCGCAATTGTCATTCAAAATGCGTCAGCGCTGAAAGCTGAAAATTGGTCTGGGTACAAAGGGGGTTTAAGTGCCCAGTAAGCAAGTGGTTAAAGCACTATAGAGTGGAACTGCTATCGCCTCAGGATCTGACGTTTGGAAGGAAGGTCTTACAAGCGGTGGTCCCACCCTAAGGTAGGCCTTGAACTTGTCCATCCTCTCAGGTGTGCCGTGCTGGAAGATGACTAGAGGAAAATTGACAGTTACTTACCAGTAACTGCTTTTCTAGATTTATCTTCCAGGACGGCAGGCCTACTTCCCACCCCTGGTTTGATGTAAGTACTACAGGTAGAGTTTCCCTCTGGCACCCGAATAGCCCATTACTTTGGTAGAATTGAGGTGCAGGGGGAAGGGAGGGGCCTTTACACCTCATGTGTTTGTTTCCTGTCAAGTGGACCAGTCATCTCTCAGGTTTGCCGTCCTGGAAGATATCCTAGAAAAGCAGTTACTGTTAAGTAACTGTCAAATTTTCCTAGTGTAATTTTAACTAACTGAACACCGAAATAGGACAATATGGAATTTATTGTAGTATTCACTGTCTTTTAAAGTGCGAGCAAGAGTAAACCCTAAATTATGTGTAGGACGTATGCTTATAAACCTCTACAAAACCATTCTCAAATGCACAGCAGATAATATCAAAGGAATCTAGCATGGCATGAAGGTTATTTTCCAAGGAATGCATAGCTTTTATGAGCGCAACGTGTCCTATTCAAGCAAGTTACACATTGGTTTTAAGGAAAAATCAAAGAATGCTAGTGCCTGCATCAGCCTGCAGTGTCACACATCTAGATTGTATATACAACTCCTTGAATTTTGACTACACAGTGGATATTCCATGTGTCATCTGTACCATAGGTGTGTGCAGCCTATTGCATTAGGGTGTGCCCCCAAAGCTCAAACACGTGCCTCAGCACGGGAATAGCACTCTGTGCTGAGTGGCTTCCTGTTCATTCACAAACTGAAGCATAGTCAACACAGTTGACTATGCTTCAGTTATGAAGGAACACAGTAAGCAAGTGTGTTCACTCTGTTCATTTAGAAAAGGAAGGGGACAGTAAATTACATATTAGCCCATTCCCCCACTCTCCATTCTGAATCATCCCCCACAGGAGCCGGGGGGGGGGGGAGAGGGGAGCCAGCAGCACTGTAAGGGGGCGCAACATGGGGGAAGCCCAGGTAATAGGGGGGAATCGGCACCACAAGCTATAATTTATACAAGTACATAAGAGGGAGTGGAAAGAAACACTCAGCTGTCAAGCCCCATTCACATCTCTGCATGCCAGGAACTCTCATTCCCACGTGCATTTTTTTTTTTTTTCTAGCAGCGAGGGGGGGGGGGGCAGGCGTTTTGGAGCATTTTCACTCATCACAAACAGGGCAGCCCATCCACCTGAATGGGCGGCCCTACACAAAGCAATCGCCCCAAAGAAGCTTCAGAACTATTTTTTTCAGAGTGGAGCTTGGTGCGTTCTATTTAATGGAAAGCGTTGATATTTTTGCAAAAAAATACATGAATGATAATGGTACATAGGGGAGCTGAAATTTAGAAAAAAAGTGAACAAAGGTGAACTTATCCTTTAAGGTAAAGCAGAAAGGTGATATGACCAGTCCTTAACCACCTCCCTACTGGGCTGTAAAACCCCCTTCCTGCCCAAGCCATTTTTCAGCTTTCAGCGCAGTCACGCTTTGAATGACAATTGCGCGGTCGTGCGACGTGGCTCCCAAACAAAATTTGCGTCCTTTTTTTCCCACAAATAGAGCTTTCTTTTGGTGGTATTTAATCACCTCTGCGGTTTTTATTTTTTGCGCTATAAACAAAAGAAGAGCGTCCAGTTTGGGGAAAAAAACACTATTTTTTGCTATAATACCCATTTTTTTTTTTTCAATTAAAATTTTCCACAGTTTAGGCCGATACGTATTCTTTTTGGTATTAAAAAGAAATCGCAATAAGCGCGTATTGATTGGTTTGCGCAAAAGTTATAGTGTCTACAAAATAGGGGATCGTTTTATAGCATTTTTTATTTATTAGTAATGGCGGCGATCTGCGATTTTTATTGTGACTGCGATATTGTGGCAGACACATCGGACACTTTTGACACATTTTTGGTACCATTCACATTTATACAGCGATCCCTGCTATAAAAATTCATTATTACTGTATAAATGTGACTGGCAGGGAAGGGGTTAACCACTAGGGGGCGGGAAGAGGTTAAATATGTTCCCTCAATGTGTTCTAACTGTGGGGGGAGGGGAGTGACTGGGGGAGGTGACCGATGGTTGTCCCTATGTACAAGGGACACACCATCAGCCTCCTCTCCCTCACAGGACGTGGATCTGTGTGTTGACACACACAGATCCACTTTCCTGCTTGGTTCCCGGGCAATCGCGGGTGCCCAGCGGCAATCGCGGCCGCCGGGCACGCGCACCGGGTCCTTGGTAACGCGGCGGGTGCGCGCACGCGCGATCCCCCTCCTTCTGAGGGATGTTCAGGAATGTCCACTCAGGAGAGAGCACCCACCCGGCCGTATATGTACAGTGGCCGGGTGGGAAGTAGTTAAAGCAGTTGTCAAATGTTTGCAATAGATTGTAAGCCCAGGTTCACACTGGGATGCGGGAATGAAGTCGTGCGAGTTCAGCTGAACTCGCACGATTTCACTCCCCCTGGTCAGTCCCGATTTCGGCCGCGATTTCAGACACATCTGTGCAGGTTTCTGAACAGATGTCAATGTAAATCGCGGCCCAAAATCGCAAAAAGGACAAACTTTTTGCAATCGGTGCAGCGCCGCAGATGCAGCTTCGCAGAGATTAGGACGGTGCCATTGCTGGCAAATGCGGATTTGACATGTCAAATCGCATGTCAAAACACACCAGTGTGAACCAGGGCTAAATGTTGGTTACAACTTTCTGCTGGCTGAAGTCATGAAGAGCATTAAATGGATCTTTTTGGAAGGGTTCTTAAATGGAAGCAAATTGTGACTTCACAGCATGCCTCAGCAGTTACTGTTTGAAAAACATTTTATTTTGAAATTTTAAGCCTATGGAAATTCATGACACCATAAGAGTTGAGTTGTTCAGATTGTTACCCAGGTACTATCACAACATGTACAAAGTGCACAATTGCACATTACCACAAAGTTGACTGGCGCCCCTATCTTCATCAAACACAAACTAAGCTATTAATGACAGCATAACTACCAGACATACATATACTGAAAACAGATGATTCACTTGGTGAAACCCAAAAGTTAAACATTAAAATTGTCTACATACTGTATATGAATAAAATCTGGCTTAAGACAGAGCATGCACAGCAACTAGTCGGATTTCAGGGTGATGAAGTAAAGTCAGTAAAAATGAATTCTTATTGCTTGCTATGATTCCAGTCTGTAGGAATGGGAACAGCCAAATGTATTTATTACCGTAGTAAAACAATAAAATTTAAGGTGCACTCTGAAGCTTTCAATGACAGGGATTTACTGTAGTTTTTCCATAACTAGAGCCTTGCAGGCCCCATTGATATATTAAGGTCTGTAGATTGGCAATAGTATAAAAATGCATTGGGGTAAAATATTAGCTTTTTTTCTAAATTGAGTTTAAAGGTACTATAATGTAATGGGATATATAAATGTGGTTCACATATATCAGAAAGAAAATGACAAATATAGAAGATGGATTTGCAATCCACAGCCACTTGTTACAGGCAAAATATGGATAGAAGCTGAGGTGGAGACCAGTGAAGTCCGCTAACAGCCATGTTGGCTGATTAGGAAGATGGATAATGCACTTTAGGTTGTGATACAACACCGGGCAGTAAATACGACTTCGGCTAACAAAAGGCTAGTCTGTTTCATTGTGAAATAATAACCTGTCAGATCATTTCTGTGCAAAGGCATATTACAAAGATTGATTGCTTAAGGGCCTATCTTTTAATTCAAATAACGTTCCATGGAGCTTTATAATTTTAATTTAATAATGATATGCAGAAGCTAAAATATATTTGCGCATGTAATTTTTTTAAATTTCCGATTACAATTTTCTCAATAAATTAGTCTTAGAAAATAATTTAGAGTGCTGTATCTTAGCCAACCATTGTTAGGTTCCTGAGACACAACCACCCTCTGGTACAGAGACTGGAGTGAAAGTACTACCATTAATATACCAACTTTTTTTTTTTTTGTACTGGATTTTAAAAAGTAAGGATAGGTCTATTGTCAATAGTTTTATGCATAAATGTCCAAAAAGCTTGTATGCCACAGAGCCTGCCGGTATTCTAAGACTTTGAGACATAGGCCTGAAACATGCATGCAGAATACAAAGTCAAAATTTAACTTTTTTTTGTCAGTGTATTAAAGCCCAAAAATGAGTACCTTGACTGACTTATGCACTTTTCAATATGTACTTCTGACGATTTAATCTCCAAGTGTCTCCTTACTTTAATAATGCTACCTTGGCTGCACTGAGGTGCTGCTGGAAAAGTACCGACGGAGTTGTGCTTTGCACTCCCCATTGCGTCTGAAAGGTGTCTGACAGACACCAGACCTGGCGCTGTGCCTCTACTTAAAAAATTAAAAGGTTGAAAACTGAAAAAAAAATCAAGGTGCCTTGAGTTGGCTTTTAAAGCCACTGGGTCGGCATGACAGGCAGGTTTACCATCATTTTTAGAAGTAGGGGGTTAACAGTGGCAGCTTTCATAATCTCTAAATACAGGTTTTCTTTAAAATATTTTTAGCTAATTAGTATTAAGGGCAGATACATTAGAGTAAAACTGTATCAAAAGCATTCCACTTGTGTGGTATGTCATCTTTCTAAACTGTGGAACTAATCCTGCAGAGGTCCATTACATTGCCACCAAACCATACTAACATATTGCTTTTTTTGTTTGATGCAGTGTGGAAGAGCTATAAACCTACCTTTTTTAGGGAGATTCACCCTCAAGTACTGAAGACGACATTAAAAACCTGATAAAGGCTCTCCTCCTTTCCACTTTTTGTCCTGGTGACAACTTTATCCAAAATAAATGTGTACACTGTGAAGGAGCAAATTCTTGCGAGGTTTGGGATTACCAGTGCCTAGGAGGCAAGCAGGCCAAAAGCCAGGGTCCAAGGTATTTTCTTCTTTTTAATGATTTTTTTAACCGTGTGTGTGTACTAAATATAGGTTTCTTGTATTTTTATGCTTTAGGCTAGGTTCACACTGCTGCGAATTTGAGCCGTTGCAATCGTTTAAATTCGCAAGTCATTAAAATAACATTGTTTTCCATTAGTGCCGTTCACATCAGTGCGGTGCGAATCTAAGCTGTGTGCAAAAAGGGTCCTGTGCGAGTTTGATCCGCGTGCGATGCAAATTCAGCTCTAAAGACAGGCATTCCCTGGAATCGCAGGCGCGAATCGCGGCAAATTCGTGGCAAAATCACACGATTCTCAAGTCGCAGTAGTGTGAACCCAGCCTTAGAGGAGACTGATGGGACAGACACATTCATGCCACACTGGAAAGTGAGAACTTGGGAGTGAAAGCAGCAGGCAAGCTTGGCTTTGAGGCTAGGTTCACACTGCTGCGAATTCTATTGCGAATTTGAGCCGTTGCGATTGCTCAAATTCGCAAGTCATTTAAATAACATTGTTTTACATTAGTGCCGTTCACATCAATGCGTTGCGAATCTAAGCTGCGGGAAAAAGGGCCCTGTGCAAGTTTGATCAGTGTGCGATCTCAGCTCAATAGACTGGCATTCCCTGAAATCGCGGCCGCGTGTCGCGGCAAAATCGTGGCCGTAAAATCACCTGATTTTGAATTTGCAGCAGTGTGAACCTAGCCTTACTGTATACATCATGGGATTTACTGATTTAAACTGGAGTGTAAAATCTGGTGCAGCTCTGCACAGAAACCAAATTGGCTTCCAGGTTTTTTGGACAATGCTTAATTGAACAAGCTGAAGTTAGAAGCTGATTGGCTATCAGGCACAGCTGCACCAGATTTTGCACTCCCCAGGTTAAGTAATCAACCCCTTTGTTTATATGCATTTGTACATAGGGTAATTTAGGATTTTTTTTTGTCTACTGCGTGGGTTAGAGTTCAGGAACAGACAGTTAATCATACCTTGTCAATGTCTGAAATGCATTTATATCGACATCATACTAGCCTGTAAACCAGCCTTCGTTAAAAGAGAACTAAAAAAAAAGGGCAGGCGCATCACCCGAGTAAAAAGGTATTTCATTAAAAGAAAACCATTAAAATGCATACTAACACAAGTGCAGAGGTTTACAACATATAAATGGAAGGATACCACGAGGTAGAAAGTACAAGTGCTTCTACAACCTCACATTAAGCACACTGATGCATTTTGGGGGCACGCCCCCTTTTTCACAGTGCTGAAACGCATCATGGTGCTTAATGTGAGGTTGTAGATGCACTTGTACTTTCTACCTCATGGTATCCTTCCATTTTTATGCTGAGTATGCATTTTATTGGTTTTCTTTTATTTCAATAAATACCTTTTTTTTACCTGGGTAATGCACCAGGGGCTTGCACCTTCCCTTTTGTTTTTGTAGTTCCACACTGGATACCCCAATCTGAACAGGGCTGCATCCACTGGCATTGGACCGTGTACATGTCACTGTTTTAGCCATCCTGCTGATGACCACTGAGTGCTGGGGGTGTTTGGCAATTTTTTCTTGTTGTTCCTTAACCCCTTAACGTAGAGTGTACGTGATTGCCTTTGTACAGTTGGGGGGTCCAATCTGACCCCCCTTCTGTACAGTGAGCGGTCGGAATTCGTTGGGGCGCGATCGGCCATGAGGTGACGGCCTTTCGATTCCGGCCACCCCCCCGCGATCGCTCCCGGCGAATGGAAATGCCCCCTCTGTGTAAACATTACACAGACAGAGGAAGCAGGAGGAAGTGATGTCATCTCCCTTGCGGCGCTCACATATACCGAGCGCCTTACAAGAGAAGACACACAGGTTAGTGCACAAACACTACACTAACACCAGCACACATAGGCACACAAATCGCCCCCCCCCAGATCACCCCCCAGTCAGTGTCACTGATTGCAGTGACTATTTATTTAGTGATCACTGCAATCAGTGACATTTGTGACTGTAAAAGTGTCACTACATTTTAGTTTTAGGTCCAGTGTAGCCCCCTAACCCCCCCTAATAAAGGTTTAACCCCTTGATCACCCCCTAGCACCGCCGTCGCTAAGCGATCATTTTTCTGATCGCTGTCTTAGCGTCGGTGATGCAGATCGGTACCCAGTATTTTTTTTAGGTTCGCCGCAGGTTTTTATAGCGTCAGGTACCCCCATAAATTATCTAATAAAGGTTTAACCCCCTTGATCGCCCCCCAGGTAACCCTTTCACCCCCTTTCACCCCCTATCACCACTGTCGCTAAGCGATCATTTTTCTGATCGCTGTCTTAGCGTCGGTGATGCAGATCGGTACCCAGTATTTTTTTTTTTTACGTTCGCCGCAGGTTTTATAGCGTCGGGTACCCCCATATATTATCTAATAAAGGTTTTAACCCCCTAATTGCCCCTAGTTAACCCTTTCACCAGTGATCATCATAAGTGTTACGGGTGACGCTGGTTAGTTAGTTTGCTTTTTATAGTGTCAGGGCACCCGCCGTATATAACCCAATAAAGGTTTAACCCCCTGATTGCCCGGCGGGTGATATCAATTAGGTTTTAGCGTCAGAGAGGGTCTGCGTCACACCCCAGGCAGCGTCAGGTTAGTGCCAGTAACGCTAACACCCACGCGTGAAGCATACACCTCCCTTAGTGGTATAGTATCTGAACAGATCAATATCTGATCTGATCAGATCTATACTAGCGTCCCCAGCAGTTTAGGGTTCCCAAAAACGCAGTGTTAGTGGGATCAGCCCAGATACCTGCTAGCACCTGCGTTTTGCCCCTCCGTCCAGCCCAGGCCACCCCACCCAAGTGCAGTATCGATCGATCACTGTCACTTGCAAAACACAACACACAACACACAATAACTGCAGCGTTCGCAGAGACAGGCCTGATCCCTGCGACTCCAGTGCTGTAGGAGGTGATTTCGCCACCACAGTTAAAAAAAAAAAAGCATATATGCCGAAGCATTGGGGCAGCAGGAGCAGAGGAGCGATTTTGCTCCTAATGCCACGTACATACGGTCGAAATTCTGACGGAGGCTTGCCCGTGGAAAAGTCCGACCATGTGTGTGCGGCATAACTTTTTTGCGGGAGGATGCCCCCATGCTTCGGCATATATAAATGGTGCATGTATGCCCATCATTAGAAGTGGGTGGATGAAGGGCAGTATTCTAATGGTGGGCATACCCACCGATCAATCTTTTTTCGTTCAGCCACCTGGCTGCATGAAAAAAAGATATTACAATACATGTCCAACAAGGGCCAGCAACGTAC
Organism: Rana muscosa; assembly: GCA_029206835.1. NCBI lineage: Eukaryota > Metazoa > Chordata > Amphibia > Anura > Ranidae > Rana > Rana muscosa. The sequence goes on along the minus strand of CM055126.1, from coordinate 125,244,604 downwards.
TGGTATGTTGCTGGACTTTGCATGGTTATACCAGATTGATGCCTGCGGGTTTAGGTATCATCTTGGTATCATTATTTTCAGCCAGCGGCCGGCTTTCATGTAAAAGCAATCCTAGTGGCTAATTAGCCTCTGGACTGCTTTTACAAGCAGTGGGAGGGAATGTCCCCCCCCCCCCGGATATAAAAAGCACCATTGGGAAATTGGGAAAGCATTTTATCACACCGATCTTGGTGTGGTCAGATGCTTTGAGGGCAGAGGAAAGATCTAGGGTCTAAACCCCAGTTTTTTCAAAAAAAAGTACCTGTCACTACCTATTGCTATCATAGGGGATATTTACATTCCCTGAGAACAATAAAAATGATAAAAAAAAAATAAAATATGGAAGGAACAATTTAAAAATTAAATAAAAAAGCTAAATTAATAAAAAAAAGCACCCCTGTCCTGCCCTGCTCTTGCCCAATGGCGAACGCAAGCGTCGGTCTGGCGTCATAGGTAAACAGCAATTGCACCATGCATGTGAGGTATCACCGCGAAGGTCAGATCGAGGGCAGTAATTTTAGCAGTAGACCTCCTCTGTAAATCTAACGGGGTAACCTGTAAAGGCTTTTAAAGGCTTTTTTAAAAATGTATGTAGTTTGTCGCCAATGCGCGTTTGTGCGAAATTTTAAAGCATGTCGTGTTTGGTATCTATGTATTCGGCCTAAGATCATCATTTTTTATTTCATCAAACATTTGGGCAATATAGTGTGTTTTAGTGCATTAAAATTAAAGTGTGTTTTTTTCCCAAAAAAATGCGTTTGAAAAATCGCTGCGCAAATACTGTGAAGAAAAAAAAAATGCAACACCCACCATTTTATTCTGTAGGGCCTTTGCTTTAAAAATATATATAATGTTTGGGGGTTCAACATAATTTTCCTGCAAAAAATTTTTTTTCATGTAAACAAAGTGTCAAAAAGGGCTTTGTCTTCAAGTGGTTAGAAGAGTGGATGTAAGCTTCCTAATGTTTATAAAATGCCAGAACAGTTCAAAACCCCCCCAAATGACCCCATTTTGGAAAGTAGACACCCCAAGCTATATACTGAGAGGCATGTCGAGTCCATGGAATATTTTATATGTTGACACAAGTTGCGGAAAAAAGACAATTTTTTATTTTTTTTGCACAAAGTTGTCACTAAATGATATATTGCTCAAACATGCCATGGGCATATGTGGAATTACACCCCAAAATGCATTCTGTTGCTTCTCCTGAGTACGGGGATACCACATGTGTGAGACTTTTTGGGAGCCTAGCCGCGTACGGGACCCCAAAAACCAATCACCACCTTCAGGCTTTCTAAGGGTGTAAATTTTTGATTTCACTTCTCACTGCCTATCACAGTTTCGGAGGCCATGGAATGCCCAGATGGCACAAACCCCCCCCCCCCAAATGACCCCATTTTGGAAAGTAGACACTCCAAGCTATTTGCTGAGAGGTATTGTGAGTATTTTGCAGATCTCGCTTTTTGTCACAAGTTTTGAAAATTGAAAAAAAAGAATTTTTTTTTTTCTTCATTTTCAAAAACAAATGAGCTGTAAAATACTCACCATGCCTCTCAGCAAACAGCTTGGGGTGTCTACTTTCCAAAATAAGGTCATTTGGGGGGGTTTTGTGCTATTTTGGCATTTTATGGCCTTCGAAACTGATCGGTAGTGAGGAGCCAAATCAAAAATTTGTGCCTAGAAATCCTGAAGGCGGTGATTGGTTTTCGGGGCCCCGTACGCGGCTAGGCTCCTAAAAAGTCCCACACATGTGGTATCCCCGTACTCAGGAGAAGCAGCAAAATTTATTTTGGGGTGCAATTCCACATATAACCATGGCATGTGTGAGCAATATATCATTTAGTGACAACTTTTTGTAATTTTTTTTTTTTTTTTTTTGTCATTATTCAATCACTTGGGACAAAAAAAATATTCAATGGGCTCAACATGCCTCTCAGCAATTTCCTTGGGGTGTCTACTTTCCAAAATGGGGTCATTTGGGGGGGTTTTGTACTGCCCTGCCATTTTAGCACCTCAAGAAATGAGATAGGCAGTCATAAATTTAAAGCTGTGTAAATTCCAGAAAATGTACCCTAGTTTGTAACCGCTATAACTTTTGCGCAAACCAATAAATATACGCTTATTGACTTTTTTTTTTTTTTTTTTACTAAAGACATGTGGCTGAATACATTTTGGCCTAAATGTATGACTAAAATTGAGTTTATTCGATTTTTCTTATAACAAAAAGTAGAAAATATCATTTTTTTTTCAAAATTTTCGGTCTTTTTCCGTTTGCCTCTGCGATTTTTATTTTTTGCGATATAATCAAATACCATTAAAAAGCTCTATTTGTGGGAAGAAAAGGACGCAAATTTCGTTTGGGTACAACATTGCATGTCCGCACAATTGACAGTTAAAGCAGCGCAGTACAAAATTCTGAATTCACCTCTGGTCCTTTAGCTACCAAATGGTCCAGGGCTTAAGTGGTTAAGAGAAGTATGGGGTTGGGAAAAAATATTTATTCTCACCTAGGTGGATGCAGCACCGATCCTGCATCTGTCCCTCACCAGCTCTGAAGAGGGAATCGAACACTGCTGATCGCTGAGTTTTACCCTCTATTAGTCACTGGCTCTCTGCTCTACTCCAGCACTCACTAAAGCACTGGGTTGTGGAGAGGGGCGGAGCTGCTGGCTTAGGCTCCCAGGGGCTCACTGAGAGGCCGAGCCAGCTGCTGGTCGAGGCATCTGGGTGAATCCTGACTAAAGTCTGGATCAATCCAGCACCTAGACAGGCTGAGTGACATCAGCCAACAGTGGACTTTAGCCTGCTGCTGGCTGAAAACGGGTCACATGAGTGCAGAACTAACTGCACTCCTTTGATCCATAGAAGTATGGCCAAAAGGTTTGGCCATACATCCCCTTTAAATCCTTTTACCTTGGAGGAACCCCTAAAAATTGCTCAGGTCTCAGAGAGCCCTTCCAATTTTTTTATTTTATACAACAGAACACAATACCTTGACACTGTCCATTAAAGTAAGTTTGGATATACATAAAAACAGGGTAAAGAATGCTGCATGCCTAGAAGAGTTGACACTCAGTGGATAATTTTAAAGACTCCCTTGCACTATAACTCAAATTTTGTTTTTTGTAGTAATGAAGAAATTAGGTTCAATTAGTTTTTATTTATCAAAGTTTCAACTGTACAGAAAAAAGACAAGAATCCAGGAGCCCATCAAGAGGCAACCCGGACCGATAAGTAAGGGGTAATCTCCTGTTACAGCATGTATACGGCAATATACAAATAACAACTAGCTCATGAGAAGAGATGTGAAGTAATACACAAATCAAACCGTGTCGTCTGAAGACACATTATCCACTCCGTCCGACCAGGATGCCCCTGTGGGATCCTACTGCGATCCTGGATCGGAGGAGTCGTTAGGGGATGACATGAATACCTGTACAAACGACACCATTCCAACACCTATTGGTGAAGTCTCACAAGTGATGACAGTGTAAACAAAAATGGACCGCATACATGAAAAAGTCATCAAATGACTTTAGGGGAGGCCCCAGAAAGAGATGGGGAGAAATAAAGATAGAAAGGGAGATCTAGAGTTTAGAAGGGGGGTGTAGTGCAAAGGGAAGGGTGGAAGGGGAAGAAGGGGGGGGGGTGAGGGGGGACAGCGAGCTGCAGACCAATGGAAGGGTATCCAAACATGGCAGGGAACCCGAAGGTTGAGGACTGGCAAGGCCTCAGGGAGTAGGCCCTAGCGGGAGCCTATCCTTCAACTTATCCGAAGTTGAGTAATGTCTCCAGACAAAGGAGAATTTAGCATGTCTGTCTAGAGAGTTGGCAAGCATTTCCTCCATTAGCATACTAGTGTTCATCTCATTTACCCATTCTACAATCGAAGGAGGGGAGGTGGTTTTCCAATGCCTAGAAATGAGTCGCCGAGCCACGCTAAGGGAAAATTTAAGAAGATTGTGTTTTTGGAATTTGACAGTACCCAGTAGGATGGAGAGGGCAATAAAAGGAGAAGGCTGAAGAGGCATATCATAAATCTCAGAATAAATTTGAAAAATCTGAGACCAGAACGGTCGAATTACATCACATTCCCACCAGACGTGGCTGTATGTACCTGTTGCCGAGTTGCATCTCCAGCAGGTGTCCGCAGCTGAGGGGTACATGATCCTGAGGGTGGTCGGCACTCGATACCATCTGGCAATCACCTTATAGTTTTTTTTCTTGGGAGTAGCTAGAGATAGACGATTTGTGGGTAAAGAGAGAGGCTTTACTCCATGTAATGAAGAAATTAAAACAAATAATTACGAATACCATGAAAGAATAGAAAACAGGAAAATTGTAGTGTTGCTTTAGATTTGTGATCAGGGGAGAAATTATTTTATTGGTGGTAACTGAAATAATACCCTATAACATTGGTCAGTGGAGAAATTCTCCCTTGAATTGGTGGTCAGTCGAAAAATGCCTCCTTACATTGGTGGTCAGTGGAGAAATAATCCCCATACATTGGGGGTCAGTGAGGAAATATCTTACATTGGTGGTCAATAATGAAATTACTCTTACAGTCCGTTTAGTGACACTTATAGACAGCTAAAGTGATCCATTACATTAAAGGTCAGTATAAAAAGCACCCCTTTCACTGGAGATCAGTGAGAAAAGGTGCTACCTTGCACTTATCAGTGAAAAAGAATGCTACTTTTATCATACAGCTAGAAAATATATAACTGGTGTCAATTGTTGAGCGATGAGAAGAAGCTCTACTGGGTACTACACAACTGTCTCTGCCATAACTATGAAGTCATTGTCAGCAAGGAAATCACTGCCCAAAGCCCCCTATCAACCTTTGGAGAAGCCCTATGTTTCTACTAATATAAATAAGAGAATTGAAGATCCACAAGAACGTCTTATTTTAGGAATCAACCGGTACTGAAAAATTCACAGCTTTATTAACAATCAGTATGTAAGTACATAAACACCTCCACCATTTTAAAACATTAAAATGACAATGTTGTCATGGCAGGCCTGGCAGCTGCTGCAATCACACATCCATTCATACTCGCATGCATAGTCAAGGAATAATTCATATGGAGGTAAGGTCATGCAAAGTTCAACGAACGATAAATAGGGATGAGCCGAACACCCCTCGGTTCGCACCAGAACCTGCGAACGGACCGAAAGTTCTTGCAAACTTTAGAACCCCTATTAAATGCAATGGACGCGAACGTTCAAAATCAAAAGTGCTAATTATAATGGCTAATATGCTAGTTATTGTCCTAAAAAGGGTTTGGGGAACCGGGTCCTGCCCCAGGGGACATGTATAAATGCAAAAAAGTTTTAAAAACAGATGTTTTTTCGGAAGCAGTGATTTTAATGATGCATAAAGTGAAAAAAAGTGAAATATTCGTTTAAATATCGTACCTGAGGGGTGTCTAAAGTATGCCTGTGAAGTGGTACGTGTTTCCCATGTTTAGAACTGTCCCATTTCTAAAGGAAAGTCATTTAAAACTGCTTGTGGCTTTAATGTAATGTCTGTTCCCGGCAATATGGATGAAAATCATTGAGAAAAATGGCATGGGAACCCCCCACCCCAGCCCACTACCAGCCCCTTTGGGTCTTGTATGGATATTAAGGGGAACCCCGCACCCAAATTAAAAAAAAGGCTCTATATACTCTGAACAGCAGTATACAGGCGATGCAAACAAGACAGGGACTGTAGGTTTGTTAAGTAGAATCTGTTTGTAATTTGGAACAGGTAAATTTTTTAAATGTAGATCCAGCCCAAAAAATTTTTTTAAGCTTTTTGGAAAACCTAGGGAAGGGTTATCACCCCTGTAACATTTGTTTTGCTGTCTGTGCACCTGTTCAGAACGTTTCACCTCACTTTCCGTCCCAATGACAAATGTTTTTTGAAAATTTTGTTTTTTTTATTGAAACAAGGATTGGTGAGAGCATCAGTGGAGAGGAGACACCCTTTTTTCCCATATCAACTCTTACAGGAGAGAATTTCGCTTCCTAGGGGTAGATTTACCTCAATTCCTGTTGTCTCCTTCCGTTTGCAAGTAGGATTCGTTTGTAAGTTGGATGTTTGAAAGTAGGGGCCTGCCGTATATACTCTGCAGAAATTTGGCCCTTAGGTGTTGGTGTTGCCACAACACTGTAAGCCCTCAGTTACTCTTGGTGGGTGCTGGAACGCCCTGCTGTGAACTATTGGATCAAGAATTGTAATTGCATGACATTGTTGAACAGTGGTAGGAAAAATTGGGCCTTTGGTGGTGTTGCCACAACACTGTAAGCCCTCAGTTACTCTTAGTGGGCGCAGGAATGGGCCCTGCTGTTAGATCAAAAATTGTAATACACGCCCCTGTTAAACAGGGGCAGAAAAATTGGGCCTTAGGCACTGGTGCCACAACACTGCAACCCCTCAGATAATGTACTTGGAGCGCAGCAATGAGCCCTGCTGCAAAGCATTGCATCAAAAATTGTAAATACACGCCCCTGTTAAACAGGGGCTGAAAAATTGGGCCTTAGCCACTGGTGGTGCCCAGAACCAAAAATGTTCTTTCAAGCTATCAGCGTGATCATTGAGGACGAAGCGAAGAGGATAGTCACTCAGCATAACAGGATAGTCACTCAGTATCAGCATAGGCAGTCTTAAAGGGATCTGACATTTAAAAAAAATTATTCGGTTACATCAGCATCAGGTGCTTGGTAGCTGGTGGTGATCCAAGACTGATTCATTTTTATGAAGGTCAGTCGAGCGAGTCGGACAGGCGCACCCTGATGCTGATCGGTTACAAAGCCTCCAGCAGCACTGGATGTGCGTTCTGAAAGAACGCTGGATGCAGGACAGTATCTCAATTGCATACTGTGCAAGCTCTGGCCAGTGATTCATCCTCAAGACCCAGTAACCCAGAGGATTTTCGGCAGGAAAGATGTCCAAGTCTGATCGTGCTCCTAGGTATTCCTGCACCATGTAAACCAGACGCTGGCGATTGTTGCTGGAAGCGATCATACCTTGGGGCTGCGTACTAAAAAATTGTCTGAACGCATCGGTCAGATGGCCACCTTCTCCACCGCTCCTTCTTTGACCGGAGCTTCAGCAACATGTTGCCCAGGACCAGAAATTTGTAACCTCCCAGTCTCTGGGAACGCATTGCACAGACCTTTCTGCAAGGCCTCCCGAAGATGCTTCATCCTCTGCGATGGCAAGATAAGGTCCGCAACCTTACTCTTGTAACGTGGATCAAGGAGGGTTGCCAGCCAGTAATGATCCCTCTCCTTGATCACACGAATACGAGGATCCTTCCGCAGGCTTTGCAGGATCAGGGAGGCCATGCAGTGTAGGTTTGCTGAGGCATTCGGTGCGGAGTCCTCTGGGTCACTGAGGACGACATGATCCGCAGCCACCTTCTCCCAGCCACGTACAAGTCCATGGGTGTCTTGGAACTGTCATTGATCCCTTGAAGACTGCTGCTGATGCTGAGTGCTAGGCTCCACCTCCATGCTGACGCAATAATCCTCCTCGTCCTCTTCCTGTGTGATAGGTGGGCCAGCAGGAACACTGGATAAAGGGGGCCTTAAGAGGTAAGGAAGTCCTCCTCTTCCTACCTCTGTTCTGCCTCAAGTGCACTGTCCATTCCACGCAGCGTGTGCTCCAACAGGTGGAAAAGAGGGACAGTGTCACTGATGCATGCACTGTCATTGCTCACCATCCTCGTGGCCTCCTCAAATGGTGCCAGGACAGTGTATGCATCCCTGATCATGGCCCACTGGCGTGGGGAAAGAAATCCAAGCTCCCCTGACACTGTCCTGGTGCCATATTGCAACAGATACTCATTGATGGCCCTCTGCTGCATGTGTAGCCGCTGCAGCATGGCCAATGTAGAGTTCCACCTGGTGGGCATATCACAGATTAGGCGGTTCTTGGGCAGGTTGTAATCCTTTTGCAGGTCAGCCAGCTGAGCACTGGCATTATATGACCAGTGGAAATGCCCAGAGTTTCCTGGCCTGCTTCAGGACCTCCTATATGCCCAGGTACCTGCCCAAGAACCGCTGCACCACCAAGTTAAGGACGTGAGCCAAACAGGGTACATGGGTCAGTTGTCCTTGTCGGAGGGCTTAGAGGAGGTTGGTGCCATTGTCAGAAACCACCTTTCCTGGCTTAAGCTGGCATGGCGTCAACCACCTCTGAGCCTGCCCCTACAGAGCTGACAATCTCTTCCCCAGTGTGGCTCCTGTCCCCCTAGCACACCAGCTCAAGCACCTCATGGCATCTTTTTGCCTGCATACTTGTGTAGCCCCTTGAACGCCTACGGAGCACCGCTGGTTCCAAGGACAAAGCACAGGTAGAGGCCATAGAGGAAGAGGGGGTGGAGGCGAGAGAGGTGTCAGAATCACCAGTAGTAACATTTTGGAGGCGTGGTGGTGGAACAACCTCCAACACTGCTGCACCTTGTCCTGCATCTCTTTGCCTGCGTACTTGCATAGCCCCCTTTAAAAAGCCTACGGAGCACCGCTGGTTCCGAGGACAAAGCACAGGAAGAGGCCATGGAGGAAGAAGAGGGGGTGGAGAAGAGAGGTGTCAGAATCACCAGTAGTAGCATTTTGGAGGCCTCCTTCCCAGCTGCCAGCAGGGTCACCCAATGCGCCGTGAAAGATGGGTAACGTCCCTGTCCATGCCTGCTGGACCATGAGTCAGCGGTAATATGCACCTTACCGCTGACTGCCCTGTCCAGCGAGGCAAAGACATTGCCTTCCACATGCCGGTAGAGCCGGAATCGACTTCTGTGAGAAAGTGGCGTTTGGGAACCTGCCACTGAGGAACCGCCCATTCCACAAACTCACGGACGGGGGCAGTCTACCAAATGAAAAGGCAGCAGTTGAAGTGCTAGCAATTTAGCCAAGCTAGCATTCAACCGCTGGGCATGTGGATGGCTGGGAGCGAACTTCTTTCGGTGGTGCAGCAGCTGGGGCAGGGAAATTTGCCTGGTACAATCGGACGTCGGTGTACCGATAGCAGCAGATTGTCCGCAAGTACTTGGCTGTGACGCACAATTCTACACCTTCATTCCTCTCAGTGCAGGTTTCAGAGAGGACTGAAGGTATAGTGTGGTTGGAGATCCCAGCTGATGAGCAAGGAGAGGTGCGCTTTGTTGGTGTGGATCTTTTAGGTAAGCGTGCCAACAGACTGCATGGCAGGTCGACACATGTCTGGTCAAGCACGTGGTGCCCAAGCGGCTGATGTTTTGGCCACACGAGATACCCTTTAGACATATGTTGCAAATGGCAACAGTGCGATCTGCTGCACACATCTGAAAAAAGGCCCACACCAAAGAACTTTTTAAATAATGCGCAGAGACAGCAGCGCCCTGCAAATGCGGAGCTCTGTGGTGTGATGCAGTTGGTGTGCTGCCCTTAAGCTGGCCCCTGAAGGGCATCCTGCCTCATTGGAGATGTGCCTCCTCTCTCCTATCAGGCACCCACGTGGAGTCAGTGACCTCATCATCCCCTCCCTCATCACTGGAGCAAATCTGGCAGTATGCTGCAGCTGGGGGAACATGACTGCCAGATGGCTGTCCTTGTTGGGCACCACCTCCTCTGGGCTTACGTTACTACCCACTCTCTGGGCTCACGTTATTGCTTTCCTCCAGCTGGGTTCCATCATCGGAGCCTTCAAAACGCTGGGCATCCTCCAGGAGCATGTACCCAACACTGTGCTCAAACAGTTCGGGGGATTCCTCATGAGGACATGGTGGGGCTAGGGAAGGAGTGACTGATGCCATTGAGCTGAGGGAAGAGGCCGCTTTGGCAGCTGCTTTGCCAAAGTACCCTGAGCCTGGGTGAGAGAGGATGAGGACGGCTTGGTCATCCACTCTACCAAGTCTTGGGCATGTTGCGGCTTAACATGGCCAGCTGCCGAAAAGGACAAGCGTGTCCCACGGCCACGTGCTGATGAGGGTGCACCGTATCCACGACCAGCAGCACTGTTGCTTCTAGACACAGCCTGCTTGCCCTCTTTTGCACGTGTGTGTTGGGGTGTGTTGGGGTGTGTTGGGGTGTGTGTGTGTGTGTGGTCTCCATCTGTACTGATAATGCAGCTATCAGAATCAACTGCCTGCTGTGGTATTAGTATGGGGAAAGCAGCAATAGTCAGTTTGTTTTAGGTGAAAACTGTGCAGAGAAGGACACAGTACACTAACTGAAAATACTTGCAGCTCTCTGCCTGTGGTTTAATTATGACAACACCACTATTGGTCACTAACTGTATTCAGGTAAGCTTTAGGTTAACGCTATGCAAAGCACACAGTACACTAAGTGAAACACTGACTGTCTGCAGCTAGCACAATCACCTGCCTGTCACAGTATAGAGAATAACGGGAACGGATCTAGCTAAACTGAATACAGTGTATAAATTGTGTGTGTGTGTATACACACACACACATCCTCTACACACACATCCTCTACACACACACACATCCTCTACACACACACACACACACATCCTCTACACACACACACACACACACATCCTCTACACACATCCTCTACACACACACACACATCCTCTACACACACACACACATCCTCTACACACACACACACATCCTCTACACACACACACACATCCTCTACACACACACACACACATCCTCTACACACACACACACACATCCTCTACACACACACACACATCCTCTACACACACATCCTCTACACACACACACACACATCCTCTACACACACACACACACATCCTCTACACACACACACACACACATCCTCTACACACACACACACACACACATCCTCTACACACACACACACACACACATCCTCTACACACACACACACACACACATCCTCTACACACACACACACACACATCCTCTACACACACACACACACACATCCTCTACACACACACACACACACACATCCTCTACACACACACACACACACACATCCTCTACACACACACACACACACACACATCCTCTACACACACACACACACACATCCTCTACACACACACACACATCCTCTACACACACACACACACATCCTCTACACACACACACACACATCCTCTACACACACACACACACATCCTCTACACACACACACACACATCCTCTACACACACACACACACACATCCTCTACACACACACACACACACATCCTCTACACACTGTAACTGCAGCTAACTGACCTGCCTGCTCTATCTAACTCAATATAAATGACAGTCTGTCTCTGTAATCTCTCATTAAAGGGGTTGTAAAGGTTCGTTTTTTATTTTCTAAATAGGTTCCTTTAAGCTAGCGCATTGTTGGTTCACTTACCTTTTCCTTAGATTTACCTTCTAAATGTTTTTTTTCTTTGTCTGAATTTCTCACTTTCTGTTTCTCCTCACTAAACTTCACACCATCCGAGCGGTGTTTAGTCAGCCAGAACAGCTTACTGAGGAGGAACAGGAAGTGAGAAATTCAGACAAAGAAAAGACATTTAGAAGGGAAATCGAAGGAAAAGGTAAGTGAACCAACAATGCACTAGCTTAAAGGAACCTATTTAGAAAATAAAAATGAACCTTTACAACCCCTTTCAAACAACTCCAACACACTACACAAGGCCGCCAAGCCGGCGGCCTTATATAGTGTGGGGCGTGTACTAATCCGCCCGAGCCATAATTGGCCAAAGCCGCCCTGGCTTTAGCCAATTACGGCTCTCCGTTTTTTTTCTGCGCTGTGATTAGCCAAAGCATGCGGGTCATAGTGCATGCTTGGCCAATCAGCCAGCAATGCACTGCCGCAGTGAATTATGGGCCATGACGCGCCACTCTAATTTGGCGTGAACGGGCCATAATGTTTGCAATTCGGCGAACAGCTGATGTTAGAGTCGAACATGGGTTTGACTCGAACACGAAGCTCATACCTGACGATAAAGTATCTCCAGGTGCACCTGATGCACTCCTGCACGGGGTGGTAGACCTGACTGGAGCACTATATACAAATCACTCCAAATGTCACCAATTCCTGTCCTTGATTAGCAAGATATGTAATGAGTATAAAGTCCCACAAGGATGTATATAGCTGGGTGCTGATATACTGTAAATAACCCAATGTAGCAGTCCACGTGTGTACAATAGGGACAGTCAATGCAGACCATTTGCTTAGTTAAGACAAGCAAGCATCACAAGCTATGCAGGGCCAGTCTGTGGACAGATGCATGCAGGTAAGGTGCGTATTTCCTCATGCAGGTAAGGCGCATGTAGGTGAGCGGATATATAGTAAGTTGGAAAGTACCAGAGTGGAACAAAAACTTCTCACTGCTCCCCAGTAGCACTTACAAGGCCCATGCAGTGATCCCCGGTGGTGGGGCCAGCTTCCAGTGGCGATGGTCTGACACATCGCTCACTGTCACTCACCATGCTGTCCGTGTCTCCCGGCTACTTCCTGGAACAGGTGTGCATGTCTGTAGCGGCCGGCCTGCGAGATGACATCACACGGACGCATTTCACTCGCCAATTGAGCTTCTTCATGGTTCTGCTAAGCCCTGGTTGAGATGGACTACTATAAGAGTTGGCCTGCAGGTGAATACAGGAATGTATGTCTTCAGTGTGCAGTTTTAGTGCCGGTTCACACTTGTGCGAGTTGATACCGAATGCGATGCGTTAAACACAAACTAGATTCGCATGTCATCCAAAAAGTAATTGTTTTCAATGATGGTGGTTCACATCTATGCGTTGCGATTCCTCTCCGAATGCGATGCGATGAAAAAAAGGGTCTTGTGCGAGTTTAGAGCGTTGCGAATTTAGTCTCCATAGACATTAATGTAAATCGTTCTGAAATCGCATTTGATGGTTCACATATGTGCGAATTCCACCACACTATTCTCCACAAAAACATTAATCGCAGCAATGTCCCACTCCTGAAATTCGCATTAAAATCGCGGCAAAAACGCGGTAAATTCGCACCTCAGAATGGACTGAAAAAAACGGAACAAATTCACAGCGCAGCAGTGTGAACCGGCACTTAATAATGATTCTTAGTGTTGGTGTTTGCAGGGAAGGCTGAAGATGGAGCAATCTTTAGCCTTTTTTAAACTTCTCCCAGGCATCATCTGCAGATAAATTAAGTTTTTACATTAAATATAATATAAAATATACTCATGGCTGTAGGGGAAAGGCTGCTGACACTGCAATATTTAATAACATCCAACAAATGAGCCTTAGGAGGCATCTCTGCTGTGATGGGTTTCCCTAGAAAATGGGACTTTATAAAGCCAATATGGCAAGGTCAGCTTTCATTACCACAAGATAACAGCTAGAAAACAAACTTAACAGAAAATACAATTCATTTGTGAGAAAGTAATCATGCTATTGCTTTCTTTAAAAAAAAAAAAAAAAATCTAAACCTTTAGCAGTTAATCGCATAAGAAGAAGCAAGTTGTGTCAATGAATTATTATATAATGAAAGCAAAGTGGAAATATTGTCTACAAATCCTGTGTGAGCTTCATTATGTGTCCAACACTAATGCAGTTGAGGGTTGAATTATATGGTGTATTAATGTATGCTGTAAAATCAAGCCTTTACTATTTTGGTACTATATCAAGGTCATTGGTTTACATACAACCCTGGTGGTGAGAAACAGACAGCAGAAGGCTTGGCTTTATGATTATGAGACACAGTATGAACCAGGGTTTACTGCATTGTTTCTGGAGGAAACGGAAGGGAATTTTTCAGGTTTTACACTGAAAACAAAAATTTAAGCCAACTCTGTTCCATTCTTACATCAGAAGACACTAGCTGAAATCGTAGTTCATGAAAATTATTTATCAGTGCAAATGTTTACATGTGCCCATGTTCATACAGTATGTTTATTATGTGTCCTGTTCCTTATCCAATGCCCTGTCCCCAATGGTAAGCGTACTCTTTATGCATATAAAATATATGGACATGTAGTGTCTTGCTCTGTGCTCCATGCCCATGCATCTCTTTTTAAGTCCCTACACGCTTATCTTTCTCAGCTCCCAGGGAATGCAGTTTCTGACTGGGTTGTTTCTAAGTAGGGGGAAAGAATTCTGGTGGCTTGTATAAGAATCCACTCACACCCCCATGAGTGAGACAGCTGCGATAACACAATGAGCTTCCACAGTACAACTCCCCATGCTATTAACACCACAAGTGCCATACTGTCTAGTTATACCATGGCCTGATGTCCTGAGGGTTAAATGAACTCTGCCATGCCTTTCGTGTGTGTGTGTGTTCAACTCCAGTCCTCAAGGCGCCCCAACAGGTCAGGCTTGCCATTATTTTGCACAGGTGATTTAAACAGTTTCACTGCCTTGGTAATTACCACAGCCGTTTCTTACTGAGGGAAATCCTGAAAACATGACCTGTTGGTGCGCCTTGAGGACTGGAGTTGAGAAACCGTATTAGAGAGATGGATATATAAAATCAGAAAGAACATTGGTATATGGGAATATACACCAAGTCCAAAATCCACCTTTCGGCTGTTTAGACGGCTTATTTTAGATTGGTTTCTATGGGTTAAAGCAATTGCTCTAAACAAAGGGCTTCCAGCCAGTGGATGTTTTTAACCCATTTGATGCTTGGGGCATGCAATCTGTTTGTTCTCACCATACACCCTCACCTCAGACTGCCACCCCAGGGTAGGAATCCTATCTCACTTTCCTGCAAAGTTTAAGCTGACAATCTGTACCTAGATATAGCCAAACATCCTGCAAGGAATGCTTTCCCAGCATATACTATTTATAGCAGTAGAAAAAAAAAACTTCAGATAAATTGATCTTTTAGGCTCTGCTACTGTTTAGGAATAAGTAATAAGCCTGTACACAGCCATTTAGATTTTTATTGCAGCACAGGGGAGATTCAAATCACTTGTCCTAAAATTTATTGGGCTTCTAAAAGGTGTATATATATTTTAAAACCGTGTAAAATATTGTAGCACTTGTGAATACTTATGTAGCGCCCTGCTCCTGTTGACCAGGTGCTCGCATGTAAATTTAGTGGGTTATCTGTTCTGTATGTAGCGCCCTAGGTAATAAAATGACGGTCATTGCAACTTTTTTTCTTGCACGGTATTTGCGCAATAATTTTTTAAATGCCTTTTTTGGGGAAAAAATGGTTTCATGAATTAAATAACAAAACAGTAAAGTTAGCCCAATTTTTTGTGAAAATATGAAAGATGTTACACAGTAAATAGATACCGAACATGTCACGCTTTAAATTTGCGCACACTCACGGAATGGCGCCAAACTTCGGTACTTAAAAATCTCCATAGGTGACGCTTTTTTTTTACAGGTTACCAGGTTAGAGTTAGAGGTCTAGTGCTAGAATTGTTGCACACGCTCGAACGCACGCGGCGATACCTCACATATGTGGTTTGAACGGTGTTTACATATGTGGGCGGGACTTGTGTGTGCGTTCACTTCTGATCGCGAGCTACCGGGGACAGGGGCGTTTTAATTTTTTTTTTACACTTATTTAACTTTTTTTTATCACTTTTATTCCTATTACAAGGAATGTAAACATCCCTTGTAATAGGAATGTGTGTCAGGTCCTCTTTATTGAGAGATGTGGGGTCAATGAGACCCCACATCTCTCCTCCAGGCTGGAAAACATGATCGTGAACATTTTTTCACTGATCTCATGTTTAGCCGCAATGGCGGCTTTGTTTACATCTGAGGACCCGGGTGTGACGTCATCACATTGCGCCCGGGCCTCCGGTCATAGAGATGACTGGTGACCATCTGGTCACCAGTCATCTCCATGCTCGTCACGTGACCCACCACCGGTGCTGGACGATTCTCTCCGGGTCCCCGATGGCACGGGAGAGCCTGGAGAAGCACTGGATGGCGGCGGGGGGGGAGGTGTCCCCTCCCGCCGCCTATTAAAACTATCAAGTGGTGGAACCGCCGCTATGATCGTTCTTATAGTGCACAGAATCGCCGGCACAACAAAAGGATATCTGATGCCTCTAGCTGCAGGCATCATTCAGATATCCCCCTTCAAACCCAGGACGTCATATGACGCCCACCCAGGATGGGAGATCCCATCTGTGGGCGTCATATTACTATGGCTGGGTATTGAAGTGGTTAAAGAGCTTAAAAGACTACCATACCCAGTGTGCAGCGGGACACCCAGAGTACATTGCCCGGCGCAAGGTCTGCTGGGGAAGGCCTATTTGAGGAGCGGAGCGACACGCGGGCCTCTTTGGACACCGCCCCCCTAGCAAGTGGAACCAACACTGAGTCTGCTGCTAGACTGGGCCTAGTAGTTTGGGCCTTGAGATCCAGAGAGCCCTCCGATCTTCACGGGAGAACCCAGGAGTCATTTCGTCCATCATCCTTCCTAAGACTGTCGGGAGGATCAGACTATGGGTGTCGTGAGGCTGTGTGCTGGAGCCCCAGCTACGGAAGTCGGTTGTACGGACTGGTCCGGTCGGGTGAGAGAGCACTTGCTCAGATTAACTGACTAATCTTGGGCCCAGTGTCCTTTGTCCAGGGACCACCGTTATCAGAGTGTTATTGCACACCAGAGGGACAGTGTGCTGTGCAGCGTTGGTTGAACTTTTTAGTGATCCCAAGAAGTTAACTGTTTTAATGCATGTGGATTACAAATAACCTGCAAAGTGAACCACCATTGCTGGCGAAGATCCTTCCCAACGGAAGCACCATATCTGCAATGGTCAGGCCTGACTGTAGAACTGTTAGAAATTGTTTGGGCACCATCTTGCCCACGAGGGGGAAGCTCGCGAGCATAGTTAAGTGACATTTAGTGTGTGAAATTACTATTTGAACTTGGAGCTTGTTACATGCTGGATAGTTAACATTGCAGGGCTCTGCATATGCACATGTATTATTGTTTAACTTGACGCTTTATATTCAGTAAAAAGTAGTTGTGGTTAAGCCAATCTACTGTGTGGTTATGTTTATTGCGGTATTGTGATCCCCATACCTAACGGGTTTCACAATCCCATCTTCACTGCTATCTGTGCCAAGGGAGGTTAGAGCCAGTTACTGTGGGTTGACAGCAGTGTGTACAGGCCCAGAATCTATACCAGCAGCCCTCTTAGCTGGGGGTATTGCTACATGTACATAGTTCAGAATCAATATTATGGCTAAATTAGCCTCTGCTCCAGCATTGGCTGTGTTGTGTGCAGTTCCACACTGTCGTAGGTGTCGTCACCACAGGCCAATGATGGAAGGACAACAGGCCAAGGTGTATTGGTTGTTCCTTTCCCCAGAAACAGCCCAGTGGGAGTGGTTCCCTGCTGTGCATTCTCGGAGAGGATACTAAAGGGCAGATGCCATTTTTCTCTCTGACCTCATGGCCCGCCTGGCCTTAAGGTATGTGACAACTGCTCTTCTGCCTCAGGTCCTGCTGACCCAAGGCTATGTGACTGCAAGTAGGCCCAGAAGCCTGTCTGGGGCCTACTGGTTCAGAGGTGGTCCTGTGCTGTTTTGCCTGCGGGAAGAAGCCGAGCAATTGAATGATCCGGGGGAGGACTCATCTTTGAGAGAACCGAGCGAAAGGCTGCTATCTCAAGAAGGGCCTGATGACTCAATTGGGGGATGCATCCTAACCAATCTACCTCACAGTGCTGCCGGATGGCTTAAAGGGACTTTAGGTTCTGTGTAGCTCTGTTCACTTGTCTATTGCTGATCATCAACTCCTGTGGCAGAGGATTGTACAAATAGTTATTGCTATCAAGTCTGTGGCAGAGACTTTTGTCCGTGCATCATGCTGGCTGCTAGGCCAGTGAGAGGCCTATCCGGGTGAGCAAGATCCGCTGACAAGGAGTTGTATTTGTCTTCTGGATCTCAAGTTCCTCAGTGATCTGCACAAGGTATCTGAACTTACCCCTAACCCTCCATCCCTCTACGGCTACAAGTTGTGTTAAATAAAAAGCATTGGGAAAAAGGACTAAGTGACTGGTGACTGCATCTGTGGGCTCACTGCCCAATTTAGAGCCAAGCAAGTTTTGTTTGAACTGTGGGGTAACGGCAGGACCAAAAATAACCAGCAGCTCCTACGCGGGTAGTGCTAGATCAGTCTTTGTGATGACAGAAATCTATTGGTAATAACATGGCTGCAGGGTCTGTTCGGAAATACTATTCTGTTAAACGGGGCAGTGCAAAGTTGTCACCTAAAACAGCTTTTAGTCATTGGAGCATGTGCATTTGATCATATTAAAAAAAACATATGATCTGTAGCCAGTTGGATCAGATCTACAACTTAGAAATTACAAGGGCAGCAGGTCCAGTGTTTCCAGCTGCACAAATTCTAACAGGTAATGTTGTAGGATTCACTTAATTTTGAAAAGGATTTTTAATCAATACATCATAACATTTGTTCCCCATTGAGAAAAACTAGAAACATGTGACCTGTTAGTACAGGAGTAGGCGACCTTTTGAGCAGCGTGCCGAAAAATGTTTTCAAAGAAATTGAGCGTGAGTCTGACGATTTTATAAAAGAAAAACGTTGAATTCATAATCTCTATC
The DNA here is from genome assembly GCA_029206835.1 of Rana muscosa. Taxonomy (NCBI): domain Eukaryota; kingdom Metazoa; phylum Chordata; class Amphibia; order Anura; family Ranidae; genus Rana; species Rana muscosa. Next base: position 125,226,040 of record CM055126.1, on the reverse strand, counting down.
TCGAAAGGGATTTTTTATAAAGTAAATGCTATAAACTACTTGAGTAATAGCGACTAACATCCTGCAATCTCATGCCTTAGATCAGCCCCAATTCCTGCACCTTCACACCTCAGATCACTGTACCACCCTGCACATCTGTTCCCCCCCCCCACTGTACCACCCTGCTCATCTGTTCCCCCCCCACTGTACCACCCTGCTCATCTGTTCCCCCCCACTGTACCACCCTGCTCATCTGTTCCCCCCCACTGTACCACCCTGCTCATCTGTTCCCCCCCACTGTAACCCCCTGCTCATCTGCCCCACCACTGTAACCCCCTGCTCATCTGCCCCACCACTGTAACCCCCTGCACATCTTCCCCCAGCTCTGTACCCCCTGCACATCTTCCCCCAGCTCTGTACCCCCTGCACATCTTCCCCCAGCTCTGTACCCCCCCTGCTCTTCTGCCCCAGCTCTGTACCCCCCTGCTCTTCTGCCCCAGCTCTGTGCCCCAGCTCTGTATCCCCCCCTGCTCTTCTGCCCCAGCTCTGTATCCCCCCCTGCTCTGTATCCCCACTAATGCACCCCCCCTGCTCTGTATCCCCACTAATGCACCCCCCTTTTCATCTTTTCCACTAATGCACCTCCCTTTTCATCTCTTCCACTAATGCACCTCCCTTTTCATCCCCTCCACCACACTGTAACCCCCTTTTCATCCCTTCCACCACACTGTACCCCCCTGAACATCTGCCTCACCGCTGAACCCCCTTCTCGGTCCCACCACTGTAATCCCCTTCTCGGTCCCACCACTGTAATCCCCTTTCTAATCTGCTCCACCACTCTACCTCCTGCACATCTCTCACCCTTGTACCCCCCCGCTCTTCTGCTCCACCTCTGTACCCTGATCTTCTGCCCTGCCACTTTACCCCCTGCACAACTGCTCCACCTCTGTACCCACCTGCTCTTCTGCCCCACCAGTGTAACCCCCTTCTCATCTGGCCCATCACTGACCCCCCCCCTGCTCATTTGCCTCATCACTGTAACCCCCTTGCTCTTTTGTCCCACCGCTGAAGCCCCTTATCTCTTCCACTACTGTACCCCCTGCACATCTGCCCCACCATCGTACCCTCCTACTCATCTGCTTCACTGCTGTACCCTCTTCTCATCTGATATGCGTGATATGCAGAGAGGTGCAAGCAGAGATGAAACACATCTACCTGTCCTGGCACACTCATCCCTGCTGATCCACCTCTCGCATCCAGCCCACGTGCTTGCATGTGATGTCATGGCCAATCAGTCGTCGTCCTGGAAACAGGGACCACCCCCCCTAGCAGAATTGCACCCAATCTCTTCCCCATCACAAGAGCCGACGATCGCAGCTACAACAAAGTTAGATAACCAATCAATGTTTCCCATTGTTTACAATGTGGGGGCACAGTGCCTCCCCCCCCCCCCCAGTGCAGGTGCAGCATGGGGAATTGAGATTGGAATATATTAGCGCCTCACTAACACTTCCCTGCACTGCTCTGCTGTTGGGGAGGGAGTCGTGTGCCAGCAAAAGAGGCTTTGCGTGCCTGGGGTTGCCTACCCCTGTGTCAGGACCTACTGAGGACTATATTAGTTACAAACAAGTTGACATACAGCAACAAAGTATTGTACATCTATCCAGCACAATTGTAGGGCTGCTCTTAGCTATGCCTGCATAATATAATTTCACATCTATGTTAGGATGATACATCTGCTATGCTGCTAATTAGGATGGGCCCTCTGTTCTTTGCCTCCAACATTCTTAAGAACCTCAGCCCCTCTCACACCAGGCTGAGTGTACAAACATACAATATCACAGGAAATCACTGAAAGTAATACTTGGTACCCAATAAGTGCTATATCAAGGAAAACAGGCACCAAACCAGGTAGTAAAGACAACTTTAATATATTGTCACCCAATATGGTTGGTAACTAGGCAAGAATAAAATAACAATGGTAACATTATAATTTAACATACAATGTGATTAACAGGAAAGACTAGGCATAAGATGAGATTCAGCATCTAGAGCAGCATACAGTAGCAAGGCCACCTCAAGTGCAGCAGTGAGCAGTAAAGTGCAATCTACAGAGTGCTGGAACTATACGATCAGATTTAACTTATGATGGCAATGCTAGTCCTAGACCAGCCGGGTTTGCACTGTCCAAAAGAAATGGAGTATGTTAGTGGAAGGGGAACAAAGGGGGCTTGCAGAATAATTACAGGAGGGGAAGTTATTCTGACAGCTATCGTTGGGACCCTTTAAGAGCTTCTTTGCAGCTGACAGGCCAGTTAACCTGCATGCAGTATAAGTATGGTATCATCTTGGCACAGGTGCAAGAATCGGATGTGATTCAGATGCAGTGATAGTTCGTTATGGCTGCAGTATAGGGTTGATATGGATGCGATATGGGATGGTGTCCCGCTCTGTGGCATAGTCTCTACTAGCAGTGTTAATAGTGTAGTGCCCTGCTCCCAATGACTTGGCGCTATGTTAAATCTAGTGGGTGTCTGAGCTGGTAGTTTGGCTCACTCTGTATATAATTATGTTAAATTGTCCTCTGTTCCGGCTATGGCTGTGTTGGGCAGACTTTCCACTTGTTGCCTGTAGGTGACGTTACCACCCCAGGCCAATGTGGAAGACTGACAGGCCAGAGTGTATTGGGTACCTTCCCCCAGGAACAGTTCAGTGGGTGTGGTCTACCCACTGAGCATGCTGGGGAAGGGTGCTTAAGGGGCAGATGCCATTTTGAGGGGTGCTCTTTTCCCCTGGCACGAGGAGCTTGTGTGTGTGTGTTCTTGGCCTCGGGACCAAGCTCCCCCGAGGCTGAAACTCTACCAAGTAGGCCCAGTTATGCTGCCTGGGACCTACACTTTGAAGGTGATCCTGTGCTGTCCGTCCTGCGGGAGGAAACCACTCAATGGAGGAAACCAGGGGAGGACCTGTCCTGGAAAAGACTAAGCGCAAGGCTGGTGTCTTGAGGAGGGCCTGGTGATTCTATTGGAGGATGCACCGCAGCTAAAGTTCACCTCGCAGTCTGCCAGTTTGGCTTGAAGGCTCTTGGCTGGAAGTCCTGGGCAGAGGACCCCGGGTTATCCAATTTAGTCCACAACCGGTCTGTGGCAGGGACTGGTCCTGATCATTGTTCGTGCATCATTCCGGGTGCTAGGCCAGGTGAGAGGGGCCTATCCGGGTGAGCAATACCCACTCAGGGAGGAGTGGTGACTAACTCTATACTTGAGGAGTTTTGCCCAGTGATCTGTACTGTGTGCCTGAACCTACCCCTTCCCTTCACCCCTCTATGATTTATGCAAAAGGAAAATAAAACTTCATAAACAGCTTAAGGTTTTACATCTTGTGTGGACATTGGAGTTTCTACAGACTTACTTCCCCTAGACAACGAATACTGAGGTAACGTGCAAGGCCCAAATTAAAACCAGCAGCTCCTACGGGGGTGTGCTACAGTGGATAGACCTCTCACAAGTTCCAAGGATGCTGCTGTGGACGCTCGCTGTAGAAGGGGGCCCCCTTGGTCTCTCCCTGAAAGTCTTCGGTGATCAGTGGTGGGAAGCCGCCCGCTTCTGGACTGTCATGGCCACGATGTTGGCCGTTCAGTGGGCCCGCACTCCATGGTGTCTGGAGGAGGGGCGGGCTGTTTTTGGGGTCCTTACACGATGGGGACTTTGGGGGGGGGGGAGTGTGTATCGATCTGTATCTGGAAGTTTTTTTCCTTACCTGCTTCTGGTCTGTTCTGGGCCATGGTGATGGCCGTTGGGGGGGGGGGGGGGCCGGAGGACCTGCTCCGTGTTCTGGAAACTATTGTAAAATACCTTTACAGGGGTGCAGGCAGAATGACACTGGGCAGGGCTTAGTTATGAGTTGGAGGTTTGTGGGGATTATGTTGCTGGAGCCATGTTGGGTTCAGTGTCCATGGCCACATAAGTTGGGTTGTCCGGTTGCCTTGGCCCTTATTCCTTGGCATATGCTGAGTCATGGGGCAGCACTGCTTACCACTAGGGATGAGCTTCGCGTCGAACCCATGTTCGACTCGAACATCTGTTAGGCCGTTCGCGCCAAATTTGAGTGGCGCGTCACGGCCCATAATTCACTGCCGCATCGCAGTGCATTGCTGGCTGATGATTGGCCAAGCATGCACTATGACCCGCATGCTTTGGCCAATCACAGCGTGGGAAAAACGGAGAGCCAGGGTGGCTTTGGCCAATTATGTCTCGGTTTAGTACACGCCCCACACTATATGAGGCCGCCTACGTGGCGGCCTTGTGTAGTGTGTTGCGGCGGTGGTTAAATACAGAGAGACAGTCATTTAATTTGAGTTGGAGCAGGCAGGCGAGTCAGTTGGCTTCAGTTGGAGTGTGTAGAGGATATATATGCATCCTAGGTGTGGTGTGTGATGTATGTATGTGCAGGTGATTGTGCTAGCTGCAGTATTTTCACTTGGTGTACACTGTCCTTTGCACAGTGTGCACCTAAAGCTTACCTGAATACAATTGCTGGTGTTCTCATACTAATACCACAGGCAGGGAGCTGCAGTATTTTCAGTTAATGTACTGTGTCCTCTGCACAGTGTGCAACTAAAGCTAATTGAAGACAATTGCTGGTGTTCTCATACTAATACTACAGGCAGGCAGTTGATTCCTGCTAGCTGCAGTATAATCTATATACATCCCAGCTTTGTGCAGCTACATCTCCCTGCAGGCCATTAGTATGCCTGGAAGGACAACAAGGAGAGGCAGACAGTCACAAGCCAATAAAAGGGCAAGCAGGCTCTGTGTCTAGATGCAACAGTGCTGGTTGTGGACATGGTGCATCCTCATCAGCACGTGGCCATGGGACACGCTTGTCCTTTTTTTCGGCAGCTGGCCATGTTGAGCCGCAACATGCCGAAGACTTGGTTGAGTTGATGACCAAGCCGTCATCCTCCTCATCCTCACCCAGGCTCAGGGTACTTTGGCAAAGCGGCCTCTTCCCTCGGCTCAATGGCATCAGTCACTCCTTCCCTAGCCCCACCATGTCCTCCTGAGGAGTCCCCCGAACTGTTTGATCAGTGTTGGGTACATGCTCCAGCAGGATGCTCAGCGTTTTGAAGGCTCCGATGGGCAGCAATCTGGCAGTCATGTTCCCTCAGCTGCAGCATACTGCCAGGTTTGCTACAGTGATGAGGAGGGAGGGGATGATAAGGTCACGGACTCTACGTGGGTGCCTGAGAGGAGGAGCAGGCACATCTCCGAGGCAGGATGCCCTCCAGGGGGCCAGCTTAATGGCAGCATACCGACAGCATAACACCGCAGAGCTCCGCATGTGCAGGCTGCTGCTGTCTCTGTGCGTTATTTCAAAAGTTCTTTGGTGTGCCCCTTTTTTGAGACGAGTGCATCAGATCGCAGCGCTGCTATTTGCAACATATGTCTCAGGCGTATCTCGCGTGGCCAAAACATCACCTGCTTGGGCACAACATGCTTGATCAGACATACAGTATGTCGACCTGCCATGCAGTTCGTTAGCAAGCTCACCTAAAAGACCCACACCAAAGAACAAAGCGGACCTCTCCTTGCTCCTGCTGGGATCTGAAACCTGCACTGAGAGGAATGAAGGTGTAGAATTGGGTATATCACAGCCAAGTACTTGCAGGCAATCTATCGGTACACTGTCAGATTGTACTAGGCAAATTTCCCTGCCCCAGCTGTTGCACCGCCGAAAAGTTCCCTCCCAGCCATCCACATGCCCAGCGGTTGAATGCTAGCTTGGCTAAATTGCTAGCACTTCAACCTTTTTCAGTTGGTAGACTCTACCCCCTTCCTCAGTGGCAGGTTCCCAAACGCCACTTTTAATCACAGAAGGCGATTCCGGCTCTCTACCGGCATGTGAAAGGCAATGTCTTGGCCTCGCTGGACAGGGTGGTCAGCGGTAAGGTGCATATTACCACTGACTCATGGTCCAGCAGGCATGAACAGGGACATTGCCCATCTTTCACGGCGCATTGGGTGACTCTGCTGGCAGCTGGGAAGGATGCAGGACAAGGTGCAGTAGTGTTGGAGGTTGTTCTGCCACCACGCCTCCAAAATGCTACTACTGGTGATTCTGACACGCCTCTCTCCTCCACCCCCTCCTCTTCTTCCTCCATGGCCTCTTCCTGTGCTTTGTCCTCGGAAACCAGCGGTGCTCCGTAGGCGTTCAAGGGGCTATGCAAATACGCAGGCAAAGAGGTGCCATGCAGTGCTTGAGCTGGTGTGCTTGGGGGACAGGAGCCACACTGGGGCAGAGATTCTGTCAGCTCTGATGGGGCAGGCTCAGAGGTGGTTGACGCCACGCCAGCTTAAGCCAGGAATGGTGGTTTGCAACAATGGCACCAACCTCCTCTCCGCCCTCCGACATGGACACCTGACCCATGTGCCCTGTTTGGCTCACGTCGTTAACTTGGTGGTGCAGCGGTTCTTGGGCAGGTATCCAGGCTTACAGGATGTCCTGAGGCAGGCCAGGAAAGTCTGTGTGCATTTCCGCCGGTCATATAATGCCAGTGCTCGGCTGGCTGACCTGCAAAAGGAATTTTAACCTGCCCAAGAACCGCCTAATCTGTGACATGCCCACCAGGTGGAACTCAATGTTGGCCATGCTGCACATGCAGCAGAGGGCCATCAATGCGTATCTGTGCCAATATGGCACCAGGACAGGGTCAGGGGAGCTTGTTTTTTTTGCCACGCCAGTGGGTCATGATCAGGAATGCATGCACTGTCCTGGCACCATTTGAGGAGGCCATGAGGATGGTGAGCAGTGACACTGTCCCTCTTGTCCACCTGTTGGAGCACATGCTGCGTGGAATAATGGACAGGGCACTCCTGCTGGCCCACCTATCAAACAGGAAGAGGAGGATTGTGTCAGCATGGAGGTGGAGCCTAGCACTCGGCATCAGCAGCAGGCTTCAAGGTCTCAATTACAGTCCCAAGACACCCATGGACTTGTACGTGACTGGGAGGAGGTGGCTGTGGATCATGTCGTCCTGAGTAACCCAGAGGACTCCGGACCGAATGCCTCAGCAAACCTACGCTGCATGGCCTCCCTGATCCTGCAAAGCCTGCGGAAGGATCCTCGTATTCGTGTTATCAAGGAGAGGGATCATTACTGGCTGGCAACCCTCCTTGATCCACGTTACAAGGGTAAGGTTGTGGACCTCATCTTGCCGTCGCAGAGGATGAAACATCTTCGGGAGGCTTTGCAGAATGGTCTGCAACGTGTTCTGAGACTGGGAGGTTACAAATTCCTGGTCCTGGACAACGTGTTGCTGAGGCTTCGGTCAGTCGAAGGAGCGGTGGAGAAGGTGGCCGTCTGACCGATGCGGTCAGACAATTTTTTTAGTACGCAGCCCCAAGGTATGATTGGTTCCAGCAACCATCGCCAGCGTCTGGTTTACATGGTGCAGGAATACCTAGGGGCAAGATCAGACTTGGACACCTTTCCCACCGAAACTCCTATGGGTTACTGGGTCTTCAGGATGGATCACTGGCCAGAGCTTGCACAGCATACAATTGAGCTACTGGCCTGTCCTGCATCCAGCGTTCTTTCAGAACGCACATTCAGTGCTGCTGGAGGCTTTGTAACTGATCACAGGGTGTGCCTGTCCACCGACTCGGTCGATCGACTGACCTTCATAAAAATGAATCAGTCTTGGATCACCCCCAGCTACCAAGCACCTGATGCTGATGTAACCGAATAATTTTTTTCTAAATGTCATATCCCTTCAAGACTGCCCATGCTGATGCTGAGCGACTATCCTCTTCCTCAATGATCATGCTGATAGCTTGTAAGAACATTTTTGGTTCTGGGCACCGCCACCAGTGGCTAAGGCTTAATTTTTCAGCCCCTGTTTAACAGGGACGTGTAATTAAAATTTTTGATGCAATACTTTACAGCAGGGCTCATTCCTGCGCTCCAACTACAGTATCTGTGAGGGGTTGCAGTGTTGTGGCACCAGTGCCTAAGGCCCAATTTTTATGCCCCTGTTCAACAGGGGCATGTAATTACAATTCTTGATCGAATTCACAGCAGGGCCCATTCCTGCGCCCACCAAGAGTAACGGTGAGGGCTTACAGTGTTGTGGCACCAGCACCACCACCAAAGGCCCAATTTTTCCTACCACTGTTCAACAATGGCATGCAATTACAATTCTTGATATAATGGTTCACAGCAGGCGTTCCAGCGCCCACCAAGAGTAACTGTGAGGGCTTGCAGTGTTGTGGCAACACCAACACCTAAGGGCCAAATTTCTGCAGAGTATATACGGCAGACCCCTACTTTCAAACATCAAACTTACAAGCGACTCCTACTTGCAAACGGAAGGAGACAACAGGAAGTGAGAGGAAATCTACCCCTAGGAAGGGAAATTCGCTTCTGTAAGAGTTTATATGGGAAAAAGGTGTCTCCTCTCCACTGATGCTTTATCACCAATCCTTGTTTCACTAAAAACCCCAAATTTTCAAAAAACATTTGTCATTGGGACGGAAAGTGAGGTGAAATGTTCTGAACAGGTGCACAGACCGCAAAACAAATATTACAGGGGTGATAACCCTTCACTATGTTTTCCAAAAAGCTTAAAAATAGATTTTTTTGGCTGGAGCTACACTTTAAAAATGTACCAGTTCAAAATTACAAACAGATTCTACGTAACAACAAACATAAAGTCCCTGTCTTGTTTGCACCGACTGAGTGTTCAGTGTATATAGGGCCTGGGGGCCCCACGCCTTCCTTTTTTTTAATTTGGGTGCGGGATTCCCCTTAATATCCACACAAGACCCAAAGGGGCTGGTAATGGGCTGGGGGGGGGGTACCCATGCCATTTTTCTCAGATTTTCATCCATGTTGCCGGGACCAGACATTACATTAAAGCCGCAAGCGGTTTTAAATGACTTTTTTTTCCTTTAGAAATGTCATTTTGTGCAGGGACAGTTCTAAACATGGGAAACACGGGCCACTTCACAGGCATACTATAGACACCCCCCAGGTATGCTATTTAAAGGAATATTTTTTATTTATTTTTTTCACTTTATGCATTAACCACTTGCCTACCGTGCACGAAAACCCCCTTCCTGCCCAAGCCATTTTTCAGCTTTCAGCGCTGTCGCACTTTGAATGACAATTGCGCGGTCGTGCGACGTGGCTCCCAAACGAAATTTGCGCCCTTTTTTTCCCACAAATAGAGCTTTCTTTTGGTGGTTTTTGATCACCTCTGCGGTTTTTATTTTTTGCGCTATAAACAAGAGCATCCAGTTTGGAAAAAACACAATTTTTTTACTTTTTTCTATAATAAATACCCATTTTTTTTTATTTCAATTAAAATTTTCCTCAGTTTAGGCCGATACGTATTCTACATATTTTTGGTAAAAAAAAAAACTCAATAAGCGCGTATTGATTGGTTTGCGCAAAAGTTATAGCGTCTACAAAATAGGGGATAGATTTATAGCATTTTTTTTTTGTTTTTATTTTTTTAATTAGTAATGGCGGCGATCTGCGATTTTTATTGTGACTGCAATATTGCGGCGGACACTTTTGACAAATTTTTGGGACCATTCACATTTATACAGCGATCCCTGCTATAAAAATGCTTTGATTACTGTATTAAATATGTTCCCTCAATGTGTTCTAACTGTGGGGGGAGGTGACTGACTGACTGGGGGAGGTGACCGATGGTTGTCCCTATGTACAAGGGACACACCATCGGTCCCCTCTCCCTCACAGGACGTGGATCTGTGTGTTTACACACACAGATCCACTTTCCTGCTCGGTTCCCGGGCAATCGCGGGTGCCCGGCGGTAATCGCGGCCGCCGGGCACGCGCATTGAGTCCTTGGGAACGCGGCGCTCGCGCCCCCCCTAGCTCGTTTTAAAGGCAGGACATCATATGACGTCCTGTCAGAACGAGAGTGTCTTCCGCCCGCTGTCAATTGACGGTGGGCGGGGGACAAGTGGTTAAAATCACTGCTCCCGAAAACGTTAGTTTTTTTTAAAAACTTTTTTGCATTGATACATGTCCCCTGGGGCAGGACCCGGGTCCCCAACCCCTTTTTAGGACAATAACTTGCATATTAGCCTTTAAAATTAGCACTTTTGAATCCCCCTGTTCTGCAGCTCCGTGACATGATTACTGGACACCGGCAGACAGTCTGCAGGTCCCGCGGGCACAGTCACGGAGCTGGCAAGGGGTGTGCGCCCGCACGGCGGGGTTTTCAAAGCAACATACAGGTACGTTGCTTTGCCCACACGAGCCATTCTGCCGACGTATATGTTCGTGAAGCGGCCGGTAAGTGTTTAACCACTTCAATACCAGAAATTAGACTTCCCCAATCATTGGGCTTACAGTATTGCTTCAGAAAAGCTTTTTGCTAGAACAGTTGCCTTGGCCTTATCCATTACCTGGGTTCTAATCCTCTTCCCCTGAGGAATCCAGCTGGACTCCAACTCTGGAATATTCAGACCTCTTAAAATTCTACTAGGGTCTGCATTTATTCCTGGCCTTTGAAAGGATTAACCCTTATCACTAGCAAAGCCTTTAGGGATCTTATTTAATTGTGCCCCATAGACTTTGCCATGCTTAAAGGGCATCTATCAGAAATAGACTTTGCCTTGGTATCGACACGCTCTGATTTTCTTATCAAAGCTCCTCTTCCAGCAATGGATAATGCCATATTTTACTTCTATTTCAGAGTGGATACACAAATTATATATAGAATCACATTCAGCATTTTGTATGTATGCCAAATTGAACAATCAAAAACAGGTTCTGTCACTGAAACCACTGAGAAAATGGCAATTATGGGGGACTTGCAGAAAGCCACTGCAGCCACAAGGTCTTCTGAGTCTTTCATCAACCCTCAACCATTTAGCCTAACGTCAATTGTATGCAATCCCTTGGAGGGACTATATACAAGATTTTAGTAATGACAACGGTATCATTAGCAGTAATCAGCATGGATTCATGAAGAATCATTCTTGCCAAACCAATCTATTAACCCATGAGGTGAGCTACCATCTAGATAAAGGCCCGTAGACGCGCATCTGGATTTTGCGAAAGCATTTGATACAGTTCCCCATAAAGGTTTACTGTACAAAGTAAGGTCCATTGGCATGGACCATAGGGTGAGTACATGGATTGAAAACTGGCTACAGGGGAGAGTTCAGAGGGCAGTGATAAATGGGGGGGAGTACTCGGAATGGTCCGGGTGGAAAGTTGGGTCACCCAGGGTTCTGTCCTGGGGCCAATCCTATTTATTCATAAGCGACCTGGGAGGATGGGATAAACAGCTCAATCTCTGTATTTGCGGACGATACTAGGCTAAGCAGGGCAATAACTTCTCCGCAGGAGGTGGGAACCTTGCAAATTAATGGGGTGGGCAACTACATGACAAATGAGATTTAATGTAGAAAAATTAAAATGCGTTTTGGGTGGCAAAAATTTGAATGCAATCTACTCACTAGGGGGAGAACCTCTGGGGGAATCTAGGATGGAAAAGGACCTGGTGGTCCTAGTAGATGACAGGCTCAGCAATGGCATGCAATGCCAAGCTGCTGCAAGCAAAGAAAACAGAATATTGGTATGCATTAAAAAGGGGATTAACTCCAGAGATAAAACGATAATTCTCCCACTCTACAAGACTCTGGTCTGGCCGCACCTAGAGTATACTGTCCACTTCTGGGCACCAGTCCTCAGGAAGTATGTGCTGGAACTGGAGAGAGTCCAGAGAAGGGCAACAAAACTAATAGTCACTGGAGGACCTTGGTTATGAGGAAGTTACGAGCACTGAACTTGTTCTGGAGAGGAGACGCTTGAGGGGATATGATTTCAATGTACAAATACCGTACTGGTGACCCTACAATAGGGATAAAGCTTTTTGGCGAAAGGGAATTTAATAAGACACGCGGCCATTCACTAAAATTGGAAGAAAAGCAGTTTAACCTTAAATTGCGTAGAGGGTTCTTTCAGGGGCGGATCCAGGGGGGGGCACAGGGCAATTGCCCCCCCCCCCGAGACCATCTGTCACACTCGCTTGCTTGCTGTTTTTTTTTTTTTTTTGCGCCTGATCTCCCGGTCTTTGGGGACCCGGTACTGGTCTCCTCTACAAGTGTGCAAAGTTTGGTGTCTGGGGGACCTACGGCCAGGGAGCACAGATTTTTTTTTAAAGCCGGGCACCCCTTCCATAGACTCCAATGTTAAACGGTAATTTTTCCGGTGACTTTGCGGACCTGGTACCAGCTGGTCGTAGGTCCCCTGGACCCCAAACTTTGCACACACATAGCCCCATTTCTCCTCTACAAGTGTGCAAAGTTTGCAGTCTGGGATACCTACGGCCGGGGAGAACCGATTTTTCAAAGCCGGGTACTCCTTCCATAGACTCCTATGTTAAACATCAGTCTAGGCATGGGCACAGTGAGGCATGGAGATGTGACACCCTAAGCTTATACTCGAGTCAATAAGTTTTCCCAGTTTTTTGGGGGTAAAATTAGGTGCCTCGGCTTATATTCGGGTCGGCTTATACTCGAGTATATACAGTACTTGTTCTGCCGCTGCCTCTCGGAGTCTCTCTGTTTCTCACATCAGCCGATCAGCGGTGCCGAGAGAGACTCGTCTAATGTAGTTACGCGGCGCACTGACATACCAGGAGCGGAGGAGGAGGTGGGTGGAGCCTCTTCCCTGCACTCGTTGCTAACGCCTGGGCCGCTTGGTGTCTACCAACGAGTGACGTCAGTGAGTCATGTCGGGCCGCTCTGCGGGCAGGTGCGATAGCGCGTGGCTCCACAGACAGGTAAAGCGGGTGGCACCGCTTGTGGTGCGGTTTGTGGGCGGCGCGGTTCGTGGGCAGACTGTGCTGCTCAGTGTGTTGGCAGCGCAGGTGAGAGCAGGCTCAGTGTGGCAGCTGGTCAATCAGCTAGCCGGGAGCGGGGGAGCAGAGATGAGATCATCTCACCGCCCGTGCCTGCCCTGCATTCCTGCAGTGACTTCCGCCCTCACTGCAGGCAGCGGAGAGATTACATTATCTCTCTGCTGCCTGACTCTGGGAGTCTGGGACACAGCAAGAGACAACCAAAACCATCAAAACTACACCTTAGCAGGCAAGTTAGTGACAATCCGCAAGGTGTGGCAAGTGACAATCCGCAAATTGTGGCAGGTGACGTGGCGAATGACAATCTGCATCTGGTGGCAGGCAAGTGTCAATCAGCAAGGTGTGGCAAGTGACAATCCACAAGATGTGGCAGGTGACTTGGCAAGTGACAATCCGCAACGTGTGGCAAGTGACACGCTCAGGGCTCCCACTAATTGCAGGCGACGGTGGCAAGTGACACACTGGGGACTCCCACTGATTCTGCATTGAACTATTTAATTTTATATTACAATGTAATAATAGAAATAATGCGCTTCAATCATCCTGACACCATAACCATGGTGCCGGGATGATTGAAGCGCCGACACAGCCATTTCCCCGATAAATTTCCCACAAACTTTTTTGGCAGTGCCCCTCCCGAGAAAAGACTCTGGATCTGCCCCTGGGTTCTTTACTGTAAGAAGTTAGGATGTGGAATTCTCTTCCACAGGCAGTGGTTTCAGCGGGAAGCATCGATGATTTCAAAAAAACGATTAGGCACCTGAATGACCACAACATACATGGATATACAATGTAACCTTGACAAAAGCGCACATATAGGTTGGACTTTTTTCAACATCGCCTAATATAGAACTAACATGTTTCCCCGAAAATAAGCCCGGTCTTATACTAATTTTGGCAACAAAAGACCCAGTAGGGCTTATTTTCAGTGTAGGTCTTACCATATAATGTTCTGTTTTCTCTCCCTCCCTGTCAGGAATCCCCAGTTTGAACAAAGTTAAAATGCCAAAATCCTCAGTTACAGTAGCAGTGTGTGTGCCCTTGCAATCCAATGGTGCCAAACACCTCGGCTCTGCTTTCCTCCACCGCTCCCCGCCTCTGCCGCCGCCCCCCCCCTCTGCAGTGCTCAGAGCGGGGAAGAGAGCACACTGGCATGTGAAGGAAAAAAATATCTAGCATTTCAGTGCTTCAGTTTGTATGCATCACATGAAGATTGAGTTTAAGTAAATACCTTGTGGAGACTGCATTATTGGTATGCACACAGTATGACATGATTGTAGAGCAGGGGTGTCAAACTCTATTTCATCGTGGGCCGCATCAGCATTGATTGCTCTCAAAAGGGCCAATTTAATCTGTAAGATTAGATGTCAAGCGCATCCCCTCCCCATATATTAGATGTCAAGAGCCACCCCACCATCAGTTGAGTCCCCCACTCTCCCTGGCATCACAGTGCACCCCCTTTCCTTATGCTGCTGCTGAGAAGAAGCTGGATGAATTGCTTGAAAGCAGAAAGTAGGGGTCTGGAGGAGGATCAGAGGAGGGCTGGAGTTCTCGTGCAGGAGAGGTGCGAGGGCCACATGAAATAGCCTGGATGGCCGGATTCGGCCCGCGGCCTTGTCTGACACCTGTGTTGTAGAGGCTCTGCACTGAGACGACTGTACCTTCCGTGACCCGCCGAAGCCCTGCAGAGGGAGGGGGGCCTAGATCCCCTGCCGACGGCCGGGAGAAAAGTGGGGAGATCAGCTGAGCGCCGCTCTAGCGGTGTCAGGTGCCTTTGGTACAGATCAGACGCACACAGCCACAACACACTGCACACCGCCGTAACAGAGAGGATTATAGGAGTACACAAGCACCTCAAACTAGGACTTATATTTGGGATAGGGCTTATATTGCAGCCCTCCTGAAAAATAGTGTTGGGTCTTATTTTTAGGTAGGTCTTATTTTCGGGGAAACACGGTATGTAACCTATCTAGGAGATCTTAAATTGTAGAATCATTGTTTGGAGGGTATGTGAATTTTTTGATTAGTGCTGAAGTCTATAAGTCTGTAAATCAAGTAAATTTTTATCAGATGGCTTCCACTTTTAGTGTTATGCCAGTGTAATAAAAAGCAGAAATTTTTGCTTCACAGTCCTCAGATTCAATTTCAAACTTGGACAATTTATAGACCACAAGGATAACATATTGTAAGCTTTGTCTTTCTTTTGCTTTGCCAATTAATAGATTACATGTATGAGAAACTTCAATATGGTGTACAGTAAAATGTTTCAGCCCCATGCATGGTACATCAGTGTTAGTCAGAGGGTATGTATGTAATATACACACAGTATCTCACAAAAGTGCGTTCCCCCCCCCCTTAATTTTTTGTAAATATTTTATTGTATCTTCATGTGACAACACTGAAGAAATGACACTTTTCTACAATGTAAAGTAGTGAGTGTACAGCTTGTAGAACAGTGTAAATTTGCGACCCGGTCCTAAACTCCGTGACCACGCCTGCGGGACCCGCGGACCCGATCGCCACCAGTGTCCCGCGATCGGGTCACAGAGCTGAAGAACGGGGAGAGGTGAGTGTAAACCTTTCCCCGTTCTTCTCCGTGGCGTGCTAGTGATCGTCTGTTCCCTGTCATCGGAACAGACGATCAGTGACGCGTAACGTGTAGCCACGCCCCCCCAACAGTAAGAATCACTTCCTAGGGAACACTTAACCCCTACAGTGCCACCTAGAGGTTAAACCCTTCACTGCCAGTGTCATTTTTACAGTAATCGGTGCTTTTTTATAGCACTGATCGCTGTAAAAATGACAATGGCCCCAAAATGGTATCAAGTGTCCGCTGTGTCCGCCATAATGTCGCAGTCATGATAAAGATCGCTGATCACCGCCATAACTGGTAAAAAATGTTTTATTAAAAATGCCATAAAACAGTCTCCTATTTTGTAGAAGCTATAACTTTTGCGCAAACAAATCAAACGCCTATTGCGATTTTTTTTTTTTTAAACCAAAAATATGTAGAATACGTATCGAACTAAACTGTGGAAAATAAATGTTTTTTTATATATTTTTGGGGATATTTATTATAGCTCTATTGTTTATAGCGCAAAAAATAAAAACCGCAGAGGTGATCAAATACCACCAAAAAGCTCTATTTGTGGGGAAAAAAAGGATGCCAATTTTGTTTGGGAGCCACGTCGCACGACCGCGTAATTGTTAGTTAAATCGACGCAGTGCCGAATCGCAAAAAGTGGCCTGGTCCTTTAGCTGCATAATGGTCTGGGGCTGAAGTGGTTAACAAACTGATCTTTCCAAGCCTGTAGACTTTACCTTTACATATTAGCCGCGTGTGGGGAACGATGTCAAACGCTTTTACAAAATCCAAGTATACTACATCCACAGCCACCCCTCTGTCCATGGTTTTACTTGCCTCTTAAAAAAAAAAAAAGAAAAAAAAAAACAGGTTTGTCTGACAACTTCTTTCATGAATCCATGCTGTCTGTTTAAAAAAAAATTCCAGCAAGAACTCATGTGTTTTTTTTTTTTTTTTTTTTTTTTTATTAAACTCTCCAGGTCTATAATTACTTGGTAAAGACCTTGATCCCTATTTGAGTATGGGCACCACATTGGCCCTATGCAAATCCAGTGGTACCATTAGTCATTAACAAGTCCCTAAAAATTAGAAACAATGGCTTTGAAATGACAGAGCTCAATTCTTTTAGGATCCATGGGTGGATGCCATTTGGTCCAGGTGCTTTATCCACCTTTATTCTGTCTAAATATTTCTGGACCATATCACTTTTGAGCCATTGTGCATCATTTGGGGCTGTGCCAATACCACCCCCATTATGGACTTGAGCTCCCCCATGCTCCTTCGTATACACAGAGCTGAACGTATTTAATAAATTTGCCTTCTCTTTGTCCCCAGTCACCCACTCTAGATTTTTGTACGGGGCCTACATGCTCAGACCTGACCTTTTTTACTATTAATATATTTGAAGAATCTTTTTGGGGGTTTGTCCTATCTTTTGCAATCTGTCATTAGTTTTTAATTTTTGCATATTCTACTATATTCTTTGTAGCATTTAAACAATGGTGTTCCTTTTTATATAAATTTTTTTTTTTTTTTTAACGTTTTTATTGAACAAATCAGCATTCCAATAGTCGGCTTCCAACAATCAAATATTAGTACAGTATAAATTTAAGAGAAGTTTATTACCCATTTTGACTTTGGCCGTGAGCTACATAGGTTTTATTAGCCTTTTAAACTTATTGCCCATGGGAATATTCTTTGCAGCGAGTTCGCATAAAGAATTCCCATTTCTGTTCTGTCCATTGATGCCAATATTTCCTCCCAGTCTAAGTACTGGAGAGCAGCCCTCATCCTTGGAAAATTTGCTCTCAAGTGCCAGTTCACACAGGGGCAACCTGACTTACAGCGCGACTATGCAAGGCAATCTGCACACGACTTCAGCACCGGCTTGCAAAATAACTTATGTATAGAAGTCAATGCAAGTCACCCTTAAGTTGTCCCAAAGTAGTACAGGAACCCTTTTCTAAGTCGGAGCTACTTGAGTTGCTCCTATTAGAATGGTTCCATAGTACAGAATGGAGCGCGACTTGTCAGGCGGCTAAGTCGCCTGACAAGTCGCCCCCGTGTGAACCGACACTAAAGTTAAGGGTTTACATCTTTCCCGTATGTGTTTGTTGCTTACAGCTAACATTAAATGAAATCCTGTTATGGTCACTGCTACCCAGATGTTTTTATATGAATATTGGTAATAAGCTCTGCATGGTTTGAGATTAACAGGTCCAGCAGAGCATTATTCCTAGTCGGGGCCTCAATAAATTGGACCATAAAATTCTTGTAATATGTTAAATTTTTTGCCCTTTGCCTCTCCCAGCAGTGCCATGACTCCAGTCAATTTCCTCTACTCCAAACTCGCTCATCCATGTCTTTATGGACCTTGCTTTGTGCGCTGTTCTAAATCATTTGGTGGATAGGGGGATTATGGTGGGCGGTGGTTTTTCAGGGGTTGGGCTTGGCCCCTTTTCAGGGGTTGGGCTTGGCCCCTTGGTTCCAGTGAAGAGAACTCTCTTATGGCGTTACCATACCAAGACATTTTGCACAATTTCATGCTCCCAACTTTGTGGGAAAAGTTTGTATCTGGCCCCTTCCTGTTCCAACATGACTGCGCACCAGTGCACAAAGCAAGGTTCATAAAGACAGGGGTGAGTGAGTTGTGTGGAGGAACTTGACTGACCTGCAGTCTTGACCTCAACCCAATAGAACACCTTTGGGATGAATTAGAGCGGAGACTCAGGTATAACTGTACATGTGCTCATGTATGGAATATAGTAGTGATATAGCAGTGTTTTCAAATTACAATGTGATCTCACACAGTTTATAAAAAAAGACATAGATTTGTGCTTGGTGCATAGGTTTGAGTACTTTTCATATAATGCTTGCTGATGGAAGTCTGCAGTTGTGTAGGTCATGGAAAGGCTTTCCCTCTGCAGAGAAAATATGGTAATATGTGTAAACGTTCTTGACTGTTAGTCAATAATAAAAAATGATATTGAAGGCTAATACGCTCTTTGAAACAAGAATTTGCCATATCTGTCATCCACTTGTATAATTTTAGCAAGAAAGCATTTTTCTTCTGCTAAATTTCTACTCTACAAGTAAAATACTAGCATTAATTCCCATAATGCCTTTCAAAACAGAAATTAACGATGAGAAAATGCAAACAAGCGGTTATTCCATGTAGCTATATCCCTGACCTGCATTCCACTCGCTGTCAGCAAAATTACCTTCAGACAGGCTTTTCTAACTGAATCCTTTCTTTACATGGTTGTACAGAAGGGAGCACATGGAAGAGTAAATAAAGCACACATCACATGTCAGTACACTATTACTTTTCCTTGTAAAGAGACCTGGAGAACCTCATAGGGATTATTGATCTCTTTTTTACCATCTTGAAATGTAATGATCTCGAACATAACAAGGCAAGGAGACATGCTGTATGTGAAATATGCATCTAGACAACTGTAGGTTTGTTACTTTTAAGTTTAAATACAAGTTTGTGTTTATCCCGTAAGTAACAAGTGATCCTTTTAGCTTATTTCAACCACTTGCTGCCCATGCCAATTCTGACACTTCTCATACATGTAAAAATCTGCAGTTTTTAAATCGATAATTACTTGGAACCCCCAAAAATTATATATTTTATGAAAGTGAAGGCCCTACAGGAAAAGTTGTTCTAATTTTTGTATGTCGCACAATATTTGCACAGCCGTTTTAGCATGCAAATTTATTGGAAAATGACTACATTTTAGTGCACACAAACAAAATGTAATTCCCAATTGTTCCGTAAAATATAAGATATGTTGAGTAAATAGATACCTAACATGTCACGCTTTCAAGTTGCGCATGCTTGTGGAATGGCAAACTGCGGTATCTCCATAGGCAATGCTTTAAAAGCCTTTACAGGTTACCAGTTTAGAATCACACATGGGGTCTGATGCAATTATTGCTCTCACTCTGATTGTGGCAATACCTCACGTGTGGTGTGATCACCGTTTACATATGTGCAAGGGACCCAGTGGTGGCTGTTTTTATTTTTTTGGGGGGGCAGCAAACAACCCTTCTTCCTCCCCCTGGCCGCTCGCTGTCTGCCAGTCTGTCCACTTGCGCCATCTAGGTGGCAGGTGACGGGCAGTGAGCTGTGGGTCAGGCAGCAGGTGACGAGTGGCTCCTGTGTCCCCTCCTAGGTCAGGGCGGCTTCTGCCGTGCGTCTCCTCTCCTCCTGCTAGGCGTTCAATAGGATCACCTGTCCTTTCAGACCCGCTTCCTGATTGGTTGGGAGGAGGATCAGCGTGGTGATAACAAATATTCATTCTGCGCCCGGAGTCCGCCCTTTTTTTGAAGCCTATTAGAGCCATGCTTCAAAATAAAACCTCCGCCATTGGAATCCATTAGTCCGGCGTTCCTGTATGTAGATCGGGGGGCCAGAAGCATGGATAGGGGGCAGCGCCCGTGAACCCCTAATGCACAGGCTGCCACTGGCGGGACCTATGTATTATGCATATTCAAATTTCCTGTGAGCACGGGGGGGGGGGGGAATAGGGGCGCTTTTATTTAAAAAAAAAAAATACTTTTTTTTTTATCAACTTGATTGCCATCACAAGGGATGAACAAGGATATTTCCTGGATCAACTTTACCTATAAATGTTGGTATCCAATTATATTATGTACATTTAGGAAATAATCCAGGCCTTTTTTAAAGCAATCTGAGGTGGCCAGAACCACCTCCTGGAGGGAGTCTATTCCACATTTTTACATCTTACTGTGAAGAAACCTTACCGTATTTGGAGATTAAAGCTTTTTTCTGCCCCCTTGTCCTCTTTGATGACCTCAAAGTGAATAACTCAACACCAAGTTCACTATATGGACCCCTTATGTATTTGTACATGTTGATCATATCCCCCCTTAATCTCCTTGAGAGAAGAAATCCAGTTCCTCTAATCTTTGCTCATAGCTGAGCTCCTCCATGCCTCTTATCAGTTTGGTTTCCCTTCTCTGCACTTCAGTTCCACAATATCCTTTTTGAGAACTGGTGCCCAAAACTGAACTGCATATTCCAGATGAGGTTTTACTAATTTGTACAGGGGAAAAATTCTCTGGATTCCATACCTCTCAATACAAGAATGGGACTTTGCTCACTTTGGAAACCGCAGCTTGACATTGCATGCTATTAAGCTTATGGTCTACCAAAACCCCCAGCTCCTTAACTATAGATTCCCCCAGTTGTACTCCCCCTAGTATAAATAATGCATACTCTTGGCCCCTAAGTGCATAACTTTACATTTATTATCATTAAACCTAGTTTGCCACTTAGTCGCCCAATAAAGTGCGTTGAGGTCCGCTTGTAAGTTGGAGACATCCTGTAAGGACGATATTTCACTGCATAGCTTGGTGTCATCTGCCAAGTTTGAAATGGTACTTTTAATCCCAGACCCTATATCATTTATAAATGTATTAAAAAGTAAGGGTACCAACGCTGAGCCTTGGGGTACACCACTGATAACCTTAGACCATTCAGAGTAAGAATCATTAACCACTACTCTCTATATAGTCTTTTAGCCAGTTTTCTATCCATTTACAAACGGATCTTTCCAAACCTGTAGACTTTACCTTACACATTAGTCCTAAAATCCAAGTACATCACATCCACAGCCACCCCTCTGTCCAAGATTTTACTTGCCTCCTAAAAAAAAAAAAAAAAAAAAAAAAAAAAAAAAAAAATCAGGTTTGTCTGACAACTGCTGTCTTTCATGAATCCATGCTGTCTGTTTAAAATATTTTTTTCCAGCAAGAACTCATTTATATGGTCTTTTATTAAACTCTCCAGTGTCTTCCCGACTATAGAAGTTAAACTAACAGGTCTATAGTTACTTGGTAAAGACCTTGATCCCTATTTAAGTATGGGCACCACATTGGCCCTATGCAAATCCAGTGGTACCATTTAGTCATTAACGAGTCCATAAAAATTAGAAACAATGGCTTTGAAATGACAGCTCAATTCTTTTTGGATCCATGGGTGGATGCCATTTGGTCCAGGTGCTTTATCCACCTATATTCTGTCTAAATATTTCTGGACCATATAACTTTTGAGCTATTGTGCATCATTTGGGGCTGTGCCAATACCACCCCTATTATGGACTTGAGCTCCCCCATGCTCCTTCATATACACAGGGCTGAAGAACGTATTTAATAAATTGGCCTTTTCTTTGTCCCCAGTCACCCACTCTAGATTATTTTGTACGGGGACTACATGCTCAGACCTGACCTTTTTACTATTAATATATTTGAATCTTTTTGGGGTTTGTCCTATCTTTTGCAATCTGTCATTAGTTTTGAATTTTTGAAGTGTTGACTAAAGCACCTAAACCCGTGGTAAGTATAACAAGTCCTATTTGCAACCTCAGAACACCCAATAAGGAGATAGTATGCGACCTGTCTAAACTACGTGGCATGTTTACCAAAGCCAGGAGTCTGGCGGACAAGATGGGAGAACTAGAGCTACTGTTTGAGAAGGATTTGCTTTTGTAGGAATTTCAGAGACTTGGTTCAACAGCTCTCATGATTAGCTGGCAACCATTCAAGGGTATTCCCTATATCGCAGGAATAGAGAAAGCAAAAAGGGGGAGGGGGTATGCCTGTATATCAAGAATGATGCACAAGTCAATGTGAGAGATGACATCACTAAAGGAGCAAGGGAGGAGGTGGAATCCTTATGGGTAGAGCTACAAGGGGAATAAACAAAGGGGAAAGTAGTACTGGGAGTATGCTATAGGCCCCCCTAACCAGAGGGCGGAGGCGGACTTCCTATCACAATCTGGATTAGCGGCAAGGATGGGAAGTGTCGTCATAAGGCATTTTCATTATCCAGACAGACTGGGCGGAAGGAACAGCGCACTCATCTAAAGCTCGCCATTTCAAAAAAGTCGTGCAGGACAATTTCATGGGTCAGATGGTAAACACCAACTAGAAAATCGTTACTAGACCTACTGATGACCAACAATACAGACCTGATCATGGATATGGAAATACAGGGCAATTTAGGAAACCGCAATCACAGGTCAATTAGTTTTAGTATTAACACAAATAGGAAACACAGACACTGAATTTTAAAAGAGCCAACTTCCCTAAACTACGAGCCTTGCTAGAATTTATTAAATGGGATAAAATCCTAGGAACAAAGAACAGGGAGGAAAATGGGTGTGTCTTAAGAGCATATTAAATAAGGGCATTAACCAGTGCATCCCATTGGGAAATGCATTTAAAAGCGCTAATGTCCTGGATGCCTTAACTACAATGTAAAAATACATATAAAAGCAAAGGGGAAGGCCTTTAAAAAATACAAGGCTGAGGGATTATCAGCAGCATTCCAACTTTACAAAGAATGCAACAGGAAATGTAAGGGTGAAATCAGGGCAGCTAAGAACACGAAAGGCACATAGCGGAGGAGAGTAAAAAAAATCCCAAAAATTCATTAAGTACGTAAATAGTAAGAAAGGGAGGTCAGATCGTATTGGTCCCATAAAGAATGATGAAGGCAACCTGGTTACTAAGGATGGAGAGATGGTGACGGTATTGAATTTATGCTTAGTCTTCACAAGCAAATCGGGGAGCTTCAATAACCAAAACTACAATGTTTATCCCCATGACACGTCACAGGAAGCACCCTCATGGCTTACAGAATTAGAAATAGACTTGAAAAACGTAACTTTAATCACCAGGACCAGATGGCTTGCACCCGAGGGTCCTTAAGGAACTCAGTCAATTGCCAGACCATTGTTCCTAATTCTTACGGTCTACTGACTGGAATAGTATCAGCTGATTGGAGAAAAGCCAATGTAGCACCAACATTTAAAAAGGGCCAAGATACATCCTTGGGAATTACAGGCCAGTTAGCCTAACATCAATAGTATGCAAGCTCTTGGAGGGGATAAGGGACTATATACAAGATTTTAGTAATGACAATGGTATCAACAGTAACCAGCATGGAATCATGAAACGTTCTTATCAAACCAATTTATTAACCTTTTATGAGGAGGTGAGCTGCCATCTAGATAAAGGAAGGCTCGTAGACGTGTGGTGTATATGGATTTTGCAAAGGCATTTGATACAGTTCCCCATAAACGTCTACTGTACAAAGTAAGATCCGTTGGCATGGACCATAGGGTGAGTACATGGATTAAAAACTGGCTAGAGGGTAGTGATAAATGGGGAGTAGTCGGAATGATCTGAGGTGGAAACTGTGGTCCCCCAGGGTTCTGTCCTGTGACCTATCCTATTTAATTATAAATGACCTGGAGGATGAGATGAACAGCACAATCCTTGTATTTGCGGACGATACAAAGCTAAGCAGGGCAATAACTTCTCGGCAGGTTGTGGAAACCTTGCAAGAAGAAATTAATGGGGTGGTCAACTGCATGGCAAATGAGGTTTAATGTAAGAAAAATTTAAAATTATGCATTTGGGTGGCAAAAACATGAATGCAATCTACTCACTATGGGGAGAACCTCTGGGGGAATTTAAGATGGAAAAGGACTTGGGGGTCCTAGTAGATGACAGGCTCAGCAATGGCATGCAATGCCAAGCTGCTGCAAGCAAAGTGTTGGAGGGCAACATGGTCTAATGTTATATTTCTAAAGTTTCTACACATCTGTTTTTACAACCAAGATCAGATGACACTTGCAGTCCCCAAACAGAATCTGTAAAGCAAAAAGGCTTGTCTCCAGCCCACCTGGTGTGCTAGAAGCTTCAAACAGATTGACAAAGACGGCCCAGGGCGCATGGACCAGAGGCCAAGTATGGCAGGACAGTCAGTAATATAAGGAGGATTGTCATGTGAACACTGATTGGGCCAAAGCAAATGGGACTGGCAATGGGGAGAGTCTGAATGAGTGATGACTGAGGTTTGTAAAAAGGATTGTTGAAGAGAGCTCTGTCTCTTTTGTATACTAATACTCACTCCTGTGCCCTGCGACCTGTGCATTATGTACTCCTGAGTCCTACATGATATGTACTCCAAGCACAATATTCTCTGCATTATGCATTCCTGAACCTTGTGATATGCAGTTCTGAGCCCTAACTACACACACCATTTATCACATTGCTTCTTTTCCCAAGGGCATTGAGGGGGTTGGGGGGGGGGGGAATGTAAGTACTTGAACCTTTTCTCTGAGAAACTGCCATATATACAGTATATTGTAACGTAGATCAGAAATATTGTATTTTTGAGAAATAGGGAAGTAGAAAACCTTTAAAGGAATGTTTTTACATAAAAACTAAGCAGTACATAAGTTATCTGAACTGCATAATTGATTTGTGAAGTAGGGAGCACCTCGATCTCCAGACAGGGTTACACGCCTGTCTTCAAATGGGAGCACACATTCCTCCTGACCAGAGCCCTGAGCTATGTTCAAGTCGTGCTTATAACAAGTGCAGACACCTGTGCACCAAGATAAGTCCCGGACACAGGATTGAAGACTTTGTCCCACCTTAAGCCCAGGTTCACACTGGGCTGCGGGAGTGAAGTGAAAAGTCAGCTGTACTCGCACAATTTCACCCTCGCTAGCAGTCCCGATTTCAGGCATGATTACAAAGACATCTGACACAGATGTCAATGTAAATCTCGGCCGAAATCGCAAAAAGTAGTACAGAAACTACTTTTTGAATTCAGTGCAGCGCCGCAGATGCGGCGTCGCACCGATTAGGACAGTGCCATTGCTGGCAATTATCACCGATTTGACATGCGATTTGACATGTCAAATCGCACCAGTGTGAACCAGGGCTAAAACTCCAACACAGCTTTCTAAATTCAAAAGCAATGCTCTGAAGCTTTGCACTCTGCCTTAATGTTAATCCCGTGTCCATTTTTCCTATATTCAACCCGTTGCTGGCCTAGCATTGTTGTCTAGATATATAGATCTCAATCAGTAGATATCAATTATTGAACTCTAAAGTTCCCAAAAGCCCTTTGGGAATAGCCTCTAACAGAAAACAAGAGGTGCACATTGGTCAAATAAGCAAACAAAAAGGTATTTCTCATCCATGGACTGACACGGCGTCTCTTATTCACTGTACATGTGGGTTATATCCCTGCTTGCAGGTGAAGACCTAGGCAGAATGTGAGATGTTATACATACATTCTAAAAGCCAGAGTTTAACAGCCCCGCCCAGGGGGGCGGTCCCTCTGGATATAACCCACCCCCTGCAGTCAGCAGACCTCAGTTCGTAATAAAGCAGTACAAACTTTTAAAAGGAAGGGTGGGTGCCGTGTCAGTCCATGGATGTCAGAGAAAAGGATTTTACGGTGAGTACAAAAATCCTAATTTTCCCTTATCCATGGACTGACACGGCGTCTCTTATTCACTGTACATGTGGGTTATATCCCTGCTTGCAGGTGAAGACCTAGGCAGAATGTGAGATGTTATACATACATTCTAAAAGCCAGAGTTTAACAGCCCCGCCCAGGGGGGCGGTCCCTCTGGATATAACCCACCCCCTGCAGTCAGCAGACCTCAGTTCGTAATAAAGCAGTACAAACTTTTAAAAGGAAGGGTGGGTGCCGTGTCAGTCCATGGATGTCAGAGAAAAGGATTTTACGGTGAGTACAAAAATCCTAATTTTCCCTTATCCATGGACTGACACGGCGTCTCTTATTCACTGTACACGTGGGATGTCCCAAAGCAGTGTCGAGAGGGATGGGAGCAGTATAAATGGAAAAAACAAAAAGCTTCACTCCAAACAAGGCAGAGTTCCTCAACGGAGGAGTTGCAACTCTAAACAGCGGCCTGCAACACCTTGCGGCTGAAGGAAGCATTCGAAGATGCAGCCACATTAACCTTATAAAACTTAGAAAAGGTATGAACAGACGACCAGGTCGCCGCCTTGCACACTTGTGCAACCGACGCTTGATGTCGGAAAGCCCAGGAAGCACCAATTACCCTGGTGGAATGCACCGTGCCCGGAAAGGGAGGCGCCCGCCCCTTGAGAGCATAGGCTTGAATGACAGTTTGATCCACCTAGAAATGGTGGCAGACGAAGCCGCTTGGCCCTGTTTCGGACCAGAGGCAGTTACAAATGTGAGTCAGACTTCCGAATAGAAGCAGTAGCAGACAGGTACACCCGCAAGGCTCGTACCGCGTCCAATGTGCGAAGCACAAACTCTCTGGGATGCGATGGGTGAGGACACAAGGACGGGAGGACAATGTCCTCATTTAGGTGAAAGGCCGAGACCACCTTTGGCAAAAAAGAAGGTTGCGGACGCAACACCGCCTTATCCTTATGGATGACCCAATATGGCGACTTGCAGGACAGGGCCGCCAACTCAGACACTCGTCTAACAGAAGTAATTGCCACTAAAAGGGGCCACCTTCTGAAACAAAGTCAAGAGGGGAATATCCCTGATATTCTCAAAGGGAGGTTCCTGGAGAACCGAGAGCACCAATTCAGATCCCACGGGGGGAGAGGAGGCTTGACAGGGGGGAGCACATGGCGAATCCCCTGCACAAAGGTGCTAACCAAGGAATGACCCGCTAGTGGTCGCTGAAAGAAGACGGCCAAGGCCGAAATCTGACCCTTAATGGTACTCAGAGCTTTTGGGCCACTCCACGCTGCAGAAAACGCAGGATTCTAGGGACGGAATACGTCCGAGGACACCAGTCCAGCTCTATCGCTGGGGGCCTTTTGTGTGATTTTGGGGCCCGGGCGCTGTGTGTGTGCTGTTTTCTATTTTTTAATTTTAACAGCGCATGGCGGGCATTTTGCCGCGGATCGCCTCAGTGAAGTGCGGCGGCCATTTTCTTGTAGCCCGCACGCTTTTCAGCACTAGTTTGGCCTCTATCGCAGCTGTAACAGCACGAATCTCCTCGCAATCTCCTCACAGCTCACTCGCGCTGACACAGCGCGGTACAGACAGCGTATCTGAGCGGTCCTGGTCTGGTGAGTCCCCTGGGCGCCCTCTCCTCAGTCAGCACAGCCTGTGGGTGGACTTTATCTGAGGAGTCTGAGGGGCAATACGGGAGTCAGTGTCGCAGCTTCCCCTTACATGTTTGAGGCAGCAGGCAGTGCTCCAGCACCTGCGGTCCCTAATGGACCAGTTGTCGGCAGTCCTGGAATCATTTCTGACCAGGAGGGAAGCAGTGTGCGAGCGCAAGGGAGCAAAAAAGCCCCTCTCCCCACTTTATTTTCATTTAAAAAAAAGAAAAGGGGGTGTGCGCTGATTCAGATATGGGCCTAGCCACTACCGCTCAGGACCCTAGCTCTGAATGTTTTGATGGTTTTGAACAGGAAATTCCTTGCGAGGAAGACTTCAGTTCTGAGTCAGTAAATGACAGGGCGCTTGTTGGTGAACTCATTGCTGCGGTGAGGGAGGGACACTCAAGCTGAATGCTGCGGATGCAGAACCTCAGACGGACAGTCTCCTTTGGTTCTTTTAAGGCCAGGCCTTCTAAAAAGGTTTTTCCATATGTACCTTTCTTTGACCAGCTCATTGATAAGGTCTGGGGAAAAAGCCGCAGAAGACTTTTATGGTCCCGCGGCGTTTGTCTATCAGATACCCCTTTGAAGATGCCCTACTTAAAACGCGGGCTTCTCCCCCCAGTGGTCGACCCTCCAGTTGCCCGGTTGAACAAGGCCACCACTCTCCTGATGGAGGGGACTCCTGCATTTTAAGGACCCCACTGACAGGAGGTCAGAAGTGGTGAGCAGAGCCATGTTTGCCTTGTTGGGGTCCACCCTACGGCCTGTGGTAGCGGCGACCCTTGTGTCTCAGACACCTACGGGATGGGCAAAAATTTTGCACCAAACTGTACAGGAGCATAATTTTCCTCCAGACACTATTGCTCTGGCCCACCAAATGGTGCAGGGCCTGGTTTTTGTGTGTGCGACGCCACGTTAGACGCGGCCCCTTAATATCCAGGGCCTCTGTCTCGGCGGTGGTATTGCGTCTTATCTGGTTGAAATGCTGGTCTGCTGACCTAGCCTCTAAGAAGCTTCTGACGGATCTACCATTTAAAGGTGGTAGGCTTTTCGGTGCTGCACTGGATGACATCAAGGATGTCACGGGAGGTAAAAGCACTCTTCTTCCTCAGACTAGCAAGGGTAAGGAGGCCCGCCGTAAGCAGGGTCCTTCCTTTCCAGCAAAAGAGGTTTTTTTTCATCAGAGTCCACGGGTAGGCCCTCCCAGACTGACAGCAGTGCGGCTGGTGGACACATGCGCCCCTGGGTGCGTAAGCCAAACAAGCCGGCTCCCAAGCCTGCCTCCGCATGAAGTCTTGCCCCCACCCGACTCTGGGGTGGGGGGGGGACTTTGCAGGTTCACGGATCGGTGGACCTCCCGGTGGGTGTGCGAGGTGGTCACCTCAGGTTACAGGATAGAGTTTCGTTCCTGGTCCCAGACAGATTCTTCCCTCGAATCTTCCTCTCCTATGGGGGCTGTTCAGGATTTGATCAGGTCCAGAGTGATTGTGCCGGTTCCGTCACAGGAGAGGTTTCAGGGATTCTACTTGAATCCATTTGTCGTCCCAAAAAAGGACTGGGTTCGGCCTATCCTGGACCTCAAGGCCCTGAATGCCTTTGTGAAGGTGCAAGAATTCCGCGTGGAATCCATTGCACGGTGATCGATACACTCCGTCAAGGGGATTTTCTGGCGGCCTTGGACATCAAGGACGCCTACTTGCATGTTCCGATCTGCGCAAGTCACCAGAAGTTTCTGCGCTTGCGATCGGCAAAGTCCACTATCAATTTGTGGCTCTTCCTTCGGCCTAGCCTCGGCACCGAGGGTGTTCACCAAGGTGCTTGCGCCAGTTCTAGCTTTGCTGAGACGGCGAGGCATCGCTGTCGTGGGCTATCTGGACGATCTTCTAAGAGCAGAAAGTGGCTCAGAATTAGAAGACCGTGTGACTATCGTCAGTCGGACCCTCAGGGACTTCGGGTGGCTCCTGAACATTCAGGAGTCGGTCCTGGTCCCGACTCAGCGTCTGGAGTATCTAGGTCTGATTCTGGACTCCTTGGAGGCAAAGGTATTCCTACCTCTGGGGAAGTTACTGACACTTCAGTCTGCAGTGCGGGTGCTGACATCCCGAAAATGGTCGTCAATCAGTTTTTGCATGAGAGTCCTGAGATTCATGGTGGCCTCCTTCGAGGCCGTTCCGTATGCCCAATCACACACCAGGGCATTGCAGAAGAAGATCTTGCTCACTTGGGACAAATCCCCGTTGTCTTTGGATCTTCCGATCCAGGTGAGTCACCTGGTCAGGGCGTCCCTGACATGGTGGTTGCGGTCCCCGGCTCTTCGGTCCGGGAAGTCGTTCCTCCCCATCCAATGGACGGTGTTGGGGTGGAGTCTGGGGAGTCCTGTCGG
Organism: Rana muscosa; assembly: GCA_029206835.1. NCBI lineage: Eukaryota > Metazoa > Chordata > Amphibia > Anura > Ranidae > Rana > Rana muscosa. The sequence continues at coordinate 125,196,223 of CM055126.1, read as the reverse complement.
CCCAAGGGCTTTGGACTCCGGACGAAGCCCGTTTACCGATCAATGTTCTGGAAATACGGGCCATCAGACTGCCTCTCCTCGTGGTCTGAGGGATTACAGGATCGCTCCATTAGGATCCAGTCGGACAACGTCACGGCGGTGGCATATGTCAACCATCAAAGGGGGGACTCGGAGCTCAGCTGCGGCTTCCGAGGTCGCCCGTACCCTGAAGTGGGCTAAAATAAGCATGCCGGCTCTGTCGGCCGTTTACATTCCGGGCATAGACAATTGGCAGGCAGACTATTTGAGTCACCAGACGCTGGACCAGGGAGAGTGGTCCTTGCACCCGGAGGTATTTCAACTCCTTTGCCGACGGTGGGGCACGCCGGATGTGGACCTGATGGCCTCTCGACTCAATCGCAAGGCGTCGAGGTTTGTGGCCAGATCCAGTGATCCTTGGGCGGATGGGGTCATCACCTGATATACGTTTTATCCTCCGCTGCAGTTGCTACCTCGCCTGCTGCGCAGGGTGGCGACCGAGAGAATTCCGGTGATCCTCATTGCTCCGGATTGGCCTCGGCGTCACTGGTACGCCGATCTGGTACGTCTCGTCGCGGACGTTCCCTGGCGGTTGCCAATAAGGGAGGACCTTCTGTCTCGAGGTCCTATATTTCATCCTGCTTTACAGTCTCTGGCTTTAACGGCATGGCTGTTGAGAGACAGAGGTCTCTCGGACTCGGTCATTTCGTCCATGTTAAGGGCACGGAGGTCTTCCTCCCAGAATGATCTATTACCGTACCTGGAAAGCTTACATCGGTGGGCCTAAGCCAGGAGGGGACTGCCTCCAACTTTTCAGGGTCTGTAGCTACCCCTTCTTCGGACACTGTGTTCCAGGTAGTTGACGGATGACTGATAGAACTAGCATTTTTCGGGTGAAAGCTTGAGTCCCTCCTCACTGAGCCTTCTCAGAACCTTCTCCCAGTCTCTCCTCATGCTCTTCCAGGGGTCTCCCAAAGACAATGATGTCATCTAAGTAAACAAGAACTTCGATGAGGTTCATGTCTCCCACAGTCTTTTCCATGAGGCGTTGAAAGGTGGCTGGAGCTCCAGACAGACCTTGGGACATCCTGTCAAACTCAAAGAACCCCACTGGAGTTATGAAAGCTGTCTTCTCCTTGTCTTCCGGATGCATGGGGATCTGATAGTACCCACTCTTGAGATCCATTACACTGAACCACCTTGCTCCGGACAAGCTCTGCAAGGCATCCTCTATCCTTGGTGGTATACTGGTCAGGTATGGTTCTCCGGTTGAGGGGCCTGTAGTCTATACATGGCCTCAATGACCCATTCTTCTTCCTGACCACCACTATCGGAGAAGCGTAGGGGCTTCTGGATTATCGGATAACACTGGTTCGTTTGAGCTCGGCGAGCTGCTCCCGCAAGTCTTCGAGGTCTGCCAATGGGACTCGCCGGACTCTCTCTCTGAAGGGCTTGTCTTCCTGGAGGTGGATTCGGTGGGTGGCACTCTTCGCACACCCCACATCGAACTCCTCTTGGGAAAAGATCCGCCCCCATTTGGTCAACTGGGCCTTGGCTCTCTTTCCAGGCCCTTTGGCAGGTTCGGGTTCTCCATGCAGAGCTTCTCCCAAATAGTCCTTTCTCCATCTGTCTTCTCCACATCTGACAAGACAACCGGGGTAGCAGGGCTCACCTGGCCCAGTAACATCCTGGCTGGGAATTCAATCAGACCATCCGTAGTATTCCTGACACCCACAGGTACTTTACAGTGTGCCTTCTTCAAGGCCCTCAACGGGACCACTTCTGGGGCTACTTCTAAGCCAGAGTGTCCTTCCCTTGGGTCAGGTTCAAACATGACAAAGGCTATCGGTCAAGGCTCACCTAGTGCATTTATCAGTGCATAATAGGAACATTAACTTACAACAGGGGGAGGGGAACACAAAACAAAAACACAGAAAAAAAAATTTGTACAGAATATAGCAAACATGAGATTTGGTCAGGTGTGTCGGATTAGCCGAAAGGAGAGGAAAAAAAAACAATAAAAAAAAAAGAAAAAAGGAAACGGGTAAGGACGAACAGAGGACCTGTAAATCCTGATTTTAAGTGTAGCACTGACCCCCGAAGGAGCTGCTGATTAATTTAGGGTCATGCAAACTACCTCCCATGGCTTCCATTGTCAGGGTAAAGAGTTTTTAGAAAAGTCAATGTCCACAAGATGATGTAAAATCTCAACAGTAAGGCTTTATTTTCTTTTGCTGTAGAACTTGAGAGAAATTGGGAAACGAGAGAAGTAGGGGAAGGTTCAGGCACGCGGTACAAGAGATGCAAACAGTCAGTATACTCGCCACTCAAGCCTGAGTGGGTATTGCTCACTCGGATAGTCCCCTCTCACTGTCCTAGCAACCGGAATGATGCAGTGATCAAACTTTAGACAGTTCCTGCCACAAACTGCTATAGATGAACTTGGGTCTCTGCCACAGACCTGATGAACTAGAATGCATCTGGGAATCCTCTGCCACAGGATTTTAAGTCCCAAACCTCCAGCCGAGCAATGATAGAGCCTTTAAGCCGGACCGGCGTATTACAGGGCTTTAGTATAGTGGATCCCTCCTTGAATGGGTTGCCAGGCCTCGCCCGAGACATTGGCGCCTTGCCAGTTTCCTCCGGGGCTGAAGGTGCCTGGGGCTAGAACGCACATGCAGGCACAGGGCCACGAGGCACACCAGGAACCCCCGTGCATAATGGCATCTTCCCCTTATGTACCCCTCCCCAGCACGCACAGGGGGCCAACCACGCCCACTGCACGGCTGCTGAGAAAGGACACCCAATGCGCTGTGATACACCCGTATTCCAACATGGGCCAGCGGTGGCAGTGCCACCTACGGGCGAACAGGGAAAATAACTGCCAGGCAGTATCACAACTAGAGCAGAAGCAAGAATTTAGAGCAATCAGCAAATCTGAGCCCAACCACTGGCTCAGACTATCCCCTAAATTGAAACCGTGTCCCAACCATTTGGGCCGGCGCTACAATAGGATTTAGAAGCCTCTAGAACTGGATTGAAAGTCTTGGCTGTGAGACAAGTTGTCCCAAAGGGTTCTTTTTAAGGCCCCTTTCACACCAGCGGACCGTATGTCCGCTTTTTCATCCATCCGTTTACGGATGAAAAAGGGGCATACATTGGTCCTTATAAGATCGCGGGTGAACATCCGCTGACACCTCATCTCGTCCGTGTCTGCAATCCTCCGATTCTGCAGACGAAGGAAAATCCTATTTTTCCATCCGTCTGCAGAGCGGATCGGATGAACACGGACAGATCCCCCCCCCATAGGGGAGAGCGGAGATCTGACAGGGTGGTCCCTGCACAGTGTGCAGGGACCGCCCTGTCATCCGCCAGCTCAGCGGGGATCAACGGAGCAATCCCCGCTGAGCAAGCGGATCTTCACGGATCCGTCCCGTGTAAAAGGGGCCTTGAGATCAGTCACAACTGGTGTGCCTGTTCCTTGAACAGTTAATCTACGTTGGTTGTGCTAATGAACTTAACACAAGTGTCTGTTGGTGCACAGAAGAAACTGGAATGGACTTGTATAGAGGCAGTATACACAACTGTGGGAGAGACACCACGATTGCTACACATGCAGTACATGGGAACAAATGTCTGGCATGTCTAAGAATAGTGTGATTGTTATTTGTTACTATACTTGGCCAGGTGCAGGCATCATTTTTGACCGACACATTACACAGACTACAGTAATATGGACAGAGCATGCACATCAGAAGACAGTGCTACAGGCAGATATCAGTTCTAAATACCATACAAATATTGAGATTGGGCTATGGCCAGAGGTATAAGCAACTGAATGTGCACACTGCAATGAGGCATTATATACAATGAGTAGGCATGTGCTATATTTCTTTTGTCTACTGGGATGTTTTTGTTTTTCTGCTGTGCATGGAATGCTACTGGTCTGAGTACTGTACAATTTCTAAAGCGGGCTGATGTGCTAAAAAAGAGGTAGTTTCCTAAGCAAAGTGAATGACAGTAAATAGGATGCACATGTATTCGCTTTGAATACACAATCATCTGCAAGGGAAATTACAAAAAAGCAAATCATTTTTTGCTAGTATTTTGGTAGATGTAAGTGAATGCAGCTTCATTTTTTTTAAAACTATGATCACTTTGTATGTTGCAGACTTTATTCCTTTAGCACAGGGATCTCCAAACTATGGCCCTTCAGGCATGGGCGTCCGCTGAACTTTTTTCAGGGGGGGGGCATCATTTTAAGGTCATCCATGCATCTTTGGGGCAGTGGAGCAGCGCTGTATACACCACTCCTCCACCGCCCCTGCCCATTGAAATAAATGTCTGCAAAGCGCTTCGGCAGCGGCGATACACAGTTGCATCTAACACTGTCTTCGACCGATAGCTGGGGTTAAAAGCGCCCCACTAGCGGCCGAATAGCGCCGCTAAAACTAGCGACGCTTTACCGATAATGCGGCCAGCTGGCAGTGTGAAATAGCTCTTGAGGATAATTCAGCTTCACTCCACCATTTCCATATAAATATAGCCTGGAGAATGTACATCTTTCTATATTGCAATGTATTGCAATACACCTGTTGTGGCCATATTTTGATCTTTATGAAAACAGCCTATACTGTATAGGTTGTTTTCATCAAGATCAAAATATGGCCGCCCACAACAGATGTATTGCAATACAAAAAGATGTACACAGTGGTGGCATGGCACAGGCACTTCTGTTACCTGTAGTTCTTCAGCGATAGGCCCAGGGCAGGCACTGGCAGTGTATTCTCTCGTCTCGGCCACTGCACTCCACACACCTGTGGGAGGAGCCGGCACATACATTTACACAGGCAGAGGCAGGCTGAGGTAGCAGTCAATCATGGAACAGCCGGGTCACGGATGGCCGGGGCAGAGCCTATCTGATGCTCGGGCTGGGGGTGAGGAGGGAGGGACGGATGTGTAGTTGGAAAAGACAGAGCAGCCCCAGCCCAGCAGGAGACTTAGAAAAAAAAGTCCACGGTTGCCGTGGAGGCGGCCATTGCAACACAGGGGGCAAGTGTCTTCTCTGACTTCCGATTCCAGGGGGGGCAATTGACCCCCCTTGCCCTATGGAGCAGATGCCCATGCCTCCAGGTATTCAGGAACTACAATTCCCATCATGCCTAGTCCATGTCTGTGAATGTCAGAGTTTTACAATGCCTCATGGGACCTGTAGTTCCTCAACAGCTGGAGGGCCGTAGTTTGTAGATCCTGTTTTAGCAAATCAAACCCATTGCGTTTGCCAGGGCCCACTGTTTGACAAGTAGAAAGACAATACTTCAGCACTGAGGAGTAGTGGACTAATGGAAAATTCACATGGCAGTCATATATCGGACAGTCTTGCAGGCTTGATAATTCAATGGGTAACCAGGTAAACTTCAAGCCTTGCTGCCCACTACAGACGTGGAATCCTTGATACTAAACGACTTACAAATAAACTAAAATTACAAGCTCATAAAATCTCTAGGATGTCAGCCTCTATATGGTTCAAGAACAAGTTCAATAGGTCCCCCATTGAACTTATTATTGAGCTCATAGGGGCTGGTGTCCTAGGAACTTTACAAACTTGTAATTTTAAGTTCTTTGTGAAGATAACTACTTGTGTATTTTAAATGGTACAAAAATCCTTCTCGTTCACTGTTTCACTTGTATTAACATTGGACTGGGACTTCTAGAAATTCTTTCGAGTGTAAGTAGAACTCATTAGCTCAAATACACATTTTTCCAGCTACTTGGAAAGTCTGTTGCTTAACCGCTTAAGGACCGCCGCACGCACTTATACGTCGACCGAATGGCACGGACAGGCAGATGGGCGTAAGATACGTCCCCTTTAATTTGCCGCCGTGTGGTCGCGCGCTCCGTGGCCGCGGGAACCGCGGACTCTAGGTCCGCCGGTGTCCCGCGATCGTGTCAAAGCTGAACGGTGAGATGTCGGTGTAAACACATCTCCCCGTTCTTCCTAGTGACATGTCACTGATCGTATGCTCCCTCTCATCGGGAGCAGCGATCAGTGATGTCACTCGTAGCCACGCCCCCTAATAGAATCACTCTAGGACACACTTAACTCTTTCCTAGCCCCCTAGTGGTTAACCCCTTCACTGCCAGTGTAATTTTTACAGTAATCGGTGCATTTTTATAGCACTGATTGCTGTAAAAATGACTGGTCCCAAAAATGTGTCAAGTGTCCGATGTGTCCGCCGCCATGTCGCAGTCACGATAAAAATCGCTGATCGCCGCTATTACTAGTAAAAAAATGCCATAAAACTATCCCCTAGTTTGTAGATGCTATAACTTTTGCGCAATCCAATTAAACGCTTATTGCGAATTTTTTTTTTTTTTTATTTTTTTTACCACAAATATATAGAATACGTATCGGCCTAAACTGAACAGAAAATGTATTATGTTTTATATTTTTTGGGGATATTTATTATGGTAAAAATGTTAATTTCTTTTCAAAATTGTCGCTTTATTTATTTTTGTTTATAGCGCAAAAAATAAACTGCAGAGGTCATCAAATACCAAAAGAAAGCTCTATTTGTGGGAAAAAAAAGTCAATTTTGTTTGGGAGCCACGTTGCACGACCACGCAATTGTCAGTTAAAGCGCTGCAGTGCCGAATCGCAAAAAGTGCTCTGGTCTTTGGCCAGCCAAATGGTCCGGGGGTTAAGAGGTTAATTGCTGCTGATGCTGAAAAAAGGAGGAAAGTGATACTTGCATCACTACTTATTTTATCAGTTAGGGCAGATCACAGTGAGTTCCAGTGGGTTTGTGGGCAGATCTCTACACTTCTCTATGGGTACTCTTAGGCTGGTTATATACTAGTACACAATGGCGGCTGGTGCTCAAATTTTTTTTGGGGGGCGCAAACGAACAGGAAAATTCTAAAAAAATACTGAAACAAAAACCTATGTGGCCACCTGTGCTCAAACATATTCGGCCAAATGTGCTCCATCAATTGCAGCCTTTGTGCCCATAATATGCAGCCACTGTGCCCCCCGCCCGATGTCTGCCCAGCACTTACCCCATTGTGGTGGTGGGTCAGGCAGCGATGACTGCTGTGTGCTCCGTGCGTGTCTTCTTCCTGTTCAATGGAATCGCCTCTACCTTCAGCCAATCGGGTGCCCGGTATTACATCCGGGCCTCCTGATTGCCTGAGAGGCGGTTCTGTGTCATCAAAGCAAATATTCATTTGCTTTGCTTCACACCTGGGTGCACTGTGAGCGCAATGGTTTGCGCTCGCAGTGCACCTTTTTTGAAGCCTATTAGAACCTATGGCTCTAATCAGGTGCTTCAAAAACACCCCCCCACCGCTGTAATTCAGGTGCCCGAAATGGGGCAGGAAGCATGAATGGGGGTGTTTACAGCAGCCGAGGATAGATTCATGCAATGCATGAATCTATCCATAGTACAAAGAGGGGGTGGCTGGAGAGAGGGCAGCGCCCCTAATGGATGCATCGCCACTGCGAGATTATGTTCACAAACATTCTCAGTATATTCGGCTTGATGAATGTTGCTCCAAAGTAGTTCAAAATTTAATTTGCTTTTAACATTCGATTTTGGAGTGAATGGACTTTACTGAGTGAAAGCCACACACTAGAAATCTGTTAATTCGAATCTGACCTCACTAATGATTAGAAAATCAAACGAGTGCCAGTTCACAAATCACATGCAATGCTCGTGCGATGCAATTTTAGCCATACAGGTAGTATGGCTGATATTGCATTCGAACCAAACTCGCACAGGGCCCTTTTTTTGGTCCGCACCAGAGTCGGATTGCATGGGTGTTCACACCCATGTGATCAGATTCATGTCTGAACTATTAGTTCGCAGTGCGATAGGCGAGCTGATTTGGGGGTGTCATTAACATTGTATAGACACTCCCAGCAGTTCGCATAAAGCAGTTTGAACTGCCGTGCGAGTCAGGTGCAATGTGGGAACCCGCAGTGGACTTGCAGGGTTCCCGCATCGCACAAGTGTAAACGCAGCCTTAATGTTCCTAAAATTAAAGAATTTAAAATCTACTGGTGCATGTGGCCCGCTAGGCCATTTCATGTGGCCCTCGTACCTCGCCTGCAGCACCCCCCTCGTCTTCACTCTCACTTTGTCTCAACAGTCAGCAGCAGAGAGGACAGAACTCCTCCAGATCCTGTACTTTTGTGCAGCCTCAGCACTCCTCCATCTCCCCAGTCTCAGTATTCAGCAACCCTCCTCTAGTCCTCCTCCAGACCCTATACTTTGTGCTTCCCAGCACTGCCCCCAGCTTCTTCCTGGCAGCAGCACAAGGTAAGAGGGAATGCGGGATTCTTGACTTCTGATGGTGGGGGGGCTCTTGACAGCTTGTGTAAGGAGGGGTGGGTGCTCTAAACATCTAGTCTTACAGATACAACCGGTCCTGTGGGGGCAACAATAATGCTGATGCAGCCCACTGATAAAATTGGGCTTAATACCCCTGTACTAGAATATACCCAGCTTTAAACTCCCTTTTATGACCCCTATACTCTATTTGAATGTCCTGGTAAAGTTCCTGGAACTGCAGCCTGCTCCCCATTACACAGCTGTCTGTTTTCCCATATAACTATGTGGGGCTAGTACAAGAGAGTAGGTCATGCAAGGTGCTGGGATTTTCAAGCAGTGTATTCAAGAAATGGGGACACTGAGGAACATGATGTACAAAATATATCCCTGTTTCTCCATTTCCCTTTGGTAACATTAAAGTTGTACTTTAACACTCTAAACAATGGCACAGCAGAAATAATGAATGGCACACAAATATTGGACGGGGAGCAAATTGGTTTCTAGGCAGATCTGCACCAGATTTTGCGCACTCCAGTTTTAGTAAATCACGAGTACGGACATGCCCGCGAGTGTACGTAAAGTGCATCGCAAGTACGGACATTCCTGCGCCGCGCAGCCACAGTATGACCTGGAAGAGGCGGAGCTGCCGCCCGGAGTTGTTGCCATTGAAGAGGGAAGAGGCAAAGTTCCTGCGAGCCAGCCCAGAGTTGCCAGCAAGCCAGCCCAGCATTGCCTGTCGGCCCAGAGGTGCCAGCCCAGCATTGCCTGTCGGCCCAGAGGTGCTCGCCAGCCAGCCCAGAGGTGCCCGCCAGTCAGCTCAGCGTTGCTGCCAGCCCAGAGGTGCACACTCTGCATAAATGTAAGAACTGTACAGTACTGCATAGCCCCCCTCTATTGGCCCTGACCCCCCCACTACCAGTTATGCTTGTAAATGACTATTGCAGTGCATGCATTTAGAAGTGAAAAAAAGTATTGCTTCACTTTAAGTACATTTTCGTTTTACATACATGCTCTGGTCCCATTGTGTACTTAAACCGGGGTACCTGTCTTTTAGAAAAACTAGCGTTGTAAATACTGATTTAGCGCTGTCTTCAGGCCGGTTTCCAAGGCTACTACAGGAGAGGCTGAGTGGCCATGTGATCTCCCCGCCTAACGGAGGGAGATCACGGCCCCTCCTACAGTATCCATCCGAGCTGTACAGCATCTGCGAGTCATGTGACCGGCCTGAAGACAGCTCTAAATCAGTATTTGCAGCGCTCGTTTTTCTAAGACATGTACAGTGTGCTATGCCAGGCTCTAATAGAGGGGCTGGCATTCTTTCTGTTATATGGGTTAACAAACGCTTTAACAAAAAAACTGGAAGGCGATTGGCTACCATGCACAGCTGCACCGGATTTTGCACACTCCAGTTTTCGTAAATCAAGCCAGTATCTCTGTGCCGACACACTGGTGCGCCTCTCCTGCTCCAGTAAGAACGTTTCAACCTTCCCTTTCCACATAATGGCTGCACTAGCACTTCTGAGCTACAATCTTGGGTGCAGGAATCTCACTTTCAAAGTCTGAGAGCAACTACCCCAAGGATGGACATGTCCACTCAAAGGATGGTCAGCTCAAAGTTATTTTAATATCTTCAGAAGACTAGCCCTTTGAAGTGGTTCTAAAGTCAAAAGATTTTGCATTGTATGCATTAGGGTAAAAGAAAGTTTCCACTAGCTGCAAACACTTACCTGAGTCCTACCTGCCTGCCTGTCTGCAGCTTGTCTCTCCTCTTCCTGCTCTCACAGGCTTCACTAAGACAGTGGGAGCCATTGGTTTCTGCTGTTAAATCTTGAGGGGCGGCCGGGCGGAGCTGAGCCATGCTGTCTGTGGACACACACAGTGCAGCTTGGGAGCATGCCCGCACGTGTGCCCTCAGAGTACAGCTTGCCATGATTTTTTGGGGGTTGAATGAAAAAAAACTGATCCCCACATCCACAAAACAATGTTGATGCAGGGATCTCTCCCGCTAAGCTATTGTATTCTGATGGGGGGGGGGCTACCACCACTTCAGAATACACAGATCAGCGCTTGTAGCCATTGGCAAGTGCTGATATTGAATGCTGGTTACTCTTTCGTCCATGGACCGACACAGCTTCTCTATTGACAAAGTGGGTATTATCTGTTAATTAGGAGTGACTAGGCAGAAAAACTAGTAAAGTGTTGCATCACACCTTCTACAGTCCCGCCCAGGGGGCGGACCCCCCGGGTATATCCTCTCAGTCTGCATCTCGCAGATCAGTTTTTCCCTCTTCATCTTTCAGGACAGCCACCTTAGAGAGATCCCGGCTCCTCCCCTCTCAGGAAACACCGCCTTCAATCAGAGATTTAAGCCTCATTCTCCCGCCAGACCCTCAGTTATGGTGTTTCCTCCGGTGGGGAGACACCGCCAAGGAACCAAGCTGAGCAGCTGGCGAGGCTGGAGCTATTTCCTGGGAGGGAGGGAGACAGTTCTCTTTGGCTGTCCCACTCTCTCTCTCTTACGTCTGTTTTTGTTTTTTGATCCGGTCGGCTGGAGCGCCAGCAACGCCGGTTTTCAAATTTCGCGCGCCCCCGGCTTCCCTTAGTGAAGGAAGAAGCCGGGGAGGTCCGCTCTTCATCTCGCCTAGGGTGGCGCTGTGGAAGTCGCGCTAGGTTCCCCCCTGCCTCACGGCAGTCAGCATGGAGCCTGAAGGCTGTTCCGGATGACGGGCGACGTCAGTTCCTGGAGGGGGCGTGCACCTTCCACAGGATCCGCGTCTTCCGGTTCCGGACGCGGAATATGAAAACGGACCAGGCGCTGGCTGGTGCGGCCTCTTGTCAGAGCTGTGGAGACAGCGATTCAGGGCCTGTTGTGACTACGTTCCTCGCGGAGATGTCGGAAGCAGAGGCTCCACGAACAACTCCGGGAGACAGCAGCACCAGCCACTCAAAGGTAAGAGGAACCCTGGGGTGGTGTTCCCTTACTGGTCCCCGTTAGCTCCACGGGTGTTTTATCCCTCCCTGGTGGTCGGGGGGGTAAAGGGGTGTGTCTGGGACCCTGGTGGTGGTTGGTCCTGGGGGGTGCACCCCTGGTGGTCCTCTGTTTAGGCTGGTGGATTTTAGTTTTACACTGCTCTCTCTCTCTCTCAGGGGGAGGACCTGGCAGCATCAGTAAAGGAGCTTTCCAGCACCTTCCAGTCCTTTCAGGCACTTTTTTCCTCTTTCCAGTTGCCTCAGCCCCAGAGTAATCCTCCACCAGCGCAGCAGAGTGTTGCCCCCACCCTTGCGGTAATGCTCCCTAGTAGTGGTGAGCAACCGCAGGATTCCAGAGAGGAAATTGAAGATGAAGCAGACAATGCAGCTTCAGATTCTGAAAGTGAATCAGTACTAGAGGAGTTGGACGGGGAGTCCACAAGCTCCTCACGGTATAAGCTTTCTCTTGAAGAGGTGGAGGAGCTCTTAGGAGCTATCCATACCACCTTAGGTATTCAGGAAGAAAGGAGGACACTATCCTTACACGACCAGATGTACAGGGGCTTAGGGGAACAGAAAAAGAGTGTTCCCGGTCCATGAGGTCCTGATCGATGCCATTAAAAGAGAATGGCAGGATCCAGAAAGGAAACCTTTCTTCTCAGACTTTGAAGAGAAGATTTCCCTTTGCTGAAGACGAGTGTCTAGTCTGGAATAAATCTCCGAGATTAGACGCTGCCTTTTCCCAGGTCTCAAGGCACACGGACCTGGCCTTTGAGGACATGGGAGTCCTTTCTGACCCCATGGATAGAAGGATGGACTCCCTTCTAAAAAAAGTCATGGGATTCATCCCAAGGAAATCTCAAACCTGCCATGGCGGCCACAGTGGTGGCCCGCAACATGGAATATTGGCTTACACAGATCAAAGCTCACATTGAAGCAGGTACGGCGAAGGAGACAATTCTTGCCTCTTTCCCCATGCTACTCAAAGGAGTTGCATACCTTGCAGATGCGTCTGCGGAGTCAATACGCATGTCAGCAAGGTCTACTGCCCTGACCAATTCTGCAAGGAGGGCCTTGTGGCTTAAGACTTGGCAGGGAGATAGCGCGTCCAAAGTAAAACTCTGTGGGATTCCCCTCACAGGGGACCTGCTATTCGGACCAGGCTTGGAGGCCGTTTTGGATCGAACGGCTGATAAGAAAAAGGCCTTTCCCCTTAAAAAGAGGTTTGGGGAACAGACCAAAAGGAAGTTTCCTCCTCAGGGGAAAAAGGAAGCCCCAAAAGCCAAACAGAAGCCAAAAGGAAAAGGGCGTGGGGGGGCTATTTTTCGCCCTCCTGAACAGCCCAAAAAGACCCAGTGACGGGTTCAAGGTGGGAGGAAGGTTGAGGGTCTTCCTCCCACAGTGGGAGATGATCACATCCAACCAATTTGTGTTGGGGATCATCAGGAGAGGATACAAACTGGAATTTTCCAATCCTCCCCCACTCAGAATGTTAATCACAGACCTCCCAAGATGTGCAGAAAAATCATCTGCCCTTCTGGCCTCCCTTCAGGAGTTAGAGGAACAGGAGGTGGTAGTCCAGGTCCCAACGCAAGAGTCGGGCAGAGGCTTCTACTCCCACATTTTTGTGGTCCGCAAGCCGACAGGAAAGTTCAGACTTATTCTGAACTTGAAAACCCTGAATCTTTCAGTCATCTACAAAAGATTCAGGATGGATTCAATTTATTCGATGAAAGCCCTGCTTCCTCCAAACTGTTATATGGCATCCATAGATCTAAAGGATGCGTACCTGCACATTCCCATCGCAGAGGATCATCAGAAGTTCCTCAGACTGGCAGTAAATATGGGAAAAAGGGTAGTCCATCTCCAATTCAAGGCTCTCCCCTTTGGCCTATCATCTTCCCCCCGTATTTTCACCAAAGTGATGGCGGAAGTCTTAGCGTTCATACGACTCAAGGGAGTCTCAGTGATCGCATATTTGGACGACCTGCTTCTGTTTGCCCCTTCTCCGGAACAACTGTCTCGGGACCTTCAGGTAGCAAGAGACATTCTCGAAAATCTGGGCTGGCTCCTGAACCTGGAAAAATCCAACCTGGTTCCGTCCCAGAAAGTCATCTTTCTGGGATACTGGTAAGACTCGGTAAGTCAGAGTCTTCCTTCCACAGGAGAAGGTTATGAAGGTAAACAGTGCAATGTCAGTTCTACAAGGCAGCGGCCTAGTCTCGGTAAGAGGGGCTATGTCAGCCTTAGGGTTACTGACATCAACACTCCCAGCAGTTCAGTGGGCGGGATTACACTTTCGCCCCCTACAACTGTTTATCTTAAAGGTCTGGGACCGCAGCCAGCAGTCTATAGACTCCATGATCACAGTACCAGGTCAGATCAAGCAGTCTCTCTGGTGGTGGCGAAAGGGGGCAAATCTGACACAGGGTCTAGTTTGGGTCCTGCCAATATCCAGGACAGTTACAACCGATGCGAGTGGCACAGGTTGGGGAGCACACCTGGATTCCCAGTTAGTACAAGGGACCTGGAAAAAGGAGGATGCAAGGAGGTCCTCCAACTGGAGGGAGCTGAGGGCGGTCTCACTGGCCCTCAGGTCTTTTCAGGGGGAACTTCAGGGCCAACACGTGAGAATCCGATCAGACAATTCCTCAACGGTGGCCTACATCAACAGGCAGGGAGGTACCAGGAGTGGGTCCCTGTGGAGTCTTACAGAAGACATCCTCAGGTGGGCCGAGTCCAATGTTCTGTCCCTCTCAGCATTACATCTGAAGGGGGAACAGAATCAGTTGGCGGATTTTCTCAGCAGAAAAACCATAAGGGAAGGGAACTGGGTCTTGAGCCAGGAGGCCTTCAACATGGTCACTCAAAAGTGGGGGGTGCCATGTGTGGACCTCTTCGCCTCAGGGCACAATGCCAAAGCAGACCTCTTCTTTTCCCTGAACAGACGAGATGGGGCACTAGGGGTGGATGCCCTGGCTCAGACCTGGGCATTCTCCAAGTGCTATGCCTTCCCCCCTCCTGTCCTGATTCCTGCAGTGCTGAGGAAATTCCGGGAGGAGAATACAACCCTAATTCTAATTGCGCCACATTGGCCAAGGAGGCCGTGGTTCTCCATCCTGAAGAGTCTGGCGGTAGAACCACCTTGGTTTCTACCAACCCAGAAGAACCTTCTCACTCAGGGTCCAGTCTGTTGTCCGCACATAGAGAGGTGGAACCTTGCAGCCTGGCTTCTGAGGAGGAATTGCTGAGGGGCAAGGGATTCTCGGATCGCCTAGTGGCAACTCTCCTAAACTGCAGGAAAAAAAATAAAGCACTAGCTAGACAGAGGCCAGTCAGAAGTCCTTCTTTTCCTGTATGGGACCTTTCCTTGGTTCTACAGGCTCTTACAGAAGAACCCTTTGAGCCACTAGATTCGTGCACAATTGAGCTTATCACCCTCAAGACGGTGTTTCTAGTGGCAATCACTACGGCAAGGCGAGTGAGCGAACTCGAAGCCCTCTCAATTAGGGCTCCCTTTTTTCAAGTTTTTACGGATCGTGTAGTTTTTAAGACAGATCCGGCCTTTTTGCCTAAAGTATCTTCTAGTTTTCATAGAGGTCAAGAAATTGTTTTGCCTACCTTTTGTTCAAACCCTGTGAGGGAACAGGAACAAAAATTTCATAACAGACGTCAGGAGGTGCATCCTTCAGTATCTAGAAGCTACAAAACAGTTTAGAAAGTCTGATTCTTTATTTGTTTTATTTTCAGGGTCTAGACAGGGCTCTAAGGCCTCTAGACGCACGATAGCCAGATGGCTAAGGACAGCTATTAGTAAGTCTTACATATTAGGGGGATTAGAAGCCCCGGAGGGTGTTAGGGCACACTCTACCAGGGCAATGTCAACCTCTCAAGCAGAGTGGGCTGGTGCTTCTCCGGAGCAGATCTGTAGAGCAGCAATGTGGTCCAGCTTTACCACATTTGTGAAACACTACAGATTGGATTTGCTGACAGCCAAAGACCAGGCCTTTGGCCGTAAAGTACTGCAAGCAGTAGTCCCACCCTAAGGTAAGGTACTCGCTTATCCTCTCTAAGGTGGCTGTCCTGAAAGATGAAGAGGGAAAAACGGAGTTACTTACCGGTAACATCCTTTTCCACGAATCTTTCAGGACAGCACCGGTACCCACCCAACTATTGGATATTTTTATGAGCTCATCATATGAGGCCGTCAGGTAAGATGTTTATATGTGAATGACGTGTTCTTGTGTCTCCCCAGTTGACCGGAGGTACTCTCAAAGAACTGAGGGTCTGGCGGGAGAATGAGGCTTAAATCTCTGATTGAAGGCAGTGTTTCCTGAGAGGGGAGGAGCCGGGATCTCTCTAAGGTGGCTGTCCTGAAAGATTCGTGGAAAAGGATGTTACCGGTAAGTAACTCCGTTTTTTTCTGTCTAGCAAGGAGTAGGACATGGCTCCCTTCGGGCCCATTGGTCCGGGGGAAAAAAAAAATAGATTATATATATCTATATCTCTACATTTGTTTCCTGCGATCTTCGATCAACTGCCAACTGGGTGACAGGCTGGATCCTCAATCCTTGTAGTCTCCCCAGTTTCGGCCATCGAGCGTGTGCCGACCCTAGCTACGCGCTGGGTTTTCCACGACATGCCTGTCGCTCCACGGGTGGCCGGTGAGCCTACTCTCCAGGGCCTGCATCGGACCGCTCAGCTTCGGCTGACCTTGCGGCTGAGTCGCAGAAGCCTGTCCGGTGAGCGTCACGCTCCAGGGCATACATATGATCGTCCCTTTTGGGTCCAATCACAGCATGCCTGGCCAACAGTCGCCTTCCGTGCGCGGACGATCTGTTTGGAATGTCTTCCAGCATAATACATGCAGGATAGGTAAGTAAAACTCCCCTGCCTCGGCTGGGTGATTTAGCTGGACATTCCTGGAGAGATCAAGTGGTTGTGGCCCCTTTCTTCCCTCTCTCCCTGCCTTTCCCTCCTCCCTGGGCTTCTAGCTAAAGGTTGCTGGGTGCTGGGGTTCACCTAAGAGTTACAGCCAGCCCCGCTCCAGTGGAACCCAACATTTAAAAGAAATGTCATTTCTGCTTACCTGTATGTGCTTCCTCCTCCATAATGTCGGCGGCCATTTTGGGGTGGTCCATGCCGAGTTTGGCCTCTTGTGACTGCCCGGCGGCCATCTTCCTGTGGTTCGGCCACACCCACTGGCCCCTATCAGCTTATCGGCGGCCATGTTTGTCCACCCTGTATGTATAAATTGCCGTTCAGCGGCCATCTTTTTGTGGGCTACGGCTGCTTAACCTCTATCTTCGGCTCGGCAGCCATTTTCTTAGAGCCCACATTATCTTCCATACAGATGTTTTTGGCAACCATTTTGCGAGAGCCTCTGGCCTCTAGGGTGCATTACACTGGCGCGAAAATTCACAGGAAGTGCTGAAAAAAGAAGCAGACTGACACAGCAGCAGTAGGACAGCATCACAGGCGCAGCATACGGCAGCATAGCAGTACCGGTCCAGGGTGGTGAGTCCTCTGGGTAACCCAGCATCTCTGCAGCGCAGGAGGGTGGCCTATTGATATCTTGCCTGGAACCCTGTGGGGGTCAGCGTGTGGTCAGCATGGCATCTGAACCAGATGTCTTCTCCCCTGAAACACCAGATTTAGCAGCTGGTGCCCCTGAGGTGTCTATGAACGCTATGACGGCAATCCTAGAGGCGTTTGCCGCCAGGGTGGAAGCAGCACACGGGAATACAGTGGGTATTAAACACCCCGTTTCCTGCAAGCTTCTGGGGATAATTCTGATGCAGGTCCAGCTACAGCTCAGGGCCCAGATTCTGACGCATCAGAGACTGCAGACCGTGACCGGACAGTGAGGATGTCTCCAAGTCCAGGTCAGTACGCGAGACGGCTTTGGTATCTGACCTTATTACTGCAGTGCGGGATATGCTAAAATTGGAAAATACTGCAGAAGCAGCAGAGACTCCGGTCCACTTGGGTTTCATAGACCTGCCCGCACTGCTAAGGTGTTCCCTTGTGTGTCTTTTGATAAACTCTTATACAAGGAATGGGAGAACCCACTGAGGGTCTTTACAGCCCCAAAGAGGTTTGCGGTACGGTACCCCTTTGAGGAGAGTTTTCTGAAGAAATGGACCTCTCCCCCTACAGTGGACCCTCCGGTGTCCAGACTTAATAGAGCCACCACAATTCCTTTAGAAGGGGCTCCTGTTTTCAAGGACCCTGTGGATAAGAAGGCTGAAGCACTCGCTTGCTACCTATACTCAGTGGTAGGCTCGGCAGTACGCCCGACATTGGCGGGGGCCCTGGTGTCTCACACACTTACTGAATGGGCAAGATTGCTACTCCAGGGGATAAGGAGCGAGATGCTCCTCCTGATGAGATAACATTGGCCGACCTGTTGGTCCAGGGCCTTGGGTTTGTCTGCGAGTCAGACATGGATACTATTGCCCTGCTGTCTAAAGTTTCGGTTTATGCAGTAGCAATACGCCGCCTGATCTGGCTAAAAGGCTGGTCTGCGGACCAGACTTCCAAGAAAGCCCTGTTGGATCTGCCTTTTAAGGGCGACAGACTTTTTGGGGCTTCTCTGGATGACATCATCAAGGATTCCACAGGAGGTAAAAGCACTTTGCTTCCCCAAATTAGCAAGGGTAAGGGGCCACGGCAAGGGCCCTCCTTTACTGCACGCAAGTGGTTTTTTTCGTCCCCCCTAGGGCGACAGGTAAAAGACCCCAGGCCGATAAAGCGCCTGCCCAAGGACAAAAGCGTCCTTGGTCCCGCATACCCAATAAGCCTGCGGACAAATTTGCATCCGCATGAAGGTCCACCCCCACCCAGCTCTCGGGTGGGGGGGGACATCTTCGCAAATTCGCGACTCAGTGGACAGCTCTAATCTCCTACAGGTGGGTATGCGAAGTAATCTCCTCAGGCTACAAGATAGTTTCTCTCTTGTCCACCGGACAGATTCAACACCTCCAATCTCCAGCTACTACCGACCCGTCGGGAGGCCCTGTATGGGGCGGTCCAGGGTCTACTGGAACGCGGGGTAGTTATTCCAGTTCCAGAACTGGAACGGGGTTTTTACTCAAATCTGTTCATTGTGCCGAAGGAGGGGGTTCGTCCAAGCCTGGATCTCGGAGTCCTCAATTGCTTTGTGAAGGTACAAAGATTTCGGATGGAGTCGGTTCGATCTGTAGTCACGGCTCTCCATCCGGGGGACTTTCTGGCCTCCTTGGACATCATGGACGCATACCTGCATGTCCCCATATACTCCAGACACCAGAGGTTTCTGCGATTTGCTATCGGGAAGGACCACTACCAGTTTGGCCTTGCCTCAGCACCCAGGACGTTCACCAAGGTGCTCGCTCCGATTCTGGCACTTCTAAGACAGCGGGGTATCGCTATCACAGGCTGCTTGGACGACCTTCTGCTGAAGGCCCCTTCAAGCTCAGAATTAGAGGTAAGCGTGTCCATTACCTGTCAGACTCTTCGAGACTGTGGTTGGATACTAAACATGCAAAAGTCAGTATTAGTGCCCACTCAACGCCTAGTGTACCTGGGGTTGATTCTGGATTCCTCAGAGAAGTTGCAGACCCTCCGGGCTGCAGTACGGCAGCTGACTTCCAGGAATTGGTCGTCACTCCGTTTTTGCATGCGAGTGTTGGGCCTCATGGTAGCCTCCTTCGAGGCGGTCCCATATGCTCAATACCACACGAGTGTTACAGAAGGAAGTTCTGTCCAGATGGAACAGATGTCCATCATCTCTGGATTATCAAATCCGAGTGAGCCACCTAGTCAGGAGATCCCTGGTATGGTGGCTGACAGCACCGGCTCTAATGGCCGGGAAGTTATTTCTTCCGGTTTACTGGATAGTGATCACGATGGATGCCAGCCTTACAGGTTGGGGGGGGGGGGGTCTGGGGTTTTCAGTCGGCGCAAGGTCGCTGGACCCCAGAGGAAGCCCTCCTGCCGATCAATGTCCTGGAAATCTGGGCGATCAGGCTGTGCCTCTTCAAATGGTCTCAGAGGCTGCAAGGGCGTCCAGTCAGGATCCAGTCAGACAACGCCACAGCGGTGGCCTATGTCCTTCATCAAGGAAGAACAAGAAGCTCAGCTGCAGCATCGGAGGTTGCTCGCATCCTGAAGTCGGCAGAGAAGAGCGTACCGGCACTGTCGGCCGTGTACATTCCGGGTGTGGAAAACTGGCAGGCGGACTACCTGAGCCGCCAAATGCTGGACCAGGGAGAATGGTCCTTACACCCGGAGGTGTTCCAACTCCTCTGCCAAAGATGGGGCACACCAGACGTAGATCTTCTGGCTTCCCGACTCAATCGGAAGGTATTGAGGTTTGTGGCCCGGTCAAGAGACCCATGGGCAGACGCAATGGACGCGTTGGTGGCATCGTGGGGTCAGTATCGGCTAATCTATGCCTTCCCTCCCTTAAGGCTTCTTCCTCTTCTGCTCCGCAGAGTGGAGGCAGAGGGAATTCCAATGATCCTAATCGCTCCAGATTGGCCTCAGCGTCCTTGGTACGCCGATCTAGTACGTCTGGTAGCAGACGTCCCCTGGCACCTACCACTATGGAAGGACCTGCTATCGCAAAGTCCCATACTCCATCCTGCTTTAGTCATTGGCTTTAATGGCAGGGCTGTTGAGAACCAGGTACTGAGAGACCGGGGCCTGTCAGACTCGGTAATCTCTACGATGAGAAGTGCTCGAAAACCGTCCTCTAGGAAGGTTTATTACCGCACTTGGAAGGCCTACATCTCCATGTGTGAGGAAATGAAATGGCATCCGCGTACCTATTTGGTTTCCAGAATCCTGCTGTTTTTACAGCATGGGGTGGACCAAAGGCTTGCCCTAAGTACGATTCAGGGACAGATATCTGCCCTGGCTGTCTTTTTTTTTTTTTTTTTTTTTTCAGCGAACCCTGGCGACTCACTCTCTCGAGTACATTTGTGCAGGGGGTTCGACATGTGGCCCCTCCGGTCCGTCCCCCGTTACCTCAGTGGGACTTGAACCTGGTCCTCTCGGTGCTTCAGAAGGCACCGTTTTTTGAGAATATTAGAGATATTCCCCTGTTGACACTTTCTCAGAAAGTGGTCTTTTTGGTGGCTGTTACGTCAGTTAGACGAGTCTCTGAGCTGGCAGCCTTGTCCTGCAAGGCTCCCTATTTGGTTTTCCACAAGGATAAGGTGGTGCTGCGGCCGCAGCCTTCCTTTCTTCCGAAGGTTGTTTCGGCTTTTCATCTCAACGAAGACATTCTACTTTCATCCTTGTGTCCTCATCCGTCGAATCCTAAGGAGTCGGCGTTGCATTCCTTGGACGTTGTCTGAGCTTTGAGAGTATACTTATCTGCTACTTCCCTGTTCCGGAAGTCACTCACTGTTTCGGTGGCTGGTCCCAAGAAGGGCCAAGCAGTCTCGTCGGCCACCATCTCTAGGTGGATCCGACAGACAGTAATCCAGGCTTACGCCTTAAAGGGTCAAGCGCCCCCCTTTCCTGTCACGGCGCATTCGACCAGGGCAATAGGTGCCTCTTGGGCTTTCCGACATCAAGCATCTGTTTCCCAATTATGTAAAGCGGCGACTTGGTCGTCCGCTCACACTTTCACAAAATTCTACAAAGTTGATGTAGATGCATCTTCTGATGCCTTTCGGCCACAAGGTTTTCAAGCGGCTGTTTAGAGTTGCAGCTCCTCCGTTGGAGTGCTGTTTTGTGTTTGGGGTGAAGTTTATTTTTATGCTGTTACCACCCCTTGTTTTTTCTCTGACACTGCTTTGGGACGTCCCACTTTGTCAATAGAGAAGCTGTCGGTCCATGGACGAAAGAGTAAATAGGATTTTTTACTCACTGTAAAATCCTTTTCTCTGAGTCCATGGACCGACACAGCACCCGCCCCTCCTTTTAAGTTTTGTACTGCTTTTTGACGAACTGATCTGCGAGATGCAGACTGAGGATATACCTGGGGGGTCCGCCCCCTGGGCGGGACTGTAGAAGGTGTGATGCAACACTTTTTTTACAAGTTTTTTTCTGCCTAGTCACTCCTAATTAACGGATAATACCCACTTTGTCAATAGAGAAGCTGTGTCGGTCCATGGACTCAGAGAAAAGGATTTTACGGTGAGAAAAAAATCCTATTTTTTCAGCATGACTGTTCAACAGAAGACAAATGGTAGGCAGACTTCTGTTGAACAGACATGTAAGGGGCAGAGTTACCCAATGACATTAGCGGTCGAGCCCGCCCCCCTGGTGATGTCACCGACCCAGCATGACCTGGTTGGGGACATTACAAGGGGTCGGGTCACCCGATGACGTTGGGACTCCGCCCCTTACCTATTTAACCACTTGATTTGCGTACAGGTACGTCCCTTTAAATCTGCCGCCCTGCGGGCGCACGCGCCTGCCGCGTGTCCCGGGAACTCTGTTCCCGGGAGTCCCGCGATTGCGGTCGGCAAGAGCAGAACAAGGGAATGCCTTTGTAATGTAAACAAGGCATTCCCCTATTGTGCCTAGTGAGACTGTCACTGATGACCGCTCCCCGTGATGGATCGGTCACCAGTGACGTGTCACGTGTAGCCACGCCCCCTTACAGCAACAATCGCTCCCTAGGAAACAACCCCTGCAGCGCCACCTAGTGGTTAACCCCTTCACTGCCAGTGTCATTTTTACAGTAATCGGTGCATTTTTATAGCACTGATCGCTGTAAAAATGACTGGTCCCAAAATGGTGTCAAAAGTGTCCGATGTGTCCGCCATGTCGCAGTCACGATAAAAATCGCTGATCGCCGCCATAACTAGTAAAAAATATTTTTTTTTAGAAAAATGACAAAACAGTCCTTATTTTGTAGAAGCTATAACTTTTGCGCAAACCAATCAAACGCTTATTGTGATTTTTTTTTTCTCCAAAAATATGTAGAAGAATATATATCGGCTTAAACTGCGAAAAAATTTAATTTTTATATATTTTTTGGGGATATTTATTATAGCAAATTAAAAAATATTGAATTTTTTTCTAAATTGACGCTCTATTTTTGTTTATAGCGCAAAAAATAAAAACCGCAGAGGTGATCAAATGCCACCAAAAGAAAGCTATATTTGTTGGGGAAAAAAGGACGCTAATTTTGTTTGGATGTCACGTCGCAGGATCGCGCAATTGTCAGTTAAAGCGACGCAGTGCCGAATCGCAAAAAGGGGCCTGGTCCTTTTAGCTACAAAATGGTCCGGGGCTTAAGTGGTTAAGAAATGTCAGAAGCAGGCAGTCAGCAGGGAGCCTTCGAGGTTGGAGGTTTTTCCTTTTTTCGGGTCTGGTGGTGTGGCGGGAAGCGTGATTGAGGATGGGCGACATGCTGGGCGCTCGCTGTTCTCTCAGTGTTGTGTTCGGAAAGATGATGAATTGCCTTTCTAACACTGACCCGCCTCTCAGCCAATCAGGTGCTCGGGTCTATTACCTGTCACCTGATTGCGCCCCCCCCCACTGGTCTGCATGGCTGTCATCCCAGAAGGAAGCCTCTTCTAAAGATGCACAAGAAAGCCTGCAAACAGTTTGCTGAAGACAAGTGTGTCTTGCCTACAGTCAAGCATGGTGGTGGGGGTGTCATGGTCTGGGGCTGCATGAGTGCTGCCAGAACTGGGGAGCTACAGTTCATTGAGGGAACCATGAATGCCAACATGTACTGTGACATAGTGAAGCAGAGCATGATCCCCCTCCCTTCGGAGACTTGGTTGCAGGGCAGTATTCCAACATCACGACCCCAAACACACCTCCAAGATGACCACTGCCTTGCTAAAGAAGCTGAGGGAAAAGGTGATGGACTGACCTAGCATGTGTCCTGAGTCCAGACTTAGACCCTATTGAGCATCTGTGGGGCATCTTCAAAAGGCAGGTGGAGGAGCGCAAGGTTTCTAACATCCAGCAGCTCTGTGATGTCGTCATTGAGGAGTAGAAGAGGACTCCCGTGGCAATCTGTGAAGCTCTGGTGAACTCCATGCCCAAGAGGGTTAAGGAGGTCTTGAAAAATAATGGTGGCCACACAAAAAATTTACACTTTGGGCCCAATTTGGACATTTTCACTTAGGGTTGTACTCGCTTTTGTTGCCAGCGGTTTTGACATTAATGTTATTTTGAGGGGACAGGAAATTTACACTGTTATACAAGCTGTACACTCACTACTTTACATTGTAGCAAAGTGTCATTTCTTCAGTGCTGTCACATAAAAAGATATAATAAAATATTTACAAAAATGTGAGGGGTGTACTATTCCGAGATACTGTCTATAAAACAGCACGCTGTGAGATGATCACAATTTTGTAGCTGCACCCTGTTTTGCCATTTTTTTTTTTAACCCCTTAGTATGCCACTGTATTATACATAGTGATGGATTACAGGGCATTCTGCAACTGAAATTCCACACACACAAATCAGCCAATCAGTAAAGATTCTGGGGCACGAATAGTTTGTGCAATAACAGGCTGCTTGTATTCGTTTGCAGGTAGCCATATTTGGGCAGATACTTGCAAACAATCCAAAGGAGTGAGAGATACAAGCATGACATGTGGAGTTAAAGTGTATTTACTCCCTTTTTGATCTGTTTAAAATACCAATGAAAATGTTTTATAATATCCACTCGCCAAAAAAATGAGCTGTTCATCCAGCCAGAAATCTTGTGAGCCTATAACTTTCTGTAAACTTTCTGCCTCTGCCCCACCAGTTAGTATTATTCCCTGCTATCTCTGTGGACTACAAAACACTCCCCCCCCCCCCCCCTCTTATGGAGAAACAAGGGAAGTGTTATGAGGTCCTAACAGAGTGTTATGTAGTCCCTTTCCTAGAGTGACAATGCTGATCAGTATGGTTGACTCAATAGGACAGGAAGTGTTATTGTCAGGACTACCAGGTTTAAACAAAGGGGGAAAAAGGTGTGAAAAAATAAAACAAATGAAGCCATCACAGCTAAGGACCGGTAAGATGCAATACTATCAATTTTTGTTCCTTGCTTTTGATACAAAATAACTGCTTCTAAGCTACATTACAAGGTATTGCATACATTCCAACATGCTGGAAATTTGATGCAAAAGTCCAGACAGCTTCTTTTTTTTACTCTGCATGCACAGCGCCAGGTATTCGGCAGATCCCTTCTGTGTGCTGATTAAGAAAATCAGTGGATCTGTCATCAGCCCTCTTTCTCAGCAAGAAACCTGTCCATCTTTGGCAACCCTGAAGCTGGCCATACACAAACTATTTCACTGACTTCAGCAACTGATAAGAGATCTGTCCATCTATATGATGTCTTGGCACCTAATATTTACCCAAACTGCTGTAATTTTTCTTTTACAATGCAAACGCAGTGAGAATTGTTAAGTTTAATCGGTCACATGGATTTCCATCTTGCTGGGAAATTTCTCTGGTGGATATCGCATCACTCTTTGTAGCCAACTCTTTGCTATCGCTTGTTTCTTGGGTCCAACACTACCAATATAAAGATGTTAGGAAGTTTGGGTTAATGCTTAGAATGAAGCCACTACCTCCAGCAAGATGCCCACTTAGACCTGGCATGACATAATTAAAGCTGGGACTGCATAGAGCAGGGGCCTCAAACTGGCGGCCCTCCAGCTGTTGCAAAACTACAAGTCCCATGAGGCATTGCAAGGCTGACAGTTACAAGTATGACTCCCTCAGGCAGAGGCATGATGGGACTTGTAGTTTCCCAACAGCTGGAGGGCCACCAGTTTGAGACCCCTGGCATAGAGTATCACCTCAAGCTCGGAACTACGGGATAAGCAAAAATTGTTCAAATACAAGAGTCATGTGTATTCTTTCTTGAATCCTGGTGAGCAGTAATCCAGTGTGAAACCTTGCCTCTGTGTAGGAGATTCCTGTAATAGACCGGTCACTGCTGCTTATTCTTCTTGTGCAGGGTGACTAGTCTAATCTCTGCCCCCTCTTGTAGTTTTCTATAGGCACCCTATAGTGGGTGGGGCCTGCTAGACCGCTACTACAGCTTTGCTCTGTGCACAGGCTATGTACATGATGATGTCACTGCTGATTCTACAAGGTAATATCTGGCTTGCCAAAGGCTTCTGGTGCACACAAAGTAGATGTATATCCTTTGTGGCAATTGAGGAATATATTTCAATTTTTTTTTGCCTAGAGTTCAGCTTTAACGTGATTGTGAAGTAAAAAATAAGTAAATAAAAAAAAAAACATGTTATACTTATCTGCTCTGAACAATAGAATTGCACAGAGGGGCCCGATCTTCCTCTCTGGGGTCCTCCCCTGGCGCTCCTGGCTCCTCCTTCTCAGTCTTCTACTATAGAAAGCTTCTTCCTATTGTGGCACACATGTGGGCTCTACTCTTTTTTTTGTCGCAGGATTTGACTGACCGCAAAGCCTGTGGGACTGGGGAGAGCCTGTACAGATGGCCACAGGGCTGAATTGAGTCAGGGCCCAGGTAAGAATAAGGGGGTTGAGGGTTCAATATTACTACCTAAGCATTTTTTGCCTCAAAGCTGAACTCCGGGCAAAATATTTTTTTCCCCCTGTGGTGGGACTGTCACCACACTGTATGGGTCAGTGGCGGCTGGTGCTCAAAATTTTTGGGGCGATGCAAACAAACAGAAAAAAAAACGCCCATCAAACGCAGCCACTGTGCCCATAAAACGCAGCCACTGTGCCCATAAAACGCAGCCACTGTGCCCATAAAACGCAGCCACTGTGCCCATCAGCTGCCGCTACTGTGCTCATCAACTGCTGCCAGTGTGCATTCCCCACCTGCCTGGCACTTGCCTCTTCTCGGTGGGGCATCGGGTCACGGCGGCTGTGTCCTCCATGCACCTCTATCTTCTCCCGCCCTCTCTTCCCGTCCTCTGCTATGATCGTCCAATCACAGCGCCTGTCGTTTCAGCCAATCAGGTGACAGGTAACACAGACCCGAGTGCCTAATTGGCTGAGGCGGTTCAGTGTTAGGAAAGCGAGAATTATTTCGCTTAACACACAGCTGAGTGAACAGCGAACGCTCAGCATGGCGCCCGCTGTTCACTGTTTGGACGCCTTTTAGAGCCTATGGCTCTAATCAGGCGCTTCCAAAAAACACCCCCGGCGCCCGACAACGGGCCAGACACCTGAGTAGGGGGTGGCAGCGGCAAAAATAGATTCATGCAATGCATGAATCTATGGTGAGAGAGGGATAGCAGGAGAGAGGGGGCGGCGCCCGTGTGCCCTTTATGGATGCACCGCCACTGGTATGGGTTAACTGCTAAATTTTTTTCTAAGGGAGTGGAAAGCGGAGATATACTTGCCTAATCCTCAAATCCTATCAGCACAAGATGGGTCTGGCACCCCCACGCTCCAGCGGTCTTGAATAATGGACTGTTTCTGACGTCACGTCCAGAGCAGGCTCCATATACCAGGAACAGTCCACTCCACTGCTGGACTGTGGGGGAGAGCCGTTTCCAGAGGATTGAAGGAACGGGTGAGTATAAACTTTCTGCTTACCCCTAGACAAAATGAGCAGTTGACCTGTGCAGTGCGGGCACAGCCCTACTACATAGGAAAATTTTGTTTTGCCCGGAGTTCAGCTTTAAAGTAGGGAATGCCTAAAGCCTAAAAATGTTTAGGCTTTAGAACCACTTTAATAACTATGGAAAATGAGTTCTCATTTTTGCTCAGTTTTTGTTGGAAACGCACTGCTGACTAATCAGATCCAAAACTGCGACAGACCATTAAACATATAATAAAAACAGAAGACTTGTAAAACTGTATGAATACATACAGTACAATGAAAAGCAATGCAGACTGAAAGCAAACTGGCATCATAACCTACCAGGAAGGCAGGAGGGTATAAGCACATACAGTATTTAGCGAGGAATGCTGAACCAATAATTGCATATCCATTTGGAAAGAGAAGAGCAGGGGATTTCCACTCATAACATGTTGGCATCACTGCTTGTCCCAGGGCAAAACTTCAACCTTGTTCTGCCAAAGAACAGCTATTTCCATATATGATATCCTCCGAAAAGCTCAAACCTGACAGAGTGCAAGCTTTTCAATGAACATGTACTCGTTTAACCCTTTTGTGGCTATAACTTTTTTTATGACTTTTATGCCTTGTACACGCGATGTACACGCGATTGGATTTCCGATGGACTTGTTTCATCAAATTCCGATCGTATGTGGGCCCCATCGGACTTTCTTCCAATGGGAAATTCCGATCGTCTGTGGCATTCCATCGGAGAAAAATCCACACATGCTCAGAATCCGACGCATGCTCGGAAGCATTGAACTTCATTTTTCTCGGCTCGTCGTAGTGTTTTACGTCACCGCGTTTTGGACGGTCGGAATTTAGTCTGACAGTGTGTATGCAAGACTGATGGAAGTCAGCTTCATCAGAATTCCATCAGATTTTATTCCATCGGAAATCCGATCGTGTGTAAGGCATTACATGTGTATTTACTGCACTTTTTTTTTTAAGCATGGCAATAAGACATGATGAACGCACACAGGATATGCTAGAAATAAGGGGCTTTAACACCTTTGACTGCAGGCCCCAGAAGTATTAAGAGGATTACAATAGCAATATATTATGGACCTAATGTCTCACCTCTGCTAGCCTGTTTATTACAACATCCTGGCAAAGGCTCAAGAAATATGTGAAATACTTTGTGAGCTCAGTGTTCTCTCTGTACTACTTAACAGCCTTCTTATTCCATTATTAATGTATAAGTCACCGGCAAATTAAGCTGCTGTCCAAGGTCTCATTAAACAGAGCACAAATCACCCTGGTCTGCAGCTCCCTGGTGACTTGATCACTTACTCACTACCCCTCCCTTTGCAATTGTGTTGCACCTGTCTGCTCCCTAAGCAGTCCTTGATTCTGTGCTATTTCTTTCATTGTGCTGCTTTTTTTTTGTCACCCTGCATAGCAGACATGCTTTTTTGGGAATCCCTATTTGGCGATCCCTCGTAGTGCTCTCCCCACCTCCCCCGTTCCATACATGGGCTGGGGGGTCCACGGACCCTGCCCTCCCCCTCACCTACTCCATTAATGGCTTCTTTGCTACTCAATGGCCCAGAAGCTACCAAATAAGGAGAGGCCGCCTGCCTTTCCCTGTGGAGCTCCCCACTGACTCTACATCTTCAGGCAGAGTATAAATTGACAACTCAGTCCCCAAGGCAGCACCCAGCCAATTTCAATCACAGCAGCCAGCTCTCTTGTGCTGACCAGGTGAGTACCAGCAGGGACCTATAGGTGGCTTGTTGCTTCTTCCCGTCTGATGGATTTCAACACTGGGACAATCAAGTCAAGCTTGGATTTTTTTGGGATTATTTTGGAACAAACTTTTTTTTTTTCTTTTAGTTCAATACAAGAAAACTGGTTTACATTTAAAGGTCTGAACAGGGCAGGATTACCTGACAGTAAAGGCTGAACGTATTCAAGGAAATCTACATTTTAAACAGATTTTAATTGGTTAGAAGATATCGGTTCCCTGAATGCAGTGCATTCTGGGATCAGTGCTACTTGTTGTAAATTATGCAATGACAGCAATCTGCAGCAGTCAGATGTTTTTTCTAGTTATTGGGACTTTATTAGTGGGACACTATTTAGTAAATAAACTATAGCAATATATAATCGAGTAATAACCGGGGGATATTATTCATTAAGGAATAACTACTTCATTTTTTTTAATGACTAATATTTTTTTATTGGTTATTTATATAGCACTGACAACTTATTCAGCATTTTACATATATATATATATATATTGTACTTTCCTGCTCGTCAGGAGAATCTAGGGTCCCTAACTCATACATACACTAGAGCCTATTTAGACAGGGGCCAATTAACCTACTAGCATGTTTTCTGAGTACTGCTTTAATTACATGTATGTAGCGCTAGCCCCATTGAAATTTAAAGTAGATGACCTCAAAATACCCAAAACTTTTCGTAGTCTGCCCAAATTTCCCTTCTTAGGTTCAATGGCTAAAATCATAAGATTTAACCCCTAGTTCAGCTATAGTAAAAAGCAAATCACAAAAATCTTTTCAGCTCCTTCATGCTGTTACTGCATGGAAGAGGTTAAGCTTGAGACGAGGGATCCTAGGAATGTTGTGTATGAGTATGTCCAGACTGGAGAAAAGGACAGTGAGGGGTTGTGTGTGGAAGACAGCTGCTTCTTGATGTGAGGATCTAGGGTTACAAGGACAGGAGGGGCTGCAAAAGCACATTTGATATATTTTAACAATCGTTTGCTTTGAATTCAAGCAGATCTTCTACTTTGTATCAAACTTTTTTTTTTTTAATTTTAGAGGAAAACATTTTCAGATTACAATGGCAGCTGATATACCAAGTTAGATTCCTTTTTAAAATGGATCATTTTATATATATATATATAAAAAAAAAAACCACTCCCTTTAAACCCGAACACATATGAATTACACTAATTTAATGCAGAGAAGGCACCAAGTGAATTTAATTACCTCCTTAATTAGCCACAGAGCATGTGCACAGTGTGTTCAGTTTTAAAGGGATGAGGTGGCAGCCCCAAGTATATCCCTAGTCAAAACATTTTTAGTTTGTTTTTAGTAGTGTGCGGAATAGTTATTGCCTCTGAAGTTTTTATTGCGGTCAGTGTCCCCTTATTCCTTCACTTTGAAGATGTTTCCTATCGCTTCTTGCTGTGTCCCCAAAACAGGAAATGAAAGGGAATATCTGCAATGGGACACAGACAGGAAAAAAATGGGGGTTATAACTATCCCATACCTGGTCCAAAGCCATAGAAATAACTTTTAGCTTTAGATACACTTTTTAAGGATGATCTGTGCAGTATAGCTGAGATTTAATGTTGGAATGTGGATTCATTACTAAACCATGTAGAACAAATTAGACATAAAATATTTGTGTACATTGGGTTATTTTAAAAATATACAGTATATTTGTAAATTGGGTTATTTAGTGGGGACGAAGTGCTGCAATGTTCTAGTAAATGGCAGACAATTGCAGTTGCCATGGCTTATTATTGATGGCAACTGTAATTGTCTCCCATGTACCGGTACATTGCCACATTTTAAGTGCTAGAATATACATTTATACAAAAAATAATGTAAACTATAGTCCTGTGTTCAAATATATGTACTGCTTTTGTTAGCAGCGCTTGGGCTGTGTGCATGTTAAGAGTCAGTTCTGAGTCTTTTCTATTTTCACCTGTTTACAGAACTTAACCTGCCAACATGTGCGACGATGAGGAGACTACCGCCTTGGTGTGCGACAACGGCTCAGGGCTGGTAAAGGCTGGGTTCGCGGGGGATGATGCTCCTCGTGCTGTGTTCCCCTCAATCGTTGGTCGCCCTCGTCATCAGGTACGCAACCTTTTTTCACTATACCTAAAATATTTGATTGAATACCAGACAGTGATATGGAGAACTAGCCTACCTTGAAATTGTATTTAAGGGTTTTTCAAAAAACTAAATTTCAAGGTCTAAGGGGACAATCGCCAAAAAATAAATTCTTAATATATTATGGAAACTTTTCTAATCTCTCAAAGTATAGAGTGGTATAGACCTTTCTGTAGGCCAATGAGACACAATAGTTAAATCACAGCTTGTTTGCAACAAGCCTCTGTATCTGCAGCTCTTAATCTTTCCTTGTTTTTCTACTACTGGGAGATAAAAATAGCAAGTGCAGAGGCCCTATCCTGCAAGGTTCAGTGATAAGACGAGCCAGTTATTAATAGGCAGCTTTGAGCCTGCTTATATTCTCCTACCGTACTGTGTGCTGGGTGAAATTTGCCTTGTTATACAGTTAACGCTGGCACACTTTGAATGGCGCTGCCATAGCTGAAATAACAGCGGGAGCATTTCTAACATCCAAATACTCATGAGGGGAAGCTAAGCATATTAGAATTAAGCTTTGCCAACAGCCTATTAGTATCAGTTACTACTGCCCTGCCAAGTTCCCCACAGGGAATTTTACTGGGCCCATTGGCACTTGGGTCATGGGCAGCTGGGCAGCTTAAAGGGTCAAATTAAAATAATGCCAGCTGAGTAATGATCCTGTCACCTTGAGTTGTAGGTCAGAGCTTTTTTAATCTGAAGTTATAAACACACTATGACACAGACTCCTAAATATCAAATATGTACCATTATCAACATAATGTAACAATATGTTCTGGAAGTGCCAGTGGTGGTGTTTTAAACTTTAGTCTTCCATTTTTCCTACTTTAGGGAGTCATGGTTGGTATGGGTCAGAAGGACTCCTATGTAGGTGATGAGGCTCAGAGCAAGAGAGGTATCCTGACTCTGAAATACCCCATTGAGCATGGTATCATCACCAACTGGGATGACATGGAGAAGATCTGGCATCACACCTTCTACAATGAGCTCCGTGTAGCCCCAGAGGAGCACCCAACCCTGCTCACTGAAGCCCCCCTGAACCCCAAGGCTAATCGTGAGAAGATGACCCAGATCATGTTTGAGACCTTTAACGTCCCAGCCATGTATGTTGCCATCCAGGCTGTGCTGTCCCTGTATGCCTCCGGTCGTACCACAGGTGAGAACTAAAATCTATGTATTGTGTAATGAAGACAGAAGATATGAGACTAAGCTAAGATTTCAACATATAAGGAGAGAAAGGTGTCTCCCATAACATGTTGACTCTATGGCTAATACTAATTTCTCTTTGCTCCAGTTTTTTTAATTCCTTTGTTTGATATGCTAACTGCTATTCCAAAATGTAAAAAAAGTTTAATTTTTTTTTATAAACTAGACACTACAGAAAAACCTTAGTCTTGATGAGGTCAACAAATTGGCAGTTTTTGTTCTCTATTTTAAACCAACCCTTAGTAATGCACAAAAGTCTAATTCATTACAAGTGCAATGAGAATGCTACAGAAGGCTTAATCTTCTTACACTGTTGACACAGACAACGTCTCTGAATCCAGCCTATTTTGTGGTACAGAAATCATGGCTTATATTTACCAAAATAGCACTTTACAGAGAAGGGGAAGTGATGTGACCCCATGCGGCCTTGCATTGAACACAGGGGTAGAAACATCTGTTACAAACAAAAGAGAGAAGGAGCAGTAATTGCTTTTAAGGTCTCTATTGCTGTTTTTATGTAAATCCCCAAAGATAGGCTGATAAGAAAGAAGAATACAACTGCAAGTGTCATAATCTGTCTCTTGCAAGCAATCTGTCGGCAGCCTTGTTCACTGCCATTATCTGTTCACTGCAGTGAAGTATTTTGCCCTACTTGACCAGGTGGCTTTGTATTTTGAGGAATTATACATAATTCTTTTAATGCCTCAGTGTCACTTCCTACTTTCCCCCACTTTTTTGCCAGGTAGCTGTCCCTGTATCTACTTTGGCAAACATACAACCGAAAGCTTTTGCAGCAGCATATGTGCTGAATTTTTATTTACTTTGTTCATAGTGATTGACCCACAGCGCAGAAACATTTACTCTAGAAGTCCTGTCCGATTTTACTTCATCTATTTACTTTTGTTTGATTCCCAGGTATCGTTCTGGACTCCGGTGATGGTGTCACACACAATGTCCCCATCTATGAAGGGTATGCTCTGCCCCATGCCATCATGCGTCTTGATCTGGCTGGCAGGGACCTCACAGATTACCTCATGAAAATCCTGACTGAGCGTGGCTACTCTTTTGTGACCACAGGCAAGTTTTCTGTCATCTTTTGGCTTATAAGAATGTATTTGCTGTAGGGCCAAAAATCTCAAAGGTTTTAATCCTCAGAGCCAGCCTTATGGCAGTACAGAAGCAATGTCACACAGAACAGGAATCTTTGAATGAAACTTTTAGTGCCTACGCGACATTAACTTACAGTAGCTTCAGTCAGAAGACTAGCATGGCTCTGATATACACATGCAATCTACATCTTGGGATTTAAAGCATTATGTAACTACTACGCAAATCTCATATTACATACCGGTCAAACTCATAACCTAGGGCAGTGATGGCGAACTTTGGCACCCCAGATGTTTTGGAACTACATTTCCCATGATGCTCATGCACTCTGCAGTGTAGGTAAGCATCATGGGAACTGTAGTTCCAAAACATCTGGGGTGCCAAGGTTCGCCATCACTGACCTAGGGCAAAGCCGAGATGTTCTTGCCTTATGAATGCAGAATTGGCTTACTTGTATTTCAATTTACAAAAAGAAGGCAGATGTTCATTTATAAAAAAAATATGCATTACCCTTACTAGCATTAACTCAAAGCAGCCAATCAAACATTCTTTCATTAGGCTTAGTAGTTTAGACTAATAAGAGATAAATCTAATGGGTTTTTGTGTTACTATACATCACCATTTTGTAGTTCATCAAAAGAAACCCATATAGTATGCACTGCAATACATTTAAGTGGGGGTGGGGGGAGATTTGCACTGAGGTTTAAAGAAATTTCAGGCTACAACCACATTTCTGCATTTTAAAGCGTTGTGGTTGACCTCATTACTTTATTATGCATATATGTGCCTGTAGTCTAAATGCCCTAGTAATGGTTACTGCAAATGTTTTCTTCACGTGAAACCTCTTATTTAATAATTTTTATATTTTTCCTATCTGCAGCTGAACGTGAAATTGTCCGTGACATCAAGGAGAAGCTGTGCTATGTGGCTTTGGACTTTGAGAATGAGATGGCAACTGCTGCC
The DNA here is from genome assembly GCA_029206835.1 of Rana muscosa. Classification (NCBI taxonomy): domain Eukaryota; kingdom Metazoa; phylum Chordata; class Amphibia; order Anura; family Ranidae; genus Rana; species Rana muscosa. The sequence continues at coordinate 125,162,231 of CM055126.1, read as the reverse complement.
TCTTCCTCTTCCCTGGAGAAGAGCTATGAACTGCCTGACGGCCAGGTCATCACCATTGGCAATGAGCGTTTCCGTTGCCCTGAGACCCTCTTCCAGCCTTCCTTCATTGGTAAGCTATGCAACTAGAATTTAACCACTGATCTGCTCACAGACACAAGAGGTGTTTGGAAGATCTGCCTACTAAACAGTTGGTGCATAAAAGCACACAGGCTGAATGTACAGGTTTATGTAGACACCCCTTCCATAGCCCAGTCTCATAGGAATGACAGAAATCAGCTATTTGTATACAAACTGACGTCCAATTGTTTTGCTGAGATTGGTTGCTAAAAGGATGTTTGTACACGTTGCCCAGAAATATGAAGTATTTTCTTGATTAGGTGCATCTCATTGTTATCGACACTTTAGCCATTACTATCTAATATCAACAATGAACCCAATACTCCTTCATTCTATGGCCACAAAAAAAAGTTCTAATGTTAAAGACTTTCTTATTAGCTGATATGTATGGAGACCCAGTATTAAACCCTTGCAAAGAGGAGAATGTGAAAGGTCAGGAGAAAGCATTTTAAACCTGAAGTTTTGAATTGATTCAGAATATAAGCCCCCACCACCTATAATGCTTTACATCACACACCTAAAGACTATGCGACCTCCCAATTATCCTGATCTTGCCTAAGAGACTATAAGCTGCATAGTATGATGGTTACTGCGTTGCTCTATTTTAAATCCTGTCTAGTTAAGTGCTGATTAACGTTTGAGGCACATAAAAGAACTTTCATACCATTCTCCACAGCCAACACAAGCTGCGACTTCAACAAAGACCCTTATATCATTTTCAGGCCCTGACACCTGTTAAGTTATGTAGGCAGTTGCTGTCCATTTGGCAGTATTTGTTAATCCAGCACAGTACGTTATCAGCACCTGTTATTCACAATCGCCACTATTTGCACACAAATCATAATCCTCTTTTACTTGCAATTACCAGGTATGGAGTCTGCTGGTATTCATGAGACCACATACAACAGCATCATGAAGTGCGACATTGATATCCGCAAAGACCTGTACGCCAACAACGTCCTGTCTGGTGGTACCACCATGTACCCTGGTATTGCTGACAGAATGCAGAAGGAAATCACTGCCCTGGCCCCCAGCACAATGAAGATCAAGGTAAGCTTTCAATATAAACCAGGCAGTTTACAATATTACAATGCCAAAACAAATGACCCAGACTCATGGAACATCCTATATTACCAGTAATGAACAACCACACATTCTGAATATTGAAAATAAAACCTTTTTAAAAAAAAAGGAAGAAAAAAGTAAAATGTATTTACGTTTAAAGAACGCTGGGGACTTTTACATGCTAAAGAACTAAGTTTTAGTTTATATAAACTGAGAACCACAGGCTGTCAAAAATGCATATTTTATGTACGATAAAATCTATAGGATCAAACTGGTAGACTATTAGATCTATAGAGGGGTTGCTGCACACTAACTCTGATTAAGGATACTTTACTCATTCTCTTCTGTTTTTTTCACATAGATCATTGCCCCACCTGAGCGTAAATACTCTGTATGGATTGGTGGCTCCATTCTGGCTTCTCTGTCCACCTTCCAGCAGATGTGGATCAGCAAACAAGAGTATGATGAGGCTGGACCCTCCATTGTGCACAGGAAGTGCTTCTAAATCGCTCACATTCTCCTTCGTTCAAATGTACACAGTACCTCCGACTCAAGACAAAGAATACATGGGCAGCCACTGTACAGTTTGTTTACACTCCATCATATTTATTACTTTATAAATAAAACAAGTGCCGTTATTAAGTTCAGCAGCGTTTGCCTGTCTTATTTTCTCTAACTGGGATGTTTTATTGCAAAATAAAAGGAACCATCTTCTCAAGGCTTGGCTTTGTTGTCTGACAGTTTCTTGGGAAATAAAATAATTAGTGCAGCTGAGGGTTGGACCACTTGAGCTGTTGTGTTTTGGGTCCATGCATGCAGAAAAACAAAATAGGTATGCTAGTTCCCCATTACATTATTGATTATAATTAGAATGTAATATACTGAGAGCAATACCTATGACTGAGCACTATTTATCAGAATATTGCATACATAAAGCAACCACAAACCTTTGTCTTTTTACGGTTTTCCACAGTCTAATAGCACCAATTGGCCAAATCTTTACATGTGCATTAATAATCAATGAATTATTGTAATACTAGATCAAAAAAATTATTCTTAAATTCTGGTAACAGTAAGAAACATCAGTAGGAATAAAAAAAACTGCCCTGGGCCTCACAAGAGGTGTTCAGAAATTTGAATTGCATGGTTATGAAGGCTCTTGTATCCTACCCTTTTTTATTACACCAGGAAACACTGCTTCCAAGAGAGACCTATTCTTGTTGGCTGTATAAAGAATCCTATAAGAGAGCGGTTTTAAGCAGTCAATGCTTAACACAACTTGTGAAAATACTAGTTGCCTCGCTGTTACAGTGTACCTTCAGTTCTTGAAATCCATGATACAAAACAAGTATTCATTTAAAGACATATGACTATTAAGGATGAGCCGAACACCCCCCCCCCCCCCCCCGGTTCGCACCAGAACCTGCGAACGGACCGAAAGTTTGCGCGAACTTTAGAACCCTGTTAAATGGACGTGAATGTTCAAAATCAAAAGTGCTAATTATCAAGGCTAATATGCAAGTTATTGTCCTAAAAAGGGTTTGGGGACCCGGGTCCTGCCCCAGGGGACATATATCAATGCAAAAAAGTTTTAAAAACTGCAGTTTTTTCAGGAGCAGTGATTTTAATGATGCATAAAGTGAAAAAATATATATATATTCCCTTAAATATCGTACCTGGGGGGTGTCTAAAGTATGCCCTATGGCACGTGTTTCCCATGTTTAGAACTGTCCCTGCACAAAATGACATTTCTAAAGGAAAAAAGTCAATCAAAACTGCTTGCGGCTTTAATGTAATGTCTGGTCCCGGCAATATGGATGAACATTTTTGAGAAAAATGGCATGGGTACCCCCCCAGCCCACTACCAGCCCCTTTTGGGTCTTGTATGGATATTAAGGGGAACCCCACACCCAAATTTAAAAAAGGCCCTATATATTCTGAACAGCAGTATACAGGCAATGCAAACAAGACAGGGACTGTAGGTTTGTTCTGCAGAATCTGTTTATAATTTGGAACAGGTAAATTTTTTAAATGTAGATCCAGCCCAAAAAATATTTTTAAGCTTTTTGAAAAACATAGGGAAGGGTTAACACCCCTGTAACATTTGTTTTGCTGTCTGTGCACCGGTTCAGAACATTTCACCTCACTTTACATCCCAATGACAGAGAAAATTAAGTACTGTCCGTGATACTTTTTTTATTTGCACTAACATAGAATTTTTCAGGACAAGCTTTTGGGGTATGTCCCCTTCTTCAAGGTCCAAGCAGTACTGATTCACAATTTTTTTAGCAGAATGTTGAAACAAAACAAGAAAAAAATCTCAGAGGGAAAGGAAAAAAAACACATACAAATCAATGGTAATAAAGATAGCAGCAGAGTTAGTGAGATAAGACAGAGGGAGAGCTATAGACTTGAGGGGGGAGATGCTAGTCACAGAGGGGGTCATAAAACCTTAGTATAATGGGTATGGAAACCAATATCTAAATTTAGGCCATTCGTTTTTGTGTTAAAAAGAATTATCATTCTTAGTTCAAATGTTTTCCTTTCCTGGATAGTTCTGAAATTCCCTTTAAGAACTAAAACATTGAGGTCTTCTATAGTGTGGTCTGGTTGTGAGAAGTGATGTCCCACAGGTGTGCAGAAACTCTCTTCTTTATGTTCCTTGATGGTATGTCTGTGAAAATTCATCCTCGCTTGCAACTTCTGTCCTGTTTCACCAACATAAGATCATTGTCATCCCAATGACAAATGTTTTTTGAAAATTTGGGTTTTTTATTGAAACAAGGATTGGTGATAATGCATCAGTGGAGAGGAGACCCCTTTTTCCCATATTAACTCTTACAGGAGAGAATTTCCCTTCCTAGGGATAGATTTCCTCTCACTTCCTGTTGTCTCCTTCCATTTGCAAGTAGGAGTCGTTTGTAAGTTGGATGTTTGAAAGTAGGGGCCTGCCATATATACTCTGCAGAAATTTGGCCCTTAGGTTTTGGTGTTGCCACAACAATGTAAGCCCTCAGTTACTCTTGGTGGGCACAGGAATGGGCCCTGCTGTGAATTATTAGCTCAAGAATTGTAATTACATGCCCCTGTTGAACAGGGGCAGAAAAATTGGGCTTTTGGTGTTGTTGCCACAACACTAAGCCCTCAGTCTTGATGGGTGCAGGAATGGGCCCAGCTGTTTAATATTAGATCAATAATTGTAATCACATGACATTGTTGAACAGTGGTAGGAAAAATTGGGCCTTTGGTGGTGCTGGTGCCACAACACTGTAAGCCCTCAGTTACTCTTGGTGGGCGCAGGAATGGGCCCAGTTGTGAAATATTAGATCAAGAATTGTAATCACATGCCCCTGTTGAACAGGGGCAGAAAAATTGGGCCTGCGGTGGTGGTGGTCTTGCCACAACACTGTAAGCCCTCACAGTTACTCTTGGTGGGTGGTGTGAATTATTAGATCAAGAATTGTAATTACATGCCCCTGTTGAACAGGGGCATAAAAATTGTGCCTTAGGCACTGGTGCCACAACACTGTGACCCCTCACAGATACTGTACTTGGAGCGCAGCAATGAGCCCTGTTGCAAAGTATTGCATCAAAAATTGTAATTACACGCCCCTGTTAACCACTTAAGCCCCGGACCAATATGCAGCTTAACCACTTCCCGCCCAGTCAATAGCAGATTGACGTCCGGGAAGTGGCTCGGTTATCCACACTGGACGTCATATGACGTCCTGCAGGATAACAGCCGCCGCGCGCCCGGGGGGGCGCGCATCGCGGTGATTGGTGGAGCGGTGTGTCAGTCGGACACACCGCTGCACTGATCTCGGTAAAGAGCCTCCGGCGGAGGCTTTTTACCACGTGATCAGCCGTGTCCAATCACGGCTGATCACGATGTAAACAGGAAGAGCCGTTGATCGGCTCTTACTCACTCGCGTCTGACAGACGCGAGTAGAGGAGAGCCGATCGGCGGCTCTCCTGACAGGGGGGGTTTGCGCTGATTGTTTATCAGCGCAGCCCCCCCTCGGATACCCAAACTGGACCACCAGGGAAGCCCCCCAGGACCACCAGGGAAGCCCCAAGCATGTGGATGGCCAGGTAAGTCCCCCATGGCCATCCACAAATACATAAATATATGCCAATCAGTGCCCACAAATGGGCACTGACTGGCACCATGGCACAACCAAAATGTATGATGCCCAGCAATGCCAGCTACCAGTGTCCATCAGTGCCCGTCCGTGCCACCCATAAGTATCCATCAGTGCCGCCTATGAGTGCCCATCAGTGCTGCCTATCAGTGCCCATCATCAGTGCCACCTCATCGGTGCCCATCAGTGTCGCCTTATTAATGCCGCCTTATCAGTGCCCGTCATTGAAGTAGAAAAGGTACTTATTTACAAAAAAATAAATCGCAGAGGCGATCAAATACCACCGAAGGAGAGCTCTATTTGTGGGAACAAAATGATAAAAAATTGTTTGGGTACAGTGTTGCATGACTGCGCAATTGTCATTCAAATTGCGACAGCGCTGAAAGCTCAAAATTGGCTTGGGCAGGAAGGTGTATAAGTGCATTGTATTGAAGTGGTTAAAGACCTGGCCACTTTTTGCGATTCGGCACTGCGTCGCTTTAACTGACAGTTGCGCAGTCGTGCAACGTGACTCCCAAACAAAATTGGTGTCCTTTTTTTCCCACAAATAGAGCTTTCTTTTGGTGGCATTTGATCACCTCTGCGGTTTTTATTTTTTGCGCTATAAACAAAAATAGAGCGTCAATTTTGAAAAAAATTCAATATTTTTTACTTTTTGCTATAAAAAATATCCCAAAAAATATATAAAAATATTTTTTCCTCAATTTAGGCCGATATGTATTCTACATATTTTTGGTAAAAAAAAATAAAATCGCAATAAGCGTTTGGTTTGCGCAAAAGTTAGTGTTTACAAAATAGGGGGTAGTTGTATGGCATTTTTATAATTTTTTTTTTTACTAGTAATGGTGGCGATCAGTGATTTTTTTTTCATGACTGCAACATTATGGCGGACACTTTTGACACCATTTTGGGACCGTTGTCATTTTTACAGCAACCAGTGCTATAAAAATGCACTGGTTACTGTAAAAATGACACTGGCAGTGAAGAGGTTAAGCAGGAGGGGCGCTGTAGGGGCTAAGTGTGCCCTGATTTGTGTTTCTTACTGTGGGGGGCGTAGCTTAGCGTGTGATGCCACTGATCGTCGTTCCCTATTACAGGGAACAGGTGATCAGTGACAGGCTCACTAGGAAGCACGGGGAGAGGTTTGTTTACACTTACCTCTCCCCGTTCTTCCTATCTGGGACACCAGCGGCGATCGGGTCCGCTGTTCCCACGGGGACGGTCACGGAGAAGAGGCCCCGGTTGAGAGCGCGCCGCCGGCGGCGTGCTTGCGACCCACGGCTGGGCTCTTAAAGGACGTACCTGTATGCCCATGTGCCCAGCCGTGCCATTCTGCCGACATACATTGGCGTGCGGCGGTCCTCAAGCGGTCAAACGGGCAGAAAAATTGGGCCTTAGGCGCTGGTGCCACAACATTGCAACCCCTCACAGATACTGTAGTTGGAGCACAGCAATGAGCCCTGCTGCAAAGCATTGCATCAAATTGTAAATACACACCCCTGTTAAACAGGGGCTGAAAAATTGGGCCTTAGCCACTGGTGGTGGTACCCAGAACCAAAAATGTTCTTTCAAGCTATCAGCATGATTATTGAGGAGGAAGAGGATAGTCACTCAGCATAGGCAGTCTTGAAGGGATCTGACATTTCCAGAAAAATAATTCAGTTACATCAGCATCAGGTGCTTGGTAGCTGGTGGTGATCCAAGACTGATTCATTTTTATGAAGGTCAGCCGATCGACCGAGTGAATGTGCGTTCCGAAAGAATGCTGGATGCAGGACAGGCCAGTACCTCAATTGCATACTGTGCAAGCTCTGGCCAGTGATCTATCCTCAAGACCCAGTAACCCAGAGGATTTTCAGTGGGAAAGGTGTCCAAGTCTGATCTTGCCCCAGGTATTCCTGCACCATGTAAACCAGACGCTGGCGATGGTTGCTGGAAGCGATCATACCTTGGGGCTGCGTACTAAATAATTGTCAGACGGCCACCTTCTCCACCGCTCCTTCTTTGATTGACCGGAGCCTCAGCAACATGTTGTCCAGGACCAGAAATTTGTAACCTCCCAGTCTCTGGGAACGCAGTGCACAAACCTTTCTGAGGGCCTCCCTAAGATGCTTCATCCTCTGCGACGGCAAGATTAGGTCCGCAACCTTACCCTTGTAACATGGATCAAGGAGGGTTGCCAGCCAGTAATGATCCCTCTCCTTGATCGCACGAATACGAGGATCCTTGCGCAGGCTTTGCAGGATCAGGGAGGCCATGCAGTGTAGGTTTGCTGAGGCATTCGGTGCAGAGTCCTCTGGGTCACTGAGGACAACATGATCTGCAGCCACGTACAAGTCCATGGGTGTCTTGGGACTGTAATTGATCCCTTGAAGGCTGATGCTGAGTGCTAGGCTCCACCTCCATGCTGACACAATAATCCTCCTCCTCTTCCGGTGTGATAGCCAGGCCAGCAGGAACACTGTCTGGATAAAGGGGGCTTTGAGAGGTAAGGAAGTCCTCTTCTTGCCTCTGTTCTGCCTCAAGTGCCCTGTCCATTATTCCATGCAGCGTGTGCTCCAACAGGTGGACAAGAGGGACAGTGTCACTGATGTATGCACTGTCACTGCTCACCATCCTCGTGGCCTCCTCAAATGGTGCCAGGATACTGCATGCATCCCTGATCATGGCCCACTGGCGTGGGGGAAAAAAATCCAAGCTCCCCTGACCCTGTCCTGGTGCCATATTGCAACATATACTCATTGATGGCCCTCTGCTGCATGTGCAGCTGCTGCAGCATGGCCAAAGTAGAGTTCCACCTAGTGGGCATGTCACAGATTGGGCAGGTTGTAATCCTTTTGCAGCTCAGCCAGCCGAGCACTGGCATATGACAGGCGGAAATGCCCACAGAGTTTCCTGGCCTGCTTCAGGACCTCATGTAAGCCTGGGTACCTGCCCAAGAACCGCTGCACCAACAGGGTTAAGGACATGAGCCAAACAAGGCACATGGGTCAGTTGTCCCTTTCGGAGGGCGGATAGGAGGTTGGTGCCATTGTCGGAAACCACCTTTCCTGGCTTAAGCTGGCGTGGCGTCAACCACCTCTGAGCCTGCCCCTGCAGAGCTGACAGAATCTCTGCCCCAGTGTGGCTCCTGTCCCCCAAGCACACCAGCTCAAGCACCGCATGGGATCTTTTTGCCTGCGTACTTGCCTAGCCTCTTGAACGCCTACAGAGCACCGCTGGTTCCGAGGACAAAGCACAGGTAGAGGCCATGGAGGAAGAAGAGGAGGGGGTGGAGGAGAGAGGTGTGTCAGAATCACCAGTAGTAACATTTTGGAGGCGTGGTGATGGAACAACCTCCAACACTACTGCACCTTGTCCTGCATCCTTCCCAGCAGAGTCACCCAATTCGCCATGAAAGGTAGGTACCGTCCCTGTCCATGCCTGCTGGATCATGAGTCAGCGGTAATATGCACCTTACCGCTGACCGACCTGTCCAGCGAGGCCAAGACATTGCCTTCCACATGCTGGTAGAGAGCCGGAATCGCCTTCCGTGAGAAAAAGTTGCGTTTGGGAACCTGCCACTGAGGAACTGCACATTCAACAAACTCACGGAAGGGGGCAGAGTCTACCAACTGAAAAGGCAGCAGTTGAAGTGCTAGCAATTTAGCCAAGCTAGCATTCAATCACTGGGCATGTGGATGGCTGGGAGCGAACTTCTTTTTGCGGTGCAGCAGCTGGGGCAGGGAAATTTGCCTGGTACAATCGGACGTCCGTGTACCGAAAGGATATTGCCCGCAAGTACTTGGCTGTGACTATGACACACCTAATTCTAACCATTTATTCCTCTCAGTGCAGGTTTCAGAGAGGACTGAAGGTATAGTGGGGTTGGAGATCCCAGCTGATGAGGAGCAAGGAGAGGTCCGCTTTGTTCTTTGGTGTGGGTCTTTTTGGTACGCCTGCCAACGGACTGCATGGCAGGTCGACATATGTCTGGTCAAGCACATGGTGTCCAAGCGGCTGATGTTTTGGCCACGTGAGATACGCTTCAGACATATGTTGCAAATGGCAACGGTGCGATCTGCTGCACACATCTGAAAAAAGGCCCACACCAAAGAACTTTTGGAATAACTGCCCTTAAGCTGGCCCCTGGAGGGCATCCTGCCTCGTTTGAGATGTGCCTCCTCCTCCTCTCTCCTATCAGGCACCCATGTGGAGTCAGTGACCTCATCATCCCCTCCCTCCTCATCACTGGAGCAAATCTGGCAGTATGCTGCACCTGGGGGAACATGACTGCCAGATAGCTGTCCTTGTTGGGCACCCCCTCTCTCTGGGCTCACGTTACTACCCCCTCTCTCTGGGCTCATGTTACTGCCTTCCTCTAACTGGGTTCCATCATCGGACCCTTCAAAACGCTGGGCATCCTCCTGGAGCATGTACCCAACACTGTGGTCAAACAGTTCGGGGGAATCTTCAGGAGGACATGGTGGGGCTAGGGAAGGAGTGACTGATGCCATTGAGCCGAGGGAAGAGGCCGCTTTGGCAGCTGCTTTGCCAGACAAAGTACCCTGAGCCTGGGTGAGAGAGGATGAGGACGGCTTGGTCATCCACTCTACCAAGTCTTCGGCATGTTGCGGCTCAACACGGCCAGCTGCCGAAAAAAAAACAAGCGTGTCCCACAGCCACGTGCTAATGAGGATGCACCGTGTCCACGACCAGCACTGTTGCCTCTAGACACAGAGCCTGCTTGCCCTTTTATTGGCTCATGACTGTCTGCCTCTCCTTGTTGTCCTTCCAGACATACTAATGGCCTGCAGGGAGATGTAGCTGCACAAAGGTGGGATGTATATATATATATATATATGTATGTAATTAAGCTATTAGACTCCAATGCCTGTTGTGGTATTAGTATGAGAAAAGCAGCAAAGGTCTTCAGTTAGTTTTATGTGAACACTGTGCAGAGGACACAGTACACTAACTGAAAATACTAGCAGCTCTCTGCCTGTGGTTTTATTACGAGAACACCACAAATTTTATTCAGGTTCCTTTAAGTGAACGCTCTGCAAAGGACAGAAGTACTGCAGTACACTACATGAAATTAATGCCTGTGGTTTTATTATGAAAACACCACTAACTGTATTCAGGTAAGCTTCAGGTGAACGCTATGCAAAGCACACATTACACTAAGTGAAACTCTGCTGCAGCTAGCACAATCACCTGCCTGCCTGTCACAGTATAGAGAACAGCAGTAACGGATCTAGCTAAACTAAATACAGTGTATAAATATATATACACAACACATAGGATGCATATATATCCTCTACACACTGTAACAGCAGCTAACTGACTTGCTTGCCTGCTCTATCTAACTCAATATAAATGGCACTCTCTCTCTCTCTCTCTCTGTAACTCTCTCTTTCACAAACGCCAACACACTACACAAGGCCAACTTCCAGACGGCCTTATATAGTGTGGGGCGTGTACCTACTCCTCTGAGCCATGATTGGCCAAAGCCACCCTGGCTTTGGCCAATTACGGCTCTCCGTTATTACCGCACTGTGATTGGCCAAAACATGCGGGTCATAGTGCATGCTTGGCCAATCATCAGCCAGCAATGCACTGCGATGCCGCAGTGAATTATGGGCCATGACGTGCCACTCGAATTTGGCACGAACGACCCATAATGTTCGATCTTCGTCGAACGATCGAACAGCCGATGTTCGTGTCAAACATGGGTTCGACTCGAACACGAAGCTCATCCCTAATGACTATTCTCTGACTTTACTAAAATTTGTACTTGTTTCAGGTTGATGCCTCAGATAATAAAAAAAGCTAGTGGGTCCACACACCAGCCAGTCAAATAACATTTTTTAATATGGCGGTCTGCAATGGCAGCCCCCAGCCATTACTTCAATGTTTCAACCTAAAATAAAACTGTGTTTTTTATGCAGTGTGCTATTGCATTACCCATTTGTGCAGAAGCCTGAAGTAGGCCATACACCCTACTTTCTGATTGTACAGTCTCCTTTAGTTCTACCAACAACTATGGAGTGCAACAGCCTACTTAACTGCATACAAATAGATTGCCTTGCTTACAGGCCATCACATTGTATAGTTTTGGTAAATCAAAAAGATTACTGTATATAAAGACTGTATTATGTAGATAGTGCTGCGCATTAATATGTATATTGACAACAAATATTCTATAAAATAAAAAATACTTTGGGTAATGGACATTTCCTGACAGACTCCATGGCAGACTACGTGTGGGTTAACCCCGCCTCCTCTCCACAGCTATAGGACCCCTTACCCATAAATTTGAGCTCACCTCCACAGACAGGTGTTCCTTTTTTATCCTCCTCACATGGACCTTCATCATGCAATTCTGTGCGATGTCCAGGATGTGGATTGCTCGGATGGATCGGTACTGCTTGCGGTGCACCCAGGGCCCAGCTATGAGCGGGCGAGTGGTTCAGGGCTGGAAAATACCCCTATGGTGGAAGGGATGTGGCCCCAGAGTACCGGATCGGATGTCGCAGGATTCCTCGGCTGGCAAGGTCTGAAGATTTCGATTTTATATCTTCTTTCATGGCAGACAAGTTTGTGTATGTTGTTTTTGTCTCCCCTGTTTTCCTTCCTCCTGTGTGCGGCATGTGGAACGCTTTTTGCGTCCCAGGACGCCATTACTTCCTGGTTCCCGGTCTGCCGCTCTTCTGCGCATGCGCGAACTGCGGTGAAACCGAGGCTTGGTTTCCGCGCATGCGCAATGCGGCGGAGGGGTCAGGGGCCGCGCAGGCGCAGTGGGTCTGGTTTCTTCGGCGCATGCGCGCAGCGGGACCGGCCGTGACGTCATTTCGGCGGTTTATTTAAACCGCTGAAGAGCCCTATACAGGTGGGATAACCTGTGGGCATAGAGCGACAGCCTCCCGGAGCCTCATTACTGCTAGGACGGGGTAAGCACTTCATTTTGCAATGTATGCTTGTTATGCTTAGTGTCTCTTAAAGGGACAGTTTTAAAAAAAAACAAAACGTTTTTTTTTTTCTCATGCTTCTTTGCATTGATTTGCTTATCCTTAGTCTAGGCAGTGTAGTACGGATTCCTGTCTCCCTCGTCATGGACTCATCCTCACCGCCATGTGGCCAGCCCTCCCGCACAAGGTATGTGCGGAGTGGGTAGGGGGTTGGTGTCTTTTGTGCCTATCTGGTGGTTGCTAACGGTTACATCCTGCCCACCTCCCCTCCCCCTCCCTCTGTCTGTATTATCTCTTACAGCCCGGCAACTTCAGTTCATCGGTCACAAGAAAGGGACCTTGCCAGGCCGCATCATCACTCATCATCCAGGTCTAGACGCGACACTACGTCTAGGACCCATCGTCATAGGGGACGTTCACATACCCCCTCTAGACATAGGAGATGTTCCCATTCCTCCTCTAGTCACCGCCACCACCACCGCGATGATCGCTCTGACCACAGAGCCTGTTGGGGATGCAAGACCAGAATCCCGGAGGGCAAATCGCTATGCGACCCATGTTATGCCCGAGCGGTTGGTGAGAAAGAGACCGAAAATCAAAACCTTGAGTCTCTTGTGAAACGTGTGGTACAGCAATCTATGAAAGAAATAGTTGCCATGTCAAGCATCTGGAGAATGCTCCCCTCGTAGATGCAGCAGTATTGCGCCTAGCGAAGCATGTCACCCTCCCGCTAGATGACACCGTATCATTTAAAGATGGTCTGGATCGGAAGATCGACCAGGACCTCAAAAGAATATATAGCCTGGCCGGAACGGCATGCAAACCAGCTTTTGCCCTTGCAGTAACCTCCAAAGCAATGGAGGCCTGGGTGGAAAATGTTGACTCCGATCTGAAAGGTGTCTCGGAGGAATTGGCACAAAGTTCAGCAGTGCAAGAACTTAAACTGGCTATTGCCTTTTTGGGAGAAGCTTCAATTGATCTCATCCGCTTGATGGCTAGATCCATGCTATCTTCGGTCACAGCCAAACGAACACTATGGTTGCGCCCCTGGCTTGTTGATCCTGCCTCAAAGCAGGCATGGTGCAAAATTCCTTTTAAAGGAACTTCCTTGTTTGGAAACAAGCTAGATAACGCTATTTCAAAGGCTACAGGCGGAAAGTCGGGATTCCTCCCTCAGGACAAACGTCCGTTTAACCAAAGAAGGCCTCAGCGGAAACGCAGCACAGAGCGTTCAAGAGAGGCACGCTCCTATAGGCCCGGACGGGATTTTAGGAGAAGCTGGAACTGGAATAGGCAGATATCTTTCCAAAAAATCTGTCAAGAAACAGACGCCCGGTGGGCGTGAGCCAACCAAGTCCTTTTGAGATTGGGCCCGCCCAAGCGGGTCGGGTAGGGGGCTCGCCTACGTTTCTGCCGGCATGTCTGGGTGACCTTGATCTCAGATTATTGGACCATCAAAACGGTCTCAACAGGTCACACATGGTCCTTCACCAAAGTCCCTCCATGCAGACCAATGCAATCTTCACTGCCTCAATCAGAAGAAAAACAACAAGTTCTTCTTTCATATGTGAATGCCCTGAAAGATCAAGGAGCAGTGGTGCCCGTCCCAAAGGACGAGGAATTCCAGGGGGTATACTTCCCCCTCTTCCTAGTACAAAAGAAGAACGGCTCTTGGCGTCCAGTTATAGATCTCACTTTCCTGAACAGGTACATAAAGCACGAGAAATTCAAGATGGAATCACTCTCATCCATCCAAAAAGTCGTTCAACCAGGCGACTGGTTGATCTCAATAGATGTTAAGGATGCGTATTTTCATGTTCCCGTGGCAGAAGAATTCCACAAATACCTTCGATTTCAGGTTGAACGAGAGCACTTACAATTTATTTGTCTTCCATTCGGACTAACGACCTCTCCAGGGGTCTTTTCCAAGGTACTGTTGGTGATTGTGTCTCTTATCAGTATACAGGGTGTGCGTCTGTATCATTACCTGAACGTTCTGCTACTACTGTCCCAAGACAAGCAGCAGCTGCTGATCCACAAAGATCAAGTGATCTCTACATTGATAGAGTTTGGATGGCTCTTAAACAGACAGAAAAGTCAGCCAGAACCGACCCAACGCCTAACCTACCTAGGAGCTCAATTCAACACAGTAGAGAATACCATCTCTCTTCCGGAAGAAAAAATCCCGGTCATTCGGGTAAGAATATCTTTAGCCCTAGACTACTCTAACCTAAGGGCGTCACAGTGCCTGAAGATAATCGGCACGATGGTGGCCACGTTCCCCATGGTCAAATGGGCAATGTGGAGGCTTCGGCCTTTTCAATCAGGATTCCTTCAGCAATGGAAGACAGACGATCGCAATCAGCTGATCAGGACTACTCAGTCAATGAGGAACAGTCTTCTCTGGTGGCTTCAACACAAAAACTTGTTAACATGCCACTCCCTTGCTCCCATCCAATGGATGATTGTTTCATCCGATGCCAGCAATGCGGGCTGGGGAGCACATTGTGGGGCAGAACTGGCTCAGGGCAAATGGGATGCCCACCTCCACATTCCAGGATCAAACGTTCTGGAATTGCATGCGGCATGGTGCGCCCTTCAAGCCTTCTCCCACCTTCTGAAAGGGAAGTCGGTCCTACTCAAAATGGACAATACCACCGCCGTGGCATATGTGAAGAGACAAGGGGGCACTCGGAGCCCCACCCTTCTCCAAGAGGTCGAACCTATCATGACCTGGGCTCAGAGGAATCTACAAACTTAACAGCAGTCTTCATTCCAGGGGAACAGAACATTCAAGCGGACTTCCTGTCACGCAGCAACCTAGACAACAACGAATGGTCACTGCATCCACAAACCTTCAAGTGGATCCTATCGTTGGATTTCGATCCAGAAGTGGATCTGTTTGCATCCCCCTGCAATCACAAAGTAGACAGATACTACACTCGAGGTCGGTGCAGTCAAGCCTTCGGAGTAGATGCATTAACAAGCCAATGGAAATTCAACAAGGCATATGCCTTCCCTCCACCTCCGATCATGCAAAAATTCCTGCAGCGGCTCCAGTTGGAGAAAGGCGAAGTGATAACAATAGCACCATACTGGCCGAACAGGCCATGGTTTCCTCTCCTGAATCTGATGAGCTTCAGGGACCCGCTAGAGTCTCTTGGGTGTGCTTTAGGGGTAATCTCTACCCTTATGAGCTCCAGAAAGCCTAACATGAACAAAACCTACAACAGAATCTGGACCAGGTTTGTCAGCTTCATGACTTCTGCTGGAAAATCTTTCAGAAATCCTGGAGTTCAAGACGTTTTGAGTTTTCTACAATCAGGCTTGGATCTTCCTTTGTACTCTGAGGGAACTGATTGACAAGTTTCAGCCTTATCGGCATTTTCAGGAACATCATGGGCAACTCATCCCCTGGTTCAACAATCCTTTCAGGGGGCTTCGAGAATCAGGCCTCAGAGGAAACCTAGATTCCCCAAATGGGATCTTCTGCTCGTCCTTGATGCTCTTTCAGCACTCAACAACAAGGATCTTTCTATTAAGGACTTATCAATCAAACTGGCCTTTCTAGTGGCCATTACTTCAGCCAAAAGGGTTTCAGAAATAAGCTTCCTGGGTTGTCAAGAATCCTTTTTGTCTTTCTTCCCGGACCGAGTGGTCCTTATTCCCATGCTTGGGTCTAAACCAAAAGTCAAGTCAGTTTTTCATGAGAATCAGGAAATAGTCCTTCCTACTTTCAATTCTCCAGAATCAGCAGATGTTCATCCCTGGGATGTAGGTGAGACTCTGAAAGAATATTTGTGAGTCACTTCATCTTTAAGAAGCTTGAACTACCTGTTCTTGTTACACACTGGTAGCAACAAAGGAAAGAGGGCTTCCTCCAGAACAATAGCAGCCTGGATCGTCCAATCTATTCAACAGGCTTACAGGGCAAAGGGCTTAGCTCCTCCAGAGGCGTGACGGCTCATTCCACCAGAGGCATGGCAGCCTCATGGGCAGCAGCTCGACACGTGGCTCCTGAAGTGATATGCAAGGCAGCTTCGTGGTCTTTTATTCATACATTTATGTCTCATTATTGTATTGAGCCTGCTTCCCTTTCCTCTGTTAATTTTGGTCGAAAAATCCTGTCAGTTGACGGGAAAGATTAAAATATTTTTTGTTCAGCATACCCTCCCGTGTGGATTGGCTAGTTATTTCCCACACGTAGTCTGCCATGGAGTCTGTCAGGAAAACGGAAAATTTATTACCAAATACTTACCGTAATTTTCCTTTCCTGATAGACTCCATGGCAGACGGAGTTCCCACCCATGAATTAAAAATATGAGAGTTGAAATTTGAGTCGGCTAGTTACGGAACACCTGTCTGTGGAGGTGAGCTCAAATTTATGGGTAAGGGGTCCTATAGCTGTGGAGAGGAGGCGGGGTTAACCCACACGTAGTCTGCCATGGAGTCTATCAGGAAAGGAAAATTACGGTAAGTATTTGGTAATAAATTTTCCGTTTTTTTACCCAATCACCTCAATACACATACCAAGAGGTGGTTTGGTAAAAAATTCCAGCATTCATGTTATTTTTTTATTTTATAGAATTTTTGTTGGCATATACATATTGTGCGACACTATCTACATATTAATATTAGTCTGGTGGTGTGGGAGCACATAACAACGCAAGAGGCAGTTCATAATTTTATTTTGTTTTTGTATTAGCACTTGGTGGATAACTGTGCAGATGGTATTTTTTGATTAACTATCAGTTTATAAAGACTGTACATAAGACCGTAAAATGCATGATCACTGGTCATCTTTAGTCTTGATTCTTTACAGAGAGAAGAGATTTTCTTACTACAGTCTGTTACAAAACTACTGTCCATATGCTATTGGGAGCAGAATGACCACTTGATTTATCCCTGCCTATAAGAAGCAATAAAAAGTGCAGATACGCACAGAAAATATGGTTTCTCTATAAAGAGGAGCTATAATACTAACCACAGCAATAGTATGGGTGCAGCCATTAGTGACCCAGTCATCGTATAACAATAACATTGCCACTTTAGTAATATAGATGCATATGTCCTGTTTATAACAGCTGCTCTTCAAGGCATTTGGTTCTCCGAAGAACATCCAAAATAGTACAGAGTCTACACATACATTACTTTAAATAAGTATTTCCAGTTAATCATGTTCATGCTCCCTAGCAATATTACCAAATGAAAACCTGTATTGTAAACTTGTAATATTAGAAAGTGGTATCATATATCTGTAGAAAATACCACAAGCCATATAAAGTTATAACTATAACCATATAAAGTTATGAGTAGCAAAGTACCACCAGAAAACAACCAGTTGACACACTGACATGTGCATCGTACATTCGCAACATATTAATATATACTGTAGATATGCAAGTCAAACTAAACAAATGTACGAGCGCATACAAGAGGACGCACTCTCTAACCTTCACAATACAGCTGGCTGGCCTTCTGTTCTGATGTAGCTAAGACTTTAAGCTAATGCATATGAATTAAGAGGATATTACAATCGCCCCCTTGATATGATGTACTGTGAAGGTCTTTGTGGGCCGCTGATTCGCATCTGCCAGGTTACTGTTGACCTCTTGTTGTAGCTAGAGGACTGTTGCATGCTTTTGGTGCATGAAGTAATCCAGTTATGGAGATGGACCATCAGGGATTTTAAGCAGTATAGAAATATATAGGAAAATGGTTTTAAAACAACTTAAGCCGAAGCCCCATTCTTCCCTATGAAAA
This sequence comes from Rana muscosa, assembly GCA_029206835.1. Classification (NCBI taxonomy): domain Eukaryota; kingdom Metazoa; phylum Chordata; class Amphibia; order Anura; family Ranidae; genus Rana; species Rana muscosa. The sequence continues at coordinate 125,144,194 of CM055126.1, read as the reverse complement.
ATGAAAAGAACCCTGCGCTATGACTAAAAATTAAACAATAAACTACTCCCCTCAAAGTGCAATGTGCTATCTTTGTGATATGTGGGTTGTACATATAATAAGAGGGCGCTAAACAACAATGAACTACACACTAAATAGCGTATGAATAAAGTGCAAAATGTGCTTTACAGTACGTAATGAAGAATAATATAGTGTATGAAAAACTACAAACTAAAGCAAAGTGCAAATAATAATAGTAAGTTACACACTATGGTTAGGTAGCGTATAAATAAAGTGCTATTACAATTCGTATTCAACAATAATAAAGTGCATAATAGACTTTAAAGGGGTTGTAAAGGTTTTTATTTTCTAAATAGGTTCCTTTAAGCTAGTGCATTGTTGGTTCACTTACCTTTTCCTTCGATTTCCCTTCTAAAAATTTTTTTTCTTTGCTTTCTTTGTCTGAATTTCTCACTTCCTGTTCCTCCTCAGTAATCTGTTCAGTAAGCTGTTCTGACTAAACACCGCTGGGATGATGGTGTAAAGTTTACTGAGGAGAAACAGGAAGTGAGAAATTCAGACAAAGAAAAGGTAAAAGGGAAATCAAAGGAAAAGGTAAGTGAACCAACAATGCACAAGCTTAAAGGAACCTACTTAGAAAATAAAAAACGAACCTTTACAACCCCTTTAAGGTGAACTAAGTGCATAACATGACCAGCAATCAGATTGGGTAGTAGATCAAGAAATGTCCATATAAAATAATTCAGGTCTTTACACCATCACCATGGAAACGATTATATGGAGAATCGCTGACACCCGGTGGATAAGGGTAAGTAGCTCACTTACCAGATCACCATGACCCCTTTGTTTGAAAAAGACAGGTCAGGTGAAGCTTGAATTGGTATGGATGCTGTGCCATGCTGATGGGATAAGCCTGGGGGACACTCCGCCTCGTGTTCAATCGAAAAGAATGGGAAGAAGCAGGACCATAGTATAATACCGTTTATTAAAAGATAATAGAAACAAAACAAGCCAAATGGCCTCTTACTTTAAAAAGTGCCTATGCCTCGGCACTAGAGGAGATCCACAAACAGACAGCCAGGTGGGTAGGGCAGCAGCCCTTAACGCTTGCGCTTGTATTTAAAATCTGCGTGCGTTCCACCGCCTGGAAGCCGGAAGTGGTCGGAGGTAAACACATGACTGACTGCCAGTCGGCATTGCTTCCGCTTTACTTCTCTGCACTCATTGGAGCGCTGAGAGGTGGGGAGCGGTCGTCTCAGCAGCTCGCTAAGACTGCCATCAATCAAGGCAGCTGGCAGATCCAGACTTGGAAGTCGGAATGACACGCTGCCTCGAATGATTGCAGTGACGTCAGCAGAGAGCGGACTTCAGACCGCTCTCCGCTGAAAACAGGTCACAGGAGTGCAAAACGAAGTGACCCATAGGAGAAGCTCAGCCTAAAAAGCTCAGGCTGGACTTCTCCTTTAAACTTGAAAAAAAGGGTCCTGGCTTAAATATTTTTTCCCTTTACATTGAGACAAGGGGTGTATCCTTCATGGGTACAATGTGTGCAGTGCACATGGGCTTCAAGGGGGAAGGGGGCCCACTGTGCCCTCACACATTGCATAACATAAGGCAATGCAATTCTGTTCTATGTCCTTGCTGCAGCTGTGATTGTCACTCTGCATCATCCACCACTGAACTTTGTGTCATCCCTTGTTCCTGACCTCTGAACTCCACGTTACTTACTCCTTGCACCTGTCAGAGGCTAGCAAAAGTGGCTTGCAATGAAAATAAAAGCTTAGCTATTGACTTTGGACAACGGTCCAAGTCTGCATATCTGTTACACAAGTCCATCAACTCCAACCTATGTATGTGATTTTATGTCAGTATTACATTGTATATCCCCGTATATTGTGGTTGTTCAGGTACTTATCTAATAGTTTTTTGAAATTATCGATGCTCCCCGCTGAAACCACTGCCTGAGGAATAGAATTCCACATCCTAACCACCCTTACAGTAAAGAACCCTCTACGCAGTTTAAGGTTAAAACAATTCTCTTCTAATTTTAGTGAATGGCCGTGTGTCTTATTAAATTCCCTTACGCGGAAACGTTTTTATCCCTATTGTGGGGTCACCAGTACAGTATTTGTACATTGAAATCATATACCCTCTCAAGCGTCTCTTCTTGTAAGGTACCTGTGATAGGTAGTGTCCGAAGTGGAACTTGTGTGCTGAGGATTCAGGCGAAAATGTAGTCAGGCAGATAAGGTTGGCAACAAGTCAGGCAAAACGGTACACGATCGAAATCCAGAGAGTGGTCAGGCAGGCAAAGGTCAAACACGAGCTGGCGGTGAAGTACAAGATCAGCAGGCTAGAGAGTAGTCAGGGATTCAGGCAGAAGTTCAACATGATAATCAAGATCACAAGCAGTCAGAACACCCAGGGGGCTAATCCACACAAACGGGCGCTGAGAGATAGCGTCACTTCCTATTTATGGGCTGCATTGATTGAAAATTGTCCACAGTTGGCAGCAGGTGGGGCTAGTGAGTCCAAGGTAAGGCTTAATACTGCGAGGACATTTCAAAAAGTCCAGATCTCCTCCGTAGCACAACAGGTAAGGCTGCAGCTGTGGGACCAGGAAGATCCCGGTTCAAACACACCCAGGTACATCAGATAATAAAAATTCAATTGATAAAAATGCCTTTTAATTAAAGTTCATAAGGCAAAAATAATAACAAGTTCAATAGTTCATACACGGTGACATATAAAACCAGGGAAAGGTCAATAATAGTAATCATAGAACCTGACATCCATGGAGGTGGGAGCTGAATCCAGGTTGCAGAGTGTAATGAAGAGAGGGCTCAGCCGTCTGACTCGCTGGGACTCGAATGGGCCAATGGGCAGTAGTCCGGCAGAAGGGAGGACTTCCCAGTGATGTATAATGCGTTAGAGAAGGCGGATGGCCTTTGGTGAGGAAAAGGCAATGAAAGAATCCAATCCGACAGACCGCGCTAAGTGCTGGGGGTAGCGACAGGCTGCAGCTTCTGAATCCTCCTGTGATGAGAACAGCATGGAGGGGAACCGCTGCTGTGATGAAATCACTACACTAGCACTTCCGCTGGTCAAACCAACCAGCTGTGTGGCCGGCGGGTCTGAAACGGCAACTCGGTGACCCCAGCAGAGGGAAAGTCCTTCTTCCGGAGGGCACAGATACAATGGTGGGGGGACAATATTGCCCAGGTGATATAGCTTCCTAGGAAACTTCTCAAAGGATCTAGTGCCGTACTGCAGATCATTCAAGCTCAGCCAGAGCTGCAATTTCTGGAAATAATTTCAATGCGATATGGCTCCACTGAAAAATGGGATGAAATGAAAAGGGAATTTGGGGGTCCTGAGTTGCTCTGACTACGCGTTTCGCGCTTCAAGCGCTTTGTCACAGTCACTTATGAGTTGTACCCAGGAAGTTTAAATAGGAACAAATAAAGGAAGGGGAGGAGAAAGGAGAGGAAGGAGAACACCAGGGGAGGACTGGGAGGGGGGGAGGGGGAGGGGAAAAAGACCTAATTATAACCTGGATTTAACTCCTTCCTACTCCTCTAACATATGGCTGTGTTTGACAAACTGATGCATCATACAAAAACCTACAAAGCATGTAACAAAAAATATGAACATATCAACACATAAACGCAAATAAAATAAAAAAATATATATAAAAATATATATATGAAAATAAAAATAAAAAAATATGTAAAAAAATATATGTATAAAAATAATCAAAAATAAAAAAATGAAACTAAATATAAAAATCATATGGCAGCAACCTTCAAATAAACCTTCAAATAAACTGAAGACAGAAATCGATGTAAATGGACAACCCATTGGTGAAACTGTTGGTGCAGGCCACGATTGGTCTGCCAGGAGGATCAACAAGGGATTTATGAACTTTGGGGAGATGGTAGAAATGGGGGGTACTGCACTCTGCTGGTAACATAAAGAGGCTCTCTTTTTTGGTAAGTACCCCATTTCTCCAAGCTTCATAGACCAAAGACTTTAAATCCTGCTGGTATGCAGGCAGGGGGTCATACCGTAGTTTTAGGTAGGTGTCAGTATCGGCCAATAGCCGACTGGCCTCCTTCATGTAGTCATACTTTGACCATAGGACTGGCATCTTTCAATGTAAGAAGCGAGGATGCCTCACATGCCAGTTTATAACTCACGGGTCTAACATTATCAATACAAATGGGGGGAAAGCATACTCCATTAGACAATTCGTGACCTGTTCTACAGACTTTGTGGTTTACGTTCTTCGGTGCCCCTGTGGTTTTCTGTACGTAGGTCGCACTATACGTGCACTACGAGCAAGAATAGGGGATCACAGAAGGCTTATCCAAAAGGGTTGTACTGAGCACAGTGTACCTCGCCATTTTCAGAGATTCCATGGCGGAAATATTAAACATTTGCAGGTTTTCGTTATCGAAACAATTCCCAAGGGCACACTAACTGCCAATGAAAGATTTTCCCTTTTGTGTAAAAGGGAAGTCTTTTGGATTTATATGTGCGACTCTTTGGCCCCGAAGGGGTTAAATGAGGAGCTTGAAACCAACAGTTTTATTTGAAGGTTGCTGCCATCTGATTTTTATATTTATTTTCATTTTTTTATTTTTGATTATTTTTATACATATATTTTTTTACATATTTTTTTATTTTTATTTTCATATATATATTTTTATATATATTTTTTTTATTTTATTTGCGTTTATGTGTTGATATGTTCATATGTTACATGTTTTGTTACATGTTTTGTAGGTTTTTGTATGATGCATCAGTTTGTCAAACACAGCCATATTTTAGAGGAGTAGGAAGGAGTTAAATCCAGGTTAAATCCAGGTCTTTGTCCCCTCTCCCTCCCCCCCTCCCAGTCCTCCCCTGGTGTTCTCCTTCCTCTCCTTCCTCCTCCCCTTCCTTTATTTGTTCCTATTTAAACTTCCTGGGTACAACTCATCAGTGACTGTGACAAAGCGCTTGAAGCGCGAAACGCATAGTCAGAGCCACTCAGGACCCCCAAATTCCCTTTTCATTTCATCCCATTTTTCAGTGGAGCCATATCGCATTGAAATTATTTCCAGAAATTGCAGCTCTGTCTGAGCTTGAATGATCTGCAGTACGGCACTAGATCCTTTGAGAAGTTTCCTAGGAAGCTATATCACCTGGGCAATATTGTCCCCCCACCATTGTATCTGTGCCCTCCGGAAGAAGGACTTTCCCTCTGCTGGGGTCACCGAGTTGCCGTTTCAGACCCGCCCCCTTGTTTTCAGCCACCTGCCACACAGCTGGTTGGTTTGACCAACGGAAGTGCTAGTGTAGTGATTTCATCACAGCGGCGGTTCCCCTCCGTGCTGTTCTCATCACAGGAGGATCCAGAAGCTGCAGCCTGTCGCTACCCCCAGCACTTAGCGCGGTCTGTCGGATTGGATTCTTTCATTGCCTTTTCCTCACCAAAGGCCATCCGCCTTCCCTAACGCATTATACATCACTGGGAAGTCCTCCCTTCTGCCGGACTACTGCCCATTGGCCCATTCGAGTCCCAGCGAGTCAGACGGCTGAGCCCTCTCTTCATTACACTCTGCAACCTGGATTCAGCTCCCACCTCCATGGATGTCAGGTTCTATGATTACTATTATTGACCTTTCCCTGGTTTTATATGTCACTGTGTATGAACTATTGAACTTGTTATTATTTTTGCCTTATGAACTTTAATTAAAAGGCATTTTTATCAATTGAATTTTTATTATCTGATCTTTGCCCATTGAGCGCTGGTTTTTAGTTTATTTTATTCATGTTTGTGCTCCAGCCATAGGTTCCATGCAGCACTGGGCACTTTGATCATTCCTTATTACATTTTCCTCCCCCTCCGCCCCCTTTCCCTTCCTTCCCACTCCACCAAAATTGTGACTAGTTCTGCTGTGGGTTTTAGCGCTGATGTTTTTTGTTTTATACACCCAGGTACATGACACTTCTCCAGAGAGAACAAGTTCAGTGCTCGTAACCTTTCCTAATAATGTCCTCCAGACCCTTTATTCGTTTTGTAGCCCTTCTCTGGACTCTCTCCAGTTCCAGCACATCCTTCCTGAGGACTGGTGCCCAGAACTAGACAGCATACTCCAGGTGCAGCCAGACCAGAGTCTTGTAGAGTGGGAGAATTATCGTTTTATCTCTGGAGTTAAGGTAATCACCTTTTAAATGCATGCCAATATTCTGACTGACCTTACTTTGTACAGTAAATTTTTATGGGGAACTGTATCAAATGCTTCCTTTATATGGACGGCAGCTCACCTCCTCTGTGACAGTTATGTTTTGCCTACTGAGACTGTTGGAAAAAGAAAAAGTGCATTTGAAACAGCTGAGGAGTAGATTATCCACTTGAAGACCAAGCTTTTTCTGGCACTTTTTGTTTGCATGTAACAATCAGTTTATTTTACTAGAAAATGACTTAGAACCCCCAAACATTATAGATGTTTTTAAAGCAGAGGGGGACGGGCACTTTAACTTCTTCCCACCCGACTACTGTACACAAATGGCAGGGTGGGCCTTTCAGGAACGTCCCTTAGAACGAGTGCCAGCAGCGCGGCCTGATCCTGTGATGGCTATGATTACAGGACACAGCCAAGACGGGATCGGGATACGGGCGCTGATTGGCTCTCCCAATCATGTAACGGCTGTGTCCAATCACAGCTTTCACAGTGTAGACAGAGACACGTGTCTCTGTGACAGTTCTCCCAGCTAAACTCAGTAAGAGCTCAGTGCTATCACAGATCCCCCGACACACAGTACACCAAGCACCACTGTCCCTGTCCAAATACACATCTGTCACACAGTGCCCCCATAAACATCTGTGCCAGTGCATAAAACATCTGTACCATTGTGACAACATCTGTCAGTGTCCTCTGGTGGCCGATCAACATCTGTCAGAGTACCAGCGTCCCACCAATAAATAAAAAAAATGTAAGCACCCCTGTCCCCTGTGCTTGCCTGCAAACATGTTGGTCCTGTACGCATGCGTAAATAGCAATAGCACACCACATGTGAGGTATCGCCGTGAATGTCAGAGCGAGAGCAATAATTTTAGTACTAGACTTCCTGTGTAACTCTAAACTGGTAACCAATAAAGGCTTGTGTGCCCTATGGAGAATTTCAAATAGCAAAGTTTGACTCTATTTCACAAGCGTGCACAATTTTAAAGCGTGATATGTTTGGTATCTATTTACCCGGCGCAACACCATGTTTTACCATAAATGTGAGTATTATTTTGTCTCTGTGTGCATTGAAATTCATTAAAATGTTTTTATGCCTTAGTGTGTAAAATTGTGTTTGAAAAACTGCTGCGCAAATACTGTGTGACATAAAAAAATTGAAAAACCCACCATTTTATTTTCTAGGGCCTCTGCTACAAAAATATATCATGTTATGGGGTTCTAAGTAATTTTCTAGCAAAAATAAAGATTTTTTTCTTGTGATCAAAAAGAGTCAGAAGAAGGCCTGGTCTTAAAGGGAATAATGGCTGAAGGTGCTACTTGGATGTTGCACTTCTCTATGTATCCAGGCTGTGAAAAAGTCTCACACGTGTGGTATTGCCATACTCAGGACGAGTAGCAGAATGTGTTTTGGGGTGCAGTTGCAGGTGTGCCTATGCCATGTGAGACAAATAACTTGTTAATATTAAATTTTTGTGAAAAAATTAATAAAATACATTTCTTAGTTTTCCAAAGAATTGTGGGAAAAAATTACAACTTCAAAAAACTTGTCATGCCTCTTACTAAATACCGTGGACTGTCTACTTTCCAAAAAGGGGTAATTTGGGGAATATTTGTACTGTCTTGACATGTTAGGGCCTCAGGAAATGAGAAAGGCTGTCAGTACATCAGGTGTGATCAATTTTCAATGATTGGTACCATAGCTTGTAGACTCTTCTTAAACTTTCACACAGACCAAATAATGTACACTGATTTGGGTTATTTTTACCAAAGAAATGTAGCAGTATAATATATATAAACTATGACCTGCTGTATCGGTTCCTCTAGGAGGGACGTCATTGCAAAAGCCTTTTCTTTGTCCTTTGGAGGACTGGTCACAAAAAACCTGCTTGGAGGGGTTTCGGAAAACTCCAGGTTGTAACTTGGGGCAACAATGTTCCTGATGAAAGGGCTCGAGGTTGTTTCCTCCCATAGTAGAAGGAAGGAAGGTAACCTTCCTCCCACTGGGAGGAGACAGTCCTTTGTTCTTGGCAGACTGATACGGAGGCCTGAAGAACACTTCCCTTGTTCCCTTTCCCATCTGGGAGGATCACCTGCTTTTCTGGTCCTGCTCCCTACCTCTCTGGGGCTGTGGAACAGCATGGAAATTTTTCTTAAGTGGCTGTTTCTTCTTGGAGGGGAAGGCTTTCTTCTTATCGGCCGTTCTATCCAGCATAGTCTCCAGGTACGAACTGAAAAAAAATTCACAGAAAACGGTATCCCGCATAACTTGACTTTGGATGCTGAGTCACCAGACCATGTCCTAAGCCAGATGGCGCATCTGGCCAAGTTGACCAATGCTGAGGATCTCGAGGACATTTTAATTGATTCTGCAGAAGCATCTGCTATATACTTTACTGTTGTTTTTAGGAGCACTGGGAAGGACTTTAGCAGATCTTTCCTAAAAGTCCCAGATTCCACGTGTCCTTTTAGCTGTTCTAACCAGCATTCTAAATTTCTTTGGGTGCCATAGCAGGCTTGAGGCTGGACAAGGTGGAATCCCATGCTTTTTAAAGGAGAGAATCCACCCTTTTGTCCATTTCATCTTTTATTATGCCCATATACTCAAACACCAGATCCATGCAACAGGAAACCTGAGAAAAAAGCCGCACCCACCCTCTGCCTTTTATTCCAAACAAGGGAACCTTCTCCTAAGGGATTTAGAGAAGAAACAATCCCTTTCCAGACAAATCCATTCCTTTTTAACTACTTCTGATAGAACTTTATGGACTGGAAAGACCCTACGTTTGGACTCGTCCAGACCTTGATACATTTTTTCATGTATGGAGAGCTGTACTTTCAACTCTTGAATTTTGAGGGTAGTATAAATAGCTTGAAGCAGATCATATACCTCCTCCAAAGATAATTTATATCTGGAAGCTCTAAAGATATCTTCCTCATCAGAATTCTTGAGGGAAGGTAGAATACGTGTCCCATCTTCCTCTGAGTCACTAACCTCCAAACACCTTGAGGTGGATGCCAGAGAACTGGATAGTGTCTTCTGCTTCGAATCCATTCGAGTTGCTGGAATTTTATCTAACAAAGAGCGGACATAGCTCGTAGTGTCCCTTAACTCCTTAACAGAATAAAATAAATCTTTGCACTGTTGTGAAGAGTCCTCCTTAACTGAGTCTGAAATGCAAGATTTGCACAAAGGCTTTGGCCATGAGTCTCTGAGAGTATTTTTTGCAGGCACTTCCTCTGAACATGGGGGGGGGGGGCTTTAGATTTTACTGCTGCTTTGACCTAAAGACAGAACAAAGAATCAAGCTCACAACAAGTCACAACCTAACCCTAGAAATTACCATGCAAAAAACCCCACCTCAGAGAAATGACCACCAGAGGAAGTGACAAACAGAAACAGCAAATAGAACAAGAGATAAACAGAGAGCGCACCCGGCTGTAAGGCAAAGTAGTCACCTCAGCTCCAGTGGTGGCTGGTGCTCAAAATTTTTTGGGAGGTCGCAAACAAACTGAAAAATTCAGAAAAAAAAAACATCAATTGCAGCCTCACTGTGCCCATCAAATGCAGCCACTGTGCCCATCAAATGCAGCCACTGTGCCCATCAAACACAGCCCATCAAACACAGCCACTGTGCCCATCAAATGCCGCCACTGTGTCCCATCAAATGCCGCCACTGTGCCCCATCAAATGCCGCCACTGTGCCCCATCAAATGCCACCACTGTGCCCATCGAATGCCGCCACTGTGCCCATTAAAAGCTGCCACACTGACCCCCCCTGCCCGACACTTACCCTATTTGGTGGCGGGTCAGGCAGCGAGTGACGGCAATTAAGAAAATATGTCGTGCACAAACATGTGAAAAGAATAGGACTCTAGTGAGAGTTCCTCTAAAGATGTGAAAAATAGGTAAACGTGAATAAACTTATATGTGTATATGCACGAATATTAATACGTAAGCAAATACAGGGACTAAACCCCTGCTCAAATTACAGGGCCTGTGATTAGAGTTGAGCGGACACCTGGATGTTCGGGTTCGACGGGTTCAGCCGAACTTCGGAAAAAAGTTCGGGTTCGGGACCGAACTTTAACCCGAACCCGAACCCCATTGAAGTCAATGGGGACCCGGACTTCTAAGGACTAAAAAGGCTCTAAAAAAGTAATGGAAAGGGCTAGAGGGCTGCAAATGGCAGCAAAATGTTGTTAAGAGCATGGCAAGTGCTCTGCAAACAAATGTGGATAGGGAAATAACTTAAAATAACATTAAAAAAATATATAATATATGCTGGAGGCCCCCTTTTCAGCAGAAGAGGTACGGGAAGTCATTAAGAACCTCAGAAACTCAACGGCACGATGCCACACATATGGTGGGAATGCCCCAGAATACGCCCTTTCTGGAATAAATTATTCAATTTAATGGATAAGCTAGTGGGAAAATAAAATACTTTGAAATAAAAATGTAGCGGGGTGCTAAATTTAAGGGAAGTGTTTGAGTGGTAAATAGGCTCAAACACCCTAATTCTGTAGGATTCATGGACCATTTTGTCCTCGGGGGACAGTATTGGTGTGCAGTTCCCTGCGGCCTACAGGTGGCGCTGCCATGGTAGGCTAGGGTTGAACCGCCGATACAGTGCTGTGCCTTTTGTGTCCCCTCTTGGCAGTAGTACAGCGGGGCGGGGAACCTGCTGTGCATGCCGGGAGAGCATATAAAAGGGGCAGACCTTTGGCCTGGGGGCTGATGTCCAGTGGGGTCCACGCCCAGGTGCCTTCGGCCTGGGTGCATGTGTTCCTGTTCCATCTCGGGTACCTTTAGCCCGGGGTGAGGTACTATCCTGGAGTTCCTGCTGCCCTGGGTATGGAGGCCTAGGTGCGGGAGTAAAGCCTGGAGTCCAGAGCCTTCTTCTGGAGTCCGCTAAGGGTCGAGGAGTCTTAGGGTGCCGCCTTGTGTAGGGGACCATGTTCCAGGGAAGGGAGGATCATTCTGATGGACCGATGCGGGAGTCACGGTGAAGGAAGGGTCTGTTGACTACCTGGAGAGATGTCTTCCCCTTGATATGGGCTAGGTTCGTAGAAGGAGAAGCTCAAGGTCATCTTGACTGTATCAGAGGCATATTCACCCGGCCCGTGGCAGGGGCCTTATACACCCTGGTCTGTGGCAGAGACCAAAGTTCTCCAGGTCCATGGCAGGGGCCTTGTACACCCTGTCTGTGGCAGAGACCAACCTCAAGGTCTGTGGCAGAGACCGTGCACCTAAAACTGTTTGAGAAACCTAAGCAGTGAAGTGAATGTGCTACGTTTGTGCCTGGACCTCCTCCACACTTTAAGCTGTCCTGTTTCTTTGCTCTAACCTTTTCTATCCGAGTAGAGTTTATTTTGCCATGAGAGAATAAGAGTTGTAATTTCAGCTGGTGTGGACATTGACTTTACTGGGAATTAAAGGACTTGCCTCTACCTACAGTAGAGGTGAGAATCATCCTCTGGAGGAGTTTTGACTCCGGCTGTGGACATGGCCCGTCAAGTACACCGCTCAACCTCTTTATATAGGAGGGTACGGGCTGGTAGTGCGGTGTGCCTTTCTCCCTCCTGCGAGGAGCCAACAACATAAAGGCAGGTACGGGGGAAATGATCTGTGCGCTACAAAAAAATAAAATAAAAATTATAATCTTGACCTAGGAGGACGAGGTCCATATGGAGTAGGAGGTTGAGGTGGCGGTGGATGTGGCTGTGTAGGTGGAAGCGGCGGTGGAGGAGGACGAGGTAGCCAACACTGGTTCAAAAATACAACAATGGCTGGGTAAGGCCGGTGATGTGTCGAATTCTGTCCCCCGTCAAATAGTGTCCACCCTGTACTGCGCTTGCTCAGTATGTAGGACAAGGGGATTTCAAAAATCTCCCAAGACGAACGGCGCCTGCTTGGTGAGTTCAGGTGAAGGCCACACCATCCGTGGTTCAAGCCGAGCCAAGTGAGGCCGTGCCCGAAGCGTGGCGATCGAACCGAGCCCGTGAGGGGCCCTGTTACTATGTGCTACCGTATGTCCACTTGGATGGTGGGGCTTGAACCTGCACTCACTGCGCAGGCGCCGTTCATCTTCGGAGATTTTGTGAATCTCCTTGTCCTCTGTACTGCGCAAGCGCTGTGCCTTCGCAGTATGGGCCGGACACAATCCGATGGCCGGACAGTTTTTGTCACAACACCGGTATACATGTCTATTCTGCAGAAGGTACGGACAAGTCCTGTGGGATTCATGCCTGGTTCATTTTAATGAACGTGAGCTTGTCCACATTGGCTCTGGACAAGCGGCTGCGCTTGTCTGTGATAACGCCCCCTGCCGTGCTAAATACACGTTCAGATAATACACTGGCTGCAGGGCAGGCCAGCACCTCCAAGGCATAAAGGGCTCTCACCATTATGTTTTTTGTAACTACATGGTGTCCCTGATTGTATTAGTATTTCATGTATCATATGGTTTGTTGTGTTAGCATCCCTCCCATGTTCCAACCCCTTTATTTCTTGTAAAACAATCTTACTTATTATCGCCACCCTGGTGGGAATAAAATAACTTTGTACTTTCCATTGACGTACTACGAACTTATTATTCGAGTAAAGTTCCCTTTAAAGTCCCCTAAGAGGAACCCCCCTTTCCCACACAATTAGCTATTGGGATGCGGGAATTTTTACTCCATAGACTAGTCTCAGCACCTACCCCCCTATTTGTATAGAAATTGTTTATTTCACACACCTCCACATATGTATAACACACTGCAAAATATTTTTTGTGGCCCTAAATGGCATTTTTTGGAAGACCACAACAAACCCACAGTACGTAACCGCTGAATCGCACAGCTACAGAACTGCAGAAAATGCTATTCAAAAATTGTTTTGTTTTTTTAGTATAGCACAGTAGAAGAAAACTATATAGAAATTGTTTATTTCACACACCTCCACATATGTATAACACACTGCAAAATATTTTTTGTGGCCCTAAATGGCGTTTTTTGGAAAACCACAACACACCCATAGTACGTAACCGCTGAATCGCACAGCTACAGAACTGCAGAAAATGCTATTCAAAAAAAATGTTTTTTTTTTTTAGTATAGCACAGTTGAAGAAAACTATATAGAAATTGTTTATTTCACACACCTCCACATATGTATAACACACTGCAAAATATTTTTTGTGGCCCTAAATGGCATTTTTTGGAAGACCACAACAAACCCACAGTACGTAACCGCTGAATCGCACAGCTACAGAACTGCAGAAAATGCTATTCAAAAATTGTTTTGTTTTTTTAGTATAGCACAGTAGAAGAAAACTATATAGAAATTGTTTATTTCACACACCTCCACATATGTATAACACACTGCAAAATATTTTTTGTGGCCCTAAATGGCGTTTTTTGGAAGACCACAACACACCCACAGTACGTAACCGCTGAATCGCACAGCTACAGAACTGCAGAAAATGCTATTCAAAAAAAATTTAGTTTTTTTAGTATAGCACAGTAGAAGACAAATATATAGAATTGGTTTATTTCACACGCCTCCACATATGTATAACACACTGCAAAATATTTTTTGTGGCCCTAAATGGGTCTTTTTGCAAGCGTACATTAAAGTGCAATTTTTTTTTTTGCCCTAAACGGGTCTTTTTTTGCACGAGCAAAATAAAATGCAAATTTTTTATTTTTTTTGCCCTTAATGGGTCTTTTGGAAAAGAGCACAATAAAGTGCCTTTTTTTTGCCCTAAATGGATCTTTTTCCAAGAGCAGAATACACCCACAGTATGGAAACGGTGTATCTCTCAACGTAATATATGCAGTGCTGGTGCACTGAGCTTGCAGATAAAAGGTAGATTTTCTCTGACACTGGGCTCATGGCAGTGTAAAAAGACTGCACTGCAACACAAACAGGTAAACCTATGCAGATCGCTGAGTTATATCTCTGAATCTGGACTCCTATTCCTATATAATATATCTCTCTCCCTGAAAGCACCAACAGGAACCTGGCCCTACACTACACTGTCTCTCTATCTTTTCCCTCAGATTCCAGAATCAGGACTAACTCATGTATTTTTCAATCTCTCCCTAAAAGCAGCAGCAGCAGACAAGATCCTCTCCCTATCTATTCTGAAGCAGAGTGACGTGTGTGCTGTGTGCCTCTAGCTTATATAGAAGCTGGGTCACATGTTGCACTGACCAATCACAGCCATGCCATTAGTAGGCATGGCTATGATGGCCTCTAAGGGCACACCAGCTAATCAAAAGGTGATTGGCTGGCCCCTGAAGCATTTCTAACTGCGCCATTAGATTGCCGAACCCGAACCCGGACTTTCGCGCAAAGTCCGGGTTTGGGTTCGGGAAAAAGCTAAAGTTCGGTACGGACCCGAACTTTACACTTCGGGTTCGCTCAACCCTACCTGTGAACAAAAAAAAAATGTGTAAGCAAATAAAAATACCTAAATACTACTAAACAGTAATACTAGACTAATATGTGTATAATATTTAAATCAAGCAAAAATTACTGAATACTATAATCAAATATTACTGTAATAGTGCTCTAAAATATTAAAATGACAACAATAGGAAAGTCCATTCCTTAAAGGTTCAGAAAAGGTCCAATACAACAAACAGTTGCTTCAGATGAAAAAAAGCAGGGGGTGGTGAGGAAATGTTGAAAAGGGTAGTGCCCAGGATAGATCCACCGAAATCGTAGGGGAGCTGCATCCACCACGGTGAGTATGAAATCAAGGTGGGTACCTTACCGCAAAAGGTGGACCTCCACTGTGGCAAGGTCAGAAAAACCTGCAGATATCACCCTCTGCGGGGTATTGGTGCTGATCCTGGGGATGTCACGACTCCGAGATCCTGATATTCCCTCTACCTCTAGTTGTACTGTTTCCTCCACTGGTGGCTGATGTAATCCAATTTTTGAGAGGAACCAACAGACCTCCGGTGTAGATACGATCAGATCTTCCAACTATCCAGCAAATGTCACTTCCCCATGTGTGTCCATCGGATGCGTTGTCAATTATAGATCCATTTTTTTTTTTTCCTTAAAGATGAACTTCATTTGTTGCAAACTACTGTACACAGCACATCAACGATCAACTGTTGACATAGGCAATCCTAGAAAGTTGGAGATCTACCTTTTGTTGGGAAGAAATAGCTGCTCCTATAAAAAATGCACTGATTACTGTGAAAATGACACTGGCAGTGAAGGGGTTAACCTGTAGGGGCCGCTGAAGGGGTTAAGTGTGACCTAATGTGTTATTCTTACTGTGTGGGGGCGTGGCTTGGCGTGTGACGTTACTGATCGTCGTTCCCTATGACAGGGAACAGACGATCAGTGACAATCTCACTACGAAGCACGGGGAGAGGTTTGTTTACACTTACCTCTCCCCGTTCTTCAGCTCTGTGACCCGATCGCGGGACACCGGCGGCGATCGGGTCCGTGGGTCCCGCGGGCGAGGTCATGGAGCTCAGGACTGGGTTGCGAGCGCGCCACCGGCGGTGCACGCGTGACCCGCGGCTGGGCTTCTTAAAGAGGACGTACCTGTACGTGCTTGTGCCCAGCAGTGCCATTCTGCCGACGTATATCGGCGTGAGGCGGTCCTTAAGTGGTTAAACTCCACAAATGGAAATAGTTCTTTACATTAACCACTTCAGCCCCGGAAGAATTGGCTGCCCAATGACCGGGCCATTTTTTGCAATTCGGCACTGCGTCGCTTTAACTGACAATTGCGCGGTCGTGCGACGTTGCACACAAACAAAATTGATGTCCTTTTTTTCCCACATATAAAGCTTTCTTTTGAAGGTGTTTGATCACCTCTGCGGTTTTTATTTTTTGCGCTATAAACAAAAAAAGAGCGTAAATTTAGAAAAAAAAGCAATATTTGTTACTTTTTGCTATAATAAATATCCCCAAAAAATAGATAAAAAAAATTTTTTCCTCAGTTTAGGCCGATATGTATTCTACAAATTTTTGGTAAAAAAAAAATTGCATTTAGCGTATATTGATTGGTTTAAGCAAAAGTTATAGCGTCTACAAAATAGGGGATAGTTTTATGGCATTTTCATTATAATTTTTTTTTTACTAGTAATGACGGCGATCTGCGATTTTTATCGTAACTGTGTAAATGACACTGGCAGGGAAGGCGTTAAACACTAGGGGGCGAGGAAGGGGTTCCGTGTGCAGCTATCTTTGATCAGATCAGAACTACAGTGCCTTGAAAAAGAATTCATACCCCTTGAAGTTTGACTGGGCCATTCTAACACATGAATATGCTTTGATCTTAACCAATCCATTGTAGTTCTGGCTGTATGTTTAGGGTCATTGTCATTGTCCTGCTGGAAGGTGAACCTCCGCCCTAGTCTCAAGTCTTTTGCAGACTCTAAATGGTTTTCTTCTAAGATTGTCCTGTATTTGGCTCCGTCCATCTTTCCATCAATTCTGACCAGCTTCGCTGTCCCTGCTGAAGGAAAGACTCCCCACAACATGATGCTGCCACCACCATGTTTCACAGTGGGGATGGTGTGTTCAGGGTGATGTGCAGTGTTCATTTTCCGCCACACATAGCAGTTTGTTTTTAGGCCAGAAAGCATAATTTTGGTTTCATCTGAGCGGAGCACCTTCTTCCACATATTTGCTGTGTCCCCCACATAGCTTCCTGCAATCTGCAAACGGGACTTCTTATGGCTTTCTTATAACAATGGCTTTCTTCTTGCCACTCTTCCATAAAGGCCAGATTTGTGGAGTGCATGACTAATAGTTGTCCTGTGGACAGATTCTCCCACCTGAGCTGTGGATCTCTGCAGCTCTTCCAGAGTTTCCATGGGCCTCTTGCTTGCTTCTCTGATTAATGCTCTCCTTGCCGGGCCTGTCAGTTTAGGTGGATTGCCATGTTTATTTAGGTTTGCAGTTGTTCCATACTCTTTCCATCTTCGGATGATGGATTGAACAGTTCTCTGTGAGATGTTCAAAGCTTGGGATATTTTTTTATAACCTAACCCAGCTTTAAACTTCTCCACAACTTTATCCCTGACCTGTCTGGTGTGTTCCTTGTCCTTCATGATGCTGTTTGTTCACTAAGGTTCTCTAACAAACCTCGGAGGGCTTCACAGCACAGCTGTATATATATATTGAGAATAAATTACACACAGGTGGACTCTATTTACTAATTTCTGTAGGTGACTTCTGAAGGCAATTGGTTTCACTCGATTTTAGCTAGGGGTTTTAGAGTAAAGGTGGCTGAAAACAAATGCACACCACACTTTCCAGATATTTATTTGTAAAAAAAATTGAAAACCATTTATCATTTTCTTTCCACTTCACAATCATGTGCCACTTTGTGTTGGCCCATCACATAAAATCACAATAAAATACAGCTATGTTTTTGGTTGTAACATGACAAAATGTGGAAAATTTCAAGGGGTATGAATACTTTTTCAAGACACTATATACTAGTGTCCCCAATAGTATAGTGATCCCAAAAACACAGCGTTAGCAAGATCAGCCCCGACACCACCTGTATTTAGCTCCCCCAATAAGTGCAGTGTCAGTAGATCATTGTCACTTCCGATGCACACAGCACACAAAACCGCAGTGTTAGCAGAGTCAGGCCTGATCTCTGCTAGTAACAACAAAGCCTGGGGAATGCCCAGGAAAAACCAAGTCTACTTACCGACCAGCTCGCAGACAACCAATTAACCTGTCTAACAGTATGCGTTAAAAACAGGGGTTTGTCCGCACGCATTTGCAAACGCATGCGTGAGCCACAGAGCCACGCCAAGGCCCCCTGGAATCTGTGGTCCTACACTAACTATGAGTGTCCCCACAATGGAGGCACATGCATTCTGATGGTTAGATGAGGGCAGGTGGACTGAAGGGGAGCCACCCCTCCTTAAAGGTACAGGAGCACACCAAACCCCCAGCATGTAGCACAATTGCTGCAAAGGTGTTGGTGCGCTGCTGGACCAATACAAGCACCATAGGTGAAAACAAAACATGTCCACCGCCCCCATCTAAAGCTGATCTCTGCTAACACTAGCAGTTCAGTTTTATTTGTAGCGGTTCAAAAAGTCCATGGCAACCAGGTGCTTTTTTACCTGTGAGTTGCACTAGGTACCTATAATTTTATTGGCCAAAATGTCAAACGAAGGCTACACTAGTGAAGAGGCCTACAAGATACTGAGCATGACAGATAAAAGTGATGGGGAGTCCTCACTGTCAGAATCAGGCTCAGTAGACAAACCTGTTGAAAGCAGTGGCACCCTGACAGGTATCTCTGTAGATGGAGTAGAGGTCCCTACTAAGGTCAGGCTTATCCAACCATGTTCCCTGGTTGCTGAGGTGCTGCAATCGCATGATGATTTTCGTATGGAGCAGAGTGCTGGTACTAGTGCCGCTCTACCTTTTGGTCAACTGGTTAACACCATCGGCCTAGTACATCCTGGTTGTAGACAAACCAGCACTGCAGTAACACTTGGTGACGTGGCGAGTCCCATAAGTGCAGTTCAAGCTGGTGCGGTGGCTAGCACAAGTAGTGTCCCGCATCCACCAAAAGTTCAAAGACAGGCCCATTAAGCCCATAGTGCCTTTCCTGATGCGCTTGCAAATCCCGATTGGGAGCCCACAAATTCTGCAGCGCCCGTACTTCCCCCATTCACTGGTCAACTCGGAATGCAGGTGGAATCAGCAGGTTTAACTCCCAATGTTTTTGTTTGCTGTTTTTCACAGAAAATCTGTATGGATCTATTGTGGACCAAAGCAATTTATATGCCAGTCAATTTAAATTTGAGCCTTGACAGACAATTTGCATGGAAACGTATCACTGTTTTCGAATTCAAGACTTTTCTGATCCTATCCCTCAATATGGGCATTGCTAAAAAGAACGAGTTGAGGTCATACAGTATTTGTCCACTGACCCAATTCATCATATGTCCATGTTCTCTACTGCCATGTCCAGGAGTAGATACGTGCAAATCATGCGGTTTATGCACTTCAGCGACAATGAACTGCATCCTCGAGGTGACCCTAGGTATGGATGATCGGCTCCACAAAATTTGGCCCCTCGTAAATCACTTGAACCAAAAATGTTCAGCCTTGTATATGCCCCAACAAGCTGTCTGCATAGATAAGTCCCTGATTACGTTTTTTGGCTGCCTTGCTTTCAAACCGTTTCTCCCCAGCAAGCGTGCCATATATGGGGTCAAAATATATAAGCTCTGTGACAGGACAACAAGCTATACATGTAGTTTCCGGATTTACGAGGGAAAAGTTAGCAGCGTGGACCCCCGTGACAGCTCAGACTACAGTGGCAAGATTGTTTGGGACTTGGTGTTATCCTTATTTGGAAAGGGGTACCACTTGTACATGTACAATTATTACACAAGTGTGACACTTTTTAGACACCTTTTTGAATTTGGAATTGGCGTATAGAGCACCGTGCGACCTAATCGCCAGGGCTTCCCCCAACTGCTTATAAATGCCACACTTAGATAGGAGGAGAGAGCCTGCTTGAAATGTAATGAATTGCTTGCAGTGAAGTGGAAGGACAAATGGAACGTTTTCATTCTGTCTTCCATTCACGCAGATACGACAGTTCAAACTGCAACAGCGACTGGTGTTGTTGAGAAGCCCCTCTCTGTCCACAACTAAAACCTTAAAGTGTTACTAAACCCACAACAGTAAAATCAGTCTGTATATGCAGTAAAGCATGCTTGTTATACTCACTGTGGAACCTAAGGGGTTAATCCTTTGCATTATGTATAAAGGCTATTTGATCCTGTTTCTCTGATCCTCCTCTTCTTCCCCTACCCAAAAAGTACCCCAAAAAAGATGTGTCTGTAGTAAACGCAGTTATAGGCATGACACACGTTAGTTTTGTCCATCCTGTCCTGGCCAATCTGGTCTCTGCATCCAGTAATGTTTCTGTCGCTACCACACACTAGTTGATCATTAGTATATGGTACAGCACTGCACAGTCTAGGGCACACATTCACAGAGGGTTTCGAAAGATGTTAGATCGCATTTTGAGAGGCCCTAGCCTGGAATATTTAACGTTT
Source organism: Rana muscosa (assembly GCA_029206835.1). Taxonomy (NCBI): domain Eukaryota; kingdom Metazoa; phylum Chordata; class Amphibia; order Anura; family Ranidae; genus Rana; species Rana muscosa. The sequence goes on along the minus strand of CM055126.1, from coordinate 125,123,897 downwards.
TTTATAGTTCCAAAAAAAAAAAAAGACAAAAATAGTTACTGTTACTGTCGTGCGATGTTGTACCCAAACAAAATGTATTTCCTTTTTTCCCCACAAATAGAGATTTATTTTGATGGTATTTGATCACCACCTTTTTGCGCTATAAACCATAAAACAGCGCAAATTTTGAAAAAAACACAATCGTTGCCGGGCACATGCATCAGCTCCGGGGACACGCTGCGGGCGCGTGCGCCTCCTACAGCGTCTTAGAGAGCCGACGTACAACTAAGGTGGTTTGCCCAGGGGAGCCAACCTGCCGCAGTATAACTGCGGTGGCTGGTCGGGTAGGAGTTAACCATTGTTTGCTTTGCAGGTACGCCATTCTACTGTTTTTCTGTACTGTATACTATACTGTAATGTTTTATTGTTACTGTGTTTTATTGGTAATTGTTGTTTGCTTTGCAGGTACGTGCTTCAGCTACAGCACTGATCTGTTCATTCTGACAGCAACAGGGTTTTCTTGCAGAATACATAAATTAGTGACTACAGCACTGTAGGAGGTGATTTCAACACACAGTTAAAAAAAAGAGCATATATAAGCATGTGGGCTGGGGTGGTCAGAGGGCTGATCGCCCTTATGCTTCGGTATATATATTTTTTTACTTTTCTTGGCAGAGATTTTTTCATCCACATCGATTGATGTGAATGGAGGAATCTGTCATTTATTTAGGCTGAAGAAAAAAAAAAAGAGCATGCATGTATGCCCATCATTAGAAGTGGGTGAATTCAGGGCGGTATATTCTAATGGTGAGCATACCACACACTTTTTCTGGCCAAGATTTCTTTATCCAAATCGATCAATGTGAATGGAGGAATCTGTTAGCTGAACAAAAATAGAGAACCTAACAGGCTGAATGAAAAACCATTTTGAGTGGTTATACAAGGATGATGCCTGCAGGTTTAGGCATCATCTTGGTATCGTTTTTTCAGCCGGTGGTCAACTTTCATGTAAAAGCATTCCTAGTGGCTAATTAGCCGCTAGACTGCTTTTACAAGCAGTGGGTGGGGACGTTCCCCCTCCCGCCACCTTCCATGGTTTTTCCAGGCTCTCCTGTCCCACTGAGGAACCCGAGAATGCAGCCGGTGGTTCCACCAGCTGACCATAGAGCTGAACAGCTCCAATGATCTCTATGGCCTAAGAAACTGAAAAAGCTACGAGCATTTCATCACTTCGGTTTCGCCTGATTTAAACAGCACCGGAAAGCATCTTATCACATCGATTATTGTGTGGTCAAATGCTTTAAGAGCAGAGGAGAGATCTAGAGTCTAATAGCCCCCATTTTTTTATAAAAAGAGTACCTGTCACTACCTATTGCTATCATAGGGGGTATTTACATTCCCTGTGGTAACAATAAAAGTGATCAAAATAAATAAATAAAATTAAAGGAACAATCTAAAAACAAAATAAAAAAGCTAAATAATTAATAATAAAAAAAAAAATTAAAGCACCCCTGTCGGTCTTGAGTTGTATGTAAACAGCAACTGCACCATGCATGTGAGGTATCACCCCGAATGTCAGATTTAGGGCAGTAATTCTAGCACTAGACCTCCTCTGTAAATCTAAAGTGTTAACCTGTAAAAACTTTTAAAGGCTTTTAAAAATGTACGTAGTTTGTTGCCCACTGCACGGGAGTACGTAATTTTAAAGCATGTCGTGTTTGGTATCTATGTACTTGCCATAATATCATCTTTTATATCTTACCAAACAATTAGACAGGTTCGTTTCGTATGAATCGAAAATTCGTACGAATTTCCGAAAATTCGTACATTCGGAAGCATCTAAAATCCGAATTGCTATGCTTCCGAATTGTATACGAAATACGAAATTTAGTTGACGAATTTCGGATCCAAATTTTGTTACAACGGAAACGTGACTGGTGTTTTGTTGACCAATCAGAGGTTTTCTTCTGCTGCTGAGTGAGGGTTGCGAAAATGACCTTTTTAAATATGGGAGTGGGAGACTGGTACTGGTAGTCGATGGGAGATTCAGAATCGGACAAAATAAGAATGTTCGTTAATATTGTTTTATTATTGTCATTATAATTACGATTATTCGTTATGATGAAGTTAAAAACCCAGGAAGTCAGTACAACACAGGGATCGTGAGAGCCCCTCATAATGAGCAGAGCAGGGGTACAGCCCCAAGAGAAAGTCAGCACAGCACAGGGATTGTGGGAGCCCCTCATAATGAGCACAGCACAGGGATGGTGGGAGCCCCTCATAATGAGCACAGCAGGGGTACAGCCCCAGGAGGAAGTCAGCACAGCACAGGGATGGTGGGAGCCCCTCATAATGAGCATAATGAGTCAGCGACTGCCATATTGAGAAAGGTATTTTTTGCTTTTTAAATTCATCATAACGAATGTTCGTAATTGTTACGAAAAGTTAACGAACCTAATGAAAATTCGTATTTCGTACGAATCCAAATTGAATTTCGGACACGAATTACGAAATACGAATTAATGGCTAATACGAAATGGAACGGAATGAAACAAAACAAATTTATTGACGGCGCACATGTCTACAAACAATTGGGCAATATATTGTGTTTTTGTGCATTAATATTCAAAAAGGTGTATTTCACCCAAAATAATGCGTTTGGAAAATCGCTGCGCAAATACCATGTGACAAAAAAAATTGCAACAGCCATCATTTTATTCTGTAGGACCTCTGCTTTAATATACTACATAACGTTTGGGGGTTCAAAGTAATTTTCTAGCAAAAAAATAATAATTGTTTCATTAAACAAAAACTGTCAGAAAAGGCTTTGTCTTCAAGTGGTTAGAAAAGTGGATGATGTGTGGCATAAGCTTCTAAAGTTGGGCATAAAATGCCAGGACAGTTCAAAAACACCATCCAAATTACCCCTTTTTGCAAAGTAGACACCCCAAGCTATTTGTTGAGTCCATGGAATATTTTATCTTTTGCCACGTGCCTGCATCGACACGCAGCTCCATGCCAAGCTGGCCAAGGCCCACCTGTGAGGGAGAGAACGAGTTGGAATTTCCCCCCTCTCTCTCCTCTTCTCTCTCCAGGGAGACACTCACACAGACATACAGAGCTGCTCACTCTGCACCCTCCCCTGTGTCTCAATTGGCAGGAGGAGGAGAGACAATTACAGGAGCAATTACAGGAGTGAATCAGAAGAACTTTAATAAGCAGCAGCTGCAAAGGATTCTGGAATATGTAGTCCCTATCACAAAGGACCCCAATAGTCTTGTATGGGGAAAGGAACTACTAAGGCCAGCATGCTGTGGGGGAAAAAGGAACTGGGGACTCCATCTTGCTTATCTGAGGAGATTTTCAGTCACCACAAAGCAGGGGAAGAGACTGGATTCAGAGGAGAGGTGTTGCCTCCTGGGTCAGTCCACAGCTAATTTATAAGCTCCACAGCCGGTCGGGGACATCCAGCCTGTGAGAGGGAGATCCCAGGTGCATATCCAGGTGCACCTGCCTCGACGGTGTGAAGCGTTCCAGTGTGAGGTGACCAGTCAGCCTGCCTGTTTCCAGGACGTTTGATTGGGCCTGACCGCAGGATTGGGTGAGAGGGCATTTGCCCATTTGGAGGAAACAAGGAAACTGTACATAAACAGAGTTGTTTCACTTTTTCCATCCAGATTTATGAACACTGTATACAGACATCATTGCTCTTGGTCACCTTGCTGACACCTGTAGTGCCACAGGACATTCAGATCTAGAGACACTGTATACAGACACCATTGTCCTTGTCACTGAGGAAGCTCCTGCATTCTTTACTTGATAATCCGGGCCAGTTGTATTGTTTGGCCCTGCTATTCAGGAGTTTAACCACTTCCATACTGGGCACTTATACACCTTCCTGCCCAGACCAATTTTTAGCTTTCTGCGCTGTTGCACTTTGAATGACAATTGCGCGGTCATGCTACACTGTACCCAAACTAAATTTTTATCATTTTGTTCCCACAAATAGAGCTTTCTTTTGGTGGTATTTGATCACCTCTGCGATTTTTCTTTTCTGCTAAAAAATAAAAAAAAGACCAAAAATTTTGAAAAAAAAAAGTTATTTTTTGTTTCAGTTACAAAACTTTGTAAATGAGTTAGTTTTCTCCTTCACTGATGGGGCTGCACTGACGGGCACGGATAAGGCGGCACGGATGGGCACCGATGAGGTGGCACGGATGGGCAACGATCGGCGGCACGGATGGGCAACAATCGGCGGCACGGATGGGCACAGATAGGTGGCACGGATGGGCACAGATAGGCGGCACGGGTGGGCACAGATAGGCGGCACGGGTGGGCACAGATAGGCGGCACGGGTGGGCACAGATGGGCATGGATAGGCGGCATGGATGGGCACTGATAGGTGGCACGGATGGGCATGGATGGGCACTGATAGGTGCCAAACAATAATGCCTGCCAATCAGTGGTGCCCATTGTGGGCACTGATTGGCATCCATTGTGGGCACTGATTGGCATCCATTTAGTATATAATTAGCATCTCTGGTGATCTAGTGTGCAATACCTATAGGTGGGCTTTCCTGGTGGTCTAGTGGCATCCCTGGTGGTCCAGTGGGCATCCTCAGGGGGGCTGCACTGATAATGGATCAGCACAAACCCCCCCTGTCAGAGGAGCAGCCGATCGGCTCTCCTCTACTCGCGTCTGACAGACGCGAGTGAGGAAAAGCCGATGACCGGCTTTTCCTGTTTACATCGTGATCAGCCGTGATTTAACACGGCTGATCACGTGGTAAAGAGTCTCCGTCGGAGACTCTTTACCTAGATCGGTGTTGCGGGGTGTCAGACTGACATCCCGCAGCAACGATCGCCGCGATGCTCGCCCCCGGGGGCGCGCAGCGGCTCAAAATCCTGAGGACGTCATATGACGTCCAGTCAGGATTTTGAAACCACTTTGCCGTCGTCAATCTGTTATAGGGCGGGCGGCAAGTGGTTAAGTGAACCAACAAGAGTGGCTAGCTGAAGATACAAAGCCTCATCCTTCAAAGGAACTGAAGTTACTGGTGCCATACGGGCACATGCACACATGTCCAGGGCTCTGTATATGTATGTAGTGGGTGTGCGGGACAGTTTATCTGGGAAGCTAAGCCATTAAATATTGATTTGAATACAGTGTTTGTTGTTGGGCCTGTGGTGTCAGGAGACAGAAGGGAGAGGTCTGACATAAGAAAGGATCATTCTTCTGCTCTTCTCCTGCCTGGACTCATAGAGTTTTATATAGAGGTAACCAATCTGTCATTGTTAAGTGTTTGCCTCTGCTCTTGGGGTTATTCTCAGGTTAGGAATCCCCTGATAGCAGCCTGAATACAGTATTGCGCTATATTGCTCTGGGTCTTAGTTATTATTGTTCAACTGATTCACTTGACATGTGCATTGTTACTGTTCATTACTTTTCCACAGAATCCTCACAGTAAAGACAATTTCTGTGTTTTATCATATCATGGGTCCTTGCACTCACACTATTGGCAGGTGTGCCAAGAAGGGCAGAGACTGTTATTGGGATTGAGAGGCAGAGTAACAGACTGAACAAACTCAAGTGGCTCCTGAGGGGTAGCGCTACACAAGTTTCTGGAAAATGCCCAAACAATTTTTTTTACACAAAATTGTCACTTAAATTATATATTGCTCACACATACCATGGGCATATGTGGAATTACACCCCAAAATACATTCTGCTGCTTCTCCTGAGTATGGGGATACCACATGTTTGAGACTTTTTGGGAGCTTAGCCTCGTACAGGACCCCGAAAACCAATCACCGCCTTCAGGCTTCAGGCGTTTTTTAAGGGCGTAAATTGCTCATTTCACTTCCTCACTACCTATTACAGTTTTGGAGGCCATGAAATGTCAAGATAGCAACCCCCCCCCCCCCAAATGACCCCTTTTTGAAAGGTAGACACCCCAAGCTATTTGCTGAGAGGCATATGGAGTCCATGGAATATTTTATTTTTTTGCCACAAGTTTCTGGAAAATTTACTAAAGCCTTGTACAGACGATCAAAATTTCTGATGAAACAAGTCCGATGGACAAATTCCGATCGTGTGGGGGCCCCATCAGACTTTTTTCCCATCAGTGTTTAAAAATAGAACATGTTTTAAATTTTTCCGATGGAAAAAAAACCGATAGGAAATTCCGATCGTCTGTGTGGAACTCCAAAGGAGAAAAAACCCACGCACGCTCAGTCGACGCATGCTCAGAAGCATTGAACTTTTTTCTCGGCTCGTCTAAGTGTTTTACGTCACTGTGTTTTGGACGGTCGGAATTTAGTCTGACAGTGTGTATGCGAGACAGCTTGAACGGAATTCTGATGAAAAATTCCATCGGATTTTAGACCATCGGATACTCCGATCGTGTGTACAAGACATAAGAGTCACGGTCAGTATTTTGTAGATCTCATTTGTTGCCACAATTTTTGGGAAAATGAAGAAAGAAAACGAAAATTTATTTTTCTCTGAGACCTGGTAACTGGTCTAGGGGTACGGGAAGCTGGAGGGGATTCATGGGAACCCAATGCAGGAGGTAGGCGGACAGCTTCAGAGAGGGGTAATAAATTATTTCTATGCCAAGTCTTTAATGGGCTTACACTTCCCTCTGGCTTGATCTGATACACCGGCAGGCCTGGCAGCTGCTTACAGATAACATATGGCTGTGATCTCCAACGGTCAGTCAACTTATGGTTCCCCGAGACACCTAAGTTCCGCAGCAGCACCCTGTCTCCTGGCTGTAGATCATGTATCCGGACCTTGAGATAAAAGTTTCTCTTGTTCCTCAATCCTCTTTGTTCAGATGTTGCCTGGGCCTTCTCGTATGCCAGCCTTAAACTCTTTCGCAACTGATCTACATACCCCTTGTGGGATGCTGCTGAGGTATGATCCAGCGAGGTGCCAAAAGCCAGATCCACCGGTAGCCGTGCTTCCCGCCCAAACATCAGTCTATACGGGGAGTATCCGGCAGCATCACTGGTCGTACTGTTGTAGGCATGTACAATAGCAGCTACATGCTTGCTCCAGTGTTGCTTCTTCTCCAAACTCCCCAACATATCTAGCAGTGTCCGATTAAACCGTTCAGGCTGAGCATCCCCCTGTGGGTGGTACGGGGTTGTTCTGGTCTTCTTGATGCCCAATAAATCTAACAACTTCCTAATCAGTCTGCTTTCAAAGTCCCTCCCCTGATCTGAGTGGAGGCATTGAGGCAAGCCATAGTGCACAAAAAACTTTTCAACAAGTACTTTGGCCACTGTTGAGGCCTTCTGGTCTTTAGTTGGGAATGCTTAAGCATATCTAGTGAAATGATCGGTTACTACCAAAACATTCCCTTGTCCACTCAGATCAGGCTCCAGGCAAAGGAAATCAATGCACACCAGTTCCAGGGGTCTCTGACTAAACTAAACTAAACCTAACTTTGTAGGTAGCCCATTGGGGCAGCTTGATGAGGCAGGGTCTTTCTTTGTACACAGCGTGCACAAGAATAGCAGCAGTATTCTTCCACTTCAACCCGCATGCAGGGCCAATAAAACCTGTTTCTTACGAGCTGAAAGGTCCTTTCTGATCCCAGATGACCATGATCATCATGCAAAGCAATCAAAACTGCCTTCCTGTGCTTCTCGGGCAAGAACAGTTGCCACTTATCCTCTAAATCATCAGAGGGGCCCCTTCGGTAGACCACCCCTTGATGTATCTGTAACCGGTACCATTCTCTTCTTAGTAGTCGGGCCTCCCTTGAACAGTCTTTTAGGAGTATATCTGGGCTCTGGCCCTCCAATGCCTCCAACACCAACTTCCCTAGAGGGTCTTCCATTTGACCTCTTCTTAGATCTCTTTTTGACAGCTTAGGTAGGTTCTCTTCTTCAATCTGAGTTACATCACAGTAGTATTTGGGCACTCCAACAACCGAGACTCCAATTTCCTCAGCTCTGGATCCTCCACTAGCCTGAAGCTCCGCTCCCTGGTATAGGGCTCGCACTCCCTCTGGGGCCAGCTGAGTCCATTCTTCAATAGGGTCACTGAGGGTATGAGATCTTCTGGACAGGGCATCTGCATCTCTATTTCCAGCCCCAGGCCTGTATTTTAGGCTGAAGGTGAATCCCGAAAGGGCAGCCAGCCATCGGTGGCCTGTGGCATCTAGTTTGGCGGGGGTCAGGAGGTAGGTGAGAGGGTTATTGTCCGTCTTGACCACAAACTCAGCCCCATACAAGTAGTCTTTTAGTTTGTCCACCACAGCCCATTTTAAGGCTAGGAATTCCAACTTGTGTGTGGGGTAGTTTTTTTCAGCAGGGGCCAAACTTCTGCTCACATAAGCAACAGGTCTCAATTGATCATCATGTTCTTGGTACAACACCCCTCCCAGACCATCTCGACTGGCGTCCACATGTAACTCATAGGGTTTCCTGGTGTCTGCATAGACCAAGACGGGAGCAGTGGTCATGCTTTCCTTCAACTTGGTAAAGGCTTCTTCACATTTGGTAGTCCACTGATCCTGGATAGACTCCCCAGGTTTTCTAGGCCCTATAGCCGATTTCATGGAGTTGCCTATTTCTGAGTCGTCGTCCTCCCCCTCAGTCTTCAGAAGTTCATTCAAAGGCCTAGCAATTTTGGAAAATCCTTCCACAAACCTTCTGTATTAGGAACAGAACCCCAAAAACAACCGAAGTTCAGTCACGTTAGTGGACCTGGGCCAAGAGGTAACGGCCTCCAACTTTCCTGGATCCGTGGATACTCCTTCCGTGGACACGATGTGGCCCAGGTAATGAACTGAAGACTGGTAGAATTTACACTTTTCAAGGGAAAGCTTGAAGCCTTCATCATGGAGTCTCCTCAGAACCTTCTACAATCGCTCCTCATGTTCCTCCAGGGTCTTCCCGAACACAATAATGTCATCCAGATACACCAACACTTCAATTAGATTCATGTCCCCTACTGTCTTCTCCATGAGTCGTTGAAAGGTGGCTGGGGCTCCGGACAAACCCTGAGGCATGCGATTAAAGAAACCCACAGGGGTAGTGAAGGCTGTTTTCTCCCGATCTTCAGGGTGCATTGGAATTTGGTAGTACCCACTTTTTAAGTCCATCACGCTGAACCACTTGGCTCCAGACAAACTCTGCAATGCAACTTCTATTCGGGAAGTGGTGTACTGATCAGGTATTGTCCTTTTATTGAGTGTCCGATAGTCGATACACAGCCTCAGTGACCCATTTTTCTTCCTGACCACCACTATTGGAGAAGCGTATGGGCTCCTGGACTCTTGGATAACGCCGGTTCTTTTAAGTTCTGCTAGTTGCTCGCGCAGATCTTCCAAGTCGGCCAGGGTGACCCGTCGGACTCTTTCCCTGAACGGCTTGTCCTCCTGTAGACGAATCTTGTGGGTGGCACTCTTTGCACACCCCACATCAAACTCATTCTTGGAAAAGATCTTCTGCCATCTAGCCAACTGAGTTTTGGCCCTCTCCTTCCAAGCCGGTGGGAGGGTCGTGTTTTCGAAACAAAGCTTCTTCACTGTATCTTCTCCCCTTTCTTCCTTCTCCAAGTGCGATAGGGCAACCGGGGTGGCAGAGTTCAATGGACCAACAACATTCTGGCTGGGATCTTCACAGGGGTGGCTGCAGTATTCCTAATGCTCACCGATACCCTGCCATTACTCTTCTTCAGTGCCCTCAACGGAACTACTTCAGGGATTACTTCCAACCCTTGATGAGTATCCAGAGGATCCGGCTCTAGAACAACGAAGGGGCCAGGTTGTTCCCAGGTGAGTTTAACAGTGGCCCTCAGACAAGTCACTTCTCCTGGCTGTAGCACCTTCTCTATTTTATCTAGCTTCCAGATCTTCCCCACTACTTCTTTTGGGGCGTTCTGTTCCAGCACCAAGCGCTGATAGGCCCGGTGCAACATAGGGTGAACTCTGGGAGTTGGGGTATCCTGTTCCTGGACCACAGGTGTCAGTAATCTCCTGACCAGGTCAGTGTTGGTCCCTATTATGAGGGAACTCTTGTTGGCTCCTGGTGGGCGAGGACAGACTACAGCCAGTGTGTCGAAGATCTCCGCTTCCCCCCGCTACTGAGGGGTCGAAGGCCAATTTCATTGGAAGGTATCCATCGTACGGGAAGCTCTAGGTCCCGATGCCCCATATCTCCAAGTCTTCAAGCTTCTGTAGGGGGAAATGCCTCAGATGTTTCTGGTAAAAATCCCGGTACAGAAGGGCCTTAGTGTAAATTTGAATGGGGACTACTGAGGAAGGCCCCACTAATTTAACAGGAAATTTCTTTGGAGAAGCCTTTTTACTGGACTCTATATCTTGAGCTCTCTCTATCTTTTTCTTTCTCAGCCTCTTCCTGGATCTTAATCCTTGTTGGGCCTGGTATGCACTGATTTCCCACCGTTGAGCATTGTTTTTGGATCTCGAGTAGGGAGAATCAGATTGTTCAAAGGCAGCACCAAAGATGTTGGGTGGTGAATTCTTCTTCTTCTGCGGCCTCCCCAGACCTCTACTTGACTGGAACTGATGGGCACCCGGTTGACTCCTTCACCGGGGCCCTCTGAAGTTTTCCGCCGACTTGCGGTATGGGCTGCAGTTTTCTTCAGGCTGGGGCACACCTGCCTATTCTGCCCAATCCCTCCACAGTTGGAACAAGCTTCTTCTTCTTTCGTTTGTTGGTAGGTAGGAGTTGAAGTACTCCGAACCATTCTTTCTTTGCTTCTCCTCCCTTACTTACTTCTGAATTTTTTTTCATTAGGGAAGTCAGCATTTCCAGCACTTGAGTCATCTGCGACTTTAAGACAGCCACTTCAGAGTCCCGTTCCATGGCCATGGCGGCTCTAACTCCAGTGGAGGGGAAAGAGGTGTGTTGACTAATCGCCTGCTGGTCATTCAGCAGAGCCTCTTCATCTCTCACCACTCGAACAAGGTCTGGGTAACTTAAGGACATGACTTCTCCCGAAGTTTTCAAATGGAGCCAAACTGGGTCAGAGCGCAGAGCCCCTCTTAGAATCTGTTGCATCCTGGCTCGGTCTATGGCTTGTGGCACCATACCTTTCTTCAAAACTATCTGACAGAGCATTTTGTTCAATCTTCGGACATACTCAGACAGACGTTCCCCAGGCTGTTGGAGAGTGTGCTCAAACTGATAAATTAGGTCAGTAACTTTCTCCAACTGACCGAACTCCTCCTGCAGCATGGCTAAATAATCATAGGCGGTACAAGTGGTATTGCTAAACCTTAGATTCTTTACAGCTTCTGCAGCAGCTCCCTACAAGCGTTTATTTATGCGCCATTTCTTTTGGGCCTCTGGCAGTTCCCAACCTTCCAATGCCTGCATTGCTTGTTCTATCCAGGTATCAAAGTCCTCTTCTCCAAGTGGCACAGGTTGTTTCCCTGAGAAAATTCTCAGCTTCCGGTATCCAGCTTATCCAGGTATCCAGCTTCTTCTGGCACTTTGTCACAAGGTCTCCCAAAGCGTTAAGGAGTTCAGGACCAATAGTGATCAGGGGTGCCGGGAAGGTTATTGTTTCTCTGGCCGGCTCTCCTTGACTAGTTTCAGGGACTTCTTCCTTTTTAGTCTTTGGGTGTACTAGATAGAACATCTTCCGGTCCTTTGACTGCACACTCCTGCCTTTGAAGCTTCCATCTCTCCACTCCACCAATGCGTGGGTACGGGAGGTTTCCTCTTCTGGTCTGAGGTCAATTACCCATGCCCTCCTGCTTGGGGACAGTACCTTCATAAGCTTTTCAACTTCGTCCTCTTCCCAGTTCTCTCTGGGAAGTTCAATAGCCACACTCATGCCTGGAAAAGCGCCTGCTGATTCGCATCACTGGACCACAGTGAAAGGGTCCATGCTGGCACCAAGGGCGAGGGGCTTGATTGCAGAGTACAGGATCCCGGACTCGAGCCCCCACGTGTAGCACTACCCCCAGTTAAGAGAGCTGCTGGTATTGTTTTTGGCCTGTACCGTACTGCTGTCAACCTCCAGAAACTGGCTCTAACCCTCCACTGACACAGCTGTCAACAAATGGGATTGTGGAACCCACAAGCTATAGGAACCACAATACCGCAATAGAGCATACAGTACAGTTCAAAATTGGTTTACCTGTGTTGGCCGTCTGCCTGTAACAGTTAACACTCCACACAACGTGTTTGCTTAACCACAAAAGTATTTTTACTGAATAAGAAATGACAGGTTAAACAAATATGCGTCTACTTATGCAAAGCCCTGCAAAAGCCAAAGTTGTAAACATATAAAGGTACCAGGATATAATGAAATCTTATACACATTAAACGTCTTTGAATAAACTATGCTCGCAAGCTCCCCCCTCGTGGGCAATATGACGTCCGAATAATGTCACTGTGAGTTCCAGTCAGGCCTGACTACTTTCAAACACAGTTACTCCAAAAGAAGGGATCTTCGCTAGCAAACATTGGTGCACTTAACATTTGTAATCCAAGGGATATCAAAAGTTAGCTGAACTCCTGCTATGCTTTAGGGCGTGAAATCACAGGTAATAAAATGCCCAACTTTAAATACGCAGTTACTGAGCAACACACTGTCCCCTGGTGCGTAGCGCACTACTCTGATGGCGGTGGGCCCTAAACAAAGAATCACGGGCCTATCAAACAGTTAAGAGTCCTGGGCAAGTGCCCTCTCACCCGACCAGGCCAATACGCTCAACTGGTTCCGTTGCTGGTGCTCCGGCACACGATCTCTCTACCACCCGTAGTCTCCGATCCTTCAGACAACCGTATGGAAGTTGATAGATGGATTGACTCTTGAATTCTCCGAGATGTCAGCAGGCTCTCTGGATGAGGTCCCTCTCCTTCCAACGAGCAGGCTTTCTGGATTCTGTAGGCCCAGGCTCTCCTGGCCTAGACGAGCACAACAGGCCCCAACACAGGCTCCGACTTGCTGGGCGGGCGATGTCCAAAAAGAGCGAGTGTTGCTTCTCCTCCTCTTAAATAACCATTCCCCAGCAGACCTTGCACACCGGGCAATGCACTGTGGGTGTACAGCTGCACTGTGGGTACAGTAGTCTATATAGTATCCACGGCATTGGAGTCCATCTCTCCCTGTACCACAAGTCCCACCATGCACCTTTCCTTGCAAGTAGTCAAACAGTAGTCAATACATTGTCAAATAGAGTTCCGGAGGGATCTGGGTTCATTTGCATATAAAGTAGTCCTTACAGCATACCAATAAGTGACACCCCACTACATGTATATGCATGGTCACCATGAATCTATTTCTAGTTGTTAGCATAAAATAGCTAGAAGTGTTCAAAAAAACTTGAGCAAATAATAAACAATGGAAATAGAGTAAATATGTAGCTAATAGCCATATATTTTCTGTTTACAGTTCTCATGAATTGTTGGCTTTGCTCTCTAGGCATCTAGAGCGTCAAAACACCAGTTTCCGAAGGAAAGGTTTTTTTACTGTTAGAGCGGTTAGGATGTGGAATTCTCTTCCACAGGCGGTGGTCTCAACGGGGAGCATCGATAATTTCAAAAACCGATTAGATAGGCACCTGAACGACCACAACATACAGGGATATACAATGTAATACTGACATAAAATCACACACATAGGTTGGACTTATGTCTTTTTTCAACCTCGCCTACTATGTAACAGGTATCAAAACAAAATAAATAAAACCATACAATTGCTGGTATGATTTTATTTCAGTGGTCCTGCAACCTGAACTAGTGCATGGTCCAGGGTAATCCACTGATGTTCCAGGGTAGTATTGCCTTTCCTGAAAAGGCAGAACCTGACTGGGTGTAGGCTACATAAGTTGATGAGTGGTTATGGGGCCAAGGGTGGAGGTAGTGTGGGCAGGAATTGGATGCAACATGCATGGCCTTGCGAGATTCAGCATATTACCATACTCGTCACATTATGGGCGGTTTATTGGTGGGGCATACTGTGTACTTGGAAAGGGTGGGTACTGGTGATAAGGGGGATATGGAGGGGTGGGGGGGGGGTGCATACATGCTGAGAAAGTTGTTGGCTCCTCACCCACAAAGGATTGAGCAGTTGACATGAAAGCCATCCTGAGTGCATATTTTTTTCTCTTTAGGGACCTGTTTACATATGCCTAAAATTACAGTGAGAAATGCTGTGTCTTCCCACTGGTTTTCAGACATTTTAGTTGACATCTCACTGACCACGTGTAAGATTTGATCCATGGGTTTCCCAGCCTTAGCACCTCCCCTTGTAGATCTTCGTGAAGGCCTAGAGACATTGGTGAATATGAAAAAGTGTAGCGCTTATTTTTGTGAAAGAGTCAGTTACCAACACATAACAAATGTTGCAAACATGCATATATATTAATTTCAGTGACACCAAGTGACTGAGTGTGATCCGTGAAAAAAAATATATGTAACAAATAAATCAGAACGAAGAGTCCTCTATTGTGACCACTCACAAATGACAGTCCAAAAGTGTAGAAAAAACTGCAAGGTTGAAATAAAGAGTCCCACATGGATATGACCCTCTCTGTGAAGGGATAGAGACACCACCACCGATATAAGGAGGAGGCTTACCAGATGGTATTGACTTGGTAAGGTGTATACCACCCAAGTCAAAACAGGCTTAAATAATCAGTCAGCAAAGTGTATCCAGCTGGTCCTGAATCCGCATATCAGTCGGCACCGCAAATTCCCATAAACACCAGGAAGTGTGAATACATATAGTCTTGTTGGAGCCAGAGATACGGTAACCACATAACATGCGTAATGGGAAAAAAAACTCACATAGTGTGATACCGTACAAGGAAGTATTTATTAAAAAAAGATTAAAAAATGTACACTCACATTTGGAAGAACATCATAGGCATATCACAAAATGCAAGAGCGATGTGTGTGAATGGGTCCACCCAACGCGTTTCAACTAAAAAGTCATCATCTGGGGTCAAATGATGACTTTTTAGTTGAAACGCGTCGGGTGGACCCATTCACACACATCGCTCTTGCATTTTGTGATATGCCTATGATGTTCTTCCAAATGTGAGTGTACATTTTTTAATCTTTTTTTAATAAATACTTCCTTGTACGGTATCACACTATGTGAGTTTTTTTTCCCATTACGCATGTTATGTGGTTACCGTATCTCTGGCTCCAACAAGACTATATGTATTCACACTTCCTGGTGTTTATGGGAATTTGCGGTGCCGACTGATATGCGGATTCAGGACCAGCTGGATACACTTTGCTGACTGATTATTTAAGCCTGTTTTGACTTGGGTGGTATACACCTTACCAAGTCAATACCATCTGGTAAGCCTCCTCCTTATATCGGTGGTGGTGTCTCTATCCCTTCACAGAGAGGGTCATATCCATGTGGGACTCTTTATTTCAACCTTGCAGTTTTTTCTACACTTTTGGACTGTCATTTGTGTGTGGTCACAATAGAGGACTGCTTCGTTCTGATTTATTTGTTACATATATTTTTTTTCACGGATCACACTCAGTCACTTGGTGTCACTGAAATTAATATATATGCATGTTTGCCACATTTGTTATGTGTTGGTAACTGACTCTTTCACAAAAATAAGCGCTACACTTTTTCATATTCACCAGTTTTTGCTTTGTCTCAGCTGTGTTGGCAGCTAATTTTTGTGTTCACTAATTGCACAGCGCAGTATATCCCATATCTAATTTTAGGCCTAGAGACATTGCTAGGCCCTGATTCAGCCTCCTTCTCATTAATGGAGTTTGTTGTTGACCTTCTTTCATCTACGAACTGTTCCTGGTCAACAGTGTCTTGGAATTCTTCTTCCTCCTCCTCCTCCGCAACTTCCTCCTCCTCCTCTACCGGTGGCAAACCCTGTGTGCTGTCTTCCCAGCTTGCTTGAGTTCTGAAATATGAATAACACATTGTTAAAGGTAGCATTACAATTTTACATGTCAAATACTGCAAATATGCCTGCTGATAACTTACTCTCGCATTTCCCACACCAGTTTTAAAAATTTGAGATCCCCAGCATGGGCATATGGGGCTAATCTTTTAGAGCTGGAACCACTCCTTCCTTCTCGCACTTTTCGTAGGTACCGGCTGTAACAGTCTTTGAGACTTCTCAATCGAGTTTGTAACGTGTGCACTGCAAAACATAAAGACAATACCAAGTTAAAAAAAAAAATCTTTACCTGGCCATAGGTCATTCATTTGCTAGGCTGCATAATTAGTTGATGGTGGGAAAACAACCGCAAGCTATATTATCCATGACACCTGCATTGTTAACATTGTTTGGACCCTGGGCAAATATTATTTGGGGCCCCCCACACACACACAAGCGGGGTGATTTTCTTTCCTGCAGCAACAGGTTGCAGGAAAAAAAATAGCTAGATTCCTCCATCAACACAGACAGTGTTGACAGGGGATTCCCTCCTGCAAAACCATTGTAATTTCCCGGCAGGGGAAGCAGTCCCTATCAGGAGAACACTGCACATTATTACCACACACCCATTGGTTGCTAGAGGTTACTGCACATTATTACCACACACCCATTGGTTGCTAGAGGTTACTGCACATTATTATCACACACTTATTGGTTGCTAGAGGTTACTGCACATTATTACCACACACCTATTTGTTGCTAGAGGTTACTGCACATTATTACCACACACCTATTGGTTGCTAGAGGTTACTGCATATTATTACCACACACCCATTGGTTGCTTGTGGTTACTGCACATTATTACTATTCACTAATTGCCAGCAACTCACCCCGTGTCCTCCTCTGCAAGCTGCATTGGTCCTGCTCCCACTATAGGAATAAATAGGTGCAAGCTGCAAAGTGCGAAGCAGCATATATCAACAACGTACTTTTTGATGACCGTTCTGTAGCTGATAAAGAGTCCCAGGTTTCATAATATATGCGAGCCACTTCCAACCATGCTCTCTCCTTCTTTACATGATCTTTGTAACATGGATCTCTGAGGTCATATATTGCTGGACGTTGTCTGACAAACCAAATGATTTCTTCATTGTCATGAACTTGTCACTTGTTCTTTCTAGGCCTGGGCATGCTTCCTGCTGTCTTCCACACCCACGTACATATAGGAAGTGATGTCTTTGGGAGGAGCAGAGATCATGTGCTTCCGCAGACTTCTGTAGAATGCACAACAAAGTCGCGGTGACATACATGTACATGCAACTTCATTGCGACTAATATTACTTTCTATGGAGAACAAGTTGCACCAAAGTCAAAACAAAGTAGTGCAAAAACGTTTTTTGGAGTCTCTGCGACTTTTTTGGAGTAGCACCAATTAGAACGGGGGCCATTGAAATACCTGGATTTTGACTTGTCATGCAACTTCACATGTGTCAAGTTGCACAACAACTCACAGTAGTGGAAACCGAGACTTAAGGCTCGGTTTCCACTAGTGCAACTTGTCATGCGACTTGCGACTGCAAAGTCACATTACCAGTCATACACCATGATTTCCAATGAATACCATTCATATCTGTGCGACTTCAAGTCCCAGCGACTTCAAAGTAGTCCCTGCACTACTTTGGTATAACGTTGATGCAAATTGAGGTCCATAGACCTCAAGAATACACATGCCTTGCTTCAAGTCACATCAAAATCAGGCGCCTTTCAGGTCGCAATAGTGGAAACCCAGGCTAAATTACATCTTTGTGAAAAAAAATATATATATATTTTTTGTAATTTTCCAGAAACGTGGCAAAAAATGTAATATTCCATGGACTCAACATGCCTCTCAGCAAATAGCTTTGGGTGTCTACTTTCCAAAAAAGGGGTCATTTGGGGGGATTGTGATATCTTGGCATTTCAAGGCCTCCGAAACTGTGATAGGTGGGTCCCGTAAGGGGCTAGGCTCCCAAAACAGTCTCACACATGTGGTATCCCCAGCAGAATGTATTTTTGGGTGTAATTCCACATATACCCGTGGCATGTGTAAGCAATATATCATTTAGGTGCCAACTTTGTGTAAAAAAAAAATTTTATCTAATTTTTCAAACACTTGTGACGAAAAAATTCAATATTCAATGGGCTCAACATGTCTCTCAGCAAATTCCTTGGGGTGTCTATTTTTCAAAAAGGGGTAATTTGGTGGGGGGGGGGAGGGTTGGGGGTTTGTACTGCCCTGCCATTTTAGCACCTCAGGAAATGAGATAGGCAGTCAGAAAGTAAAGGCTGCGTAAATTCCAGTATATATATATATAGGAAGGCCAGTATGCTGGCCTGAAATTATGGGAGGAGTGCGAGGAGTACTTAAACAAGACCGTCCGCTTCACAACTCACAACGTCCGTGAAGTTGCGTTCGTACCTTCCAGATCGCTCGCAGTTGATCGTGTCCTCGCTCGCTGTCGCAGGTAGGACCGGTCGTTACCATTCGAACGAATCGTAGCGCCGGTATACGTTTCCCTCTTTCACAAGTTACACGGCTCACAATCCCGTGTTTTCTCTGTTTGCATTCTATGTCTACTGCCTAGTCCAGTTGTCTTTCGAGCCCTGTCGCACTCAACGTTACGACCGTAACGGCCCGCCAAGACACTACGTCTCTACGAATCACTCATACAGCTCGCAAGCCACTTACTACAAGTCGCGCATACGACACCCGGTCGCCGAACCGGCGTCCCACTCTTCATTTTCTCATCCCATCTACTGATGCCCTACACTTCCTACGATACTCTCCCTTCACCTAACTGATGCCCCACACCTCTTACTACACACGACAGACACCAACAGCCGGTCCGAATATAGTCGCATAAACATCGGCACTACAGTTCGGACCCTCGGCAATCACAAGCCCCTTCAACTTCGAAACACCAGTCAGTCGATCCGAGTCCAGTCGTATCTCCGATGCTACGATTCGGATCCAGCGCATCAAAACCCCTCATGTCGCAGCCTTTACCGATCCGAACCCAGTCACAGCATCGGCTCAAAGGTTTGGATCTCCGGCATATACGATCGATCCGAGCCCAGTCGCATCACCGGCTCAATCGACTCGGATCTATAGCATCAAACTTCTAACTGATCCGAATCCAGTCGTAGCATCGGCTCAAAGATTGGGATCTCTGGCATTTACGATCGATCCGAGCCCAGTCCCATCACCGGCTCAATCGACTCAGATCTATAGCATCAAACTTCTAACTGATCCGAATCCAGTCGTAGCATCGGCTCAAAGATTCAGATCTCTCGCATTTACGATCGATCCGAGCCCAGTCGCATCACCGGGTCAATCGACTCGGATCTCTAGCTACAAACTTCTCTATTCGATCTGATTCCACTCGTAGTGTTGGCTCAAGGTTTCGGATCCACAGCAACACGACCAATCCGAGCACAGTCGCACCACCGGCTCAAACGGCTCGGATCTATAGCATCAAACTTTCCTAACCGACCCAATCCAGTCGTACCGTCGGCTCTAAGATTCGAATCCTTGGCAAACACTATCAAACTAAGTCCAGTCGCACCACCAGCTCGACGACCTTGCTTCCCTGCACTACAGACCCCTCCAACCGATCCGAACTCAGTCGTAGCCTCAGCTCAGACGTTCAGTTCATCGGCCATACGAAGGGTTCATACATTACCGGTGCCTTTACGTTCGACTCATTCCCTAAACCATAAAAAAAAAAATATATATATATATATATATATATATATATATTGTGACGGTATGCGAGGTGAGATATATGGACAGTCGCTATGTTTCACCTCGCATTCGGTCCATTGTAAGGGACTGAACCAGAATCCGGCCCAGGTTTTTCCAGCCTCTGTAGTTGGCTGGGTTCCGGTCCAGATATTCAGGTTCACTGGAAACCATAGGCAGCTGGGCTTTAAAAATCCAGGAAGAGAGGACAGCATGGCTCTGGCCTGAGACTCAGAAGGGAATCTGAGTAAGAGGAGCGCTGTTTATTTGGGCTGAAAGAAAAAGGTTTGCTTTACTTCACCTTGTGTTTTGTGGGTGACGGGGACCAGCCACTCACTGTATAGAGAGCGGTTACTGTATAGTTTAGCACCGGACGGCAAGGATTTGTTTTACTGTTTTGTTTATTTTGTATGACTAGTGCAAACCACTCGTAAATAAAACTGGCAATACGCCAGGTTTTAAAGAAACTGCCTGTACGCTGACCTTCATTCTGAGAAAAGGTGATCCCCACGAGCTAATCTCCCACAATATATATATATATATATATATATATATATATATATATATATATATATATATATATATATATATATATATATATGTGACTTTCTTCATGCATTGCATACACACCTTACATCAATTACTCCGGCTTCATCACGGACGGTCATCCCTACATACTCACAATTCACAAACTTTCCTTCTTTCGCCTCCTCAGTAAGGCTGCTTTTCCTCGCAATCGCTGCGAGCATTCGTCAAGTGGTTCAAAATCAGCCACTCATCATCTCCAGTAGCAACACGGCTACTCACCTTTTTCTCTGCCGCTTTCCCCACACAGGTCAGTTTGAGATTGAGCTCCAGTTGGTCCACCCTGCACCAGGTTGGACAGTATTCCCCTCACGTAAAGAAAAAGGGAAAAAAAGAAAAAAAAAGAAAGAAGGGGAAAATATACATATTTCCGTGTCACCCTTGTCACAGGTTTCCGGTCGACCCACGTGTCGACCTCAACCAGACTCCGACTACCGGCGCACCAGACTGGTGCGTAAAATGCAAGCCCCCCCCCTTTCTTTCTTCTCGCACTCTTTCACAGCATATGTTTTCTTCACATACACAATTTGACCGCTCACGAGGCGCTAGTGACTGTCACATACCTCTGTGCACTACACTCTGTTTTCGAAGAGCGATCCGAGATCCTTCACCACGCAGACAAGGTTGCCTAACATCCACCTCGCTGGCAGTGCGAGGGTTAGCAGACCGACCACACGTCAACTAACTACAGATCGTAGCATTCCTACTTAGTGTACCAGACATCACCTACCCGCCCCAGCACGCCCTGGGGGCTCTGGTTCATTAGTCTGTGCCGAGCACAGATGGCACCTGAGCTATCGGTTATCTAGCCAGTCACCTCCTGGCTCACCTCAGTTGCTACGCATTCTTTTGAGTTTTCCAAATTTCACTCTACAGCGCTCGTACGCAAACTAAACTGTCATCTACGCCTATCGCTCCTTGTCCTGTCCACCCTCCTTTCCTTCTTCCTCCCCGTTTTCTAAAATTCTTCTATCCCCTCCAACCTGGCATCTTATTCTAAAACATATGCATTCCCCTTCTCCTAGCCGACAACATGTCGCAGGCCGACATCGAAGACTTCGCCTCCGCCCCACCTTCACCCCTCGCGGGTACAGCGGACGTGTCAGGGAAATCCGTCCAACAACGCCAATCAGCGCCCAATGCGCACGCGCGGCGGAATGATGCTTCGGCGCGTGCGCGGGACGGCGCTTCTACGTTCTCGGGTGCGCGCGCCGACGCAGCGGCACGCGCGCATGCGCGGCGGCGCACCAATAGGAATCCAGGCGGGCCTATTTAAAGAGACCCAGTTGCACTGACAAGTTGCTGGTTTGTCAGCTTTCCTGTATACCCAAGACTCTGGAAAACTATCTTGAAAATCTCCTTGTGACCCGGACTGGCTTGATTCCTCTGATCTCTCTCCTGGACCTGACCCTCGGCTTGTTATACGGACTTCTGCCTTCTCCTGTGTTTGACCCTCGGCCTGTGACTCGGATCTGCTGCCTGTCTACAATCCTTGACCTCTTGCTTGTACCTTTTGGACTTCCGCGTTTCCTTTGAACTCCTGCCTGGTCCCCGGTATTCTCTGGACTTGTTACCTTTTAGTGTGCTAGACCCCCAGCCGGGACTGTTACCTTGCAATTGCAACCCGGACTCAACCTGCACCGGCTTCCATTATCTCCTGCTGTTGAACTTTACCAATCCGGCTAGTTCCTGCTTGAAGCCTGTTTCTTCAGTCTACTCAGCACTACCGGACCGTCTACAAGTACCCACCACCTGCCGGTAGCCGGTGCCGCTTCTCGCCATCCACTCCCTGTCTCAACTCCAGGGGGTGGAGTGCGTCAAGTCGCAAAGGTGAACCACTCTCGGCATCTCGGCCTCGGTAAGTACATACCCTTACAGTACAAACCAGCCAGATGTCTGAGGCCGACAGGGTGCGTTCACCGTTCGAGACCCTATGTCAGCAAGTCACCGCACTAACCGATGCGGTTCAGAAATTACAAGAAGGTTATGTCCAAATGGATGGCCGCTTTCAGCTACTTACTGGAGCTACAGGACCAGCATCACCAGCTGCTACCGTTGCCAATGTTGCCTCCACGTCTCAAGATCAGGCAAATCCCACCGTAGTAATGGCTACCCCTGAACCCAGGGTCCCCCTGCCTGAGCGATTTTCTGGCGTCCGTAAGAAATATCGGGCTTTCAAAAACGCATGTTCTCTTTACTTCGCCCTTCAACCCAGGACTTTCTATTCAGTAGTGGTAAAGGTGGGGTTCGTCATCTCCCTTCTAACCGACGAACCTCAGGCCTGGGCCCATGGCCTGATGGAGCAAAGCAGCCCCATACTAGATTCCGTGGACACCTTCTTCAAGAGTATGGCGCAGCTGTATGACGATCCTCAGCGATCAGCTACAGCTGAGTCTGTTCTCCACAGTTTAACCCAGGGGAGAAGGCCGGTGGAGGACTACATGTCAGAATTCCGGAAATGGTCAGCTGACACTGGCTGGAATGAGACGGCCCTTAAATACCAATATCGCCAAGGACTGTCTGAGGCTCTTAAAGACGAGCTGGCCAGGATTGGTGTTCCAACTACTCTGGAAGATTTGATCCAGTCTGTCACTCAGCTTGACAGACGCCTGCGGGAGCGGCGTTCTGAGCGTTTCCAGACTACCCGTCCAAACTGGACTTTGCCCCGATCAGCTTCTGCCTATCCACCCATCCAAGTTCCTACAGCATCTTCTCCTCCCGAGCCTGAACCCATGCAGCTTGGTCTGGTTCGTCCTCCCCTTTCTCCTGAGGAAAAGCAGCGCAGGCGTCAGGCCAATCTGTGTCTTTACTGCGGGGGTACTGGCCATTTCCTTCGGAGCTGCCCAGTGAGACCTAGTAAGTGTACCCTCAAAGACACTTTGAACTACCAAGTTTCTGGCTTACCACAGACTTATGTTGTTCTTTCTATTTCTCTACAGCTACCAACAGGAGCAACCCGCCTACCGGCGATTATTGATTCAGGAGCCTGCAGCTGCTTTCTGGACTCTTCACTTGCTTCCCAACTTCACTTTCCTCTGCAAACCAAGGACCGTTATCTTCAGGTTCGTCTGGCGGATGGATCCCTGCCTCGTTCAGGGGTAATTACGCAAGAAACAAAACCCGTCCTTGCTATCACGGATTCAGGCCACCAAGAATACCTTCGATTTGACCTCATCCCATCTCCCATGTTTCCCATCATCCTGGGCCTCCCCTGGTTACAAGCACATGAGCCTCATATAAACTGGGCCAAAAGGGAAGTTAACTTCACTTCTTCGTATTGTTCCCAACACTGTCTTTCCGCACTTCCAACTGTCTGTGCTACTTTAACCCCTCAACCGGATAACCTACCACATGTTCCATCAGCATACTTAGAATTCCAGGACGTCTTCGACAAACAGCAGGCCGACCGCCTACCTCCACATCGTCCCTACGATTGTCCCATTGACCTTCTGCCTGGCTCCAAAATTCCATTCGGCCGCATCTTTCCCTTGTCCGAATCTGAGTTGAAGGCCCTCAAGTCTTACATTGAGGAAAATCTGGAAAAGAAATTCATTCGCCCCTCTTCTTCCCCAGCCGGTGCCGGAATCTTTTTCGTTGAAAAGAAAGACGGGACTCTGAGGCCCTGCATCGACTATAGGGAATTAAATAAAATTACTATTAAAAATAGATACCCGCTCCCTCTCATCCCGGAGTTGTTCCAACGATTCCGATCAGCTCGGATCTTCTCTAAACTGGACCTTCGAGGGGCCTACAACCTCATCCGGATCAGGGCTGGAGACGAATGGAAGACGGCTTTTAGATCTAGGTTCGGTCATTTTGAATACTTGGTCATGCCATTCGGGCTTTGCAACGCCCCAGCTACTTTCCAGCACCTGGTCAATGACATTTTCCGTGAACACCTGGACGACTTCCTAGTAGTCTACTTAGACGATATTCTTATTTTTTCCTCCTCCCTTGAACTGCACCGAATCCATGTCATCAAGGTCCTCACTATTCTCCGAGAACATAGACTTTACCTCAAGGCCGAGAAATGTGACTTTGAGAAAACCACTGTGCAATTTTTGGGATTTATTATTTCTACCAATGGGGTCGCAATGGACCCGCAGAAAGTCAAAGCTATCCAGGAATGGCCAGCCCCAACAGACAAGAAAGGGGTACAACGGTTTATAGGTTTCGCCAACTTCTACAGGAGGTTTATTGTGGGGTTCTCTTCTATTGTGGCACCTATAACCCAACTGACACGCCAGGGCTACCGCTTTCACTGGTCACCGGAAGCTCAGGATGCCTTCGATAAACTAAAAAATGCATTCACATCGGCACCTGTATTGAAGCATCCAGATCCGCTACTGCCGTTTACTCTGGAAGTAGATGCTTCAGAGTCAGCCACTGGGGCCATCCTCTCTCAACGGCAGGGCCCCAAATCCCTTCTTCATCCAGTAGCCTTTGCCTCTCGTAAACTAACTTCTCCGGAACGTAATTATGACGTCGGAGACCGGGAACTATTAGCTATCAAATTCGCCCTGGAAGAATGGCGATACCTTCTGGAGGGAGCCCCTCACCCTGTCATGATATTCACGGATCATAAGAATCTAGAATATCTGAGAACAGCAAAACGTCTTCGACCCAGACAAGCCCGATGGGCCCTCTTCTTCACCAGGTTTAACTTTCATATCTCTTATAGGCCCGGTTCCAAGAACGTGAAGGCGGATGCACTCTCTAGGATGTTTCCCGAGACCCCTCAAGCAGAGGAACCAAGTACCATCCTATCAGCACAAAACTTTCTGCTCATCCCACAGGCTGATCTACTAACCTCCATAAAAGCCGCCTCTAAGCATTGTCCTGACCAAGTAACCTCTTCCCTAGAGAAGCATAATGACTTGCTCTGGTCCCAAGGTAAAGTCTTCGTCCCTCTGGAAACAAGGCAACTGATTCTGAAAACTTTCCACGACCACAAACTAGCTGGTCACTTTGGAACCAAAAAAACCATGGAACTAATCTCTCGCTCCTTCTGGTGGCCTGGTTGGAGACAAGATTGCAAGTCCTATGTTGCCTCCTGTACCCGTTGCCAACGGTATAAGGGACCCAAAACCAAGAGTTGGGGACTACTCAAACCTTTGCCTATCCCTGAACGTCCGTGGGCAGATGTGTCCATGGACTTCATTGTAGATCTACCGCCCTCTGGAGGTTTTACCACGATTCTGGTCGTAATTGACCGCCTCTCCAAAATGGCACACTTCGTGCCCATGATCGGTACCCCCTCTGCTGCAGATACAGCCAAAGCCTTCTTTCAGGAGATAATCAGGCTCCATGGGGTGCCTAAGAGCATCACCTCTGACAGAGGCGTTCAATTCACGTCAAAATTCTGGAAGGAACTTTGCAAATCTTTAGAAGTCAAGATTTGCCTATCATCGGCATATCACCCCCAGAGCAACGGACAGACAGAGAGAACCAATCAAACCCTAGAACAATATCTCCGTTGTTTTTGCTCAGCCTCACAAGACGATTGGTCCTCCCTATTATCCTACGCTGAATTTGCATATAACAACTCGGTGCATTCAGCCACCAGTCAAACTCCTTTTTGGGCCAACTTTGGCTTCTATCCTTCCTTCCTCCCTGATGACATTCCGGAGAGCTCTGTTCCTGCTGTTCAAGATCGGATAGCCTTTGTTCAATCTAATTTTCTGAGACTCCAGGAAATGATGCAAAACGCCCAGGAGTCTTACAAGAGACACTACGACAAGGGTAGGAAGGAAAATCCAGTCTTCAAAGTTGGGGAGGAAGTATGGCTCTCCGCCACCAACCTCAAATTGCCGATCCCTTCACGGAAATTGGGACCAAGATTTATAGGCCCTTTTAAAATCAAGCGAGTAATCAACCCTGTGGCCTTTGAATTGGCACTGCCCGACTCCTACAAGATACACCCGGTCTTCCACACGTCTCTGTTGAAACCAGTAGTCTCCAGCTCCTTCCCAGGAAGGGATGAGCCACCTCCTCCACCTGTGGAGGTTGATGGTGAAAATGAGTACGTGGTGGAATCTATCTTGGGCTGCAGGAAAAGAGGCAGGCAGTTACAGTATTTAATCAAATGGAAGGGGTATCCCCCAGAGGACAACTCTTGGGAACCATCTAGGAACCTACATGCTCCCCGCCTAATTAGAGTCTTTCACCAGGAACATCCCGAGTTGATGTCTAGTCTGGGCGTCCGGAGTCCGCCCCTAGGAGGGGGGCACTGTCAGGGAAATCCGTCCAACAACGCCAATCAGCGCCCAATGCGCACGCGCGGCGGAATGATGCTTCGGCGCATGCACGTGCGCGGGACGGCGCTTCTACGTTCTCGGGTGCGTGCGCCGTCGCAGCGGCGCGCGCGCATGCGCGGCGGCGCACCAATAGGAATCCAGGCGGGCCTATTTAAAGAGACCCAGTTGCACTGACAAGTTGCTGGTTTGTCAGCTTTCCTGTATACCCAAGACTCTGGAAAACTATCTTGAAAATCTCCTTGTGACCCGGACTGGCTTGATTCCTCTGATCTCTCTCCTGGACCTGACCCTCGGCTTGTTATACGGACTTCTGCCTTCTCCTGTGTTTGACCCTCGGCCTGTGACTCGGATCTGCTGCCTGTCTACAATCCTTGACCTCTTGCTTGTACCTTTTGGACTTCCGCGTTTCCTTTGAACTCCTGCCTGGTCCCCGGTATTCTCTGGACTTGTTACCTTTTACTGTGCTAGACCCCCAGCCGGGACTGTTACCTTGCAATTGCAACCCGGACTCAACCTGCACCGGCTTCCATTATCTCCTGCTGTTGAACTTTACCAATCCGGCTAGTTCCTGCTTGAAGCCTGTTTCTTCAGTCTACTCAGCACTACCGGACCGTCTACAAGTACCCACCACCTGCCGGTAGCCGGTGCCGCTTCTCGCCATCCACTCCCTGTCTCAACTCCAGGGGGTGGAGTGCGTCAAGTCGCAAAGGTGAACCACTCTCGGCATCTCGGCCTCGGTAAGTACATACCCTTACAGGACGGCTCTATGCAGTCCCTCAGGGCTTGGACTATCCCCAGGCTTACGGGCGAACTACGCCGTAGGGACATCCCCTACCCTGCCACTGCCAGGAAAGCCAAGCTGTTTCGGCTGCTGTTCCCACCACCAGCGGCAGCTCCACCAGATTCCCAAGCGTCTCTGCATTCAATATCTACCGCCATCACCCAGCTCCACGACTTAGTGGCTTCGCTAGCTACCTCAGTCACTGACGTCCAGGTTAGAGTTGGGGTCCTGGAAACACGTCCAGCTTCACCACCAGCAGCTCTAGTCTCCACGGCCGTCACCGTACCCCCACCTTCAGGTACGCCCGACGGTAGCACCACCATCTTCCCTTCCCACCTTGTCCCAGCGGGCATCAGGAAGGACATCCTGGACGGCAAGGACGTGAACTTAGTGTCCTTGCTTATCTCCATACAGGACATGGCGGAGAATAAATCATATTCCTGGGGGGACGTCTCTGTTGTCCTAAAGGCCAAAGATCCCAGGCTCAAGCTCTCGGTCACCGAGTTTGTGTTAGCCTTCGGGATGTTCAGAGATGTGTTATGCTCGGCCAACCCCAACAGGAGGGAAGAACTCGATCTGTACCTCCACGCAGTAGTCGATCTAGGCCATAAATACGGTGGGTGCTCCTTTTACGACTACCACCGCTCCTTTTCAGCAAGAGCCGCAGCCAGATTGTCTCAGTTCCAGCTCAGCACTAACTGGAGCACCATAGACACTGAACTGTTCTGTCGCCACTTCGCCGGCCTTCGCTCCCCACTCTGCACCATCTGCCAATCTGCCTCCCACACGGCGAATTGGTGCTCCGAGTTGAGCGGTATACGTCGTACCAGCTTCCCTTCCACCTCCAATGCACCTCATAATACACCATCAGCCACTCAGTCATCCCAGGCTGAAAGGCTAGGACGTCCGATACGAGCATTGGGGGGCGCACCCATATGCAACAACTTCAATTTTAAGGGCTGCTTTTACCCCCACTGCAGACTTCTGCACATCTGCCTCCTGTGCCAGAAGGCTCATCCAAAGAGTGCCTGCAGCATCAAACAGCTGGGTCCATCCTGACTAGGCCGCGTGCACGTCGGGTGGCTCGGCTTCTACCTTTCCTCTCACCCAACCCTGTCCCTAGCAGCCTTCCTAGTGCAAGGGTTCACTTCTGGGTTCCACACCGGACTCATCGCACTACCCGACTCCACGTACGAGTGCAAAAACCTGCTTTCGGCAGCCACCGACGAGGCTGCCATCTCTACACTACTACAGGTCTAGTTGGACCGGGGGTATATGATTGGCCCCTTTTCTCAGTCACCCTTTACCGTCTGGAGAGTCAGCCCTATTGGACTTGTCAAGGGCAAGTTCTCTAATAAACTTCGAGTAATCTATGATTTGTCCGCGCCTCAATACTCCAACGTACCCAGTTTAAACTCCCTCATACCATCAGAGGAGTTCTCCCTCAAATATTCCTCCGTTGATTTAGCTATCCAGTCTATCATAAAAACAGGGGTTGGGGCCTGGCTATCGAAAGCTGACATCTCAGATGCCTTTAAGTTACTGCCCATAGAGCCAAACCTTTGGAGGTGGCACGGGGTTAAATGGAAAGGCCTGTACTACTTTGCAACCAAGCTGACCTTCGGCTCCAAAAGTAGCCCCTGGCTCTTTGACACCTTTGCTCAATCGCTATCCTGGATACTCTCACACCATGCACACTGTCAGAAGGTGATCCATTACTTAGACGACTTTCTACTTATCGAGACACCTAGCAGGCCCCCAGTAGACCTAGAAAATCTGAGAGAGGTCTTTAAAAACCTCAACGTACCTATAGCCGAGAAGAAAGTAGAAGGCCCGGCACAGCTCATCACTTTTCTGGGAGTCAATCTAGATACTCGCGCCATGCAGGCCAGCCTACCTCTTGATAAGTTGACCCGCATCAGAGCAGTCGTTCACACCTTTACCATCTCACGAGTGTGCACCAAGAGGCAGTTGCAATCCCTGCTGGGCATGCTCAATTTCGCAATGAGGATCATCCGCCTCTTAGTGTTTCTATCCCTGGCACAAGACCCCGACCAAGTCGTCAAGCTAGACGCAGCCGCCATAGCAGATCTGGACATGTGGGATCAGTTCCTCGAGAACTGGAATGGTAGATCCATGTTCATTCCTTCAGCATCCCCTTCCTCTCCACAAGTAATCATCGACGCAGCAGCTTCCACAGGCTTCGCTGCAATTTTTGGCCATCATTGGTTCGCGGGGTCATGGCCGTCGGAAATACTCACCATTCCCGGGTTCAGTCAGTCCTCCTCCCTGTTCGAGATCTACCCCATAGTCGCTGCAGCTCGAGTATTGGGCAGCACCTGGGTGGGACAGACCGTCACCTTCTTCACAGATAATCAGGCCACAGCCGCTGTCATCAATAAAGGCAGGTCCAAATCGTTGGCCATCATGTCCTTCCAACGCAGGCTGGTGCTACTTTCCCTTCAACACCAATTCAATGTCCTCTGTGTCCACATCCCCGGTTATTGCAATACCTCGGCCGACGCACTGTCACGCTTTAATTATGCCACCTTCTTTTCGCAGGAGCCCGGAGCCGACCCGGCCATGTCACACGTCCCACATTGGTCGCAACTAACCCTGGATTGAGTCAGCACCTCCAGTGCGCTACCTCCCTCATCAACGCGTCCTTGTCTCCCAATACGCTAAAAGCCTATCGCTCTGCCTGGAAGATCTACAACAGATTCCTAGCCGCTAACCCCGGTGCGCTCTCAGGAAACCTCAGCCATATCTTGGCCTTCATTTCTCACTGTCACTCCCAACTCAAGCTGTCACACAATACTATCAGATTGTACTTGGCCGGTATCCAGCATTTCACGTCCCTGCAAGACCCGACCACACCTTCCTTGTTCGGCACCCATGCGGTCAAAGCCACACTACGCGGCATCCACAAGCAGCAACCACACTCCTGTGTCAGGCGCCTACCAGTGACCAGCTTCATATTCCGAGGCATGTCCGCAATCCTGTCACGTGCTCCCTTCGGTGTACGGCTGAGCCTGGTTATCCAGGCGGCCATATACCTAGCCTTCTATGGCTTCCTCCAGCCCAGTGAGTTTACCGTCACCAGCCCTAACTGCTAAGTACTACGCAGGCACCACCTGACTCGCCACCAGGGACACTACGTCCTGCACCTAACGGTGTCTAAAACTCTACAAACTGGTCCCGGTGTTGACATTAAGCTTTTCCAGACGCACAATGCCTGGTGCCCTGTGGACGTTTTTAGATCGTCTAGTAACCCTACTGTCCGACCTACCCGCGGACAGCCCGCTTCTGCCTTTCCCTACTGAACCCCTGAGCGGGAACCAGTTCATTAGCCATGTCAGGACACTTCTGAGCTCCTTGGGCCTCGACCCCAAACGATACTCAGGACATTCCTTCCGTATAGGAGCAGCCTCCGCAGCGTCACGGAACGGAGCCCCGGACCATGTCATCAAGACGATGGGTCGATGGAAGTCCACGTGTTTCGCCCGATACATCCCTGATCCTCAGACGAAAATATCACGAGCCTTCAACAGTCTCGCTTTGTAGTCATTACCTAACATAATAAAACAATTCCTCCTTAACCTCATGTGACTTTTGGCCCCTTTTTTTGGCATACCGTACAGCAGGCCAGGCCACACTCCAGGTCTTATTTGTGTTGTTAGTCTTGTGACGTGTTTATGTGATCCATATCTCTTCAGACAGAGGGCTACGACCATAAATAGGAAGGCCAGTATGCTGGCCTGAAATTATGGGAGGAGTTCGAGGGGTAGTTAAACAAGACCATCCACGATGGTCAGTGTCGGCTCTAGTGCGCGGTACCCACCCACCCATACCCCCTTTTTAGGGCACTCCTCTACAAACAATTCTCAACAGAATTATTCATTACTTCTATCTTAGGTATGGCCCCTTCTTTTGGCATACCATACAGCAGGCCAGGCCACACTCCAGGTCTTATTTGTGTTGTTAGTCTTGTGACATGTTTATGTGATCCATATCTCTTTAGACAGAGGGCTACAACCATAAATATATATATAATGTGACAGCAGGCAGGTAAAATCACCAGGTTGCATCCAGGATGGAAGATATATTTGTCCTAGATTCAGGCTTTATGCCGATTTATACCACTAGGGGGAGTGATGGGAGTCTTGTAGGGGAAGAGTTAATGAGCCCAGCTGAAGTAAGTGGGCTCATTAGGGCCTCTACAAGAACTCCCAGCAGGCTAAGGGAGATGCTCCAACCTGGAACCAGATCTGTGTGGATAGTCTGGGTAGTGTGATCTCTGTGCGGTGAGCCAAAGCCTGTGTGGTTAGTGCTAAGAACTTCTAAAAGCAGGGAGCTAGGGACTGGGACAGCACAAGGCTGTACCCAGTTGTTAGTTAGGGACACCAACGTGTGTAGTGAGCGGTCAAGGTTTTTGCTGTATTTTTTTTGTCTGTATATAGTTCAAATAAAACCACACCCTTTTGTTTTCTCCTACCACTGTCTGCTGTGCCTGTTTTTGTGTGGTGAACCCATCCAGGGGGTCACACACACCCTCTGCTGAGTTAACCCCCTCACAGTTGGTGGAGAACCAGTGGCAGTTTTTTTTTAAAGGCCAGCATGGAGGAGATACTGAAACAGCTGGCTCTAGCAAATGCCAATCAGCAGCAGACAAATGCAGTTTTGCAAAAGAGCCTTGTAGCTCAACAACAGAGCTTTGCATCCCAGCAGCAAGCTCATCAACAGAGCCTTGCAGCCCAGCAGCAGACAAATGCAACTTTGCAACAGAGTCTGGAAGCTCAGCAACAAGCCCAGCAGCAATCTGAGGCCCGCTTCATAGACCTGTTGCAGAAGCAAGAGCAGAGACTACAACAACAATTGGAAACAGTAATGCAGCAACGTCCGCAGACCAGTGAGGCAAGTAGTTCCACTAATACTGCGTCCTTTGGGGTGAGTCGTTTATTGACAAAAATGACTGGAGAGTATGATCCAGAGGTGTTTTTGACCACATTTGAAAGGACTGCTGAAAGAGAAAAGTGGCCTAAGGAGCAGTGGGCTGGACTGGTGGCTCCTCTGTTAACTGGTGAATCACAGAAAGCATACTATGACCTAGAGCCTGACCAAGCAAAAGACTATGTGATGCTAAAAACTGAAATATTGGCACGGCTGGGTGTCACCCTGGCTGTCCGGGCTCAGCGTGTGCATAACTGGACTTTCCGTCTTGGAAAACCCCCCAGGTCTCAAATGTATGATCTCATTCACCTGAGCTACAGCCAGAGACTTTGTCCGCACCAAAGATTGTGGAACGTGTTGTGATGGATCGTTTCTTGAGAGCTCTTCCTACTGCCATCCAAAAATGGGTAAGCCATGGAGACCCAGAAACGGCCGATAATCTTGTGGATCGTGTAGAGAAGTACTTGGCTACAGAGAACCTGACTGCCTCTTCCAGAGACTCACGGACTTTCCACCCTAAGACCAGACCATCCCCAGTGGCGGGTAAGATGATTCCAAGGGGTGAGCGTGGAGAGAGTGAGAGGGTGGGAGTTCTACCTAAGGTCTGGCGAGAACATCCTGGGAAGTCAGGGGCTCAAGAGGCAGCAAAAAGGATTGTTTGCTAACGCTGCCGGCAAGAGGGACATATTGCAGCAAATTGCCCGGTTGTGGATGAACCCATGCAATGTGACTTTCTAAGGGACAGACGTCAGTCGCTGTTTGCGACAGTCATATGCACTGCCATTCGGGGAACTGAGAAACATTTATGCAAAATGTGTATTAATGGTAGAAATGTTGTTGTGTTGCTGGATTCAGGTAGCCTGGTGACACTGATAAAGGCTGAATTAGTAACTACAGAGGTCTCTGGGAATAACAAGGTAGCTGTTATTTGTGTGCATGGGGACACCCGAGAATATCCGGTGACTACAGTGTGTTTTGAGACCCCCAAAGGTACCCTCTCTCATCAGGTGGGGTTAGTGTCTCACTTGCCTCATGATGCCATTGTGGGAAGGGATTTTCCAAAGTTCTGGGAACTATGGGATTATCCTGAGCCCCCCACTGGTGCCCCTATGTACCAGGAATGTGATAGCCAGAATTCCTCTGAGAGTGGTGAGGACTCTCCAGAATTCCCCTGGTCGGTATTGGCCGGGGAGACTCGAAACTAGGGAGGAGCCAACATCCTCAGACGAAAACATGCCGTCTGTGGAGTTTTCTGATCTCGAGGTTCACAAGGAAAATTTTGCCACAGAACAGTTAAAAGACCCCACCCTAATAAAGGCACGGGAAAACGTAGTGGAAATAGATGTCGAGTTAGTGAACCCAGATGAGACCTACACTTACCCATACTTCATCGTGGAAAAGGACCTACTGTATCGGGTGGCTAAAAGGGCAGAAGAAACCATTGAGCAGCTTGTGGTGCCCAAACCTTACAGGAAGTTGGTGTTAGCGTTGGCCCATGGGCACATTCTTGGAGGTCATCTGGGGACAGAGAAAACCCGAGAGAGTATTGCAGAGATTCTATTGGCCTGGGGTTATGAAGGAAACAGAAAATTATTGTTCCTCCTGCCCTGTGTGTCAGAGGTCGGCACCGATGCCACACTTCCGTAACCCGCTGGTACCTCTTCCCATCATTGAGGTTCCCTTTGAGAGGATCGCAATGGATTTGGTAGGTCCGATAATGAAGTCCGCTAGGGGGCATCAGTACATTTTGGTTATATTGGACTATGCCACCCGTTATCTGGAAGCGATTCCTCTCCGAAATACCTCGGCCAAAACCATAGCCAAAGAGCTATCTCTTGTTTTTAGCCGTGTGGGTATTTGTAAGGAGCTGCTTACGGACCAAGGTACACCCTTTATGTCCCGGGTTATGAAAGAGCTGTGCAAGTTGTTCAAAGTGACACAATTGCGTACATCTGTGTATCACCCCCAAACAGATGGGTTGGTTGAAAGATTCAGCAAAACTCTAAAACAAATGTTAAAGAAGGTGGTGGATAAAGATGGAAAGGATTGGGACTGTCTAATTCCCTATTTAATGTTTGCCATTAGGGAGGTACCCCAATCCTCTACGGGTTTCTCACCCTTTGAGTTACTCTATGGGAGACACCCAAGAGGGCTGTTGGATATCGCCAAGGAAACTTGGGAAAGTGAGAGTTCTCCCCACAGGAGTGTGATTGAGCATGTCGCCTTGATGCAAGATAGAATTGCACAGGTAATGCCAATCGTAAAGGAGCATTTGGCCCAAGCGCAGTTGGCACAGCAGAGAGTGTACAACCGTGGGGCCAAGACCTGTACCTTTTCCCCGGGGGATAAGGTATTGGTACTTGTCCCTACGGTTGAAAGCAAATTCCGTGCTAAATGGCAAGGCCCCTACGAGATAATGGAAAAAGTGACCAAAGTGAATTACAAGGTCAGACAACCAGGAAGGCGAAAGCCCGAACAGATCTATCACATTAATCTGTTGAAAGCCTGGAGGGATAGGAAATCCCTAGTCGCAGAAACGTTGTCACCAGCTCAGTCTGATTGCGTGATTCCTGAGGTTGGAATAGCTGTCACCTTGTCAAACCCCCAACAACAGGAGGTTAAGGAGTTTGTGCTTCGCAACAAGGAGGTTTTCTCTGAGCTGCCGGAACAAACGTCTGGGGTAGAGCATGATATTATTACCCCGCCCGGTGAAAGGGTGAAGCTAAAACCCTATCGCAGGGATATGCAATTAGCGGACCTCCAGCTGTTGCCAAACTACAAGTCCCATGAGGCATAGCGAGACTCTGACAGCAGCAAGCATGACACCCAGAGGCAGAGGCATGATGGGACTTGTAGTTTTGCAACAGCTGGAGGTCCGCTAATTGCATATCCCTGCCCTATCGGATCCCGGAGACCCGACGGGAGGCAATACGTGAGGAAGTACAGAAAATGCTTAAGTTAGGGGTGATAGAGGAATCCCAAAGTGATTGGGACTTGACCATAGTGTTAGTGCCTAAACCGGATGGGAGCTGGCGATTTTGTAACGATTTTCGACAACTGAACAAAGTTACAAAATTTGACACCTACCCCATGCCACGTATAGATGAGTTGGTTGACCGGTTGGGAACAGCCCGATCCATGACAACTCTTGAACTTTTTGGGGAATTGTTGACTTCCATTGGGTCAGCTATGTGTTGGGTTTACTGCGATGCAAGGTTTTTAATTTTTTACTTTTGTCTTTAGTCGAACTTGGTGGACATGTGCCATTTTTTAGCTTGACTAACTACTGTATATACTCGAGTATAAGCCGAAGCACCTAATTTTACCACAAAAAACTGGGAAAACGTATTGACTCGAGTATAAGCCTAGGGTGTCCATCTGCATGCCTCACTTTGCCTCACTGTGTCCATGCCTCACTGTGCCCATGCCTCACTGTGCCCATGCTTCACTATGCCTCACTGTGCCCATGCCTCACTGTGTCCATGACTAGACTGACGTTTAACATGGGAGTCTATGGAAGGTGTGCCTGGGTTTGAAAAATCGGTGCTCCCCAGCCGTAGGTCCCCCAGACAACAAACTTTGCACACTTGTAGAGGCTACATGTGTGCCAAGTTCCGGGACCAGGGAACCTACGGTCGGCCAGTACCGGGTCCCCGAAATCTGGGAGATCAGGCGCAAAAAGGTGACTCGAGTATAAGCCGAGGGGCATTTTCAGCACAAAAAAATGTGCTGAAAAACTCGGCTTATACTCGAGTAT
Organism: Rana muscosa; assembly: GCA_029206835.1. NCBI lineage: Eukaryota > Metazoa > Chordata > Amphibia > Anura > Ranidae > Rana > Rana muscosa. Next base: position 125,087,938 of record CM055126.1, on the reverse strand, counting down.
ATACGGTACATACACAGTGGTATGGTATTTATAATCAGTTAGAAGCATATATGCTTGTGTTTATTAAACCAGAGAGATCATTCTCATGACTCTAACGCTATCACGTGAATAATGAGAATGAAATAGCTCATTAATAGAAAAGTTGTCTTATAGAATCTTGTGACAGGATCACAAGGCCAGTATTTTTTGAAAATAACAACTATTGTGAAGAACTCTACATAGAACTATTAATGTGCAATGATGACAAAATAGGAGAGGACATTTATTAAAGGTCTTAAACACAACAAGATTATGACTGCTTGTTTCCAACTTGTAGTTCTGATGCCGTGTACTAGTGATGAGCCGAACACCCCCGGGTTCGGTTCGCACCAGAACCCGCGAACGGACCGAAAGTTCGAACGAACATTAGAACCCTATTAAATACAATGGATGCGAACGTTCGAATTCTAAAGTGCTAATTATAACAACTATTATGCATGTTATTGTCCTAAAAAGGGTTTGGGAACCCGGGTTCTGCACCAGGGGACATGTATCAATGCAAAAAGAAGTTTTAAAAACGGTCGTTTTTCGGGAGCAGTCATTTTAATGATGCATAAAGTGAAAAAAAAAAGTCAAATATTCCTTTAAATATCGTACCTGGGGGGTGTCTAAAGTATGCCTGTGAAGTGCCACGTGTTTCCCGTGTTTAGAACTGTCCCTGCACAAAATAACATTTCTAAAGGGAAAAAAGTCATTTAAAACTGCTTGCGGCTTTAATGCAATGTCTGGTCCCGGTAATATGGATGAAAATCTTTAGGAAAAATGGCATAGCTACCCCATCAACACCCCCCCCCCTACCCCAGCCCATTACCAGCCCCTTTGGGTCTTGTATGGATATTAAGGGGAACCCCGCACATAAAATAAAAAAGGCCCTATATACTCTGAACAGCCGTATACAGGCGGTGCATACAAGACAGGGACTGTAGGTTTGTTCTTATGTAGAATGTGTTTGTAATTTTGAACAGGTACATTGTTGAAGTGTAGCTCCAGCCCAAAAATCTATTTTTAAACTTTTTGGGAAACATAGGTAAGGGTTATCACCCCTGTAACATTTGTTTTGCTGTCTGTGCCCCTGTTCAGAACATTTCACCTCACTTTCCGTCCCAATGACAACTGTTTTTGAAATGTGGTGTTTTTCTTGAAACAAGGATTGCTGATAAAGCATCAGTACAGATGAGACCCCTTTCTCCCATATTTATTCTTACAGGAGAGAATTTTCCTTTCTAGGGGTAGATTTCCTCTCACTTCCTGTTGTCTTCTTTCGTTTGCAAGTAGGAGTCGTTTGTAAGTTGGATGTTTGAAAGTAGGGACCTGCCGTATATACTCTGCAGAAATAGGCCCCTTAGTTGTTGGTGTTGGCACAACACTGTAAGCACTCAGTTACTCTTGGTTGGTGCTGGAACGCCCTGCTGTCAACTATTATATCAGGAATTTTAATTACATATAATTGTTGAACAGTGGTAGTAAAAATTGGGGCTTTGATGGTGGTGCTGGTGCCACAACACTGTAAGCCCTGACAGTTACTCTTGGTGGGTGCAGCAATGGGCCCTGCTGTGAATTATTAGATCAAGAATTGTAATTACATGCCCCTTTTGAACAGGGGCTGAAAAATTGGGCCTTTCGTGGTGGTGGTGGTGGTGGTGGTGGTGGTGGCGTTGCCACAAGACTGTAAGCCCTCAGAGTTACTCTTGGTGGGTGCAGCAATGGACCCTGCTGTGAATTATTAGATCAAGAATTGTAATTGCATGCCCCTGTTGAACAGGGGCTGAAAAATTGGGCCTTAGGCACTGGTGGCACAACACTACAACCCCTCACAGATACTGTACTTGGAGCACAGCAATGAGCCCTGTTGCAAAGTATTGCTTCAAAAATTGTAATGACACGCCCCTGTTAAACAGGGGCTGAAAAATTGGGCCTTAGGCACTGGTGCCACAACACTCCAACCCCTCACAGATACTGTACTTGGAGCACAGCAATGAGCCCTATGGCAAATTATTGCTAAAAAAATTGTAATTACACGCCCCTGTAAAACAGGGGCTGAAAAATTGGGCCTTAGCCACTGGTGGCGGCACCCATAAACAAAAATGATCTTCCAAGCTATCATCATCAATCGTATCATTGAGGACTCGGAGGAGGAGGATAGCCAGTCAACATAACAGCACAGGCACTCAGCATCAGCATCAGTCTTGAAGGGATGTGACATGTTAAAATCAATTAGTCTGTTATATCAGCATCAGGTGTGTGGTAGCTGGTGGTGATCCAAGACTGGTTCATCTTGATGAAAGTCAGTCGATCAACCGAGTCGGTGGACAGGCGCACCCTGTGATCCGTGACAAATCCTCCAGCAGCACTGAATGTGCGTTCCGAAAGAACGCTGGATGCAGGACAGGCCAGTAGCTCAATTGCATACTGTGCAAGCTCTGGCCAGTGATCCATCCTCAAGACCCAGTAAGCCAGAGGATTTTCGGTGGGGAAGGTGTCCAAGTCTGACCTTGCCCCTAGATATTCCTGCACCATGTTTATCAGACGCTGGCGATGGTTGCTGGAACCGATCATACTTTGGGGCTGCGGACTAAAGAATTGTCTGAACGCATCGGTCAGACGGCCACCTTCCCCACCGCTCCTTCTTTGACTGGCCGAAGCCTCAGCAACTCGTTGTCCAGGACCAGGAGTTTGTAACCTCCCAGTCTCTGGGAACGCGTTGCACAGACCTTTCTGCAAGGCCTCCCGGAGTTGTCTCATCCTCTGCTCCCTCTGCGACGGTAACATAAGGTCCGCAACCTTACCCTTGTACCGTGGATCAAGGAGAGTGGCCAGCCAGTAATGGTCCCTCTCCTTGATCCGAAGAATACGAGGATCCTTCCGCAGACTTTGCAGGATCAGGGAGGCCATGCAGCGTAGGTTTGCTGAGGCATTCGCTCCGGAGTCCTCTGGGTCACTAAGGACGACATGATCCGCAGCCACCTCCTCCCAGCCACGTACAAGTCCACTGGTTTCTTGGGACTGTAAATCATCCCTAAAAGACTGCTGCTGATGATGCTGAGTGCCAGCCTCCACCTCCATGCTGACACAATCCTCCTCCTCCTCCTCTTCCTGTGCGATGGGTGGGACAGAAGGAACACTGTCTGGGTAAAGGGGGCCTTGAGAGGCAAGGAAGTCCTCCTCTTCCTGCCTCTGTTCTGCCTCAAGTGCCCTGTCCATTATTCCACGCAGCGTGTGCTCCAACAGGTGGACAAGAGGTACAGTGTCACTGATGCATGCACTGTCACTGCTCACCATCCTCGTGGCCTCCTCAAATGGTGCCAGGACAGTGCATGCATCCCTGATCATGCCCCACTGGCGTGGAGAAAAAAAACCAAGCTCCCCTGACCCTGTCCTGGTGCCGTAGTCGCACAGGTACTCATTGATGGCCCTCTGCTGCGTGTGCAGCCGCTGCAGCATGGCCAACGTTGAGTTCCACCTGGTGGGCATGTCACATATAAGGCGGTTCTTGGGCAGGTTCAACTCCTTTTGCAGCTCAGCCAGGCGAGCACTGGCATTATAAGATCTGCGGAAATGCACACAGACTTTCCTGGCCTGCCTCAGGACATCCTGTAAGCCCGGGTACCTGCCCAAGAACCGCTGCACCACCAGGTTAAGGACGTGAGCCACACAGGGCACATGGGTCAGTTGTCCCTGTCGGAGGGCGGAGAGGAGGTTGGTGCCATTGTCGCAAACCACCATTCCTGGCTTAAGCTGGCGTGGCGTCAACCACCTCTCGGCCTGGCCCTGCAGAGCAGACAGGACCTCTGCCCCAGTGTGGCTTCTGTCCCCCAAACACACCAGCGCAAGCACGGCATGGCATCTTTTTGCCTGCGTACTTGCGTAGCCCCGTGAACGGCTACGGAGCACCGCTGGTTCATAGGACAAACCACAGGAAGAGGCCATGGAGGAAGAAGAAGAGGAGGGGGTGGAGGAGAGAGGTGTGTCACAACCAGTAGTAGCATTTTGGAGGCGTGGCGGTGGGACAACCTCCAACACTACTGCACCTTGTCCTGCATCCTTCCCAGCTGCCAAAAGAGTGACCCAATGGGCCGTGAAAGAAAGGTAACGTCCCTGTCCATGCCTGCTGGACCATGAGTCAGCGGTAATATGCACCTTACCGCTGACCGCCCTGTCCAGCGAGGCCAAGACATTGCCTTCCACATGCCGGTAGAGAGCCGGAATAGCCTTCCGTGAGAAAAAGTGGCGTTTGGGAACCTGCCACTGAGGAACCGCACATTGCACAAACTCACGGAAGGGGGCCGAGTCTACCAACTGAAAAGGCAGCAGTTGAAGCGCTAGCAATTTAGCCAAGCTAGCATTCAACCGCTGGGCATGTGGATGGCTGGGAGTGAACTTCTTTCGACGGTCCAGCAGCTGGGGCAGGGAAATTTGCCTGCTAGAATCGGACGTCGGTGTACTGCTAGCAGAGTGGCCGCAAGTACTTGGCTGTGACACACCTAATTCTACACCTTCATTCCTCTCAGTGCATGTTTCAGAGAGGACTGAAGTTATAGTGGGGTTGGAGATCCCAGCTGATGCGGTGCAAGGAGAGGTCCGCTTTGTTCTTTGGTGTGGGTCTTTGAGGTAGGCTTGCCAACGAGCTGCATGGCAGGTCAACATATGTCTGGTCAGGCATGTGGTACCCAAGCGGCTGATGTTTTGGCCACGCGATATACGCTTGAGACATATGTTGCAAACAGCAGCTGTGCGATCTGATGCACTAGCCTCAAAAAAGGCCCACACCAAAGAACTTTTTGAATGACGGGCAGAGGCAGCGCCCTGCACAGGCGGAGCTCTGCGGTGTGATTCCGTCAGTGTACTGCCCTTACGCTGGCCACCAAAGGGCATCCTGCCTCGTTGGAGATGTGCCTCCTCCTCATCCTCCTCCTCCTCCTCTCTCCTATTAGGCACCCACGTGGAGTCAGTGACCTCATCATCACCTCCCTCCTCATCACTGGAGCCAATCTGGCAGTATGCTGCAGCTGCTGGAACATGACTGCCAGATTGGTGTCCTTCTTGAGCATCCCCTCTGTCTGCTCTCACGCTACTGCCTTCCTCTAGCTGGGTTTCATCATCAGACCCTTCGAAACGCTGGGCATCCTCCTGGAGCATGTACCCAACACTGTGCTGAAACAGTTCGGGGGACTCCTCAGGAGGAGGACATGGTGGGTCTAGGGAAGGAGTGACTGATGATGAGTCTGACATTGATACCAGGGAAGAGGACGCTTTGGCAGCTGCTTTTCCAGTACCCTGAGCCTGGGTGAGAGAGGATGAGGAGGAGGAGGAGGGCTTGGTCATCCACTCTACCAAGTCTTCGGCATGATGTGGCTCAACATGTCCAGCTGCCGAAAAGAAGGACAAGCGTGTCCCATGGCCATGTGCTGATGACAATGCACCGCGTCCACGACCAGCACTGTTGCCCCCAGACACAGAGCCTGCTTGCCCTCTTTTATTGCCTCCTGACTGTCTGCCTCTCCTTGTTTGCCTTCCAGACATTCTAATAGATGGCCTGCAGGGAGATGGGAAAAAAGCAATAAGGGCTACCTTCAGGTGTCCTTCTCTGTCCCTTGAAACAAGGACTTTGACAGTGAAAGAAACTGACACTCTCCCTACCTACAGTTTTCTGTCCCTAGAAAAAATGTTTTTTTTAAGCACAATTTAGCACAAGGAGAATTCACTCACTGTCCTTCCAGGTCCCTGGAAACAAGGACTTTGACAGTGAAAGAAACTGACACTCTCCCTACCTACAGTTTTCTGTCCCTAGAAAAAATGTTTTTTTTAAGCACAATTTAGCACAAGGAGAATTCACTCACTGTCCTTCCAGGTCCCTGGAAACAAGGACTTTGACAGTGAAAGAAACTGACACTCTCCCTACCTACAGTTTTCTGTCCCTAGAAAAAATGTTTTTTTTAAGCACAATTTAGCACAAGGAGAATTCACTCACTGTCCTTCCAGGTCCCTGGAAACAAGGACTTTGACAGTGAAAGAAACTGACACTCTCCCTACCTACAGTTTTCTGTCCCTAGAAAAAATGTTTTTTTTAAGCACAATTTAGCACAAGGAGAATTCACTCACTGTCCTTCCAGGTCCCTGGAAACAAGGACTTTGACAGTGAAAGAAACTGACACTCTCCCTACCTACAGTTTTCTGTCCCTAGAAAAAATGTTTTTTTTAAGCACAATTTAGCACAAGGAGAATTCACTCACTGTCCTTCCAGGTCCCTGGAAACAAGGACTTTGACAGTGAAAGAAACTGACACTCTCCCTACCTACAGTTTTCTGTCCCTAGAAAAAATGTTTTTTTTAAGCACAATTTAGCACAAGGAGAATTCACTCACTGTCCTTCCAGGTCCCTGGAAACAAGGACTTTGACAGTGAAAGAAACTGACACTCTCCCTACCTACAGTTTTCTGTCCCTAGAAAAAATGTTTTTTTTAAGCACAATTTAGCACAAGGAGAATTCACTCACTGTCCTTCCAGGTCCCTGGAAACAAGGACTTTGACAGTGAAAGAAACTGACACTCTCCCTACCTACAGTTTTCTGTCCCTAGAAAAAATGTTTTTTTTAAGCACAATTTAGCACAAGGAGAATTCACTCACTGTCCTTCCAGGTCCCTGGAAACAAGGACTTTGACAGTGAAAGAAACTGACACTCTCCCTACCTACAGTTTTCTGTCCCTAGAAAAAATGTTTTTTTTAAGCACAATTTAGCACAAGGAGAATTCACTCACTGTCCTTCCAGGTCCCTGGAAACAAGGACTTTGACAGTGAAAGAAACTGACACTCTCCCTACCTACAGTTTTCTGTCCCTAGAAAAAATGTTTTTTTTAAGCACAATTTAGCACAAGGAGAATTCACTCACTGTCCTTCCAGGTCCCTGGAAACAAGGACTTTGACAGTGAAAGAAACTGACACTCTCCCTACCTACAGTTTTCTGTCCCTAGAAAAAATGTTTTTTTTAAGCACAATTTAGCACAAGGAGAATTCACTCACTGTCCTTCCAGGTCCCTGGAAACAAGGACTTTGACAGTGAAAGAAACTGACACTCTCCCTACCTACAGTTTTCTGTCCCTAGAAAAAATGTTTTTTTTAAGCACAATTTAGCACAAGGAGAATTCACTCACTGTCCTTCCAGGTCCCTGGAAACAAGGACTTTGACAGTGAAAGAAACTGACACTCTCCCTACCTACAGTTTTCTGTCCCTAGAAAAAATGTTTTTTTTAAGCACAATATAGCACAAGCACAAAACACACTGACACTCTCCCTACCTATCCTTCTCTTTCCCTAAACTAAAGGAATCCAGGTTAAGCAAGAAAGAAATAAAAGTCACTGTCCCTGCCTATGCTGCTCTATCCCTGCTCCGGAACACACTACACTAGGCCGCCGTGCTGGCGGCCTTTTATAGTGTGGGGCGTGTACTAAACACCCTCAGCAATAATTGGCCACAGGCATCCTGCCTGTGGCCAATCATTGCTCTCCTCGCTGCCGGCGCTGTGATTGGCCAAGCATGCGGGGTCACAGTGCATGCTTGGCCAATCACAGCGCCTGGATGACACTGCGATGGCGTAGTGCATTGTGGGCCGTTCGCGTCACTCGAATTTGGCGCGAACGGCCCAAATCGTTCGATCTTCGTCGAACGATCGAACAGCCGATGTTCGAGTCGAACGTATGTTCGACTCGAACACGAAGCTCATCCCTACCGTGTACACACGACCGTTTTTAATGACGAGAAAAATGTCATTTTTTAAAATGGTCATTAAAAATGATCGTGTGTAGGCTTCAGAGCATTTTTCATTACGTGAAAAACGGCCATGAAAAAATTGGAACATGCTCTAATTTTTCACGTAGTTTTTTACATTGTCGTTTTTCTCGTCATGAATAACGGCCGCGTGTGGGCTTTAACGACGTGAAAAAAAATGCGCATGCTCAGAATCAAGTATGAGACGGGAGCGCTCGTTCTGGTAAAACTAGCGTTCGTAATGGAGATAGCACATTCGTCACGCTGTAACGTAAATCGTCGCTCAACAAACTTTACTAACATGAAGGGTGGCGCCATCCGAATGGAACTTCCCCTTTATAGTGCCGTCGTACGTGTTGTACGTCACCGCGCTTTACTCAAGCATTTTTTTCCACGATAGTGTGTAGGCAAGGCAGGCTTGAGAAGAATCACATAGAGAAAATGTATGTTTTTTTCAATGACATTAAAAACGGTTGTGTGTATGCGGCATTAGAGTATATCCTGGTAGCTTAATCAGGATCGGCTTAGCCAATGTCCCACCACTGCTTGTATAGCACTAGTTAGAACTGTTAAAACTAGTGCATAAAAAAGAACTGGCCCCAGGCATACTTTAAGGTGGTGTAGATGAATGCTGGAAATTCTATTCAGGATAACGAAGTGTCCTGAATCCCCAGTAATACCTTCCTGCCCTGTCTGTCTGCTTACCTGGTCTATGTGTTAGCCTTGGGCCTGCACTCTCACACCTGCATGGAAGTAATCTTCCCTCAGCGTGGCTTCACCCTAGCCTCTACAGCATTTATATAGCATTTATATGCAATTAGTGGACCTCCAGCTGTTGCAAAACTACAAGTCCCATCATGCCTCTGCCTCTGGGTGTCATTCTTGTGGCTGTCAGAGTCTTGCTATGCCTCATGGGACTTGTAGTTCTGCAACAGCTGAAGGTCCATTAATTGCATATCCCTGCTCTACAGGATACACCATTTAACATTGTGCTATCCAAGCCTGCCTTGCCCGAGCAATATTGTGCGTTTGGTTTCCTGTCTTCTGCTTGCTGTGTGCTCTACGTCTGTTCCTGTTACCAATCTTGGCTTGTTCTTTGACTATCCCTGCCTGTTTGTTACCCTGACCTTTGGCGTGTTCAATGTTTATCCTTGTCTGCTAGTTGCCCCGACCTTTGACTTATCTCCTGACTATCCCTTGTTGACCTGGGCTGCTGCTTCCTCTCTATTCTCCTGTAGCTTACTGTGAGCGTGAGCTGGGAGACCCTGGGGGCCGTGACCTGGAGCCAGTTGCAGCGCAGTTCATCCTCAACACTAGAGGCTCTGGTGAACACCTGCTGGCTCTTAGACTCCACACCCTGGCTAATCTTAAGCTTTAGCTCTCAGTGGGATCCGTGTTGGTGCTCCAGTGGACCTGCTTTTCTGAACCACCCAGAGTTCCATCTGCAGCAGTCAGCCATAGGGTCCACTACCTTAGCGGTGCACTCCTGACCCCAACGGTGTGCATCTGTCACCTGGCCTCAGGTGACCTTACACTAAGTAACTAAATTATTGTATTACATTGTAAACAACTGTTTTAATACAAAATAAATTTATAAAAAAATATACCCTCACTCCTTTTTTTTTTTTTTTTTTTTACAATCCCACACTTTTCCTTTAAAAAACTAGAAGAAATATTTAGGAGGAATTGAACTCTAAAAACTTGGATGAGAAAAAAAAAGTCAGGCAGAGGGCAAAGGAGAAGTCAGCAGCATTACATCTGGTCTTCCTACAGCTGACCTTTCCCCGATACATATTTATCCTTGCATTGTTCCACACTGTCTCTGTGTGGAGGTAGCCATCTAGGCAGAGGCAGGGCTTGGCTTCCTCATGTCAGAGCCTGCAGAAAGGAGAACAGTTAGCAGAACAGTACCGACATCACCAAACCTCACTCCAAATCTTCTCACACTGAAGATAACAGCTAAGAGGCTGTAAGCACACTCCAATATCAGGACAAGCTCTGTTATTTTTTTAGGAGGAATTAGAAAGGTACAGTATCCAGGGTACTGCTCAGGCACAAATAAGATTTTTAAATATTCGCTATAACACAGATCTTCACTTGAGTTCAGTTCCACTTTAACGTGTTAATAAAGTATTGGCCATTCATGTATACATTGATGTTGTGTGTGAAAAACATTTATGTTGATTTATTTGGTTATAAAAGAAAAATTTGCGCTAGGTGCAAATTATTAAAGTGCAATAAATGAATAAATCCCTAAAGGAAAACCTGCTGCTAAACACCAAAAAAAACCTGATATAAGGTACAACAATATAAATATACAAAAAGGTGTAGCGCTGGATGAGCAAAACTGTGTATGGCTATACAGTGAAAAAAATATATAATATAAGAAAAAGTATCAAAAACATGAGTGAATACTACAAATAAACAATTTAAAGTTCATGTGTGTCAGTGAAAAATATATGAAATCTTCTCCTCTATTTGAAGATGATAAGAGTTCTACAGAGTGCAGGTATCCGATAAAAATCATAGGCAAAATGCTCCAACACTTAGTAAAGATCCCGCCACCAAGGTGAAGAATGAAGGCTTACCAGACATCCTGCGACCGCCCTTCTCAGGGGGGTCAAAACAGGCTCAGTAGAGTGATGTTTTACTCCATGGAAGGCAGGATGATTCTGCAGGAACGCTTCATCCACAATGGGAGAGTCTCCAGAGACGTTGATTGAACACCTGGCCAGAACTGGGAGTAGACACACTCTTTGCAGATCAGAGTGGATGTTCCTCAGTAAGTAGGATAAAATCCAAAAGAGAAAGAAAAACTTTCCATAGTGTAGCGTTCATCCATAAAAAAGGGGTTTATTTTCACAAAGTATGCGATACAGAACTTCAAAGTAACAAGTCCTGAGATATTAAAATGCTGGTTAAAAACTCCTTGCAAGGAATAAAAAGCTCCGTATTCTGTCAATCAAACGACCGTTCGCGCGTGCGCAATGCATGTGACACGTGCATGCATTGCGCACGCGCGAACGGTCGTTTGATTGACAGAATAAGGAGCTTTTTATTCCTTGCAAGGAGTTTTTAACCAGCATTTTAATATCTCAGGACTTGTTACTTTGAAGTTCTGTATCGCATACTTTGTGAAAATAAACCCCTTTTTTATGGATGAACGCTACACTATGGAAAGTTTTTCTTTCTCTTTTGGATTTTATCCTACTTACTGAGGAACATCCACTCTGATCTGCAAAGAGTGTGTCTACTCCCAGTTCTGGCCAGGTGTTCAATCAACGTCTCTGGAGACTCTCCCATTGTGGATGAAGCGTTCCTGCAGAATCATCCTGCCTTCCATGGAGTAAAACATCACTCTACTGAGCCTGTTTTGACCCCCCTGAGAAGGGCGGTCGCAGGCTGTCTGGTAAGCCTTCATTCTTCACCTTGGTGGCGGGATCTTTACTAAGTGTTGGAGCATTTTGCCTATGATTTTTATCGGATACCTGCACTCTGTAGAACTCTTATCATCTTCAAATAGAGGAGAAGATTTCATATATTTTTCACTGACACACATGAACTTTAAATTGTTTATTTGTAGTATTCACTCATATTTTTGATACTTTTTCTTATATTATATATTTTTTTCACTGTATAGCCATACACAGTTTTGCTCATCCAGCGCTACACCTTTTTGTATATTTATGTTGATTTATTTGTATGCATAATAATTACCGGTAGTTTGTATCTTTTAGAGGTTTGGACTACAGTATCATGTACAATACATGTACAAAAATTGTACAATAATGTTCAACTGTATGGATTTATATAAAATCATATACAATCCAATATGATGCTGTATACAATTTTATGAGCCTGGAAAATGTTTTAAAAAAATCTATGCCTTTTTAAAAGAAATCTACATAGAGTGAAATATAGTTATTACCTTTTTACCTAAAAGTCCTAATTGCATGGATATCTCAGACCTCAAAATATTCCGAGCCATCAAATAGTAACAAGCATGTAGCAAGTAAAGTCAGAGAAAGTCTATTACAGCATATATTGTATATCTGAGGATCTGGAACATATTCTGTATATGTTCCAGTCAGATCATTGACTCAAAGTATGAAAGCCCTAGAATAAAGAGGTCAACAATATTAGTCTACATCTTTTCTTAGTTTGCCTCAATGTACAGGGCATTTTCATCCCCTTCTTGCCCAGGCCAATTTTCAGCTTTCAGCACTGTCACGCTTTGAATGACAATTGCGCGGTCTTGCGACATAGCTCCTAAACAAAATTTACGCCCTTTTTTTCCCCACAAATAGAGCTTTCTTTTGGTGGTATTTTTTTTTTTTTTTTGAAAATTTTTATTTATAGCTTTTGACAAAACAAACAGACCCAATGGGCCAAACACAAACTAAATACAAATCTTCAGCATTGGCTCCCTCTCCCTCCCTCCAGACCCCCACCCATCAACAGGATTAAAACAGTTATCAAGTCACTTTAACTCAATCACAGTCATATGTTGTTTGGAAATGTCACATAATCACAACCATAATCAACTCTTACTGCAAGTGCATTTAGAATGGGTGCCCCTCAATCCGCCACCGTAAGTTCACTATTCATCCAACCACCCCATACTTTATCCTTTTGGTGGTATTTGATCATCTCTGCGGTTTTTATTTTTTGCGCTATAAACAAAAAAAGACTGACAATTTTGAAAAAAAAAACTATATTTTTTACTTCTTGCTATAATAAATATCCCAATTTAAAAAAAAAAAAAAAATTCTCAGTTTAGGCCGATACGTATTCTACATATTTTTGGTAATAAGCGTTTTATTGATTGGTTTGCGCAAAAGTTATAGCGCCTACAAAATAGGGGATAGATTTATGACATTTTTTTTTTTTACTAGTAATGGCGGCGATCTGCGATTTTTTTTGTCAGGACTGCGATATTGTGGCGGACAGATCGGACACTTTTGACACTATTTTGGGACCATTGACATTTATACAGCGAACAGTGCTATAAATATTCACTGATTACTGTATAAATGTGACTGGCAGGGAAGGGGTTAACACTAGGGGCCGATCAAGGGGTTAATGTGTTCCCTAGGGAGTGATTCTTACTGTGGGGGGAGGGGACTGACAGGGGGAGGTGACCGATGGTGTGTCCCTATGTACAAGGGACACACCATCGGTCTCCTCTCTCTGGCTCTGTGACGAGCAATCGCGGTTGCCCGGGGGACATCGCGGCCGGCGAATGTGCGCTCCACACTGCGGGAATCCCAGGACGTCATATGACGGCCGCCTGGAGGGACGAAAGGTTCCTGCGGCCGTCATTTGACTATGGGCTGGGCGGGACGCGGTTAAGTAGGATTGTTCATGTAGCGTACCCCACGTAGGAGACGCTGGTGAATAGGGATCCCCACCCTGCACAGCCAGGCACACTAAATATTCAACAGTATGCCAGAGTCATGAAACAGTCCAGTGCTTGTTTTAATGTTTTATTGAGGGTTTAAACTTGGATAGAGAATAGGGAAATTATGGGATGCCCACTTGACTTGGAACAACAACTTCAGGGACAACTTCTCTATATACAGTCTATATACACCCCTCTCTCTTCTTCCAGCGCTCAAGTGCTTGCAGAGAAAGAACACAGACTCAGCTGGACACTTTTAGTAAACCTAACAAAAGAGGCACTGGTAAGATCTTGTTGCAAAAGCCATTTACAGGCCCTTGGGTTGTGTAGCAAAAGACAATCTCCAGCTTCCATTCCTGTGGCTACTGATCCCAGCACCACCTCCTTAGGCACTGCCAGCCTACCTGGCTGCAGCTGCCCTTTTCAATAGCCATCCTGGCTACTTCCTACAGTCCTCCCAGACTGTCACACTCACCAGCCACCCGGCAGACTTCTGGAGATCTCCTGGACGTGCTAGCTGGCTCCTGCTGTCCTCACTCTGGCTCCCGTGCCTCCTGTAGAGGACTCCTCCAACACCCGAGCCCAAGGCCCGAGGTCACCAGACTAGGGGGTTACCCTCAAGGGACACAACAGCCTCTTCAGCACTCCCTCTCAATCTTCCACTCAACTTCCCTGGGTGGCATGACCCTGAGTACTTAAAAGGTGCCCCCCTGCCAACCCATTTGCTGGGGATTGGCTTGGGCTCTCCTCAATACTCCAGGCAGCTCCTCCTAGCCTCCCTCCCATTCTTCTGGAGGCTTCAAGGTTCCAGCAAGTAGGGGGAGGTACCAGAGGTGCTGCCGGATGAGTCATCCAGCCTCCCTGAGTCACTCACCTTGACCACAGATTTAAATCCAGCCTGGTTCGCAGCCAGGCTGAATTTTCCTACACTACAGCTGCAACTTTGTACAATCTAGCACTCTACACTAGATGGTGCTACATACAATAAGACACTTTGTGCATTTTCTTCACCATTGGGTTTAATGCTGAGTAAATCAATGCTGAATTTTAATCAGTCTTACTTTAAAATATTTAAACATATTATTTTTTTATGTGCTAGGTGCAATAGGAAAATGCTGTACTCAATCATCCAAATACAAGAAGTTACAAATAATATTTTAGATAAAAAGGTGTGAAAACTCCTATATTACTATACCCACAACCGGGGCCGAGACGAGGGGTGGGCTGGAGGGGCAGCTGCCCTGGGCACTGTGGTATCGTGTAAGGTGGGGGGGCACCGCAAGGAGATTGAGGGAGGAGGGGATTTGTGTTGGGAGGAGGAATCTGGGGGGTAGCAGGGGGTAATAATTGTTCAAGGAGGGGACATTTGTTGGTGTGTGTAAGGAGTGGTGATTCAGGTGTGAGTTGTGTTGAGAGGGGGTTTGGAGAAGAGTATTTGTGCCAGGAGAGTTGATTTGGGGGGATTTGTGCTAGAAGAGGTGATATGGTAGAGGAGTGAGGGGATTTGTTTTTTTTTTGGGGGGGGGATGATTTGTGCTAGTAGGGATGATTGGGGTGCTTGTGCAAGGAGGGGGATCGGTGGGATATTTATGTGTAGCGGGTACTTACTTTCCCGCAGTAATTTTTTAATTTTTCGGTGACACCAGTGGTGTGTCTCCGGCGGTCCACTGGGTGGCGCTGTCACTATGGGCCGACGGATGGATACCGCTGTGTGCTGAGCTTACTTTTGTCCTCTCTGGGCAGCGGTATGGTGGGGCGGGGAACCCGCCGTGCTTGCTGGGAGAGGGGATAAAAGGGCCGGCCATCTTGGTCACGGGGAGTTGGTCCCTGGCACCTTTAGCCTGCGGACGGAGTTCGTGTTTGTCCTCCTAGGCGGACTAGGCCTAGAGGACCACCAGAGATCGTGTTCCACCCTTGGCACCTTTAGCCTGGGGTGAGGTACTCGGACGGCGGTCCGGAGCTCAGTGCCCAACACTGAGTTCCGTGAGGGAAGGATCCTAAGGTACTCCAGAGATGGATGCCTGAATCCGAGGTGGGCGTAATGGACCGGGAAGAGCTCCTCATCTGAAGACCCGGTGCAGCATACTGCCGGTGACGGGTGAGCTTCTTGTCGGAGACCATCCGGAAGGTGAATTTCCCTCGTGCGGAGACCATAACCCACTCTTTGGAGGAGAGTGGAGGATCGAACTTGTGTCTGGGCCTATTCATACACACACCTCCTTTTCTGTTCTATAGCCAAGGGAGTCCATGTTATGTTCTAAATAAAGGAGTGTTGGACTTTAACGGTGTGTGGCTCAAGTTCCTGGCAGACGAGGTTCTCGGAGACTCTTGGAGGGAGGATCTGATGCACAACACAGGCCCAAAGGTAAAGGAAGGCATTGCTGATACCACTTTTACACCTGTGGTGGAAGCCAGGCGTAGCACACCCTCTCCCTCCCCTATCATACCCCTAGACCAGAGACATTGCGAGCAGAACTTTAATAGAGGGGACGGGAAGAGGGGAGGAACTGCCCGCTACACGTGGGGGCTCGTCCGGGATATGTGTTGTGCATCACTTGGTAGAAGGTGTCTGCCGGACAGAGTTAAACGAATAGGCCAAAGTGCAGCCCTGCTCGAAAGTCGTGGACATGACGTCAAAAGGGGAAAGGCCCGCGCAGGAAGAGTGGTGAAAGGGGGAAAACCCAGCCGTGTGACGGACTACACGTGGGGGTTTTTAATTGCACTGCGCCACCAGACACAACCCCCACCGCTTAGTTCGTGGGCGTGTCTCAACCAAGCAAAGTGGAAAAGACCGCGAACTGGAGCAAAAGGGGAGGAGTCCAATACGTGTGACGGACTACACGTGGGACATTGGTGCGAAAACTCTGCAGTGTGAGATGGAACAGCAACAGGTCGCCATGTTTGGACCCGCCTCATGGATTCCGGTTCACCCAGCGACTACAACATTGACTGCTGCTGCTCCGATAACGGATACGGGGATCCAACTGAAGCCGAGGGGTCGATTCGCCCTATACTCATGTATGGACGTTGAGGCCCTGGGTATGATTTGCCCCGGGTGTTCGGGACTGGTGTGCCTGTTGAAGCCGTTCGGACGTTGTGAGGCCTGTGGGGAGTTCACGTTTGAAGTGGATCCGGAGGTTGAGAGGCCGAAGACCATCTATCCAGGCTGGGATTCAGGTACCGCCACTCAGAAGGGAGGAATCGCGGCTGTGAGAGTCACCCCCTGCGCACACTGCAACGACCGTGGAGGAGGTCGTGAAACCTCAACGGGAGAAATCCGAGGATGCTGACTCGGTCACCACTGTCTCACAGCGTCTGCCACAGAAGAAAAGAACCAAGAACCAGCGTGGTAGCCCCGACCAGCGGTGGTGGTGGACCGTCTCGCCTGCTTACGCCAGACCCAGAGAGATCCGTTGACGGGAGTTCCGGACGCCCCAGAAAAGGTCAAGGTAAGCCGTCAGAGAAGACTTGGTATGATGGAGGAGGTGTCGAGAAGGCATGGCCTAGCAAGTCCCCGGAGTGTGAATGTTCTGTTTCCACACAGGGCTACATACCCGCGGAGGAGTGTGACACCTCCGACCTGGAATCTTTCTGATACGGGAGATGATGCCCTGATAGATGACTTGTTTGCCAAGAAGGGCTGGGACAAGATACCGCTTGCTTCATTCCTTGGAAGTGGGAATTCACCTATGTCCATAGGAGAGAGCACACCCAGGGTGGAGGCGTCAGCGTCTGAAGGAGAATCCCTTCCTCAACTTGTCCCTGCATCCCCGGCACCATCTGTATCTGATGCTGGGGTCAAGAGACTGTTGCTGCGGCCTCCAATGCCCAGAATGGCGGTGGTCATGGCACCTCGTCATCCAGACTCAGCTTTTTCCCCTTCACCAGGCAAAACAACTATCATGCCTCCTTTGGCAAGACTACAGCGTTTATTCAGTCAAAAGGTTGCAGCGGAGTACGGCTGGGAGTACCCCTACTTATCGAAGGACTTGCTATATGAGGTGGAAGTGTACCGGGAGCGCTAGTACAATGACTTTGTGTGGACCCACCTCAAAATTCCACACGCCCGCAGATACTTAACATGTTCTCCAAAGGCTTCACAACGCTTCAAAGACTGCAAGGCAGAATGGATGGTGGGAAGACACATCCACGCAGAAAAAGTAGTGAAGGCGAAGATGTAGAGTACCATCTAGAGACTATGGATCAGCACTTGAAGCCACTGATTCTGCCACATCCCCGTTTCTACCTTTAGGAGAGAAAGACTCCAATATTATCATGCTGCTGAACTTTCTGGGGAAATTGTGTTTCGTGTGCCCACAGAAAAAAAAAGGGACTGTTCCTGTTTGTTTCTATCTTCCTGCAAGGAGATCACAGACTCTGGGGTTGATAGGGTTAGAGAGAAAGGAGAAGAAGTTCCACGGGTGCAGTTACCGCGAGGCTGTCACCACCAGGTGGCAGTGTCGCGCAACGTTACAAACACTTTTCACGCATTCACTCTTTGGAGAAACAGGAATTTCTTTTAGGAGAAATTTCTTTTCCTCATACACACGGATACATGTGTCAGGGTTTTACATGTTAAATTTTATTTCTTTTCCCTCTACAGGAGGACATCCCAGCGAGATTACATACTCTGAGGAGGTCTTTAGTTAGGTGGGGAGGGAAAAGTAAAATGTTGAAATGTGATTTCCATGTTGAATGTGTTGTCTTTCACTCCTCTTTTATTACAGGGGCTCAGACACAACTTCTTCGTTAGGGGAGTTTCCAAAAAGTCTTGTTTTTCAATTGTTAGTGGTTTCTGGACTGGATCATGTCAGTTGTTGAGGATGTGGTTTACTCCAAACACTGGGGACCAGTGTCAAATAACAGGGGGGAGTATGTAGCGGGTACTTACTTTCCTGCAGTAATTTTTGAATTTTTCGGTGACCCCAGTGGTGTGTCTCTGGCGGTCCATTGGGTGGCGCTGTCACTATGGGCCGACAGATGAATACCGCTGTGTGGTGGGGCGGGGAACCCGCCATGCTTGCTGGGAGAGGGGATAAAAGGGCCGGCCATCTTGGCCACCTTTAGCCTGCAGACGGAGTTCGTGTTTGTCCTCTAGGCGGACTAGGCCTAGAGGACCACCGGAGATCGTGTTCCACCCTTGGCACCTTTAGCCTGGGGTAAGGTACTCGGATGGCGGTCCGGAGCTCAGTGCCCAACACTGAGTTCCGCGAGGGAAGGATCCTAAGGTACTCCGGAGATGGATGCCTGAATCCGAGGTGGGCGTAATGGACCGGGAAGAGCTCCTCATCTGAAGACCCGGTGCAGCATACTGTCGGTGACAGGTGAGCCTCTTGTCGGAGACCGTCCGGAAGGTGACCATAACCCACTCTTTGGAGGAGAGTGGAGAATCGAACTTGTTTCTGGGCCTATTCGTACACACACCTCCTTTTCTGTTCTATAGCCAAGGGAGTCCATGTTATGTTCTAAATAAAGGAGTGTTGGACTTTAACGGTGTGTGGCTCAAGTTCCTGGCAGACGAGGTTCTCGGAGACTCTTGGAGGGAGGATCTGATGCACAACACAGGCCCGAAGGTAAAGGAAGGCATTGCTGATACCACTTTTACACCTGTGGTGGAAGCCAGGCGTAGCGCACCCTCTCCCTCCCCTATCATACCCCTAGACCAGAGACATTGCGAGCAGAACTTTAATAGAGGGGACGGGGAGAGGGGAGGAACTGCCTGCTACATATGCTAGGAGGGGGATTTGGAGTAGAGGGGAGAGTGTATTGAGGGGTGGAGGATTGGTGCTAGGAGAGGGAATTGGTGGGATATTTATGCTAGGAGGGGGATTTGGAGTAGGGGGGCGGAGTTGTAATGGGTGGAGGGAGAATTAATGCTTAGGCAGTAATCATGCAGATGGATGCCCATTTTTTACTGACACATAATGCTCATATGTCTTTGGGGGGGGCAGTTTGGCATGTTCGCCCTGGGCTCTAGGTGACCTTGTCCCGGCACTTCCCACGACTACAAAAAGATGATATATCATCACCTATTTATATATGTGAAAGTGGTTTCTTTATAGATTAATCTGATCATATTATAATGTTGTTTACAGCTTTAAAAAATGTAATACATTTTTGTCCCATGATACCATGTAACAATGGTTACAAAAAACCACGGAGACCTACTCGTGACTTGTCTGACTATGACATTTAGGAAAGAGAAAAGATGCCTACAAAGTATTTCTGGTGAAGTTTCCCCTGCCACAGAGGAATTTTCTTCTTTGACAAATATGATTGTGTTACACGTTTTTCCTCTTTCCTTCCCAGTATAAGTTCTTGAAGCTGAAATGGAAATGTTTTATGAGAACAGTACATTCTGCCACGTTTAAAACGTGTTTGTCTTGTACAGTGCATACAAATTCTGTGTGAAACAAAACAGCATCTGCAAGATTTATGTCACTATTGATAAATCTCCACAAGTGTAATTTAGTCTGGTTTATGGACTCTGAAGAAAAAAATTTAAGGTCGGAAGTTCTAGCAAATATATTTAATTTATAAAAAAGACAGGACTCAGAATTTTGCCATGCAATGCCAGCATTAAAACGGAATGTAAAGCGGTAGTAAACCGCCATGTGTTTTTTTTTTTTTCATAAACCTACAAGGTAAAGTTATAATGTGCTAGTATGCATTGCATACTAGCACATTATGTGAAACTTACCTTAACCCCTTACGGACCGCCTGCCGTTAAAATACGGCGGCACTTTGAGGAGGGATATCGTTGTTATGCCAGCAGCTAACTGCCATAACCCGGTATCCTCTTCTTCAGCGGGCGGTCCGCTTTCAGATAAAAGTGTTCTCTGCAGCGGATTCACCACAAGATCACTTTTATCGGCAGCAGGAGAGGGCCCCCCCACCGTGCTCCGGTGCCCTCCGCCGCTTACTGGAGCCGGCGGCGGAGGCGATAGGGTCCTCTTCTGTGTTAGGTATGGAGCTGAGTGAGGGAAGATGGCCCCCACCCGACTCCATACCACTGCAGGGCGGAAGCGATGTCAAAAGTCACTTCCGCCCATAGCTCTTAAAGAGACATTTATTTTATTTTATTTTATTTTTCAAACAACATTTATTTATTTTTTATTGCATTTAAGTGTAAATATGAGATCTGAGGTCTTTTTGAACCCAGATCTCATATTTAAGAGGTCCTGCCATGCTTTTTTTCAATTACAAGGGATGGTTACATTCCTTGTAATAGGAATAAAAGTGACAGATTTTTTTTTTTTTTAAAACAGTGTAAAAAAATTAAATAAAAGCTAAAATAAATGAGAGAATAAAACAACATTTTAACGCGCCCCGTCACACCGAGCTCGCGTGCAGAAGCGAACGCATATGTGAGTATCGCCCGCAAAAGAAAACAGTGTTCAAACCACATATGTAAGGTATCACCGCGATGGTTAGAGCAAGAGCAATAATTATAGACCTAGACCTTCTCTGTAACTCAAACCTGCAACCTGTAGAATTTTTTTAAGTGTCAGATGCTATTCACGGCACAGGACTCTGAAGGAACGGGCATGCAGTGCCTTCAGAGCGCATGCGCCTTTGACCTCACTGGCCCATATACAAGTAAATATCTCCTAATCGGTGCTCGTTTAGGAGATATTTACTGTACCTACAGGTAAGCCTTATTATAAGCTTATAAATATAAACAGTGCAGCGCTAAATCATAAAAATACTAAATCATTGATGATAGTGAATCAAAAAATAAAGAAAAGTGTGAAAAAGTAAATAACACAATAAGAGAAATCTTATATAGCTCATATAGGCGAGTCCATAAACTTTGTGATTCCAAGTAGTGATGATCAATCACCCAAAAAACAGAGAGTCACCGATGTGAAAAACTTCTGCCACTAAATGTGATATAAGGAGGCTTACCGGAATGTATGGACCCTATTCAGCTTATACTAAATGGGTCAGACAGACAATGGTGTATCAACACCTAGGTAAAGATGGTTTGCTGCAATCTTCTCAAATAGATCTTATGATATTTAAGGGGGTTTCTCAACAGCCACCGAAACCGGTATAATAAGGCACTTCAGATTCAAAGCTGGAATCTTCTCATCAGTGAAAATTAATAACAGTACCCGCAAAATGGGCATGCAGTCCCTTTGACATAATGCTGTCATGATAAATTCTCAATAGGTTCAACAACCTTGTATAATTGACAATTAAACAGAACGTCTGTATTTCACACATCCAACCGTTACTATACTGCAGGTAAGTAAGTGGTTAACAATGTGAAATAAATTGGATGTTTGTTTTGTCACTAAGATTGGAACTATGCAAAAAGAAAAATATAATGCAAGATTGAATCTTTACAAAAAACATCTACCAGTTGTTGGTTAATGAGAATAAATCATAATTGCAGAATATTCAATACTTCAATATTTTTGAGAACAAAAAAGGATTTAAGATAAAATCAAAAATGACATAATTACCAATTCCAACATGTCTATTTCCTACTGGCAAGTGACCAGAGTTAAGATGGCTGCCGTGGCTTTCAGGTATCGGGTGTCTAGGAATCTTCATGAGTGTAAAAATATGTCTTCATGCATGGTGCATGGATGTCAGTCTGTCTGAGAGTGTGGATCTCCCAATGTGCCCCTTAGGGTGGGTCCCTGAGTATGTCTCCCCGTCTTGTGGGAGTGAGTCTTTTTTTCTAATTTTTCTTCCCTTAAATATTGTCTCTGGACAATAAGATTATAAAAATTATACTAAGTTTTGCCCAAGGGACGTGTGTCTTCAACTCATTGGTGGCTGCAGATATGGGAGTTACTGTCCAAAAGTGTCTTGTTTCTATAGGTTAACAACTTAATGATTAACTGTTCTCTGGACTTTGGGATCCTCAAGTAATATCACTTTAAACCACCGGGGCATCAACTCTTTAAGTTGATATATTCTATTTTCATAATGTGTTTAAGTTTATGTAATGTTGGGAAGACTATATATGGATATTTATCTTCTGGTAATCTGGTATACATAACATACTTCTAATATACTTTTTTATTCATTCACATAACATATATTTTTAGACAGAAATATAAAACAAACTATCTATAAGCTGTTTTTTCTAAACAGGGTACAGATTATATATCAATCAATATAACATTCAATATTTATCTATAATCCTTTATATTCTTATAATCACAATTTGACATTTTTCATACTGATAATTAACACTTTTTAAAACACTTCTATTTATAAAATCACACTGGTATTGAGAGAGACCTTGGACTTCAGTTGGAACCATCCGATTGGGATAAAATTTGGACCACAACAAAATCATCTTCACAAAATATAATAGCTTTAGAGACAAATTATAAAGTACTTTTGTGCTGGTACTTGGTTCCTGTCAGAATCGCGAAATATATTCCGCAATACTCCCCACTCTGCTTCCGTGGCTGTGGTGAACTAGGATCACACATACACATATTTTGGGAATGTCCGGTTACAAAATGTTTTTGGAAAGAGGTTTTTATTATCCTCTCTACCTTATTTAAAAAAACAATCAAACCTGACCCTTCAATTGCACTACTAAATATAAAACCGACTTCGATTTTCCACACTCAATTCAAACTCCTTCTACAAATCACTACTGCAGCAAAGCAGACAATCGTCAAAGCGTGAAAAACCCCAAAATTAATGATCTCAGAAGCCAAAACCAGAATAAACCAAGCCATGACCCACTCAAAAACGGAAGCCATTACCAATGATAATATTGGAAAATTTGAAAAAATCTGGAATCCTTGGGTGACTCATTTTTTCCCTCCCAACTTTGACATCACATTATTAAAACCTTGGTAATATAACTACTAACAGCTATTTAATATACTAATAACATAAGACTAACATAATAAGATATATAGAAAACTCAAGCTGCTCAACAATGTGTAAAAAATTGGTGATGAATAAATATGTGAGTGATCAAAATATCCAATCCTAAATCACCATGTGATGTCGCATCCAACGTGAAAAAAACACAATGAAAAAAAATTGTTGAGCTAATCAGAGACCCTGGCGGGGATGATAGCCATCTGTTTTGATTGATCTCTTTCAGGGATCGATATTTTCGGTAAGCGGCCTTTGAGAGCTAAGGTGGTGGATTATTTTCTATCATACCAGCACTTTTCTATGGTGTTTGAGTCTGAAGTCACATATCCATGCTGAGAAGATTGAACCCCTAAACTTCATTATCTTTTTCTGTGAACTATCTTTTATGCATGAACTGTCATTTGAGTGTTTTATTCATATCTGCCAAGGAAAAGAGTGTGGTATCATCTAAGAACTTTGTTTGGAAGCTCAACGATTTTTTTTCATTGTGTTTTTTCACGTTGGATGCGACATCACATGGTGATTTAGGATTGGATGTTTTGATCACTCACATATTTATTCATCACCAATTTTTTACACATTGTTACGCAGCTTGAGTTTTCTATATATTGTCACATTGTGTGTGTCTCACATTTGTAGTTGCAGCACGGGTATTAATTTACCAATTCACCCTTTTTTAGACAGCGCAGTATACCCATCCCATTAACATAATAAGATACCCCCGGGACCTTTTCGACCTTTTCTATCTTTTATATCTTATCTACCTACTATCTTTTGTTTTTTTCTCTTCTTCTTTTTACCATTTCATCTCTTCTATCTTTTCTCTTTAGTTCTTTTTTTGTTGTTTTTTCTTTCTTAGCATATATTGTTATTATATGCAAAAATGGTAGCAGCATTCCTTTTTTTTAATGTTTTTTGTATTTATCAGTATATTTCAGCTTTAGCGCTCCATTGAAACAATACAAACCTAATGTCTATATAATAAATCCCTGTTTATCTTCCTTATATATTACCCCAACATTATACGAGGTCTAGAAATTATGACCCTTCATTTTTTATTTATAAATCCTTATATTACCTTACATGTTATATATTATTACTAAATATGGTTTGTAATTACTAAATTCAACACTAAGCATATATTTTAGCAAGTCTCCAGATAATGGTCAACATATGTTAAACTCAAATTACTGTTTTTTTTTTCTCTTTTGTTGTTGTTGCCTTTTAAAAAACACTGGAGCTTGATATAAATATCTAATTTGTGTTCTCCTTAACTGCTACTATTTATATTGACTATGTTTACTGACAATATATGCTTGTAATTTTGAAAATTTAATAAAAAAATTTGACAAGAAAATCACACTGGTATCTATATTTATTTTTCTAACAAAATTCCTAGGTCAACATATACTAAGATCATACTTTTCCCTATGATCTAAGATGCCATTTGATAATCTAAACATACCTTTTCATTTATTCCATACACATATATATATATATATATATATATATATATATATATATACACACACGGGTATATAAGAAAAATTATACATGACTTGGTTTGTTTATGGTTTGTTACCATCATACTTTAGACCGCCTTCTCCTGCAGATAGGAGATTTGTTCAGCAGTATAAACAATTTCTTCTTCTCTGTTTACTAAAAATTCTCCCTTACAAAGGGTTTGTTTGCTCTAGTTTCAACTGTTATCTATCTGTAGAGTGTTTCCAATGGCAGGGTTGACTTCTTAAACATCTCTTATTTGTCCTGCGGAAAGTTATCATTGTTTTAAACTCTCAAACCAGGCTTGTAAATGTTAGAGATGGCTAATCCAATTGTTAATGTCTTGATTGAACACTTGGCAAACATGTGTTTTACTCTGTTATGCCCCGTACACACGATCGTTTTTCATGCCGTTAAAACTGCCATTTAAAAAAATGGCCCTGAAAAATGATCGTGTGTATGCTCCAGAGCATTTTTAACGACGTGAAAAACGGCCATTAAAAATTCCGGACATGCTCTCCTTTTTTCACGTCGTTTTTCATGTCGTTTTTTTTAACGACGTGAAAAACGATAGTGTGTATGCTTTCACGACGTGAAAAAAACGCGCATGCTCAGAAGCAACTATGAGACGGGAGCGCTCGTTTTGGTAAAGCTAATGTTGGAAATGGAGATGGCACATTCGTCACGGTGGAATTAATAGCATCGTTTTAATGCTGCGCATTCCGTTCTTCTTTTGATAATGCTTTAAGATTACCCTCTTTTGATAATGACATTGAGAGTTATGCCAAACTTGTTTCTAAAGTAATTCCAAATTGCTCTAATGATTGTAAAATATTATTTATAAGCCACACCTCCCTCCTAAATAATACTAATAATTATAAAATAATGTAATTCTCCTTTTTTCTTTAAATTATATTTTACTATTGTGTTTTTTTTTGTGGCCTTTTTTTTTATTATTTTGGCTTAAATTATTCTTGTGTAAAGTTACCACAACAACCTTCCAAATGTGTCTCATTTGGCCTCAGGGAGGTTTGTGTCCCCTGATAATAACAATAATATAATTTGAGATGTCCCTGCCTGCTCCCTAGCAAGCTCTCTTTTGAAATACAAATCACATAGTCAAGTTTTTTAAGGGCACTAAAAATTTTTTTATTTCAGAACATTAACAAATTAAAGTGGAAGGCAGCACTGGAGAGCCTGCTTGCATTTGTGCATCCCTTTGACCCCACAACAACCATCCAAGATGTCAAAACCAAAATAGAGATTAGATCCCCAAAAAAAAGGAGCCCAATCTTGTCTTGAGCTCCCAGAGGTCAGGAGCCACAGCAGATAAGTCCTATATGTCCCCAGTCTGTGGTACTACAGCAGGCATTATTTTCTCCTCTTCCTTGTAGCCTTCTCTCCAGCCTTCTCTGCAGCCTTGGTTGGTTTCTTCCTTGGAGGCTGGGGATCAGGAGGAGAGGTTGTGGCAGGAGGAGTAGTAGGAGGAGGAGGAGGAGGTGGAGGAGTAGGGACAACCTCCGTTATGTCCGTGTACCTAGTGAGTTCACCCAGCACGCCCTTATTGATGACTTTCAATAGCAGGGTCTCACTGTAAATTTTTTGCCGCAACTCCATTTGCCCTAGTTTGTGGGCGAGGACTGCGGCAAATCCCTCATCAACAGAGGGTGCCTCTCTGAGGGCCGCTGTTGCCTCTCTGAGGAAGGCCCTGGTTTCCTCCTCCACCTGCCTACCTCTCCTTGGCCCTTGTGGTTTAACTATCAGGGGAGGCATCTGGGCTCTTGTGCTGGGCCAAGCCTCCTCCTGGGTGCCACTGGGCCCAGCCTCCTCCTGGGTGCCACTGGGCCCTGCCTCCTCCTGATCCCCAACATCACCCTCTTCCTGGCTCTGCTCTGGCTGTAAAAAAAGAAAGGGACATTATTTATTTTGCCACATCATCATTCACAGACATTGTTCACCTCTAGACATTGTTGAAATCAATGCCAAAAGTTATGTCCTTTTCATTGATTACGCATCCTGGTTTTGTTGTCTTGTGCACATACAATTAGGCCACTACTGTATCTTGCTCTTCACAAACTTTATTGGTAGAAGTGTACATACCTTTAACAATACTAACATCTATTTAAATTCTACAATTTTGTAAGATATAAATATAGATATCAATACTTTACCTGGCTCCATATCTCCAAATCTGCCTCCTCAAGGCCCTGATCTTGATCCTCAGAGGAAGCCAGAGCAGGGTTGACAGGAAGGCTGGAGGACTGGCTGCAGGGAAGGCTGGAGGGTTGGGTACAAGGAAGGCTGGATTGACCTCGGGGGGGAAGGGTGGAGAGAGATTCCCGCACTTCCAGCTGGTCATCCAGAAAAGCAAGCTTACTGTAGTACCACAGACTGGGTTTATAAACCTTATCTGCTGGTGCACCTGACCTCTGGGACCTCAGGACCATAGTCCTCTGGGTCCTGTATGTCCCTCTGATGGTCGCAATTTTGGTTTTGACATCTTGGAGAGTTGTTCTGGGTATCTTTGTTTGCACAAATGCAAGAAGGCTCTCCAGTGCTGCTTTCCTGGCGTCTTTATTTTTATTAGCGCCACTTTTTGTTTGCCATAATATAGGGAGCTCTTGCCATTTGTCGATGAACTCCCCCATGAAGTCTGGGTTTTTAAAAGTATTCATGATATCTGTAAAAGCGAGAAACCAAAAAAAATATATATTTCAGGCAACATTCCTCAACTGTGCATTGTCTACATATTTTGAGCACACAAATCTCCTCGTCTGATGAACCTCAAAAAGTAAAATTGTTAGGTACCTTCGTCACGACGTTCGTTGCTAACTCCCTCTCCCGACAAATGAACGTATTTCCCAGACATGGATCTTCACTTGATATACACAGCGCATGCGTGAAACTCCGCACGCTTTCCCCACCCCTGACGTTCGATATTGTACTTTCCCCGCCCCTTCTCGCTCGTAGTGCTGAACAAAACATGGCGGAGACACAGGTGGCTGAGATTACCTCTACAGAGGATGAAATTCCAGAGGAGCCCAAATCAAGACCCAGGAGATATAAGGCATCCAACATGTCATTCGAGGAAATGGTGGAGATGGTCGCCATTTTAAAGAAGGAGGATTATGATGCCAAGCATGGTCCGTATAAAAGGCCTAATCTGGTCAAGTCCAGAATTATGGGCAAAGTGGTCAAAAGTCTTCACAAAAAATTCGGGGTGTGCAGAACGAAGGAACAGCTCAGAAAACGATGGTCAGATCTGAAGTTGCGGGAGGCCGACCAATATAAAAGAATCAAGAAAGTTATAGTAAAAAGTAAGTAATTTTTTTTTAGTTTCCATGGTACATATTATTTTCTTGTATTCTGTCGTGTATTTTTAACTTTCATATAGTACACTGAAAGATACCATCTTTCAGGTTCGTACGCACAGTAAACGGACGTATTAAACCTCTTTCTCCGTACAGTTCCTCAAACGATGTTTTAGGATCATCCAGTGTGAACACCCATGTATTTTGGTTTATTTGGGGGAGTAAATTTGGGCCTCACTTATTTTTTGGGTGCTAATCCAAAGGACATTTGTTCGTTAGAAAAAACGATATGCATGGTAATGTAAAGGGAGTGAATGCTCAGCAGCTGATGAAACATCTGAACGCAGTAGTACAAGTGTGGGCCTAAAGCCAAAAAGCTTGAGGGTGTCACACACAGGTGATCCTGTGTAGATACTTTGGGGTGTTACAATGTGTAAAATTTGTGTTCAAAATGTATATGCTCTGGTTTTGGCTATGTATCCAATCATTTGTCCCGGTTGGCACAGGGGGTAAAATTTAAAATGGAGCATGCTTCAAAAGAATGATTACAAAGTATTTTTTCATGTTTCTTATTTTAGCAAAATTGAGTCGCTACTAATGAAACTATTCCTTTTATTTCAATCCCCCTAGGGATTCGAAAAGCTACCTCAGATGAGACGATAATTGCAACACCTACAACAATACCCCCAGAACCCCAGGATGGAGAGGAATGTGATGTTGTGGAAGTGGAAAGTGGCACCACCACAGGTCAGAGAGAAACCAGACACATGCATGTTAAATAGATGTAGGCCTACATATTCTATCCTACATATTTCTTTTTACATTTAGGTGCAGTTCTGGCCGAAGACCCCAATAAGTTGACACATCACAGTGCCCAGATCCTGATCCAATACCTGATGGTCTGCTGTCGTGACCTCGAAAAAATTAAGGGAGACTTGCTAGAGATCAGGGCAAATACAAAGCGGGTGGAGGAAAGGCTCCAAAATATCATGGCTGTGCTTGGGCGTGTCTAATGTTTTTACACCAAATAACGTTTTACTTGCAGAGTTTTATAAGTATTTTTGTTATTTTACCCTTTAATGACTAGCACATGTTTAGCTTTTTCAAAATTTTGACGAATATAGTTTGTTTATGCATGGCTGGTCATGCGTTTTAATACACCCGAAATTAAGGGAACATCCACATTTCTAAGGTAGTTTCCCACCTAAAAAAAGAAATAAAGGTATTTTTACTAGGGTTGTCCCGATACCGATACTAGTATCGGTATCGGGACCGATACCAAGCATTTGCGCGAGTACTTGTACTCGCGCAAATGCTCCCGATGCTTCACCCGATACTTTTTTTTTGTGGCCGGAGAGGGCGGGAGGAGTCAGTGGCTGGGGAGGGCAGGAGAGAGGGCGGGGGAGTGCGGGTGGAGTCTGGCCGGGAGGAGTCAGTGGCTGGGGAGGGCGGGAGAGGAAAGTGTGGGCGGAGTCTGGCTGAAGAGGGCGGGCACAGTCGGTGGACGGAGTCCGCGGGCGGAGAGCGAGTCCCTCACCTGCAGTTGAACCTGGTAAGCTGGCAGGGGTTCAGGGCGCAGCCGCATCAGGATCGGTGACCGGTGCTGTCACATTCGGTCGCCGTCAGCGGCTGAACGTCCCCACGCCCATCTTGGTACACCCTGCACTCGGCTGCAGTAAGCAACAGCAGACATCTTGTTACACCCAGCCCGAGCTATATGGGCTGGGTGTAACAAGATGTCTGCTGTTGCTTACTGCAGCCGAGTGCAGGGTGTACCAAGATGGGCGTTGCAGCAGTTTTTTTTTTTTTCTTAAATCCTGTGTCATTTCCCCCCCACCCCCCGCAGCATTTCAGTGCCAGCCACCTATCAGTACCCACAAGTGCTACCTAACAGTGCCACCTATCAGGTGGCACTGGTAGATGCCACTGATTGCACTGATAGGTGGCACTTATGGGCACTGATTGCACTGATAGGTGGCCCTTGTGGGCACTGATAGATGGCACTGATAGTGCAATCAGTGCCCACAAGTGCCACCTTTCAGTTCCCACAAGTGCCACCTATCAGTGCCACCTATCAGTGCCCACAAGTGCCACCTATCAGTGCCCACAAGTGCCACCTATCAGTGCCACCTATCAGTGCCCACAAATGCCACCTATCACTGCCCACAAGTGCCACCTATCACTGCCCACAAGTGCCACCTATCAGTGCCCATAAATGCCACCTATCAGTGCCCATAAGTGCCACCTATCAGTGCCCATAAGTGCCATCGATCCGTGCCCATAAGTGCCACCTATCAGTCCCCATCTTTCAAACTGTCACATGACATTGAAAAAAAGTATCGGTAATCGGTATCGGCGAGTACTTGAAAAAAAGTATCGGTACTTGTACTCGGTCTTAAAAAAGTGGTATCGGGACAACCCTAATTTTTACATAACAAATAATTGTGGCTTCATTATGTAAATGTGGTGCTGAGTGAACTAATCAATGTTTGGTGTTTACACTGACAATGAAGGCTAATTAAGATTGTTTAATCCACATGGCAAAACAAGTGCACTAGGTAAACCTACCAGAAACATCAAACATTATACAATAAAAAATCCAAACCAATCTTTACTCAAGAAAAAGTTTAATTTTTTTGGTATAAAATTATTAAAGATTGTCTGGCATTTCAATGTCCCCCCTACCCATAAAATAGTCCACATATTGGTTACGGACCTCACGTCCGGTTGGGGGGGCCAAGCCAGGACGGCCAGGTTCCAGGGCCACCAAAGTTTCTGCATTGATTAAAGAGGCCTCAGGCCCACTCAAAGATATATAACTCGTTGAATGCACCCTTAGGAAATTATGCAGCACACAGCACGTCATAACCACATGGTTCCATTTGTATGGGGCAAGGTGGATGGAGGTAAGGAAGAGGCGAAATCGGCTGGCCATGATCACAAACGCATTTTCCACCACCCTTCTGGCTCTGGCCAGCCGATAATTGAACACCCTCCTCTCAGGGGTGAGGGTGCGTTGCGGGAATGGCCTCATCAAATGGGGTCCCAGGCCAAACGCCTCATCCTCCACAAAGACAAAAGGTAGTCCCTCCACATTCTGCTTCGCTGGTGGCAAGGCCAGCAGATCCAAAAGGAGCCGTTCCCCAAACTCCGTCTGGGCAAAAACTCCTCCATCAGACATCCTGCCATTCTTGCCAACGTCCACATAGAGGAACTTGTATGTGGCCGACACCACTGCCATCATCACGACGCTGTGGAACCCCTTATAATTATAATAAAAGGATCCCGAATGGGGTGGTGGGACGATCCGAACATGTTTGCCGTCGATGGCTCCTCCACAGTTCGGAAAGTTCCATCGCTGGGCAAACTCGGAAGCCAAACCTGCAACCTGTAGAATTTTTTTAAGTGTCAGATGCTATTCACGGCACAGGACTCTGAAGGAACGGGCATGCAGTGCCTTCAGAGCGCATGCGCCTTTGACCTCACTGGCCCATATACAAGTAAATATCTCCTAATCGGTGCTCGTTTAGGAGATATTTACTGTACCTACAGGTAAGCCTTATTATAAGCTTATAAATATAAACAGTGCAGCGCTAAATCATAAAAATACTAAATCATTGATGATAGTGAATCAAAAAATAAAGAAAAGTGTGAAAAAGTAAATAACACAATAAGAGAAATCTTATATAGCTCATATAGGCGAGTCCATAAACTTTGTGATTCCAAGTAGTGATGATCAATCACCCAAAAAACAGAGAGTCACCGATGTGAAAAACTTCTGCCACTAAATGTGATATAAGGAGGCTTACCGGAATGTATGGACCCTATTCAGCTTATACTAAATGGGTCAGACAGACAATGGTGTATCAACACCTAGGTAAAGATGGTTTGCTGCAATCTTCTCAAATAGATCTTATGATATTTAAGGGGGTTTCTCAACAGCCACCGAAACCGGTATAATAAGGCACTTCAGATTCAAAGCTGGAATCTTCTCATCAGTGAAAATCAATAACAGTACCCGCAAAATGGGCATGCAGTCCCTTTGACATAATGCTGTCATGATAAATTCTCAATAGGTTCAACAACCTTGTATAATTGACAATTAAACAGAACGTCTGTATTTCACACATCCAACCGTTACTATACTGCAGGTAAGTAAGTGGTTAACAATGTGAAATAAATTGGATGTTTGTTTTGTCACTAAGATTGGAACTATGCAAAAAGAAAAATATAATGCAAGATTGAATCTTTACAAAAAACATCTACCAGTTGTTGGTTAATGAGAATAAATCATAATTGCAGAATATTCAATACTTCAATATTTTTGAGAACAAAAAAGGATTTAAGATAAAATCAAAAATGACATAATTACCAATTCCAACATGTCTATTTCCTACTGGCAAGTGACCAGAGTTAAGATGGCTGCCGTGGCTTTCAGGTATCGGGTGTCTAGGAATCTTCATGAGTGTAAAAATATGTCTTCATGCATGGTGCATGGATGTCAGTCTGTCTGAGAGTGTGGATCTCCCAATGTGCCCCTTAGGGTGGGTCCCTGAGTATGTCTCCCCGTCTTGTGGGAGTGAGTCTTTTTTTCTAATTTTTCTTCCCTTAAATATTGTCTCTGGACAATAAGATTATAAAAATTATACTAAGTTTTGCCCAAGGGACGTGTGTCTTCAACTCATTGGTGGCTGCAGATATGGGAGTTACTGTCCAAAAGTGTCTTGTTTCTATAGGTTAACAACTTAATGATTAACTGTTCTCTGGACTTTGGGATCCTCAAGTAATATCACTTTAAACCACCGGGGCATCAACTCTTTAAGTTGATATATTCTATTTTCATAATGTGTTTAAGTTTATGTAATGTTGGGAAGACTATATATGGATATTTATCTTCTGGTAATCTGGTATACATAACATACTTCTAATATACTTTTTTATTCATTCACATAACATATATTTTTAGACAGAAATATAAAACAAACTATCTATAAGCTGTTTTTTCTAAACAGGGTACAGATTATATATCAATCAATATAACATTCAATATTTATCTATAATCCTTTATATTCTTATAATCACAATTTGACATTTTTCATACTGATAATTAACACTTTTTAAAACACTTCTATTTATAAAATCACACTGGTATTGAGAGAGACCTTGGACTTCAGTTGGAACCATCCGATTGGGATAAAATTTGGACCACAACAAAATCATCTTCACAAAATATAATAGCTTTAGAGACAAATTATAAAGTACTTTTGTGCTGGTACTTGGTTCCTGTCAGAATCGCGAAATATATTCCGCAATACTCCCCACTCTGCTTCCGTGGCTGTGGTGAACTAGGATCACACATACACATATTTTGGGAATGTCCGGTTACAAAATGTTTTTGGAAAGAGGTTTTTATTATCCTCTCTACCTTATTTAAAAAAACAATCAAACCTGACCCTTCAATTGCACTACTAAATATAAAACCGACTTCGATTTTCCACACTCAATTCAAACTCCTTCTACAAATCACTACTGCAGCAAAGCAGACAATCGTCAAAGCGTGAAAAACCCCAAAATTAATGATCTCAGAAGCCAAAACCAGAATAAACCAAGCCATGACCCACTCAAAAACGGAAGCCATTACCAATGATAATATTGGAAAATTTGAAAAAATCTGGAATCCTTGGGTGACTCATTTTTTCCCTCCCAACTTTGACATCACATTATTAAAACCTTGGTAATATAACTACTAACAGCTATTTAATATACTAATAACATAAGACTAACATAATAAGATATATAGAAAACTCAAGCTGCTCAACAATGTGTAAAAAATTGGTGATGAATAAATATGTGAGTGATCAAAATATCCAATCCTAAATCACCATGTGATGTCGCATCCAACGTGAAAAAAACACAATGAAAAAAAATTGTTGAGCTAATCAGAGACCCTGGCGGGGATGATAGCCATCTGTTTTGATTGATCTCTTTCAGGGATCGATATTTTCGGTAAGCGGCCTTTGAGAGCTAAGGTGGTGGATTATTTTCTATCATACCAGCACTTTTCTATGGTGTTTGAGTCTGAAGTCACATATCCATGCTGAGAAGATTGAACCCCTAAACTTCATTATCTTTTTCTGTGAACTATCTTTTATGCATGAACTGTCATTTGAGTGTTTTATTCATATCTGCCAAGGAAAAGAGTGTGGTATCATCTAAGAACTTTGTTTGGAAGCTCAACGATTTTTTTTCATTGTGTTTTTTCACGTTGGATGCGACATCACATGGTGATTTAGGATTGGATGTTTTGATCACTCACATATTTATTCATCACCAATTTTTTACACATTGTTACGCAGCTTGAGTTTTCTATATATTGTCACATTGTGTGTGTCTCACATTTGTAGTTGCAGCACGGGTATTAATTTACCAATTCACCCTTTTTTAGACAGCGCAGTATACCCATCCCATTAACATAATAAGATACCCCCGGGACCTTTTCGACCTTTTCTATCTTTTATATCTTATCTACCTACTATCTTTTGTTTTTTTCTCTTCTTCTTTTTACCATTTCATCTCTTCTATCTTTTCTCTTTAGTTCTTTTTTTGTTGTTTTTTCTTTCTTAGCATATATTGTTATTATATGCAAAAATGGTAGCAGCATTCCTTTTTTTTAATGTTTTTTGTATTTATCAGTATATTTCAGCTTTAGCGCTCCATTGAAACAATACAAACCTAATGTCTATATAATAAATCCCTGTTTATCTTCCTTATATATTACCCCAACATTATACGAGGTCTAGAAATTATGACCCTTCATTTTTTATTTATAAATCCTTATATTACCTTACATGTTATATATTATTACTAAATATGGTTTGTAATTACTAAATTCAACACTAAGCATATATTTTAGCAAGTCTCCAGATAATGGTCAACATATGTTAAACTCAAATTACTGTTTTTTTTTTCTCTTTTGTTGTTGTTGCCTTTTAAAAAACACTGGAGCTTGATATAAATATCTAATTTGTGTTCTCCTTAACTGCTACTATTTATATTGACTATGTTTACTGACAATATATGCTTGTAATTTTGAAAATTTAATAAAAAAATTTGACAAGAAAATCACACTGGTATCTATATTTATTTTTCTAACAAAATTCCTAGGTCAACATATACTAAGATCATACTTTTCCCTATGATCTAAGATGCCATTTGATAATCTAAACATACCTTTTCATTTATTCCATACACATATATATATATATATATATATATATATATACACACACGGGTATATAAGAAAAATTATACATGACTTGGTTTGTTTATGGTTTGTTACCATCATACTTTAGACCGCCTTCTCCTGCAGATAGGAGATTTGTTCAGCAGTATAAACAATTTCTTCTTCTCTGTTTACTAAAAATTCTCCCTTACAAAGGGTTTGTTTGCTCTAGTTTCAACTGTTATCTATCTGTAGAGTGTTTCCAATGGCAGGGTTGACTTCTTAAACATCTCTTATTTGTCCTGCGGAAAGTTATCATTGTTTTAAACTCTCAAACCAGGCTTGTAAATGTTAGAGATGGCTAATCCAATTGTTAATGTCTTGATTGAACACTTGGCAAACATGTGTTTTACTCTGTTATGCCCCGTACACACGATCGTTTTTCATGCCGTTAAAACTGCCATTTAAAAAAATGGCCCTGAAAAATGATCGTGTGTATGCTCCAGAGCATTTTTAACGACGTGAAAAACGGCCATTAAAAATTCCGGACATGCTCTCCTTTTTTCACGTCGTTTTTCATGTCGTTTTTTTTAACTACGTGAAAAA
This sequence comes from Rana muscosa, assembly GCA_029206835.1. NCBI lineage: Eukaryota > Metazoa > Chordata > Amphibia > Anura > Ranidae > Rana > Rana muscosa. Next base: position 125,052,231 of record CM055126.1, on the reverse strand, counting down.
CGATAGTGTGTATGCTTTCACGACGTGAAAAAAACGCGCATGCTCAGAAGCAACTATGAGACGGGAGCGCTCGTTTTGGTAAAGCTAATGTTGGAAATGGAGATGGCACATTCGTCACGGTGGAATTAATAGCATCGTTTTAATGCTGCGCATTCCGTTCTTCTTTTGATAATGCTTTAAGATTACCCTCTTTTGATAATGACATTGAGAGTTATGCCAAACTTGTTTCTAAAGTAATTCCAAATTGCTCTAATGATTGTAAAATATTATTTATAAGCCACACCTCCCTCCTAAATAATACTAATAATTATAAAATAATGTAATTCTCCTTTTTTCTTTAAATTATATTTTACTATTGTGTTTTTTTTTGTGGCCTTTTTTTTATTATTTTGGCTTAAATTATTCTTGTGTAAAGTTACCACAACAACCTTCCAAATGTGTCTCATTTGGCCTCAGGGAGGTTTGTGTCCCCTGATAATAACAATAATATAATTTGAGATGTCCCTGCCTGCTCCCTAGCAAGCTCTCTTTTGAAATACAAATCACATAGTCAAGTTTTTTAAGGGCACTAAAAAATTTTTTATTTCAGAACATTAACAAATTAAAGTGGAAGGCAGCACTGGAGAGCCTGCTTGCATTTGTGCATCCCTTTGACCCCACAACAACCATCCAAGATGTCAAAACCAAAATAGAGATTAGATCCCCAAAAAAAAGGAGCCCAATCTTGTCTTGAGCTCCCAGAGGTCAGGAGCCACAGCAGATAAGTCCTATATGTCCCCAGTCTGTGGTACTACAGCAGGCATTATTTTCTCCTCTTCCTTGTAGCCTTCTCTCCAGCCTTCTCTGCAGCCTTGGTTGGTTTCTTCCTTGGAGGCTGGGGATCAGGAGGAGAGGTTGTGGCAGGAGGAGTAGTAGGAGGAGGAGGAGGAGGTGGAGGAGTAGGGACAACCTCCGTTATGTCCGTGTACCTAGTGAGTTCACCCAGCACGCCCTTATTGATGACTTTCAATAGCAGGGTCTCACTGTAAATTTTTTGCCGCAACTCCATTTGCCCTAGTTTGTGGGCGAGGACTGCGGCAAATCCCTCATCAACAGAGGGTGCCTCTCTGAGGGCCGCTGTTGCCTCTCTGAGGAAGGCCCTGGTTTCCTCCTCCACCTGCCTACCTCTCCTTGGCCCTTGTGGTTTAACTATCAGGGGAGGCATCTGGGCTCTTGTGCTGGGCCAAGCCTCCTCCTGGGTGCCACTGGGCCCAGCCTCCTCCTGGGTGCCACTGGGCCCTGCCTCCTCCTGATCCCCAACATCACCCTCTTCCTGGCTCTGCTCTGGCTGTAAAAAAAGAAAGGGACATTATTTATTTTGCCACATCATCATTCACAGACATTGTTCACCTCTAGACATTGTTGAAATCAATGCCAAAAGTTATGTCCTTTTCATTGATTACGCATCCTGGTTTTGTTGTCTTGTGCACATACAATTAGGCCACTACTGTATCTTGCTCTTCACAAACTTTATTGGTAGAAGTGTACATACCTTTAACAATACTAACATCTATTTAAATTCTACAATTTTGTAAGATATAAATATAGATATCAATACTTTACCTGGCTCCATATCTCCAAATCTGCCTCCTCAAGGCCCTGATCTTGATCCTCAGAGGAAGCCAGAGCAGGGTTGACAGGAAGGCTGGAGGACTGGCTGCAGGGAAGGCTGGAGGGTTGGGTACAAGGAAGGCTGGATTGACCTCGGGGGGGGAAGGGTGGAGAGAGATTCCCGCACTTCCAGCTGGTCATCCAGAAAAGCAAGCTTACTGTAGTACCACAGACTGGGTTTATAAACCTTATCTGCTGGTGCACCTGACCTCTGGGACCTCAGGACCATAGTCCTCTGGGTCCTGTATGTCCCTCTGATGGTCGCAATTTTGGTTTTGACATCTTGGAGAGTTGTTCTGGGTATCTTTGTTTGCACAAATGCAAGAAGGCTCTCCAGTGCTGCTTTCCTGGCGTCTTTATTTTTATTAGCGCCACTTTTTGTTTGCCATAATATAGGGAGCTCTTGCCATTTGTCGATGAACTCCCCCATGAAGTCTGGGTTTTTAAAAGTATTCATGATATCTGTAAAAGCGAGAAACCAAAAAAAATATATATTTCAGGCAACATTCCTCAACTGTGCATTGTCTACATATTTTGAGCACACAAATCTCCTCGTCTGATGAACCTCAAAAAGTAAAATTGTTAGGTACCTTCGTCACGACGTTCGTTGCTAACTCCCTCTCCCGACAAATGAACGTATTTCCCAGACATGGATCTTCACTTGATATACACAGCGCATGCGTGAAACTCCGCACGCTTTCCCCACCCCTGACGTTCGATATTGTACTTTCCCCGCCCCTTCTCGCTCGTAGTGCTGAACAAAACATGGCGGAGACACAGGTGGCTGAGATTACCTCTACAGAGGATGAAATTCCAGAGGAGCCCAAATCAAGACCCAGGAGATATAAGGCATCCAACATGTCATTCGAGGAAATGGTGGAGATGGTCGCCATTTTAAAGAAGGAGGATTATGATGCCAAGCATGGTCCGTATAAAAGGCCTAATCTGGTCAAGTCCAGAATTATGGGCAAAGTGGTCAAAAGTCTTCACAAAAAATTCGGGGTGTGCAGAACGAAGGAACAGCTCAGAAAACGATGGTCAGATCTGAAGTTGCGGGAGGCCGACCAATATAAAAGAATCAAGAAAGTTATAGTAAAAAGTAAGTAATTTTTTTTTAGTTTCCATGGTACATATTATTTTCTTGTATTCTGTCGTGTATTTTTAACTTTCATATAGTACACTGAAAGATACCATCTTTCAGGTTCGTACGCACAGTAAACGGACGTATTAAACCTCTTTCTCCGTACAGTTCCTCAAACGATGTTTTAGGATCATCCAGTGTGAACACCCATGTATTTTGGTTTATTTGGGGGAGTAAATTTGGGCCTCACTTATTTTTTGGGTGCTAATCCAAAGGACATTTGTTCGTTAGAAAAAACGATATGCATGGTAATGTAAAGGGAGTGAATGCTCAGCAGCTGATGAAACATCTGAACGCAGTAGTACAAGTGTGGGCCTAAAGCCAAAAAGCTTGAGGGTGTCACACACAGGTGATCCTGTGTAGATACTTTGGGGTGTTACAATGTGTAAAATTTGTGTTCAAAATGTATATGCTCTGGTTTTGGCTATGTATCCAATCATTTGTCCCGGTTGGCACAGGGGGTAAAATTTAAAATGGAGCATGCTTCAAAAGAATGATTACAAAGTATTTTTTCATGTTTCTTATTTTAGCAAAATTGAGTCGCTACTAATGAAACTATTCCTTTTATTTCAATCCCCCTAGGGATTCGAAAAGCTACCTCAGATGAGACGATAATTGCAACACCTACAACAATACCCCCAGAACCCCAGGATGGAGAGGAATGTGATGTTGTGGAAGTGGAAAGTGGCACCACCACAGGTCAGAGAGAAACCAGACACATGCATGTTAAATAGATGTAGGCCTACATATTCTATCCTACATATTTCTTTTTACATTTAGGTGCAGTTCTGGCCGAAGACCCCAATAAGTTGACACATCACAGTGCCCAGATCCTGATCCAATACCTGATGGTCTGCTGTCGTGACCTCGAAAAAATTAAGGGAGACTTGCTAGAGATCAGGGCAAATACAAAGCGGGTGGAGGAAAGGCTCCAAAATATCATGGCTGTGCTTGGGCGTGTCTAATGTTTTTACACCAAATAACGTTTTACTTGCAGAGTTTTATAAGTATTTTTGTTATTTTACCCTTTAATGACTAGCACATGTTTAGCTTTTTCAAAATTTTGACGAATATAGTTTGTTTATGCATGGCTGGTCATGCGTTTTAATACACCCGAAATTAAGGGAACATCCACATTTCTAAGGTAGTTTCCCACCTAAAAAAAGAAATAAAGGTATTTTTACTAGGGTTGTCCCGATACCGATACTAGTATCGGTATCGGGACCGATACCAAGCATTTGCGCGAGTACTTGTACTCGCGCAAATGCTCCCGATGCTTCACCCGATACTTTTTTTTTTTGTGGCCGGAGAGGGCGGGAGGAGTCAGTGGCTGGGGAGGGCAGGAGAGAGGGCGGGGGAGTGCGGGTGGAGTCTGGCCGGGAGGAGTCAGTGGCTGGGGAGGGCGGGAGAGGAAAGTGTGGGCGGAGTCTGGCTGAAGAGGGCGGGCACAGTCGGTGGACGGAGTCCGCGGGCGGAGAGCGAGTCCCTCACCTGCAGTTGAACCTGGTAAGCTGGCAGGGGTTCAGGGCGCAGCCGCATCAGGATCGGTGACCGGTGCTGTCACATTCGGTCGCCGTCAGCGGCTGAACGTCCCCACGCCCATCTTGGTACACCCTGCACTCGGCTGCAGTAAGCAACAGCAGACATCTTGTTACACCCAGCCCGAGCTATATGGGCTGGGTGTAACAAGATGTCTGCTGTTGCTTACTGCAGCCGAGTGCAGGGTGTACCAAGATGGGCGTTGCAGCAGTTTTTTTTTTTTCTTAAATCCTGTGTCATTTCCCCCCCACCCCCCGCAGCATTTCAGTGCCAGCCACCTATTAGTACCCACAAGTGCTACCTAACAGTGCCACCTATCAGGTGGCACTGGTAGATGCCACTGATTGCACTGATAGGTGGCACTTATGGGCACTGATTGCACTGATAGGTGGCCCTTGTGGGCACTGATAGATGGCACTGATAGTGCAATCAGTGCCCACAAGTGCCACCTTTCAGTTCCCACAAGTGCCACCTATCAGTGCCACCTATCAGTGCCCACAAATGCCACCTATCACTGCCCACAAGTGCCACGTATCACTGCCCACAAGTGCCACCTATCAGTGCCCATAAATGCCACCTATCAGTGCCCATAAGTGCCACCTATCAGTGCCCATAAGTGCCATCGATCCGTGCCCATAAGTGCCACCTATCAGTCCCCATCTTTCAAACTGTCACATGACATTGAAAAAAAGTATCGGTAATCGGTATCGGCGAGTACTTGAAAAAAAGTATCGGTACTTGTACTCGGTCTTAAAAAAGTGGTATCGGGACAACCCTAATTTTTACATAACAAATAATTGTGGCTTCATTATGTAAATGTGGTGCTGAGTGAACTAATCAATGTTTGGTGTTTACACTGACAATGAAGGCTAATTAAGATTGTTTAATCCACATGGCAAAACAAGTGCACTAGGTAAACCTACCAGAAACATCAAACATTATACAATAAAAAATCCAAACCAATCTTTACTCAAGAAAAAGTTTAATTTTTTTGGTATAAAATTATTAAAGATTGTCTGGCATTTCAATGTCCCCCCTACCCATAAAATAGTCCACATATTGGTTACGGACCTCACGTCCGGTTGGGGGGGCCAAGCCAGGACGGCCAGGTTCCAGGGCCACCAAAGTTTCTGCATTGATTAAAGAGGCCTCAGGCCCACTCAAAGATATATAACTCGTTGAATGCACCCTTAGGAAATTATGCAGCACACAGCACGTCATAACCACATGGTTCCATTTGTATGGGGCAAGGTGGATGGAGGTAAGGAAGAGGCGAAATCGGCTGGCCATGATCACAAACGCATTTTCCACCACCCTTCTGGCTCTGGCCAGCCGATAATTGAACACCCTCCTCTCAGGGGTGAGGGTGCGTTGCGGGAATGGCCTCATCAAATGGGGTCCCAGGCCAAACGCCTCATCCTCCACAAAGACAAAAGGTAGTCCCTCCACATTCTGCTTCGCTGGTGGCAAGGCCAGCAGATCCAAAAGGAGCCGTTCCCCAAACTCCGTCTGGGCAAAAACTCCTCCATCAGACATCCTGCCATTCTTGCCAACGTCCACATAGAGGAACTTGTATGTGGCCGACACCACTGCCATCATCACGACGCTGTGGAACCCCTTATAATTATAATAAAAGGATCCCGAATGGGGTGGTGGGACGATCCGAACATGTTTGCCGTCGATGGCTCCTCCACAGTTCGGAAAGTTCCATCGCTGGGCAAACTCGGAAGCCACATTCTGCCATTCATGTGGCGAAGAAGGGAACTGTGGAATTAAAAAAATTGGAAGCAACAAAAAACAAACAAACCAAAAAATTATGGGGGGGGGGGGGTTGAAGATGAGTTGGGAATATCACACATGAAGGCTGTAGCACTCTGTATTGAAGTTAACAAAAATGAAACATTCCTAGGCAAAATTTAGGGTGCGTTTTGGGTAAAGCACTACGATGGAACATAGAATAAAAAACATGGAAATGACTAGGCAAGGTAGGTATGGCCCCAGGATAGCATGCTGGAGAGGTTAGGTAAGCCAAATTTACAGGTAGGCCTCAAACCCCAAACTTTAAATAATAAAACATGGGGAGAAAGGGGACATTCCCTGCAGCTAAGAATCATGTGAATTAGGGACTGCAAATAAAGCAAATTAAAAATATCCAAAAATAAAAACCATACAATGTGAATTTTTGAAGAAGAACACTTACCTTAATATAGTCCTCCTGCAAAACTTGAAGGATAGCAGAACAAGTCTCTGGTATAATGATCCCCAGAGCCTGGGGGGATATGCCTGTGGAGAACTTAAGGTCCTGCAGGCTTCTCCCAGTAGCCAGGTATCGCAACGTGGCGATGAGCCTCTGCTCAGCACTGATGGCTTCCCGCATAACGGTGTCCTGCCTGGTAATATAGGGGGACACCAAAGCCAACAGCTGCTGAAATACGGGGTCAGACATCCTGAGAAAATTTCTGAAATCATCAGGATTATTCTCCCTGATCTCCCGCAACAAAGGCATGTGACAGAATTGGTGCCGCTGGAGCAACCAATTCTTGGTCCATGAACTCCTCCTGACCCTGCTCATGGCATGGAGTCGGGATACAGCATGAACCCCTGCACCAACTACAGCACGAACTCTACGACGAGTACGTAGCCGCAACATGGCTAGATAACGGTCGGCTGAACAGAACGAACTAGAAGAACGCACGGAAGAACAGCAAGGCCTATGAAGAACAAGCTGAAAAACACGAACGTGCAGAGCAGGCCGCACTGAATAAACAGATACGAACTGACTACAAGCAGTGCTAAACAGATACGAACCCACAGGCACAAACTGAACTCCCGAAAACGATCTTCAAAGCACGAAGACTGAAAAGCGCGAATCGTCTCTCACCAAACTTTTACTAACACGCGGTAACACGGAATTAGCAAAAGCGTCCCAAAGGGTGGCGTCATTCGAACGGAACCTCCCCCTTTATAGTGCCGTCGTACGTGTTGAACGTCACTGCGCTTTGCTTGATCGTTTTTTTTAATGATGGTGTGTACGCAAGGCAGGCTTGAGAGGAAACATGAAAAAAAACGAGGAGAAAAACGTCGGTTTAAAAAATGACATTAAAAACGATCGTGTGTACGGGGCATAAGGTTCACAAGTACAATAGTTCACTTCCCCTTGAGGCCTACTGGACTTTCAAATTTCTGCCAGTAAATTTTTAAATGTAGTATTATTATTATTATTATTATTATTATTATTTAGGAAAACCACAACATAAATCATAAAATGATATTACTTACAATTAGATATGGTTACCTTATGCTGACCACTTATCCACAATGAGTAATAGAGAACACCACACAGTTTCCTGCTTAACCAGAATCAATTTTACTCAGCGGTAAAAGACAGAAAAATTAAACAGAGGCACAGTTGACTTGTGCAGGGCCCTGCAAAGTCAATGATGTAAATATCTATATGACAGTAATAAAACACAGTCTTAATGCACACTTTCTACATAAGAAACAGACCTATGCTTGCGAGCTCCCCCTAATGGGCAATATTGTACCCGTGTCCTGTCACTATCAGTTCTAGTCAGGCCTGACTAAGTTCAGTGTACAGATCCTTCAGTAGTAGGAATCTTCGCTAGCAATCGTTGGTGCACATAACATTTGTAATCCAACAAGTATGGGAAAGTCAGAAACAACATCCGAAGTAATTACCAATGTATTTGACTTGCAGGCGACACAGGCGCCAATACTTTAAATACACTGTCACTGCGGGATGCAATGTGTCCTTGCACGTGGCGTGTTAACTTTCCAAAGAAACAATAGTGGCAAGTCTATAAGGCCCACCTCCCTGCGATTAAGTTAATTGCCGTTGGGCAGGTGCCCTTCTCAGCAAACAAGGCCTCGGTTCTCTGGTATGCTCCGCAACTTGCAGCCTCCGATCCTCCGCAGACCTGTAGTAGGTGTCGATGGATGGATGACTCTGGTTGCTGTGGAGTGTGAGCTGGACACCCACGATGAAGATCCCTCTCACGAGATTAGACAGGCAGGCTCTGGCGATGGTGGGCCCAGGCTTCTTGGGCCTAGACACACTGGAAGCCGGCCTCAATGCAGGCTTCCTTCTTGATAGATGGCCGCGTCCCAAAAGACAGAATGTAACTCCTCCCATCCTTTAAATAACCTCTCCCAGCAGGCTGTGCGGTGATGCAGTGCACCCTGGTAGCACAGTTGCATTGTGGGTAGTTTAGTCTGATTCATAATGCATTGTTTTAATATCATTGCAGCGAATAAGTTACTGCAATACAACAAATTGAACACCGGAGGGAGCTAAGTGCCTTCTTAATTGTCAAACTGTAGTCTATATCTACATTGCAAAGTGGAACCTTGCTAGTGTAGCGGGTATATGCTTTTCTATTATGTTTAAATTTGGTGGGGATCTGCGATGTGTGGTTCCCTGGGGCCCAGTGGGTGGCGCTGTCACTTTGGGCCCGGGGTTGAGCCATCGTTGCAGTGGCATACCCTTTTTGGCCTCTCGCAGCATGAGTACAGCGGGGCGGGGGCTCCGCTGGGCTTGCTGGGGGAGGATATAAAGGGGTCGGCCATTTTGGTAAGGGGGTCGTCGAGTCCCAGGCACCTTCAGTCTGAAGGCTGTGGTTCGTGGTCGGTGTCCAGGCGGCCTAGGCCTGGACACCCGGAGCTCGTGTTCCACCCCAGGGGCCGAGTGCAGTCAGGAGGAAGGTTCACCGTTCATCCGGTCGGTGGTAGTGACTAAGATTCTCAACAGGTGGCATAGATCATGTGCCAAACCTATTCGCTGATAGAGGAATAGGAGAGCTCATTGTGCCTGGGCCTACTCGTATCCACACCCCCTGTCTGTTCGTTTGAGGGAGTCCAACTGATTGTGTTTCATCCTGACATTGGAAAATAAAGGAGTGTTGGACTTTGATTGGTGTGGGGCTCATTTACTGGCAGACACTGTTCCACAGAATAAGCGGAGGCTTAAAACAATCAGGACACCGACCCGAAGGTAAAGGAACTTTGCTTACACCACACAAACATCTGCGGTGAAGGCTTGGCGTGGTGACCCCGCACTCTCTCCTCCAAGGTACCCCTAGACAAGCAGAAACCAGCCAGCAGCGGAGTGAGAGAGTGGAGGCCGCTACACATGGGGGCTCGGGTCCGGGATGGTGTTCGTGTTACTATGGAGCTAGAATGGACGGAGTTTGAACGTGTCTGCCCGGAGGAGTTCCGAGTAGGTCGGCCATATTACTGGCCAAAGTGCAACCCTGCTCGAAGTCGTGAGTGTTACCCTAGGAAGGGGAAGGACTACGCAGAGGAGCGAGAAGAGGGGGGAGTCCAGCCGTGTGAGATACTACACGTGGGGACTTTTATTGCACTGCACCACGAGGCACACTCCTCCCTGCTCAGTTCGTGGGCGTGACCCAGGAAAGGAGAAAGCCTGCGAACTGGAGTGCAAGAGGGGAGGAGTCCAGCCGTGTGAAGGACTACACGTGGGGACTTTGGCGCCAAACTTGCAGTGCGCAATGGATCAGCAGCGAGTCGCCATGTTTGGAAATACATCGTGGATTCCACTTCACCCTTCTACCACGACTTTGACTGCTGCTGCTCCGGTGACCGATACGGGGATCCGGCTGAAGCCCCGGGGAAGATTCGCTCTGTACTCATGCATGGACGTTGAGGCCCTGGGTGTGATTTGTCCCGGCTGCTCGGGACTGGTGTGTCAGCTGAAGCCATTCGGGCGATGCGAAGCCTGTGGGGAGTTCTTATTCGAGGTGGATACAAGCATCGAGAAGCCAAGAACCATCTATCCCGGTCGTACCACAGGCAGCACCACTCAAGTTGGAGGAATCACCGCTTTTGTAGCCGCCCCCATGCGCACTGCAGCGACCGCGGAGGAGGTCGTAATCACTCAAACACGGGAAAAATCCGAGGATGCTGACTCGGTCACCACTGCCTCACAGCGTCCACCGCAGAAGAAGAAGACCGGAAGCGAAGGTGCCAATTCTCCTCACTTTCTTCTTTCAAAGCAGGTAATGATGACTCATAATCAGGTAATAAAGATGTCTGCTTACCAAATCAGGTGGATCATCATTACAGGGATCAAAGGGGCTTAATAGACACATACTCCGGACATCTGATGTAGGAAGTCAGATACTCCTCTATATCCTATGCTCCGCTGCTGCACCGTGTTCAAAAAGATCCTCTCAATATAGAAAACCAATCAAAGGCACCGCTTATGATTCGTAATATAACATGTTGGGGATAAGAACAAAAAACTTCATGGTGCAGAAAGGTTTAAAAAGGGAAATCCCCTTTATTGGGTAAAAAACACTGACATCCACAGATAGAAAAAAATATTAAATAGAGAGAGCGCACTGAATGCCAGCAATCTCCGACAACGATTTAAAAAGCAGTCAGCTGTAGCTCACGCCAATCAGCTGGTGCGTGATGACATTGAATTCCTTCTGCACCATGAAGTTTTTTGTTCTTATCCCCAACATGTTATATTACGAATCATAAGCGGTGCCTTTGATTGGTTTTCTATATTGAGAGGATCTTTTTGAACATGGAGCAGCAGCGGAGCATAGGATATAGAGGAGTATCTGACTTCCTACATCAGATGTCCGGAGTATGTGTCTATTAAGCCCCTTTAATCCCTGTAATGAGGATCCACCTGATTTGGTAAGCAGACATCTTTATTACCTGATTATGAGTCATCATTACCTGCTTTGAAAGAAGAAAGTGAGGAGAATTGGCACCTTCGCTTCCAGTCTCGTTTGGACATTTTTTATGTGTAATTTTCAGTCTTTCATGGACACTTATGTGTTATACACTTTTTTGATTTTTATACTATCTTTGATCATATGTGTTTGAAATTTATACATATTAGATATTTATACACCCTTTTTTTTGAGCACACATTATTGCCTCTTTGGAAGCAATTTATAGAAGCAATTATTGTTGTTGTTTTTTTCACTTTATGTTTTTGGGTTGCGCAATTTTTTACATTACACATATTTGCAGTTTATTATTCTGAACTTTTATTATTGCAGCACCACCATTCACTTTTGGATTTCAATATCCTCCTTTTATGTGTATCTTCACGTTGCACGTTTTTTATATTTGATTTGGTTGAATATTGGCATTTTTGCTAATTTTTTCTGCCGAATAGGGATAGCGCGGATTGTCCTTCCTATATACAGAAGAAGAAGACCGGCATGGTAGCCCTGTCCAGCGGTCGCGGTGGACCATCCTGCCCGCTTACGCCCGGCCCGGATGGAACCGGTGAGAGGAGTTCCGGACATCCCGTCTCAAGTAAAGGCCGAGGTAAGCCAGGCGGAGGGACTTGGTGCATGGGCGGAGGTGTCGGGGAGTCACGGCCCTGTGTGTCCGTGGAAGGTGGCAGTTCAGTCTCCACTACAGGTTACCTGCCCGCGGAGGAGTGTGACACCTCCGACCTGGAGTCGCTCTCCGATCTGGGAGACGATGTCGCCATAGATGAGCTGTTTGCTCAAAAGGGCTGGGACAAAGTGCCCCTTGCCTTGTTCCGCAGAACCAGGGACCCACCCATGTCTACAGGGGATAGTACACCCCGGGTGGAGGCACCAGCGCCTGAGGAGGGACCCTGTCCCCAGCCTACTCTTGCATCCTCGGTGCCACCTGCACCTAATGCTGGGGATAAGAGACTGTCGCTGCGGGCGCCTAGGCCCAGAACGGAGGTGACCACAGCACCTCGCCATCCAGATGCTATAGTTTTGCCAGGTAAAGGAGACAAAGCCACCATGCCTCCACTGGCGAGACTACAACGCCTATTCTGCCAGAAGGTTGCTGCTGAGTACGGGTGGGAGTACCCATACTTGTCTAAGGAGTTGTTATACGAAGTGGAAGTTTGCCGGGAGCGTTGGTACAACGACTTTGTGTGGACCCACCTTCAGGTCCTGCACGCTCGTAGGTACCTCGCATGCTCTCCCAAGGCGTCTAAGCGCTTCAAAGACTGCAAGGCAGAATGGATGCTGGGGCGGCATATCCACGCGGACAAGGTGCTGATTCGACGCAAGGAAGGAGAAGACGTCGAATACCACTTGGAAACCATGGACCAGCATTTGAAACCACTTGTCCTGCCGCACCCTCGTTTCTATCTGTAGGAGAAAAGAGACTCCGTTCTTGTTTTCTTTACACTGCTGAATTTTCCGGGGTTGTTGTTCTTATTACCCGGGGGGAACTTCAGTGACTGTGTCCAGTTAAGGGTGTTTATGCTCTTCAAAGGAATGGAAGGACTGTTTCTGTTTGTTCTTTATTCTTCAGTCAGTGATCATGGACTCTGGGGTAGATGGGGCCAAAGAAGAAGAGGTCTTCACAAGTGCAGTTACTGCGATGCTGTCACCAGGTGGCAGTGTCGTGCATCGGCATTCACTTTCCACACACACACTTTAAGGAGGAAAGGATTTCTCTGCGGAGAAGTTTTTTCGTTCTCACACGAACATCTGTGTCAGGGTTTTGTGTGTTTCATTTTCTTTCCCCCTCTGCAGGAGAGCATTCCATCAAGACCGCTGAGAGTGGGGCGGGTCTTAGTTATTGATGTGGGTGGGGGGAAAATGTAATGATGTGGCTTTTATATATATGTTTCAAGTTATGTGTTATTTGTTCCCTTCCCCTCCCTTTTTGTTGAGGCTCAGGCACAACTGCTCTAGGTAGTTAGTTTTGTTTTTTCAAAATTTTTGGGATTTTTGGAATTTTCAGTCGGTTTCTGGATTGGACTATGTCAGCCCTTGAGGGCATGGTTTATTCCAGACACTGGGGACCAGTGTCAAACAACCATGGGAGAGTGTAGCGGTTATATGCTTTTCTATTATGTTTAAATTTGGTGGGGATCTGTGATGTGTGGTTCCCTGGGGCCCAGTGGGTGGCGCTGTCACTTTGGGCCCGGGGTTGAGCCATCGTTGCAGTGGCATACCCTTTTTGGCCTCTCGCAGCATGAGTACAGTGGGGCGGGGGCTCCGCTGGGCTTGCTGGGGGAGGGTATAAAGGGGTCGGCCATTTTGGTCAGGGGGTCGTCGAGTCCCAGGCACCTTCAGTCTGAGGGCTTTGGTTCGTGGTCGGTGTCCAGGCGGCCTAGGCCTGGACCCCCGGAGCTCGTGTTCCACCCCAGGCACCTTCAGCCTGGGGTGAGGTACTCGGTTGGAGGCCTGGGGCCCAGTGTCCTCCGCTGGGCTCCACGAGGGAAGGATATCCTAGGGGACCTCGGGAGTGGGGTACCCGAATCCAGAGGCGTAAGGGACTGGAGGAGCTACTCACCCGAAGACCTGGTGCAGCAGATTGCCAGTGCCGGGTGAGCCTCAGGAGACCGCCCGGAGGGGTATCTTCCCAAACAGGGGCCGAGTGCAGTCAGGAGGAAGGTTCACCGTTCATCCGGTCGGTGGCAGCGACCAAGATTCTCAACAGGTGGCATAGATCATGTGCCAAACCTATTCGCTGATAGAGGAATAGGAGAGCTCATTGTGCCTGGGCCTACTCGTATCCACACCCCCTGTCTGTTCGTTTGAGGGAGTCCAACTGATTGTGTTTCATCCTGACATTGGAAAATAAAGGAGTGTTGGACTTTGATTGGTGTGGGGCTTCAAACTCAGAACACCGACCCGAAGGTAAAGGAACTTTGCTTACACCACACAAACATCTGCGGTGAAGGCTTGGCGTGGTAACCCCACACTCTCTCCTCCAAGGTACCCCTAGACAAGCAGAAACCAGCCAGCAGCGGAGTGAGAGAGTGGAGGCCGCTACACTACATAAGGATCAAGTTATAATGGCAAAGGCAGGACAATGGACTCAACCCATTTCAGCTCAGTCAGACATCTGGGGTGTCCTGATGCCTGTGCCACCACAATATTTATAGATAATATACCCCTACACATGGATAATCACGCTGCTTAATGCCACGTCTAATCCGCCGACCACTTCCGGGATTATCGGCAAGATGGCGCGGAGGCGTGCGTGTCAAGCCTCGATATGGAAACGAGGCAGACACATCAAGGCTCGATATAGAAACAGGAAGCAGTACTCGGAGCGACGCGTATCAAGCCTCCATCTGGAAAGCGAGACGCACGGGTTGAACCTCGAGTGAAAGCGAAGAAAGACCGCCGGATATGACTACATCCTGGAAGCAAGTCAAGCCTCGTATAAAACATAGGCTAAGACCAGCCGACGAACCATCATAAACAAGCCTACCGCATGCTACTCAAGCCTCTAGCTGGAGAGATTAGGCAAAGCAGCAGGCGCTATCTATAATAGCATGTCAAGCCTCATCTAGAAAGTGAGAACCATCAAAAATAACGCCACTGCTGCAAATTTCGCCATACAGTCTATCATAACATAACATACATGGACAGTTATAATAATATTACATTTTCAGAATAAAATCAAATAAATGAAGACAAAGCAATAATAAAATATTCATTGTATAAAAATGTAATCAAAAACCATGTAGTTAAATCAAGAAAACACCCCTATATCATGTATCAAATAGCCTCATTAAATGAAATCATGCTTGATTGATAAAGGAGTTAATGTCCCACTCCACGTTCACCCCGAACGGGGAGTAGGAACGCAATTGGTAAATACAGAATGTTTCAAGTCTTGAAACACCTCTGGTATAAGCCCCTCCACGCCAAGGTGGTATATAATGATCAAAAATTGGGTGCCACTGGGATCCCGATTGTGGTATTTCAGATAGTGTTTAGGAACACTATGGTTAATTAGTCCCTTTTTAATATTGGCTATATGCTCATTAACTCTTACAGAGAAAGTACGGAGAGTTCTGCCTACATATTGTTTCCCACATTGTTTGCAGGTAATCAGATATACGATATGTTTGGAAGCATAGGTGAAAAATTGCTTCATATCATAGATCTGATTAGTGACTGTAGATTTAAATTGTTTTTTTTTCACCTTACCGCTTGTATTGTGTAGGCAAACATTGCATTTTTTGCTGGGGTAGTAACCCACAAGGACGAGGTTATGAAAAAAAGAGGGTTTAACTGGAGGATTTATTATATTAGGAGCAATTTTACTTTGTAGGGATGTAGCACCTCTATAAATAATCTTGGTCCAATCTGGCAAGAGAGAACCCAAGATCCAATCGTTTTTAATAACATTCCAATGTTTATCTAGAATCCGTTTGATCTGTCTATGTTGGGTGGAGAATGTGAACTCCGCCTATCATGGAGATCCTCGGCCTCGGACGAGAGGACCTCCATGATAGGCGGAACACCGAACACAGGCTCTGCTGGGAAACTGAGTGTTCCCCCTATCACGGAACAGGACGAGGAGGAGGCGCAGCTTTTGAACAATGGACGCCCGAAGTCTGACTCTGCATGCAGGGATAAGGTATGGAGATCTGGAGATCGGCACAGTGAGGTAGGCACTGAGCACAGTGAGGTATGCAATGAGCACAGTGAGGTATGCAATGAGCCCAGTGAGGTATGCCATGGGCACATTGAGAAATGCAATGGGCACAGTGAGGTATGCAATGGGCACAGTGGAGGTATGCAATGGGCACAGTGAGGTGTGTCGCAAGGGGGTCGTCTTATACGGCGAGTATATCCCAAAACCAACCTTTTAGCTGGAAAATTAGGGGTCGTCTTATACGCCCAGTCGCCTAATACGCCGGTACTTATTCTATGTAATTCGGAATCTATGTCCACCTGCATATAGCCTTTATCAAGAAACCTCTGTCTAAGTATAGAGGCCTGTTGGATGAAATCCTAAAATACTAGTCAACCAACATTAGAATTCTTCTATAGCCTTTGGGCGGAGCATTTGACCATAAATGTCCACTCGCGGCGATCGTATGTTTTTAGCTGCTTCGTCGAATCTTCAGGTCTCTATAATGTTGAATCTTTTCTCTCTATGTCGAACTCTGTAATAGAGTTAGGTTAGGAACATTCGACAGCAGGTTCGATAGACACAGATCGCTATTGTCACTGTCATGTCGAATCTTCTATCCATAGCGAACTGTTGTCGCAACGAAACGAAAATAAAGCATTTTTTATGTCGGATCTTTCGGATTTCGGATTCTGCGCGTTCATTATCGTTTGTTAAAACGAATGCGAAAATCTCTGAAATTCGGACGAAAATGCATTCGGACGAAAACGAATGCACATGTCTACCAATTGCGTTCCTAATCCCCGTTCAGGATGAACGTGGACTGGGACATTAACTCCTTTATCAATTAAGCATGATTCTATTTCATGAGGCTATTTGATACATGATATAGGGGTGTTTTCTTGATTTAACTATATGTTTTTTTGATTAAATTTTTATACAATGAATATTTTATTATTGCTTTGTCTTCATTTATTTGATTTTATTCTGAAAATGTAATATTATTATAACTGTCTGTGTATGTTAAGTTATGATAGACTGTATGACGAGATTTGCAGCAGTGGCTTTATTTTTGTTGGTTCTCGCTTTCTAGATGAAGCTTGATGTGCTATTATAGATAGCACCTGCTGCTTTGTCTAATCTCTCCAGTTAGAAGCTTGAGTAGCATGCGGTAGGCTTGTTTATGACGGTTCGTGGGACTTGCTTCCAGGATGTCATCATATCCGGTGGTCTTTCCTCGCTTTCACTCGAGTTTCGATCCATGCGTCTCGCTTTCCAGATGGAGGCTTGATACGCACGCTATCGCGTCGCTCCGAGTATTGCTTCCTGTTTCTATATCGAGGCTTCACGTGTTTGCCTCGTTTCCATATCGAGGCTTGACACGCACATCTCTGCGCCATCTTGTCGATAATCCCGGAAGTGGTCGGCTGGTTAGACGCAGCGATAAGCAGCATAATTATCCATGTGATGGGGTACATTATCTATAAATATTGTGGTGGCACAGGCATCCGGACACCCCAGATGATGTCTTACTGAGACGAAACACGCCAGATTCATTTTCCTGCCTTTGCCATTATAACTCGATCCTTATGCATCATTCAATAAATGCCTTTTGATGTTTACTAAAATGTGAGTGTTTTACTTTTTTTTTTAAATACATTTTACATACGGTTTTACACTGTCGAGCCTTCTATCCTTTCTCCTTGGATTTATGTCCTAATGGAGTACTGATGAGAAGATTCCGGCTTTGACTCTGAAGTGCCTTATTATACCGGTTTCAGTGGCTGTTGAGAAACCCCCTAAAATATTATAAGATCTATTGGAGAAGATTGCAGCAAACCATCTTTACCTAGGTGTTGATACACCATTGTCTGTCTGACCCATTTAGTATAAGCTGAATAGGGTCCATACATTCCTCCTTATATCACATTTGGTGGCAGAAGTTTTTCACATCGGTGACTCTTCTTTTTTTTTGGGTGATTGATCTACTTAGAATCACAAAGTTTATGGACTCATCTTTATGAACTATATAGGATTTCTCTTATTGTGGTATTTACTTTTTCACACTTTTCTTTATTTTTTGATTCACTATCATCAATGATTTTGTATTTTCATGTTTTAGCGCTGCACTGTTTATATTTAGAATTTTTTGCACAAGTTGTCTCTTGTAGTGCTGGCTGCTTTTGTTATATATTTTGAACACTAAGCACAGTTTTAAACCATTTACCACTTATTATAGGCTTACGTATGGATAAATATCAACCATGGGAGTTTACTCCCACTTTTTTTTTTTTATCCAAAAGAAAGGAATTTTATTTTGAAGGAAAAACACATACAGTTCAATTGACCACAATCAAATGCATCATTTTACAATGGAAAGCCCCTACTCCTCCCTCTCACCCTCTCAGCATATAGTTATACAAACATTGTTACATTCTCCTGTCCCCGACCCGCCTCTTCCCTCCCAACCAACTGCCTTCTCCCCCCTCAATACCATGAGCGCATTTCTGTAGTCTTATTCAGAATTTCAGTCAACTACGGAATACATTTTCATCACACCGGATGCAACACTTCTTTAGCAATATTCCCATAATCAGATTATACCTAATAGCCTGTCCATGACCATATCGTCCGGTGCCAAGCCCGGAGTATCTAACCACGGTCCCCAGAGCTTCTCAAATTTCTGCGAACAGCCTCTATGTTGATATATAATTTTTTCCATTCGGAGCGCATCCCCTAATTTGGTAACCCATTCAGTGTGAGTAGGTGGCAACTCAGACTTCCAATGCAACATTATCAGTTTACGTGCCATAAACAGGGCCCTGGAGAGGGCCTCCCGTACGTGAGGTTCCCATTCCATTTCATCCAACAGGTTCAGAATGCAGTATCTGGGGTAACACGGGACCGACACCAGGAACACCGCGTTCAGGGTGTCAATCACCCCCCTCCAATACATGTGGAGTTTGGGACACCGCCAGAGCATGTGTATCAAGTCTCCATGGTCTCTTTTGCATCTAGTGCAACTAGGGTCAGACAGTATACCCATTTTATGTAGCCTATGAGGTGTATAGTAAACTCTCAGTATGGTATATAATTGTGTAAGTCTTTGTGTCACATTCAGTGAGCAAATGGCCACTGACTGCAGCACCTCCTCCCATTGCTCACCGTCCAGATGCCCTACATCTAGTTCCCACTTACTTCGAGCAGTCAGAGGATGCCCCGCTACGAATTTGTTCAGTAGTGTTGTGTAGCTCTGCGAGATGAAGCCCTTAGAGACTTCTGCTGCTTTGAGCTGGGAAAGGAGGGGCATGTCATCCATCCGCCACTCCGAGACCCTTGATTGGGTCCCGAATGCATGCTTAAGTTGCAAGTAGTAGAAGTACATGTGCGCTGGCAGCTGATATCTCTCTCTCAGGGTATCAAAGGGCAAAAGTTTACCATTGCTAATTATCTGCGTCAGGTAGAACACGCCACTCCTCTGCCACCTCCTCCCATGCTGTAACTTAGCCAGTTCAGGATAGGACTCATTTGCCCATATAGGGCTATATTCACTAAAACCTGTCGCCCCCTGAAGGTACTTGGTCTTATTCCACACTTTTTGTATGAGGCTGTACGTAGGAAATCGTTTCTGGGGCTTTGCAAAGGCCAATGCTTCCAGCGCGGTAGGAATAGAATTTCCCCCCACGGTGTGGAGCATTATGCTCTCCGAGGCGCTTGGGACTCTGTCCCCCTGCTCACCCTCCGGGGCCATGGTACCTATTAGATGCTGCAGTTGTGATGCTAGATAATACAGCCAGGGATTCGGCAGAGCCAATCCGCCATCCTCCCTGGAGCGTTGTAAATGCTCTAGTTTTATTCTGGGGGAGCGAGATTTCCATATTAATTCTCTAAATATAGTATTGATAATTCTAAAGGTCTTGAGTGGGATCATCACCGGGGAATTGTGTAGCACGTATAGCAGTTGGGGCATGAGAATCATTTTTATGAGATTTACTTTGCCAGCAGCTGACATACATAGGGAATTCCATGTCTTAACCCTTTGGCGGAATCTAGTTAACAGTGGAGCTATGTTAAGTATGCCATAGTCTCTAATCTGTGGGGTCACCTGGATCCCCAGATACTTAAAGGAAAGAGCAAGAGGTATCCCTCCCACCCGTGCGTCCTGCTGAGGTGGAGGTTCATCTAAGGGCATAAGTGCAGACTTGGACCAGTTAATCCTAAGTCCCGAGAACTCACCAAATCGGACCACTGCCTCCATCGTATTGCGCAGAGACTGCTCCGTATCCCCCAGCAGGACCATAGTATCATCCGCATAGAGCATCACCTTCTCCTGTCTGTTGCCATAGCAGAAGCCGGTGATGCCCCGGTGATCTCTAATTCTAATAGCCAGTGGCTCTATAGCCAGGGCAAACAGCAGGGGGGACAAAGGGCGCCCCTGCCGCGTGCCCCGGCCCAGTTCAAAAGGCAAGGAGAGCCTGCCAGCCTCCCAAATGGATGCCTTTGGGCAATGATACATCAACCTCACCCAGGAGATATAGCCGTCCCCAAAGCCAAATCGTCTTAGGGTCTCCCAGAGATATCCCCACTCCACACTATGAAACGCCTTCATAGCATCTAGTGACAAGAGAGCCCTCCTGCCTACATTGTCAGCCCGTGATTGCATGTTAAGGAAGAGCCTCCTAATGTTTATTGCCGTCGACTTGTTTGGCATAAAAAATTGAAAAAGGGGTGCCCCTGGGATTGTGTGGATTGGAGTAAATTATGGATTGCCACCAAGTATATATAGAAAAATATAAAGAATTTTATTTATACATAATACACTTATATATCAAAAATGGTTTAAAATCAAAGAGAGGAACAGACATATACAGTCATTGAAAAACAATTGCATGAGGACACCTTACTACTTGAGACATATAAGTCATATAGCTAGTGGTGACACAACCGACATGTTTCGGATACTCGAGCTATATCTGTGATAGCCTCCATTATTTCCTTCTTCAAGGTTCATGCAATAGTTTGAAGACAATTTAGTCTCTATATAAGAGAAAAAACAACATAGTATGTGATAGCTATATAATACACAACAGTGTATTGACATGATTAAATTATTTTGAATTTCTCCCATATGTGGGCAGCTAGAAGATAGACATTGTTGCAGAGAGAAAATAAAATAAACTAAAATAAACAATAAGAGAGAAAGAAAAAGGCGGGGAAGAGAAACAAAGGAAGAGAAAAAGAAAAAGAAGAATAAATATACATGGAGGTTCATTTAAGAATACATGAATGCATATATACATTGTATAATTGTATGTCTATAGGATACAGTACATCTATATCAAATAGTGTTGCATACATACATTTCCAATGGTGATATAAACATCAGCCGTTTGGAGGAATTATCCCGGTGATATAAGGCCCAAACGTATATGGTGCGAGTTTGCTGGTCGCATAAAGACAAATACAGCGGCCAAAGAAACACTGCAGGCAAGATGACAGAGCCAAGGGGAAATATGTAGGAGGACCAACCCAAAAACGCCCCTCAAAGCTCACAGGGAAGCCTCAAATTGCAGCGGAAAGACTGCCACGGCCTCTCTGTAAAAACATACACAAATGGATTATAATTTATAGGTCGCAGACTAGCCCTGTAACTAGGCATCCCATAACTATGATGAAGTGTTTGAAAAAAAGGGCTTGGTACCTGTCAATGTGGCGCAAGGACATCCACACTCTGGCTGTGCAGCAATTGGCCAAGTCAGGTGGGACT
Organism: Rana muscosa; assembly: GCA_029206835.1. Lineage (NCBI taxonomy): Eukaryota > Metazoa > Chordata > Amphibia > Anura > Ranidae > Rana > Rana muscosa. The sequence goes on along the minus strand of CM055126.1, from coordinate 125,030,752 downwards.
TTTTATAGAGCTGTCGCTGGTGTTGCAGCCAATCAGCTCAAATGGCGCCAAGGGTGAAGCTGTAAAAGGAAGGAATTTAGCCAATGAGGTAGAGCGTGGGAGGCCACAACAGGGCTAGACTGTGCGTCCGGGTAGAAACCCAATTAACTACGTATTGAAAATGAATAGAGAGGCTCTTACCGGACAGGCACCGCATACAGAGGCCGCCCTCGATCCCGGCGGCGTCCGGCGTCATCGCGCACCCACACAAATGTGAAGGACGTCCACGACGCCGGCGCGGTGACGTCAGACGTCGACCCGACCGCCAGCACAACGAAAAGGGCGGAAGTGCTAAAAGAAAGATCACTCCGTTGCCCGCACCAGACCCAAAAAGGTCAGCGCAAAGGCAGCACAATTGTGTGTGCTGCGCCAAACGGCGCCATCGGAGGAATGGGGAAAAAATGACTAATCCAAAACCCCATGGGTAGTAAACAGTGTAACATGAATGCCCTCCGTCCCATATGTGTGTAATTCTTAGGACAGGGAGAGAAATTTATTTATATGCACATAGCCGTCCATTTGCTCAAATATGAGCAATCAGCCCCCGATTATCAAAATAGCCGGGGGCTATTTTGTGCTGGGGAGCGTCAGTGGGCCCAACGGGTGGTCCCCAAATCCCCGGGCTCCAATATGTCAAAAAGTGCAGGATACAATTATCGTTTGATTAATTTCTAAATAATGAACAATGATCAACAATATAATAAATAAGCACTAATCTCCAGTGGGCAAATCATCAGGTAAAGTTCCACCAATTGGATCCAATCTTGTTTACTTAAAAGGATTTTTTAGTTTTTACATGAATATCTAACCGGCATACATCAGAAACATTAGTACACATGTTATACAGCTGGCATAATTCATACATATTTATTTATTTTTCCTTCAAAAAAAAAAATCAAACTAGGTATAAACAGCTTGTTGAGCTCAGTTTAGCAGATCCCTATCAAACTTAGCAGATGTAAAACCTGGTAGGAAGGGTTTGAAGTTAATTGCCTGGTTCAAGCCAGGGGGTGAGGTGGGGTTGAGGATCGAGATCCATCTCAGCTCCCTTTGAAGAAGGTGCTTGTTAAGGTCACCTCCGCGGGGGCTGCGGTGGACCCTGTCCAAAACTAACACCTCAAGGTTTGGTACACAATCTCCATGATCCTCAACGCCACCTCACCCCCTGGCTTGAACCAGGCAATTAACTTCAAACCCTTCCTACCAGGTTTTACATCTGCTAAGTTTGATAGGGATCTGCTAAACTGAGCTCAACAAGCTGTTTATACCTAGTTTGATTTTTTTTTTTTTTGAAGGAAAAATAAATAAATATGTATGAATTATGCCAGCTGTATAACATGTGTACTAATGTTTCTGATGTATGCCGGTTAGATATTCATGTAAAAACTAAAAAATCCTTTTAAGTAAACAAGATTGGATCCAATTGGTGGAACTTTACCTGATGATTTGCCCACTGGAGATTAGTGCTTATTTATTATATTGTTGATCATTGTTCATTATTTAGAAATTAATCAAACGATAATTGTATCCTGCACTTTTTGACATATTGGAGCCCGGGGATTTGGGGACCACCCGTTGGGCCCACTGACGCTCCCCAGCACAAAATAGCCCCCGGCTATTTTGATAATCGGGGGCTGATTGCTCATATTTGAGCAAATGGACGGCTATGTGCATATAAATAAATTTCTCTCCCTGTCCTAAGAATTACACACATATGGGACGGAGGGCATTCATGTTACACTGTTTACTACCCATGGGGTTTTGGATTAGTCATTTTTTCCCCATTCCTCCGATGGCGCCGTTTGGCGCAGCACACACAATTGTGCTGCCTTTGCGCTGACCTTTTTGGGTCTGGTGCGGGCAACGGAGTGATCTTTCTTTTAGCACTTCCGCCCTTTTCGTTGTGCTGGCGGTCGGGTCGACGTCTGACGTCACCGCGCCGGCGTCGTGGACGTCCTTCACATTTGTGTGGGTGCGCGATGACGCCGGACGCCGCCGGGATCGAGGGCGGCCTCTGTATGCGGTGCCTGTCCGGTAAGAGCCTCTCTATTCATTTTCAATACGTAGTTAATTGGGTTTCTACCCGGACGCACAGTCTAGCCCTGTTGTGGCCTCCCACGCTCTACCTCATTGGCTAAATTCCTTCCTTTTACAGCTTCACCCTTGGCGCCATTTGAGCTGATTGGCTGCAACACCAGCGACAGCTCTATAAAAAGTCCCACCTGACTTGGCCAATTGCTGCACAGCCAGAGTGTGGATGTCCTTGCGCCACATTGACAGGTACCAAGCCCTTTTTTTCAAACACTTCATCATAGTTATGGGATGCCTAGTTACAGGGCTAGTCTGCGACCTATAAATTATAATCCATTTGTGTATGTTTTTACAGAGAGGCCGTGGCAGTCTTTCCGCTGCAATTTGAGGCTTCCCTGTGAGCTTTGAGGGGCGTTTTTGGGTTGGTCCTCCTACATATTTCCCCTTGGCTCTGTCATCTTGCCTGCAGTGTTTCTTTGGCCGCTGTATTTGTCTTTATGCGACCAGCAAACTCGCACCATATACGTTTGGGCCTTATATCACCGGGATAATTCCTCCAAACGGCTGATGTTTATATCACCATTGGAAATGTATGTATGCAACACTATTTGATATAGATGTACTGTATCCTATAGACATACAATTATACAATGTATATATGCATTCATGTATTCTTAAATGAACCTCCATGTATATTTATTCTTCTTTTTCTTTTTCTCTTCCTTTGTTTCTCTTCCCCGCCTTTTTCTTTTTCTCTTATTGTTTATTTTAGTTTATTTTATTTTCTCTCTGCAACAATGTCTATCTTCTAGCTGCCCACATATGGGAGAAATTCAAAATAATTTAATCATGTCAATACACTGTTGTGTATTATATAGCTATCACATACTATGTTGTTTTTTCTCTTATATAGAGACTAAATTGTCTTCAAACTATTGCATGAACCTTGAAGAAGGAAATAATGGAGGCTATCACAGATATAGCTCGAGTATCCGAAACATGTCGGTTGTGTCACCACTAGCTATATGACTTATATGTCTCAAGTAGTAAGGTGTCCTCATGCAATTGTTTTTCAATGACTGTATATGTCTGTTCCTCTCTTTGATTTTAAACCATTTTTGATATATAAGTGTATTATGTATAAATAAAATTCTTTATATTTTTCTATATATACTTGGTGGCAATCCATAATTTACTCCAATCCACACAATCCCAGGGGCACCCCTTTTTCAATTTTTTCAAAATTACCGGGATGTGATTGGTTAAAATGGTAACTTGCCCTGTATCTGCTGGCTAATGGCTTCATCTTCCCCTAATTAATATATTCTATTTTTGGGTAGCAAATACCCCTTAGTCCCCATCCATATTTGAAGCTTTCCAGCGTTATCTACATAAACAATTTACTGAATTAATTTGTTGCTTGCTCCCTATTGTATGAGCAATTATTTTGAAAACGCATTGCTGCAATTCTTTTTTTTTTTTTTTTTTTTTTGTTATTTTTGTTATTGTCTTATTGTGTTGGTATACCCATTTGTGTAGAGCTCAGTGACACCATCATCATGGCTGAACTTTACAGTGAATCATGGGAGGTTTTCACTGAACAATTACAATCAAACTATGGTAAAAATGAATCCTTGGAATCTGAGCTAACCTTTCTTTTCTCCAACCTAACTAAATGGTTGGAGAGGAAATCTTCCATGCATTGGCATATAAAAACGTTTGATGAGTACATAAGAGATGATTTAAACCCACTTGGACTTCGAGTCCAGATCTTCCCAACTTTTGAGGATCTGGACCCGACGTTCAAACAAGCATGGGAAACGAATTTAAAATCATGCTCGGCTGGTATGATGAGGCTTCTTTCTGATGAATATCGGAGACGTCTCGTCTATATCAACACGAACATTGAAAAAATCTATTCTAGAATTAAACCCCTACAAGCCCATTCCTCATACAAAGATCTAAATGAGAAACTTAAAATCCATATTGAACTATTCAACAAATCGATCTTAGCAAAAAAAGAGTTTAAATATATGCGGGATAAACAAGCCTTCGAAGAAGGCAGAGCATATAGATGGGCTTTTTCAACTAGACCTAGAGTCCAATATAAGAACGACAATCATCGTTCCACACAGTTGGACACGTCTGATACCTCTTCGGTTTCGTCTAACATGTCATATGCACCGATGAAAGGAAAACGCACAAAACCATCTAAAAGAAATCGTGACTTTGAAAATTCCTCCAATAGTAATACTACTAAAAAACGTCCCCCTAAACAGTACCCTCGTACTCTGCTCTCATCAGTCCCCAACACTTCCACATTGACGGCCTCGGATGTCACCGTCAGTGCACATGAATCACTTGAAAATATGGGCACTTTTGTCACGCCTAAGGTTCCCTTGATGTTCTCTAAGAACTCGGGAAACTCACTCACTCCTCACAACCCGACTACGACATAGCCTCGGCTTTTAATATTATAAATTTGTCATCATATGTCCTGAGTGTCGATGAGATCTCAGTCCTCTCAAAAGGATTAACTTTCTGCCCTAATAAACCTATAGACAAATTTGAGACCATTAAAGATCTTCATTTATACGCCCGCAAATTGCTACTCAAAAGCATTTTTGAAAAGAGCGACCCAGATACACGGGAATTTCACACGTATAGTGAACGTCAAGCTCTGGGTAATCTCAAATCTTTACTTGAGGAAAATGAATCCAAAGACCTCATCGACACCCTGGACCTTGACTTACTTTTGGCTAATGCCAGCACAATTGACACCGAGATCCCCAGTACCCTAAAACAAACTTCCCTTAAAAAAACATCAACTTTTTACCCAGTGCCTAGCTCAAATCCAGGTGTATCTAATTTTCTTAAAAATATCAGCCAAGAAATAAATAACCTAGTACCTATAACACCTAGACATACAAATCTTATTCCTACTGAAAAGATGGCCTTAAAAAATCTATCCAAAAATCATCAAATTACGATTAAATTATCGGATAAAGGAGGAAACATTGTCATTATGGACAACCCCCAATATCTTGAAATGTGCTTCAACATATTAAGAAATCATGAGTGGTATCGCCCTGTCAGTAGGGGTGTTGTAGATGCCTTTAATAAAAAATTCTACACTTTGGTAGATGAAGCTTTTCAAAATAATGTCATTTCTAAACAAACTTGGGAATTTGTTCGCACTTCCTTTCCCCGCACACCAACATTCTACTCACTCCCCAAAATCCACAAGGATCCCCTAAATCCCCCAGGACGTCCTATTATATCTGGAAACGGAGCCATTATTGAAAATCTTTCACGACTCATTGATGAGCATCTAAAACCTTTTGTTCAGAGCATCCCCTCTTATGTTAAAGATACACCTCACTTATTACGCATCATCGAGGGAGTACAAATTCCTATAGATTCGATACTTGTCAGTATCGACGTGGAGGCACTTTACAGCTCGATTCCTCATTCTTTAGGTATTGCTTGTATTAGACATATTCTATCACAAACCAGCCACCATGAACGTTTGTTCAATGAATTTATAATCCAGTCTTTGGATTTCATACTGAGACACAATGTCTTCACTTTCGATGGTCAATGTTTCCTCCAGGTACAGGGCGTAGCCATGGGCACCAGTTGTGCCCCTGGCTACGCCAACCTGTACCTGGGGGAATGGGAGCATGCAATCTTCTCCAGCGGGGATCTCTCAATGTACCTGTGCCATGTAGCTCTATGGCACAGGTACATTGATGACATCTTCATCGTATGGACGGGCTCCCAGCAATGTTTGGATGAGTGTCTCATCGCCCTAAACTTAAATACTTTTAATCTTAAGTTTACAATGATATCGGACCCAAATACCATAACCTTCCTTGATGTGGAGATCTTCAGAGACAAGCAAAACATGTTATCATGTAAGCTGTTCCGCAAACCAAGTGCAGGCAATACAATCTTACATTCTTCTAGCTTTCACCCTAAATCCCTAGTTGAATCTATTCCCTATGGACAATATTTGAGAATAAAAAGAAATTGCTCTAACGAGGTCGATTATAAAAGAGAAGCCAATAACTTAAGGCAAAGACTTCTAGCAAGGGGATACAGCCATAAATGCCTCAAAAAGGCCTTTAAACGCACTTCAAATTTAAATCGACACGAGTTACTAATATCTAAATCTAAAAAAAGTGAAAGTGATCATCGTATTATCAATACTTATTCTGATGATCACGCTGAACTTCTTAAAATCTACCAAAAGCACTGGCATCTACTTACAGCAGATCCTGTGATAGGACCACTAGTACCCCCCAGGCCAAATATTACCTATAGACGAGCAACGTCCCTGAAGGACATGCTAGTGCAGAGTGAATTTGAGAACACCAATAGGGGAGATCCATGTAAGGACCTGGGAACTTTCCAATGTGGTAATTGCACATACTGTAAATATATGAACACTAGAAAGAACATTCGGTTACCGAATGGCCAAAAATTTCGACCAAAACACTATGCAAACTGTCAAACTACGGACGTAGTATATCTCATTATTTGCAGTTGTAACTGCTTCTATGTAGGGAAAACTATACAAAAATTGTGGCAGAGAATTTACCGGCATCTAAAAGGGATGAAGGAACAAAATCCTGATCTCCCTCTTGGCAGACATGCTGCCCAAGTTCATGGAGATTGTGTACCAAACCTTGAGGTGTTAGTTTTGGACAGGGTCCACCGCAGCCCCCGCGGAGGTGACCTTAACAAGCACCTTCTTCAAAGGGAGCTGAGATGGATCTCGATCCTCAACGCCACCTCACCCCCTGGCTTGAACCAGGCAATTAACTTCAAACCCTTCCTACCAGGTTTTACATCTGCTAAGTTTGATAGGGATCTGCTAAACTGAGCTCAACAAGCTGTTTATACCTAGTTTGATTTTTTTTTTTGAAGGAAAAATAAATAAATATGTATGAATTATGCCAGCTGTATAACATGTGTACTAATGTTTCTGATGTATGCCGGTTAGATATTCATGTAAAAACTAAAAAATCCTTTTAAGTAAACAAGATTGGATCCAATTGGTGGAACTTTACCTGATGATTTGCCCACTGGAGATTAGTGCTTATTTATTATATTGTTGATCATTGTTCATTATTTAGAAATTAATCAAACGATAATTGTATCCTGCACTTTTTGACATATTGGAGCCCGGGGATTTGGGGACCACCCGTTGGGCCCACTGACGCTCCCCAGCACAAAATAGCCCCCGGCTATTTTGATAATCGGGGGCTGATTGCTCATATTTGAGCAAATGGACGGCTATGTGCATATAAATAAATTTCTCTCCCTGTCCTAAGAATTACACACATATGGGACGGAGGGCATTCATGTTACACTGTTTACTACCCATGGGGTTTTGGATTAGTCATTTTTTCCCCATTCCTCCGATGGCGCCGTTTGGCGCAGCACACACAATTGTGCTGCCTTTGCGCTGACCTTTTTGGGTCTGGTGCGGGCAACGGAGTGATCTTTCTTTTAGCACTTCCGCCCTTTTCGTTGTGCTGGCGGTCGGGTCGACGTCTGACGTCACCGCGCCGGCGTCGTGGACGTCCTTCACATTTGTGTGGGTGCGCGATGACGCCGGACGCCGCCGGGATCGAGGGCGGCCTCTGTATGCGGTGCCTGTCCGGTAAGAGCCTCTCTATTCATTTTCAATACGTAGTTAATTGGGTTTCTACCCGGACGCACAGTCTAGCCCTGTTGTGGCCTCCCACGCTCTACCTCATTGGCTAAATTCCTTCCTTTTACAGCTTCACCCTTGGCGCCATTTGAGCTGATTGGCTGCAACACCAGCGACAGCTCTATAAAAAGTCCCACCTGACTTGGCCAATTGCTGCACAGCCAGAGTGTGGATGTCCTTGCGCCACATTGACAGGTACCAAGCCCTTTTTTTCAAACACTTCATCATAGTTATGGGATGCCTAGTTACAGGGCTAGTCTGCGACCTATAAATTATAATCCATTTGTGTATGTTTTTACAGAGAGGCCGTGGCAGTCTTTCCGCTGCAATTTGAGGCTTCCCTGTGAGCTTTGAGGGGCGTTTTTGGGTTGGTCCTCCTACATATTTCCCCTTGGCTCTGTCATCTTGCCTGCAGTGTTTCTTTGGCCGCTGTATTTGTCTTTATGCGACCAGCAAACTCGCACCATATACGTTTGGGCCTTATATCACCGGGATAATTCCTCCAAACGGCTGATGTTTATATCACCATTGGAAATGTATGTATGCAACACTATTTGATATAGATGTACTGTATCCTATAGACATACAATTATACAATGTATATATGCATTCATGTATTCCTAAATGAACCTCCATGTATATTTATTCTTCTTTTTCTTTTTCTCTTCCTTTGTTTCTCTTCCCCGCCTTTTTCTTTTTCTCTTATTGTTTATTTTAGTTTATTTTATTTTCTCTCTGCAACAATGTCTATCTTCTAGCTGCCCACATATGGGAGAAATTCAAAATAATTTAATCATGTCAATACACTGTTGTGTATTATATAGCTATCACATACTATGTTGTTTTTTCTCTTATATAGAGACTAAATTGTCTTCAAACTATTGCATGAACCTTGAAGAAGGAAATAATGGAGGCTATCACAGATATAGCTCGAGTATCCGAAACATGTCGGTTGTGTCACCACTAGCTATATGACTTATATGTCTCAAGTAGTAAGGTGTCCTCATGCAATTGTTTTTCAATGACTGTATATGTCTGTTCCTCTCTTTGATTTTAAACCATTTTTGATATATAAGTGTATTATGTATAAATAAAATTCTTTATATTTTTCTATATATACTTGGTGGCAATCCATAATTTACTCCAATCCACACAATCCCAGGGGCACCCCTTTTTCAATTTTTTCAAAATTACCGGGATGTGATTGGTTAAAATGGTAACTTGCCCTGTATCTGCTGGCTAATGGCTTCATCTTCCCCTAATTAATATATTCTATTTTTGGGTAGCAAATACCCCTTAGTCCCCATCCATATTTGAAGCTTTCCAGCGTTATCTACATAAACAATTTACTGAATTAATTTGTTGCTTGCTCCCTATTGTATGAGCAATTATTTTGAAAACGCATTGCTGCAATTCTTTTTTTTTTTTTTTTTTTTTGTTATTGTCTTATTGTGTTGGTATACCCATTTGTGTAGAGCTCAGTGACACCATCATCATGGCTGAACTTTACAGTGAATCATGGGAGGTTTTCACTGAACAATTACAATCAAACTATGGTAAAAATGAATCCTTGGAATCTGAGCTAACCTTTCTTTTCTCCAACCTAACTAAATGGTTGGAGAGGAAATCTTCCATGCATTGGCATATAAAAACGTTTGATGAGTACATAAGAGATGATTTAAACCCACTTGGACTTCGAGTCCAGATCTTCCCAACTTTTGAGGATCTGGACCCGACGTTCAAACAAGCATGGGAAACGAATTTAAAATCATGCTCGGCTGGTATGATGAGGCTTCTTTCTGATGAATATCGGAGACGTCTCGTCTATATCAACACGAACATTGAAAAAATCTATTCTAGAATTAAACCCCTACAAGCCCATTCCTCATACAAAGATCTAAATGAGAAACTTAAAATCCATATTGAACTATTCAACAAATCGATCTTAGCAAAAAAAGAGTTTAAATATATGCGGGATAAACAAGCCTTCGAAGAAGGCAGAGCATATAGATGGGCTTTTTCAACTAGACCTAGAGTCCAATATAAGAACGACAATCATCGTTCCACACAGTTGGACACGTCTGATACCTCTTCGGTTTCGTCTAACATGTCATATGCACCGATGAAAGGAAAACGCACAAAACCATCTAAAAGAAATCGTGACTTTGAAAATTCCTCCAATAGTAATACTACTAAAAAACGTCCCCCTAAACAGTACCCTCGTACTCTGCTCTCATCAGTCCCCAACACTTCCACATTGACGGCCTCGGATGTCACCGTCAGTGCACATGAATCACTTGAAAATATGGGCACTTTTGTCACGCCTAAGGTTCCCTTGATGTTCTCTAAGAACTCGGGAAACTCACTCACTCCTCACAACCCGACTACGACATAGCCTCGGCTTTTAATATTATAAATTTGTCATCATATGTCCTGAGTGTCGATGAGATCTCAGTCCTCTCAAAAGGATTAACTTTCTGCCCTAATAAACCTATAGACAAATTTGAGACCATTAAAGATCTTCATTTATACGCCCGCAAATTGCTACTCAAAAGCATTTTTGAAAAGAGCGACCCAGATACACGGGAATTTCACACGTATAGTGAACGTCAAGCTCTGGGTAATCTCAAATCTTTACTTGAGGAAAATGAATCCAAAGACCTCATCGACACCCTGGACCTTGACTTACTTTTGGCTAATGCCAGCACAATTGACACCGAGATCCCCAGTACCCTAAAACAAACTTCCCTTAAAAAAACATCAACTTTTTACCCAGTGCCTAGCTCAAATCCAGGTGTATCTAATTTTCTTAAAAATATCAGCCAAGAAATAAATAACCTAGTACCTATAACACCTAGACATACAAATCTTATTCCTACTGAAAAGATTGCCTTAAAAAATCTATCCAAAAATCATCAAATTACGATTAAATTATCGGATAAAGGAGGAAACATTGTCATTATGGACAACCCCCAATATCTTGAAATGTGCTTCAACATATTAAGAAATCATGAGTGGTATCGCCCTGTCAGTAGGGGTGTTGTAGATGCCTTTAATAAAAAATTCTACACTTTGGTAGATGAAGCTTTTCAAAATAATGTCATTTCTAAACAAACTTGGGAATTTGTTCGCACTTCCTTTCCCCGCACACCAACATTCTACTCACTCCCCAAAATCCACAAGGATCCCCTAAATCCCCCAGGACGTCCTATTATATCTGGAAACGGAGCCATTATTGAAAATCTTTCACGACTCATTGATGAGCATCTAAAACCTTTTGTTCAGAGCATCCCCTCTTATGTTAAAGATACACCTCACTTATTACGCATCATCGAGGGAGTACAAATTCCTATAGATTCGATACTTGTCAGTATCGACGTGGAGGCACTTTACAGCTCGATTCCTCATTCTTTAGGTATTGCTTGTATTAGACATATTCTATCACAAACCAGCCACCATGAACGTTTGTTCAATGAATTTATAATCCAGTCCTTGGATTTCATACTGAGACACAATGTCTTCACTTTCGATGGTCAATGTTTCCTCCAGGTACAGGGCATAGCCATGGGCACCAGTTGTGCCCCTGGCTACGCCAACCTGTACCTGGGGGAATGGGAGCATGCAATCTTCTCCAGCGGGGATCTCTCAATGTACCTGTGCCATGTAGCTCTATGGCACAGGTACATTGATGACATCTTCATCGTATGGACGGGCTCCCAGCAATGTTTGGATGAGTGTCTCATCGCCCTAAACTTAAATACTTTTAATCTTAAGTTTACAATGATATCGGACCCAAATACCATAACCTTCCTTGATGTGGAGATCTTCAGAGACAAGCAAAACATGTTATCATGTAAGCTGTTCCGCAAACCAAGTGCAGGCAATACAATCTTACATTCTTCTAGCTTTCACCCTAAATCCCTAGTTGAATCTATTCCCTATGGACAATATTTGAGAATAAAAAGAAATTGCTCTAACGAGGTCGATTATAAAAGAGAAGCCAATAACTTAAGGCAAAGACTTCTAGCAAGGGGATACAGCCATAAATGCCTCAAAAAGGCCTTTAAACGCACTTCAAATTTAAATCGACACGAGTTACTAATATCTAAATCTAAAAAAAGTGAAAGTGATCATCGTATTATCAATACTTATTCTGATGATCACGCTGAACTTCTTAAAATCTACCAAAAGCACTGGCATCTACTTACAGCAGATCCTGTGATAGGACCACTAGTACCCCCCAGGCCAAATATTACCTATAGACGAGCAACGTCCCTGAAGGACATGCTAGTGCAGAGTGAATTTGAGAACACCAATAGGGGAGATCCATGTAAGGACCTGGGAACTTTCCAATGTGGTAATTGCACATACTGTAAATATATGAACACTAGAAAGAACATTCGGTTACCGAATGGCCAAAAATTTCGACCAAAACACTATGCAAACTGTCAAACTACGGACGTAGTATATCTCATTATTTGCAGTTGTAACTGCTTCTATGTAGGGAAAACTATACAAAAATTGTGGCAGAGAATTTACCGGCATCTAAAAGGGATGAAGGAACAAAATCCTGATCTCCCTCTTGGCAGACATGCTGCCCAAGTTCATGGAGATTGTGTACCAAACCTTGAGGTGTTAGTTTTGGACAGGGTCCACCGCAGCCCCCGCGGAGGTGACCTTAACAAGCACCTTCTTCAAAGGGAGCTGAGATGGATCTCGATCCTCAACGCCACCTCACCCCCTGGCTTGAACCAGGCAATTAACTTCAAACCCTTCCTACCAGGTTTTACATCTGCTAAGTTTGATAGGGATCTGCTAAACTGAGCTCAACAAGCTGTTTATACCTAGTTTGATTTTTTTTTTTTTTTTAAGGAAAAATAAATAAATATGTATGAATTATGCCAGCTGTATAACATGTGTACTAATGTTTCTGATGTATGCCGGTTAGATATTCATGTAAAAACTAAAAAATCCTTTTAAGTAAACAAGATTGGATCCAATTGGTGGAACTTTACCTGATGATTTGCCCACTGGAGATTAGTGCTTATTTATTATATTGTTGATCATTGTTCATTATTTAGAAATTAATCAAACGATAATTGTATCCTGCACTTTTTGACATATTGGAGCCCGGGGATTTGGGGACCACCCGTTGGGCCCACTGACGCTCCCCAGCACAAAATAGCCCCCGGCTATTTTGATAATCGGGGGCTGATTGCTCATATTTGAGCAAATGGACGGCTATGTGCATATAAATAAATTTCTCTCCCTGTCCTAAGAATTACACACATATGGGACGGAGGGCATTCATGTTACACTGTTTACTACCCATGGGGTTTTGGATTAGTCATTTTTTCCCCATTCCTCCGATGGCGCCGTTTGGCGCAGCACACACAATTGTGCTGCCTTTGCGCTGACCTTTTTGGGTCTGGTGCGGGCAACGGAGTGATCTTTCTTTTAGCACTTCCGCCCTTTTCGTTGTGCTGGCGGTCGGGTCGACGTCTGACGTCACCGCGCCGGCGTCGTGGACGTCCTTCACATTTGTGTGGGTGCGCGATGACGCCGGACGCCGCCGGGATCGAGGGCGGCCTCTGTATGCGGTGCCTGTCCGGTAAGAGCCTCTCTATTCATTTTCAATACGTAGTTAATTGGGTTTCTACCCGGACGCACAGTCTAGCCCTGTTGTGGCCTCCCACGCTCTACCTCATTGGCTAAATTCCTTCCTTTTACAGCTTCACCCTTGGCGCCATTTGAGCTGATTGGCTGCAACACCAGCGACAGCTCTATAAAAAGTCCCACCTGACTTGGCCAATTGCTGCACAGCCAGAGTATGGATGTCCTTGCGCCACATTGACAGGTACCAAGCCCTTTTTTTCAAACACTTCATCATAGTTATGGGATGCCTAGTTACAGGGCTAGTCTGCGACCTATAAATTATAATCCATTTGTGTATGTTTTTACAGAGAGGCCGTGGCAGTCTTTCCGCTGCAATTTGAGGCTTCCCTGTGAGCTTTGAGGGGCGTTTTTGGGTTGGTCCTCCTACATATTTCCCCGTGGCTCTGTCATCTTGCCTGCAGTGTTTCTTTGGCCGCTGTATTTGTCTTTATGCGACCAGCAAACTCGCACCATATACGTTTGGGCCTTATATCACCGGGATAATTCCTCCAAACGGCTGATGTTTATATCACCATTGGAAATGTATGTATGCAACACTATTTGATATAGATGTACTGTATCCTATAGACATACAATTATACAATGTATATATGCATTCATGTATTCTTAAATGAACCTCCATGTATATTTATTCTTCTTTTTCTTTTTCTCTTCCTTTGTTTCTCTTCCCCGCCTTTTTCTTTTTCTCTTATTGTTTATTTTAGTTTATTTTATTTTCTCTCTGCAACAATGTCTATCTTCTAGCTGCCCACATATGGGAGAAATTCAAAATAATTTAATCATGTCAATACACTGTTGTGTATTATATAGCTATCACATACTATGTTGTTTTTTCTCTTATATAGAGACTAAATTGTCTTCAAACTATTGCATGAACCTTGAAGAAGGAAATAATGGAGGCTATCACAGATATAGCTCGAGTATCCGAAACATGTCGGTTGTGTCACCACTAGCTATATGACTTATATGTCTCAAGTAGTAAGGTGTCCTCATGCAATTGTTTTTCAATGACTGTATATGTCTGTTCCTCTCTTTGATTTTAAACCATTTTTGATATATAAGTGTATTATGTATAAATAAAATTCTTTATATTTTTCTATATATACTTGGTGGCAATCCATAATTTACTCCAATCCACACAATCCCAGGGGCACCCCTTTTTCAATTTTTTCAAAATTACCGGGATGTGATTGGTTAAAATGGTAACTTGCCCTGTATCTGCTGGCTAATGGCTTCATCTTCCCCTAATTAATATATACTTGTTTGGCATAAAGCCCGCCTGATCCGCATGGACAATTGACGTAACCACGGCATTCAGTCTGAGAGCCAACACCTTTGCAAGTATCTTTATGTCAGACTGAAGCAGGGAGATCGGCCTATACGAGGCCGGATCTACTGGATCCTTGTCAGGTTTTAAAATTAAAACAATGTGGGCCTCCGACATGGACGTGGGCAGTGTACCCATTTCTCTGGCTGCATTAAATACTGCTAGTAGTTTGGGAAGTAGCACCTCAGAATAATGCTTATAGATTTCCATAGGAATCCCATCCCCTCCCGGGGCCTTACAGTTAGGGAATTCAGCCACTGCAATCTGTAGCTCCTCCAATGTAAGAGGGGCATCTAACGCTGCTCTCTGCGCTTCCGTAAGTGTAGGAAATAGTATTTCATCTAAGTAGTTCGCCATTTCCTCTACCCCATGGGTCGAGGAAGGGCGATATAGGTTCTGATAGTACTCTGCCAAAGTCTGAATCACCAAATCTGAGGCATGTACCAGTTGGCCTCCTGCTGTCCTTATAGATCCTATCACCGGAGCTCTCTGCTCAGAGCTAGCTATTCTAGCCAGGAGACGCCCCGTCACTTCTCCTTCCTCAAAGAAAGCAGTCTTAGAAAAGAACCGCTTCTTTTCCGCCGATGAGGCCAGCAAATGGTCGTAGGCAGACTGAGCAGCCTGCCAAGCCCCCCCTGCGGCCTCAGTGGGGTCCTGCACATAGTTTGTCTCCAGAGAGTGTACCTGCCGCTCCAGAGCTTCCCTGAGCGACTCGGACCGTCTCTTAACCTTTGTAACCTCTTTACTGAGCATTTTCCTCAGTGAGGATTTAAATACTTCCCATTCAAGGAGCACGGATGCCGAATCCGGCTGCGGGGTGAAGAAGCGAGATACGCTCCCTTCCACCTCCTCTGGAGCAGTGAGCAGCTGGAGCCAAAAGGCATTGAACTTCCATGGAGCTCTGGGGAGCGAGGACAGACGTGCAACCGTTAGTTCTACCACCATACATGAGTGATCAGATACACATCTAGGCTTATATGACACATCCGCCACCGAGGGGAGCATGGCACCGTTCCCCACCGCCAAGTCTATCCTAGATAATGACCCGTGAGACTTTGAAAAACATGAAAACTGTTTACTATACGGATTCCGCCGCCGCCAGACATCCACCCAGCCCACCTCCTGCAGCAATCTAGCCAGAGGGGTCACTGTAAGGGGATTGCACGATCCCGGTACTGGGTGTTTGTCCAGGGCAGCACTCAGCCAGCTATTGAAGTCCCCCACTATCAGCAGCGGGAGCTCCGGCCTCCCCCCCATAAATTCCAGGAGAAGCCGAAGCACCCGAACATCAAACGGCGGGGGAATGTATACACAAGCCAATATACATTGCAATATACCAATACGACAGTGTAGAAAAACAAAACGTCCCTCAGTGTCTATTTTTGAAGCATATTCCTGGAAGTCAAGGGATCTGTGCACCACTACACTCACTCCCCGAGAAAAGGAGGTGTGGGTGGAGTGGTACGCCCAGCCTATCCATGGATACTTCAGGCACCCTCTTGTGGCGCTCGTAAAGTGCGTCTCCTGTAAACATATCACGGCAGGGAAAAACTTTTTTAAACATGTAAATATCATTGTGCGTTTGAGGGGGGAGTTCATGCCCCTAATATTCCACGAAATTACAGCTGCAGTAGCCATCATGGGAGGGAAGGTGGTATCTTCTCCGGGCCCTTGGGCCCCTCATCTTGTGGCCAAACGCCAAAGGCAATTAAAATGGGACAGTGAGAGTCTGCTGTGTCAACAGGGCAAGGGAGGGTCATCTCAGAACATGCACTTGAACTGCAAACAGGGGTATGCTGTAACCTGCAAACCAGCCCAACTGGGCCTAGAATCAAAACTTTTAACTGTGCTTGGTGTACCCGAGACCCGTGGGTGTTTCTCAAGCCATACACGGATCTCGCGGTCTCAAGCCTGGTACGATTCATTTCAATCTTTGCCAACATGGCCAACCTTCTCATAGCTGTATTACCAGATGGTTGAGTAACAGCCCGTTTCTGCTGTATCCCGGCCGGGATACACTCTCCCTCTGGCGACATACGAGAGGGTATTTGCATTTCAAAAAGTCACAGTTCTCTTCCTCGCTTTATAACATGGTAACATTGTTCCCCTGCAACTAGGAGAAAAGTGGGAGAGCACTTGGGTGCTCATTTTAACTATCATAACAAGATTCATCCAGCTAGTCCTGCAAAATTTTTTTTTTTTTTTTTTTTATATTTTGTTGTTGTAGCATTTCAGTGCAGCCATGCAGTGTTCCTGCCTTGCGGATCCTGACACCCGTGCCTGTTCAGTCGCCGCCAGCTTCAGCTCGACGATGACGACGCAGGGCCTGTTCGTTATGGTCAAGCCAGGCAGTCGCTTCCCTGGCCGATTCAAAAAATTGTGCTTGACCGTCGGCAGTCACCCTCAGTTTGGCAGGGTACAGCATGGCATATGGTAGTTGCAGAGCCCTCAAACGTTTCTTCACCTCTCCGAATTTTACTCTGGCCTTCTGGACTTCAACCGAGAAGTCGGGGTAGAAAGATACACGTACACCATTGAATTCGACGTTCGCCTTTTCTCGTGCACATCTCAGGATTGCCTCTCTATCTCTGTAGTGTAGCAGCTTGGCCAGCATGGATCTGGGGGGAGCCCCCTGCGGGGGGGGCCTGCCTGGTACTCTGTGGGCCCTTTCCACTGTGTAGAATGGGGAGAAAGAATCCCTGCCAAAGAGTTCAACAAGCCAGGCTTCCACAAAGGTAGTGGGGTCTCTGCCCTCCGACTTTTCAGGCAGACCAACAATGCGTACATTGTTCCTGCGTAAGCGATTTTCGGTGTCCTCAGCTCTGTTATATGTATCTTGCGCCAACCGATGAGCGGCCCTGGCCTCCCGCGCTAAGGGGGGTAATTTATCTTCAATGTCGCTTACTCTGCACTCCACCAAAGCCGCCCTGTCTCTTAATTTCTGCAGATCTTGCCTGATAAACGAGACCTCTTCTCTCATGCCCCCAAGTTGCATTTTCATGTCATTCACAGATGCTGTGCACAGCTGAACGGCTTTTAAAATAGTTGCTAGTGTAGGCTGCTCTAAGGGCTCCTCATCGTCTACAGGAGGGGGGGAGGGTGGATGTGCTGCATCCTCATGGCTGAGTCCTGTGCTGCTGTCTGTGTCCTGGCCCCCGTCCCCCTGTGCAAACAGCTCCATCTCCTCTGCCCTCTGTATCTCCTCCACATCTAGCGCGGCCCCCTGGCCCTGCAACTTTTGTGTGTAGTACAACATGTCCCGGGGCTGTTCCTTACCCTGAGACTTTGGGGTCCTCTTGCTGCTCTCTCCCTTGAGCTTATCTGCCATCCGCGAAGTGCGCTGTGACCAGGCCGACGCTGCGGCGCCATCTTGGGCATGCGGTCCCGTCATCTCCAGCGGGCCTCGGTGGGTCTTCCCCCGGGTACAGAGGGCCGGTGGTTGGTCCGGAAGGTGCTGCAGGTCGGTAGCCAGCTGGGTAGCCGAAAAAAGCAAATTTGTAGCTGCCGGGGAAGGATCAATATGCGGATCGAGCAGGAGCTGTGAGAAGTGCGTCCTCTCACATGCCGGTCTTGGCCACGCCCCCCGTTTACTCCCACTTTAACTGTATCTGAGCACCACACTGAAAATGCTTTTTAATTTTAATATTAATAGCAGAGTCACCTATCCATCCATATCTCCATGTTTTATTATGTTGAGAAATCACTTTGAAAAAAAAACCCACTAGCATTTCTAGGTGCGGCCATCTTGCGTAAGGGCAGATGATTCATGTAGCATTTACCGGTACTTCCTGGAATTCATTTACCCTTAGCTTAAGCATGTGGGCACTGAGCAAGAGGGTGTGCTTAGCTAAGAAAGCCCCACTTCCTCTCCTCCAAGGCAGCCCAACAATTTTGAAAGTACTGCCAACACACCCCAATACAGGTAAAAGTGTACATGACCATTTTTTAACAATACAAAACTCCATACTGCAGGGGATGTGCTTTACTGTGTATTCCAGTGTAGTTGCTTTGTCTTCTACTGTATTAATTCATTGAGGTGCCATTGAAAGTAAATGGCATTGCACTACAGTACACTTGTGACAAAGCACTGGGGTTCAATATGTGTTCTACCGCATATCACTGCAAGACAGCTGCCCGGTGAATATTCTGACAAATGTGCATATCATGGCATTTCTCTGACTTTTCTGCCCACTGGAGCAGCATAACAGCCAGGCAACTAGTATTTTCAGAAGGAGTTCAGAAAAGCAATCTGTGCATTAATTGCATGACAAGCTGTTTTTTTCAGTGATGGTTCTGTACTGTCTGAAAGCATTATGGAATGACCTGGAATTCTAATTTTTAAGTAAACAGCTATAGTACATTGATCAAGATAAGATACACATTCTATAAGCAAGTTTTTTTTTTTATAAAGCCATATAAGCAAATAGCACCCCCAAAGAAAAACATTTGCAATGTATTTTTTTTTCATATGCACAGCAGTACATGCATAAGCAATAAAATGTGGTTCTTTCTTTAAAAATAAATAAATAAATATGAATAACACGTGGATAGAAAATACTGATTGAACATATAAATAAATACATGGAAAATATTCAATTTTATAGTGTTTTAAAACTGTAGATTTAATATTTAATTTAGTGTAACAAAATGCCAATTAATACTCACCTAGATAGCATGCATATAAAAAGCAGCATACTACGCTATGTTTTTGCTGTCTGAGTTGAGTCAGTTATGAGTTACATATCAATTAATCTCTAGGACTAGGTTAATACTCCCATGACCTAGATAGCTCCCGCTCTACTTCGAGGTTCCATTATGAGAGTAAGGCACATCTGGATTAGCTATTCTACCTGCGGAGGACAGCTCCAGGTAGAAGTGCCTCCAGATGGCCGGCAATATGATTCTTTCACACAATACTCTCCAATACCAATACAAGTTTGCATTGTTAGATACAAAATGCATACCATTTACGATTATGGACTACCTACAAAACAGAACTAAACATTCAAACTGTGCTTGAAGATATGTTATATCACATGATGTATCACTGTAGCAAAAATTGTTTGCAAAAATCAATGCATTATTATTTTACTTATACTCTTGGCCTTAATTTGAATATGTCAGTGAATTTATGCAAAATTTCACCAGGTCAAACCTGTTTAACCACTTCAGCCCCGGAAGAATTTACCCCCTTCCTGACCAGAGCACTTTTCGGCGCTTTAACCGACAATGTGATGCTGTACCCAAACAAAATTGACGTCTTTTTTCCCACAAATAGAGCTTTCTTTTGGTGGTACTTGATCACCTCTGCGTTTTTATTTTTTGCGCTATGAACAAAAAAAGAGCGACAATTTTGAAAAAACAAAACAATATTTTTTACTTTTTGCTATAATAAATATCCCCCAAAAATATATAAATTATTTTTTTTCCCTCAGTTTAGGCCGATATGTATTTTTCTACATATTTTTGGTAAAAAAATCGCAATAAGCGATTTTTATCATGACTGCGACATTATGGCGGACACATTGAACACTTTTGACGCTATTTTTGGACCATTGTCATTTAAACAGCGATCAGTGCTATAAAAATGCACTGATTACTGTGTAAATGACACTGGCAGGGAAGGGGTTAACCACTGGGGGCTAGGAAGGGGTTAAGTGTGTCCTAGGGAGTGATTCTAACTGTGGAGGGGCTGGGCTACGAGTGACACGATAGTGATCACTGCTCCGGATCACAGGGAGCAGTAGATCACTGCCCTGTCACTAGGCAGAACAGGGAAATGCCTTGTTTACAAAGGCACCTCCCCGTTCTGCAGCTCCGTGACACGATCGCGGGACACCGGTGGACATCGTGTCCGTGAGTCCCGCGGGCACGGTCACGGAGCTCGCGGCGGGCAGGCTTATCGATACACTTTTTAATATCTTGTAAATGTGAGTGTTTATTTATTGTTTTCCATTTCATAAATATGTTTTAATAAATGCTACACTAAAGGCCCGTACACGCGATCCAAAAATCAAACGAACAATACCGTTTTCGAAGCGATCGTATGATAATCAGATCATTAGTACAGAGATTTCGAGAGCTGATCACGACAATTCATCCGATATTTTCCGATCAACAAGAACAAATTTTTTTGTTTGTTTAATCAGTACAGTTGTCGTTCGAAAAATACAATAGAAATACATTGACATCACTTCCGATTTTTTGTTCTGTCGTACTAAAATGTTCGGAACTTTAGTAAACTCTTCATGTTCGATATGCGACCCACATGAAAAAAATAAAAACAGACGATCTGTCTTCCGATTTTCGAATCGTGTGTATGAGGCTTTAGGCATACCTCCCAACTGGCACAGATTGTGCGGGTTTTACCCGCAGAGGCTCCTCCTTCCCGCACTCCCGCGAGACTATCATGTTTCCCGCACAGCAGGAAACATGAGGAGAAGAAGAGGAGCAGCAGCAGCAGCAGGTAAGAGCCCCCCCCCCCGCGATCGGCGCACTAGTAAGCCCCCCCCGATCGGCGGACTTTTTGCAAGTCCTTTTTTTTAAATGTTCCGGCGGCAACCATCACCCCCCCCCCCCCCGCTCAACAACTCTGGTTGGCAGGGGAGAGGGGACATCAGAATGTCCCGCGAAGGGACTCTACAAAGTTGGGAGGTATGGCTTTAGGTAGTAGCATTTTTCTCTCCTTTTTCTTTTTACAAGGCTTAAAAGTATAGGCAGTGGTGCTGCCATTTGTAAATAACATGCTGCTACATTGCTGTGCATGAAAATAGTGTGCAGCTAAAGCACAACACATTCACCAAATCAATAAAATAAAGCTAGGCAATAACTCCCAACAAAACAACGACAGGCCTGAAATAAGTGGCACAAACATATATCAGGGGGTTAGCAGATCCTGCAGGACAAAGCAGTGATAAAGTAAAGGCTTCATACAAAGTGGCCTATCAAGTTTAGCTACAGTAGGTACAATAGGTTGTATATTTGGGCCTGTTCCCATTCATACAAAACTGACCTACCGCTTGCCAATTTCTACCAAACCATACATTTTCTTTTTACACTTTTAAAATGGTGCAGTTTGGTGTTACCAAGCTATTTCCCTTAGTCACCACATGATAAAAAAAACATTTGCCACTGCTAAAACCACCTTAACAGATATAATTAACCACTTGCCGACCACCCGCCGCAGTTTTACTGCGGCAACATGGCTCGGCTCTGCGAAATTATGGTATGTTACGTCGCTTCGCCCTGTGGCCACTAGGGGCGTGCACACGCCACCGGAGGCACGCGCCTGCTGCTCGCCCCCGGAGCCGATGCGAGTGCCCGGCGGGCACGATGACCGTCAGGCACCCGCGATCGCTTGTGACACAGCGAGAACCGGGATGTGTGTGTGTATAAACACACATCCAGGTTCTCTTAGGGGAGAAATTACTGATTGCAGTTCATACATTATATGAACAGACAATCTGTAATTTTCCCTAGTAAGTCCCAACCCCCCTTCAGTTAAACCATGCAGAGGGAAAACAATTAACCCCTTGATCGCCCCCTAGTGTTAACTCCTTCCCTGCCAGTGACATTTTTACAGTAATCAGTGCATTTTTATAGCACTAATCGCTGTAAAATTGTCAATGGTCCCAAAAATGTGTCGAAAGTGTCTGATGTGTCCGCCATAATATCGCAGTCCAGATAAAAAAATTGCAGATCGCCACCATTACTAGTAAAAAAAAAAAAAAAAAAAAAATGCCATAATTCTATCCCCTATTTTGTAGACACTATAACTTTTTACCAAAAATATGTAGAAGAATACATATCGGCCTAAACTGAGGAAAAAAAAAATTGTTTTTTTTTTAAAATGTGGGGTATTTATTATAGCAAAAAGTAAAAGATATTGTGTTTTTTTTTAAATTGTTTCTTTTGTTTATAGCGCAAAAAATAAAAACCGCAGAGGGGATCTAATACCACCAAAAGAAAACTGTATTTGTGGAAAAAAAGGACGCAAATTTTGTTTGGGTACAGCGTCGCACGCCCGCGCAATTGTCAGTTAAAGCGACGCAGTGCCAAATTGTAAAAAGTGCTCTGGTCAGGAAGGGGGTAAAATCTTCTGGGGCTGAAGCGGTTAAATAATAATGATTATAAAGCAAAATATAATTTCACAGCTAAAAATATGCTGCCAAAGTACACTGTTGTGTACAAGTGTCTGTGATAATAATGCTGTTCATTCATAATATCACATACAGCTTTAACCCATGTGACGAATCACAGCAGGTCACATGACAGTTGTACACAATAGATGGCTTCCTTGTGTAGCACTACCCCCGTAGGAGCTGCTGGTTTAGATTTGGGCCTGCCGTTACCTTACTATTCCATATGCTCGTCTCAGGGGTTCTCCTTGAAGAGTTGTCCAGAAGAAAGTTTGCACCAACCAAAACAAAGTCTCTTTCAAGGGTTTTATTGATTAAAGTTTACAACAGCGGGGGTTGAAGGGATGGGGAGGACTCAGGTACCTTAATTGCGGATCACAGGAATTTTCCTAGGTCCAGAGGAACAACTGTCTCCACGCTGGACTCAGCCACCACCGGATAGGCCCACTCTCACCGGCCTAGCAACCGGTACGTAGCTCGATCACCTATAGTCTCTGCCACAGACTATGTGCAAATAGAACAGTCTCTGCCACAGACTTGGTGCAAATAGAACAGTCTCTGCCACAGACTTGGTGCAACCCTTCCCTGGGTTACCTTCTGATGAAAAGAACACAGCTCTCAGTGCCAGGATCTTTCAGCCATTCCGGCGACACTGTGAGGTAGATTCTGATCCGGATACATCCTCCAATTGAGTCCTCAATTGCTTAGTCCCTTCCCACAGGCAAGGCGACACAGGATCATCTCTGGATCAATAGGCCCCAGTAACTCCTGGGCCTCCATCTCAGTATCGGAGCCTCAGGCCAACGTGGCCCTGCCAATACATTCCTGAGGCCATGAGGACCCTCAGGTTGGGATCGGGCGGGCGGTGCCCACCACCAACGAACGACGACGACCCCTCAAAAATGGTGTCTGTCTCTTAAGTACCCTCTCCCAGAATGCACAGCGGGTTGACCAAGCCCCCTGAGCTGCTTCTGAGAAAGAGATACCCAATGCATTCAGCCTGTTGCCTTTCCAATCCCGACCAGTGGTGACAGCGACACCCACTGTCAGGAGGAAAATCATGCAACCAGCCGAACTGAAACAGAGTATAATTTGAAACACAATCCTTCTGAGCCAAACTATTGTTCAAACAATTATAATTTTTAACACATAGCGCCCACTCATTGAGAGCAGGGCGCTACATACTCCCCTCGCCGCAAAAAGATGATGTCCCCATCGTCGATAAAAAAATATGACCCTCAGTTCTGAGGGTCAGTTACCTGAGTCCAAAAAAACTTGGATGGGGAAGGGAAAGGTGGTGTAGCAAAAAAATTCAAATAAAAGTTATCATAAACACACAGTAATCAAATCACTATACA
This sequence comes from Rana muscosa, assembly GCA_029206835.1. Taxonomy (NCBI): domain Eukaryota; kingdom Metazoa; phylum Chordata; class Amphibia; order Anura; family Ranidae; genus Rana; species Rana muscosa. Next base: position 125,006,461 of record CM055126.1, on the reverse strand, counting down.
TTACAATGTTCCTATCTATCTCTATCTAACCCATCCAGCTCTGTAGTAGTCTGGCAGGATAATCCAGAGTACCTGAAAAACAAAACAGCACACGCAGGCAATAATAATGCAAACATTACTGTACAATCAGGAAGCAAAGCCTTACTTCCTGAGACATAAAACTTTCTTTCCCATATATATTTCCCTTAGTGCAAAAGAGTTATGTAGCTAAGTGCAGAAAAGTCCAGTTTCTGCTGAGCACATCTCCGCCACCTAGTGGTCGAAGAAGATCATAACAGTTCCTTTTCGGTACAAGCACTGGACCGGGTAGAGAATCTTGATTCGAAGTTTCCAATGCCCTAGCACTAACTAGTTAGTTACCCCAAGTCCTTCAAAGAATAAAAATAAAAGAAAATCTCCTTTGCAAAGTGAAAAAACTGGAAAAGTCACTATAGATGATCACCAGTAAAAGCAAGGGTCATACAGGGTTAGTGATTTCCCTTGTTTGTCCAAAGTAGTGACAAAATAGACGTAATCTTCCTTTCCAGGCCGGCAGATGACTACCTTGTCCGCATAGATGTGCCGACCATAGCTCCATTGCAACAAGCATCCTCTGAAGCGTTCATCATGGTAAAGGAATGGCCTACTTTCCGGAACGGTTTAGGTACTTCAAGGTAGTCCCACACAGCTTCACTGTACCATTCCGCTCTATTGGCCTCAATCTCCTGCATGGTTTCCCTGGGAACGTAGGGAAACTCTAGTCCATACTCTCTGGCTACCCGTTTGTTTAGCAATCTTTGTGATCGGGCAAGCCTTTGCAAAGCACTGGTACTTCCATATCCAGGCGGTATACAAGAAACTGCGGACTTGTGCACCATGCGATTTGCAGACAGTTTTCCTGACCCATACGAACTGGTAACTTTAGGCAGGACCTCACTAGTACCACTCTGGGTGTTGTCTCCCCGGAATCCATAGCTGTCAACTCTGAAAGACTATGTACTGAGGCAACATCCTCCATGTTGCTCCATAACAATTCTTGAGACATGGACTCAAACAAGTAATCGTCTCCAGCATCCGACAGAGAGTCTAACTCAGAGTCTTCCAACTCTTCTGCCGGCAAATAGTTGCGCACAGTCTCAGGCAATTTTTCCCCAGATGTCTTACCGGTTCCTGACGTGGACCTCCCGGGGACATCATCTCTCTCGGGGTCCGGTTCCGGTATTCTCTGGGGTGGACCTCTACCGTGGCCGCGGGAGGCCTTCACGTATCCCACCTTCTTCTGGACAGGTGCGGATAAGATAGGTGCAGCGACGGTGGATACAGTCGAAGTAACAGTGGAAGTAGCATCCCCTGGCAACCCACTCACAGTGGTAACAGTAGCAACCCCTTCAGGATTACTCACAGCAGCAGATGTGGCAGGCATGGGCCGGACAATTTGGTTGAAGGCAGCAGCTTCTTCCGTCACGTTGCCCGTGACCCAGTCCACTTGGTAAGCACGGGGTGGCATGGTGGGTTGCTCCACAGAAAACAGGTACTCCCCGCATCGTAGGCATCGAACAAAAGGACGGGGGTGCATAGCCAGTCCATTACACCTGTTAAACAGCATACCCAGGGCCCCCACACCCTCGATCGTGTAGAGCATGGACCGCCCATGCGGCCTCAATCGGATGCCAGTGTCCATCAGCACGGTTCCCGGCAGCATGGTACTTGCAGCGTTACCCACAGGAAACATCCTGGGCCCAAAAGCAGACTGCAACGATAGCACTGAAGACATGGTGGTGCTCCATTTCTCTAAGTGCTGGACACACATGTGGCGTCTCACACAGCAAGCAAGCGGGAACACCTCCCACTTACTCTTTCTGGCACATAGCTTGCGGGCTTTTCCTTTCCTTGACTCCACCCACGGCTCACGCGGTCTCAAAGTGATCGCAAAATTCTTCCCTGTTTTAGCACAGTCCTTCTCCCTCTGTAGAATAGGTCCCAATGAACAGTCTATTTTAGTTGCGAGAGGTAATGGCAAATCCCGGACTCGAGTCCCCACGTGTAGCACTATCCCCCGTAGGAGCTGCTGGTTTAGATTTGGGCCTGCCGTTACCTTACTGTTCCATATGCTCGTCTCAGGGGTTCTCCTTGAAGAGTTGTCCAGAAGAAAGTTTGCACTAACACAAAGTCTCTTTCAAGGGTTTTATTGATTAAAGTTTCCAACAGAGGGGTTGAAGGGATGGGGAGGACTCGGGTACCTTAATTGCGGATCACAGGAATTTTCCTAGGTCCAGAGGAACAACTGTCTCCACGCTGGACTCAGCCACCACCGGATAGGCCCACTCTCACCGGCCTAGCAACTGATGCGTAGCTCGATCACCTATAGTCTCTGCCACAGACTATGTGCAAATAGAATAGTCTCTGCCACAGACTTGGTGCAAATAGAACAGTCTTTGCCGCAGACTTGGTGCAACCCTTCCCTGGGTTACCTTCTGATGAAAAGAACACAGCTCTCAGTGCCAGGATCTTTCAGCCATTCCGGTGACACTGTGAGGTAGATTCTGATCCGGATACATCCTCCAATTGAGTCCTCAATTGCTTGGTCCCTTCCCACAGGCAAGGCGCCACAGGATCATCCCTGGATCAATAGGCCCCAGTAACTCCTGGGCCTACATCTCAGTATCAGAGCCTCAGGCCAACGTGGCCCTGAGGTAAAAACTGCCAGTACATCCCTGAGGCCATGAGGGCCCTCAGGTTGGGATTGGGCGGGCGGTGCCCACCATCAACGAACGACGACGACGCCTCAAAAATGGTGTCTGTCTCTTAAGTACCCTCTCCCAGAATGCACCGCGGTTTGGCCACGCTCCCTGAGCTGCTTCTGAGAAAGAAATACCCAATGCATTTAGCCTGTTGCCTTTCCAATCCTGACCAGTGGTGACAGCGACACCCACTGTCAGGAGGAAAATCATGCAACCAGCTGAACTGAAACAGAGTATAATTTGAAACACAATCCTTCTGAGCCAAACTATTGCTCAGACAATTATAATTTTTAACACATAGCGCCCACTTAATGGGAGCAGGGCGCTACACTTGCATGCCATCCATTGTGTACAATTGTGTTGCTAGCTGTGATTGGTCAATTTGATCACATGGTACAGATAGGGCCAATCACAGCCATGTGATTAGCTTTGAGAAATCACAGCTTATCACAACAAAATAGACTAAATCATTCTGTTTCATTCAGTAAAATGCTTGCTTATAGCAATGTAATTCACTGCTATAAGCAAACATAAAAAGTAATTTAAAGTAATTTTAAAAAAATTCTAATAAAAAACAATTATAAAATGTTTTCTTCTCATACGGTCACCAGTCAGTGTCCCTGATCACGGCCACACCAGTTATATGATGATGTTGTACTGCACTGGTGACAGTATGTAAAAAAAAAAAACATTTGTGAAATTTCTATATTTCTCAAAAAGTTATGACAAAAAAATTACAACTTAAAAAAAAAACGCCATGCCTCTCACTAAATACCTTGGACTGTCTACTTTCCATAAGGGGTCATTTGGGAATATTTCTACTGTCCTGGCATTTTAGGGCAGTGATTGCATGTAGAAAAATTGGAAACCAACTGAATGTCGATCCATTTCTGGATAGTTTAAAGCTGCCCATACATTAATCATATTGTTCATTCAACCAGCAGGTTGATGTGGATGTGGGCCCTACTCCCGCTGTTCTATTGTGTTCTGACAGCGCAGAGCCTTTCCCGCTGTCAAAACAAACTGATCAGTGTTGCCAGGTATAGCCAGCGGCACTGATTGTTTGGGAAAAACATGACAGGATACAGATGTCAATTGGTAGATCGATTTGATTTTCAGTACAACCAGCCTGCTCATACATGAATCGAAGATTTGGCTGTCCCTGCTAAACCGGCAAATTGTAAACTATGTATGGCTGCCTTTAGTACAGATACGGTATCTGTGAAAATCATTGAGCCAATCACAGAAGCAGCATAAGACATTTCTGGGGGGGAACACCTCTGGAACACCTCCAGGTTGCAATATTGCATTGAATTTTACAGAAAATGACAGAGCTGCATATTGAAAAGGAAAGGCAATTTTTCATAATATTAAATTATATTATAATTATATTAAATTATATTATACATTGTAAATAAAGCAATATGGCTTGCGAAGCAATTGTAAATGCTATACGCTTTTTTTCTTTAATTTATTTTTTCCCAGGAAACTGTAAGGCATTGCCTAAACTTGCAATTTAAAAGATTAGGGCATTTTCCATGTCATCCTCAAAGTCACATAAAAGTTTTAGTTTTTTTTTTCTTTGCATTGTCACAGGTTTCACACAGCAGTGACCAGTATCTCATGCTATTTGTTTGGTAATAGCTTGCCCATCACCCCCAAAAGGGTCTAAATTTGCCTCCCATTGACTTTAATAGGGTTCACAATGGATTTAGCTTTTGTGTTTTTTTTTTTTTACGCAATTGCCAAACCTATGGGGAACCAGATCTCATCTAAAATGCTAATTTCTAGTTCTAATCAAGACTTTAAAAATGCAATACCCTATTTCAGCCTATAGGTGTCCATGTAGAAATTTCTGTCTTGTAAATTCATTAGACTACCAGCGGTGGATGTGTCTTTTATGCATCATGCACCTTAAAGTGAATTTCCAGGCCAACAGCTAATTAAAGATGGGAAAGCTGTATTGTAATGCTTTAGCTGTGAATTACACCTGTCACCAGCCTGGCTGTACCATAAAGTGTTTGTAAATTGCAAGATTTGTTGTATAAAATTACAGATCTTTTGGAGAGTAGAACAGTACACATATCTGCATTTTAACCATGTTTAGCTGTTTTCCAGCAGTTTCACTTGACTGTAAGCGTAAGGCGTGTGAATTGGGGGACCAGAATAGCGCACAAATACAATTTTTTGACTTTTTGAAGGCAGTGTTAAGCTCAAAAGCAAGCATTATGGTGCAGCTTACCAATTCTTAAGCCTAGTACACACGACCGAGAATCTCGTCAGGAAAAAACCCATCATTTTTCCTTGGCGAGATTCTTGACAAGAATCTTGTCCCGGCCGAGTGTACACACGCTCGATTCAAAAGAACCGCCGTTCTTTTGAATGAAACGAATGCGGTGACGTCATCAACTACGATGAGCGTGCGCTCGTCACATTCGATGCTGTCGCTGCCATCTTGCTACACCCTACCTATGCCTAGGAAGCTACCGTGCATGCGTCAAAGTCATTTCGAGCATGCACGGTTTCCACAGCGACAGGTAAGCGTACACACTCTCGGGTTTCTCGTCGGGAAACAGGCCGACGAGAATCCCGACAAGAAAAGAGAGAGCAGGTTCTCTATTTTTCTTGTTGAGACTCTGGCCAGTTTTCTTGACGAGAAACCTGAAAGCCTCGTACACACGCACAGTTTACTCGGCAAGAAAGCTCTGCCAGCAATTTTCTTGCTGGTTCTTGCCAAGAAAACCGGTCGTGTGTACGAGGCTTTAGATGTGATGGCTGCATTTGTTTTCTTGTTTTTAGGCTTTCTTTACTTTAGGCTGCTTTCACACTGATCTGTTTTTCTTCTGCATTTGCATTAAAACAAGCAGAAGAAGAACGAATGGTTTAGAAATCCGACTTCACACTGATCAGTTGCAGGTCTGCTGTGTTTTGTAAAATCCTGCTTGCTGCATTTTTGGTGCATATTTGGTGTGGTAGAGAAATCTGCACCAAAAACGCACCTCCACATTGAAATTAATGTAAGACAAACAAACAAACAAAGCAAAAAAAAAAAAACGCATCAAAAATGTACCTGCTGTTGTGTTTTTGGCTTGGTTTTTAAACCACGTGTCCTTTTTTCATGGATGCAAAACACATAGGAAACATGCACAGGAAACATGGAAAAAGGTGGCAAAAGAAAAAAAGTATATAATTCTACAGATTACCAGTTTAGAGTTAGAGTTACAGAGGAAGTCTAGTTCTGGAATTATTGCTCAAGCTCAGCGATACCTCACGTGTGGTTTGAACACTGTTTACAAATGGGGATGTGACCTACGCATGTGTTCACCACTGCGTGCAAGCACATGGGGATGGGGGCGCTTGAAAAAAAAAAAAATGTTTTTATTTTATTCCACTTTTTTTTATTTTTACACTTTTCCATAAAAAATATTTTTTACTACTTTTATTGCTATCGCAAGAAAACTGAAAATTGTATTCAAATACTTACCGTAATTTTCCTTTCCTGACGAGCTCCATGTCAGCACAGCTGGGTGAGGCTCCGCCCACCCCTACGTGATCAGGACTTAACTATAAATTTTTCACTCACCTCAACCTCAGCGTTTCGTAACTATTACTACTTAACTGGGCGGGTTCTGTGCTGACATGGAGCTCGTCAGGAAAGGAAAATTACGGTAAGTATTTGAATTACATTTTCTGTTTTCCTGACGGCTCCATGTCAGCACAGCTGGGAATTAACTAGCCAAAACAGGGGAGGGATAATGCTACACACTCCAATTCTGACTAAAACGGTAACAGAAACCATAATGCCTCTGACAAACCCAACTGTCGCGAATATGAATATTTTGTATTACAGATAGTTTGAGACACCCGGCCTGCTGTCACCCTCAAGGTCTGGACCCTTCTAGTGAGAATGCTGTGACTCTCCTGGCACAGCCAGCCTTACAACCTGCAGGCCAAGGGGATGAGGTTATCAACCAAGAGATAATGATTTTACGGCTCCCAGCAAGATTATTATGTGTTCCACCTGAAAAGGACAAACAGATGTACAGAGCTCCTGATGGCAGGAGTCGCCTTGATTAAATATTTTAGCGCTTAGCCCACATCCGATGGGCTAACTTTTTGAGTACTCCCCAAAGGGAACGTAGGAGGGAAACCTCTTGTGTGATATGAACTCTAAAGGTCAGTTCAGGCACATATTAGAGCATTGGCATGAGCACCATTCTGTCTGGGAAGTACGCGAGTATGGGTTCTTTAAACCCAAGGACACCAATGCTGATGTAATTGCCACCAGTAAATCAGTTTCAGCGAGAAAGTACCACAGGGTGATTGAAGGCATCCGATGAAATAACATCCATCAGCATTGGTATATCTGATTCCGGAAACAAGTTTGGGGTTTCAAACAAATTGAATCTTGAAAAACTGTATAATTAAGCGTTGGAAGCTTGCTGAATGCCGGTGAAGACAGCGATAGCCAAAATGCATTTCTATAGCATGCTTGCGCATAGAATTAAGTCAAGCCATGCCTGTAGACATTCGAAGCAGGCTTCTGAAGAGTCCAGCGTAAAATCTTGATCAGCGAATATACTGGGCATATATGTCCTGTTCTACTATAGGCGTGCTTAGCGCTGACCTTTCTCGTTTCGTAGAACTGTTCAAATCTTCACAGAGCATTCGACATCCATTAGGCTCTGCCTCTCTCGACCCAGGCCATCAGCCTGAGCCTGTCGGATGCTGGATGAATGGGACTGGAGAAGATTTGATCTACCAGGCAGAGGGCGTCACTCCTTGACACTCATCAGGATGAGTAGCGGGTACCAAAACTGTCACCTTCCCTCGCCCCAGCCTTAGCTGGAAGCTGAGAATCAGAGGGAGCAGCTGAAAAAGGCATCAGCAGTCTTGGCGATCCATTCTGCGGTCAGCACCTCCACTCCGAGCGCTTGCGGCTCCTGGGCCCTGGAATGGAACTTCAGCAACTCAGTGCCGACTGGGAATGTAAGCGGTCTACCTCTGGCAGACAAAACACCAATCTCTGTTAGTTCTCGAAAGACTCGCAGTAGTCTGGATCATCCATTGTCGTCAGACTTGACCAGGACAAATAGCTCGTCTGAAGATTCTTCCGACCAGGCACATAGGTCGCAAATCGTTGGGAGGATTGACTTAGGTGAATTCTAGAATTAGAGAAAACTTCAGAAGTGAAGGACTGAGCCTTGTTTCCAGATGTAGGCCACAGTCGTTGTGCTGTCCAACTTTCCCAGGACAGGCTTACTCTGGATGAGATGACTGAAGGCTAAGAGCCTGAAAAGGTTGCCTTCAACTCCAAGATGGAGTCTTGGATCCTTGACAAAAGACCATTGGTCCTGAGCTCATTGTTACTGAAGAAGGGCTCCCCCTAAACTGGCTGGTATCTGCCTATACCACCAGATCGTCCGAGCTGCTGGGGCGAGGCGATTTCTATGGCTCAATCTGAGACGTGAAGGATGAAAGATCTCCAAATATGGCCCAAAATGCTTTCCTTAGGGGACCATGTGTCCATCCACAAGCTGTCCCTATGTACACAGAGGAACCACATAGTGCCCCTAGGGCATGTATGGGTGGCCCAATCCCAAAATAACAGAGAGCATCCTGACATGGAAGTCCTTATTGACTTCTTGGACTAAGCATTTGCTTCCTTGTCTTTCCTGGACTCCCATCCAGAAAAGCGCAGGAGCTACGCTCTCTGGCGTGAGCGTGGACAATAACTCTTGAGTTTTCGGTCTTCTTTAACTCAGTAGACCTTCATCTTGAGACAGGAGGCTAAACTGGCCACTATTTAATTTAGGCTTGCTCCTCTGCGATTAAGAAAAAAAAATGCAGTGAGCGCGTTTGTCCTTGAGAGTCGCACCTTCTGATGGTAAGGTCATGTGAATGGCCGATCCCACAAGGGACACATACTAACCAGCGGGGTGGTCCCAACCCCTGGACCTCTATTCGTTCCAAAGGGCGTAACTTTGACATCCTGCTGTGACTATCCTCCAATCTTGTCGAACAAGCACTTGACCATTCAACATCAAGCCGTCTTTTGGAGGTATTTAAAATACTTCCAAAGTTTCACCTCTATACACAGGCATTTCACCAACCTTAGCAATCTGGACACAGGTCGTCCTCTTTCTCCTGTTCAGAAGAGACTGGAGAGAGTTGATTTGACCAAGAAGGCCCTGAAAGAAGGCTGGACATTGCCAAACAGATGGTCCCCATATGAGAAGAATCTAGTCATTCCTTTGACCATCTGCTTAATTGTGACAACTGGTTAGGTGTCGTCATCTTTATCCTAGGTTGCTTGAACTAGGTAGCATCCTTGCCGTCTGTTTCTTTATGGAAGGATCTGAAGCGGATTGTTTGCTTGGGAAGGCTTGGAGAATTCACAGGGTAAGTGGAAACACTCTTTTAGAGCGTATTGACCACATGTTTCATTAGTGCGACCACCTGTTAGGCGCCGTCATCCATATCCTTGGTTGCTTGATAAAGCAGACTGTGTGCAGTCATGTCCATCCGGAAGTTTGGAGAATGGGCTGCTTCACCTGGTATGGACAGGTGGCTTCTCATTATCAGAGCAGATAACCCTTTCATATGGTGAGCCGAAAACACCCCTTTAGAGTGTATTGGCAATTTGTTTATTGGATGTAACACCTTTTAGGTGTCACCCTCCTCCCTGGCTGTTTAAGCCAGTGGGATACATGCTGTCATGCTCATCCGGAAATTCAGAAAATTGGCTGTTTCACCTGGTGTGGACAGGCAGTTTCTCATTGTCAGAGCAGATGACCCTTTCACAGGGTGAGCCAGAAACACCCCTTTAGAGCGTATTGGCAATTTGTTCATTGGGTGTAACACCTTTTAGGTGTCACCCTCCTCTCCGGCTGTTTAAGCCAGTGGGATAAATACTGTCATGCCCATCCGTGTATTCCTCTTATAGAGCTTGAGGAGGGATGTTTGCTTGGGAAAGTCATGAGACTGCTCCTTCATGTTCATCCATGTCTTCTTATAGAAGGGCCTGAAGCATGTTCGTTCTGAGATTGGTAAACACTAATAGATAACCTCACCACAGGGCTTGTACACCATTCAGCAAACCAACCCATAGACCCGGATCACACTGGTGCATTTTTAACATGCGACCCGACCAGTCAAATCGCATGAAAATAATATGCGGCAATCGCACCACCCTAATCGGTGCAACGCTGCATCAGCGGCGCCATGCCAACTTCAAAAAAGGCAGTTTTGTACTACCATGCGATTTCGGGTTGCGACCTATATTGACATCTGCACAGAGACTTGCACAGATGTCTCTGAAAATTGCGATCGGAACCGAGACTGACCAGCGGGAGACAAATCTGAATAGCACAGCTTTATTCCCGCAACCCAGTGCGACCCTGGGTTAGGGAAAAAAAGGTTAAATGCAGTAAATAGATTGCTTAGTAACAAACCCTGAGGGGTTAAACACAGCTAGAGGGAGGCAGAAGCTTCCATCTACAGCCCTGTTAACCAGATGGAGGTTAATTTGGCTAGGATCTAATCCTGGGAATCAGGTTATGATGAAAATGTTTGTTTCAGAACAGCAACACAAAGGTAGGAATTTGTAACAAAATTACAACCATCTGCAGTGTACACAAACCAAGGGAATTTTAGACATCATAAACATGCTTCTCCATACTCTTTTTTCTTCTTTTTTTTTTTTTTTTTTAAGGAAGACCAAGATCACATAGAAAAATACAAGGATATCCCATGTCTCCAAAGGCCATGGCTGGATTCAGTAGACATTTTTCAGGTGTGCTCCACATACATTCTCTGCAAAATGCTGGTCTTTGGAGGGGTTTGGCATAGTGGCAAGACAGTAAGCAAAACATGAGCAGCCTCCAACAGATTATATCCATGTGTGAACAGACAAAGTGTTACTTTGTGTATCTGTTATGCAGAGTACTCCCTGTCCAGTAATGCAGCATACATTGGATACAATGCTTTTAGCTCACCCAACCTCCGTCATTAGACCGTCGACGTTGGCACAGCACGGGTGCGCGTGCATAGGGGAGTACTCTGCCACAACCACTGTCCATCTTGTTTGGACCAAGCGGACCCCAGACACGGCTGTTAGCCATGATAAAGCCGCCCCGAGGACCAGCAGCGGGGCTCCCTGGATTATGGTCATTTAGACTAGACACCAGGGACTTTGTCCAGCTTCATCCACGCGTATGGATGGTCCGCCAGCCATTTAGACTGGGTAGGTAGAGGAGCACACCTCCGTCCTGCACGTAGCCCTCGGGTTTTCACACTGGAGACAATGGAGCAGCTGTTTGAGGGCGGATTGCAGGCGCTATTTTTAACACTATAGCGCCTGCAATACGCATTCAGTGTGAAAGGGGTCTTAGGCCCGGTTCACACAGGGGCGGCACGACTTCGGGGGCGACCTCGGCGGCGTGATCTCAAGACGACTTGAGACGCCCGCCGAGGCGATTTGCATAATGAATTCTGTATAGAAGTCAATGCAAGTCGCCCTGCGTCGCCCCCAAAAGTAGTACAGGAACCCTTTTCTAAGTCGGAGCGACTCAGGTCGCTCCTATTAGAACGGTTCCATAGCACAGACCGGGACGAGACTCCTCAGGCGACCGAGTCGCCTGAGGAGTTGCCCCTGTGTGAACCGGGCCTTACTGTTTTTTGTTTATAATTCATTGATAGTTTTTTTTTTCTGATTTGATTATTTCTGAAAACATATTCAACATCAGAAAAGGGAGGTAGGAACAAAAAGGGATTTTGACGGTGCAATAAAGATCAAATAGTAATGAGAAAGGATTTGTAGTTTATACAAAAAAATTATTTTATTAAATAAGTATCAAAAAAGGTTTAAAAAACGATCCTAAGTGGATTAGATACAACAATGAGCATATTATAAGCAAATAGTGGTCATGATATTGCAGGTTACAATCAAAACGGGTAACATGAAATCGCATATGCCCGGCATGTTTCGCTTAACAAAGCTTCCTCAGGGGTATGTGAAGATAGTCCATGCTCATCATTTTGACTGTACAGAGAATAGAAAAAGCAAAGAGTTACACATGGGAATAACTTTACAATAATCTCCCATTTATGAGGGTGTTTCGCCTGTGATTGGACAATTCGAATATGACATTCAACATCAGTTCACAGACAGTGGTTATTGCTCACAGATAAACTATTAGTGATAGCGCAGCATTCATTTATTATTTTGTATACACATTCAAGTGATTTTTCATTTCATGCTTGCAGTTTTATTTATTCACACAATTGTGTCCAGAGAAGTGCTGTAGGATAGAGTAGATTCTGGCTGCAAAATTGTGATGCGAGTTAAAATTGCAATTTACCTCTATTATTATAATGGAAGATAGCACTGGGAGCTCAAATCAGTCTCAGATGTGAGCAGCTTTATATTTTTTTTATTTAATTGTCATACAATCTATTATATGAAACTTTGCTATCTGAAACAAGGGCAGTATTTCCCTGGTAATAAAGGACAGCTGGGGACTAGGAAACTTACTATGAAAATTACTAGCATATTGAAGAAAACACTATATATAATTGCTTTCTAATTAAAATTCTCCTTGCAGCAAAATTCAGATCTGATGATGAATAAAATGAAGACAGTGAGATGACAACTGCTGCTCCTTTCATTCTTCTCTGCAACATTTCCACTGAGCCAAAAAGCCGCTTACGTCACATAATTAGAAAATGGACTGTTTGCTTCTTCAATTTTTTTCAAATTAAATTTGTAAAACATAAATAAACCCAGAAACAAATAAAAATGTATCATATTGCAGCTTACCAATGCTTACAGGTGGTAGATGCATTGGTTTTCTGTTTTTTAGTTTTTCTTCCCTTTATTTTCAGTTGGTGATCCAGCCAGTAAGTCTGTTACCTTCCAACTTCTTTTGACAGACTGAACTGTTCAGCAACAATGAGGGTTGAGACAAACCATATACCACTTACAGGGGTGAATAAAATGGTCATATTTTATTTATTTATGTAAAAGCTTTATCCAAAAAAGAAAAAAAACTGTCTCTGTGACTGCTTAACCACTTAAGCCCCGTACCATTTGATTGGCCAAAGACCAGAGGACTTTTTGCGATTCGGCACTGCGTCGCTTTAACTGACAATTGCGCGGTCGTGCGACGTGGCTCCCAAACAAAATTGACGTCCTTTTTTTCCCACAAATAGAGCTTTCTTTTGGTGGTATTTGATAACCTCTGTGGTTTTTATTTTTTGTGCTATAAACAAAAATAGAGCAACAAATTTGGAAAAAATTTAAGATTTTTTACTTTTTGCTATAATAAATATCCCCAAAAAATATATAAGAATACAAATTTTTTACAAATGAGCCCAACACCACTAAACTCCAACACTCCTTTATTCTTCCAATAACCGAGTAATGCACAGACAGTTGGACTCCCTCAACAAACAGAACAGACAGGGGGGGGGGGGGGGTGGATGCGAATAGGCCCAGGCACAATGAACTCTCCACTTTCTTTCCTGAAAGTGGGTTGCGGTCTCCGAGCGAAGGGGGATTTCCTTCCAGGCGGTCTCCGATGGAAGGCTCACCTGTCACCGGCAATATGCTGCACCAGGTCTTCAAGCAAGTATCTCCCACCGGTCCATTACGCCCTCCCTCGCGGAACTCAGTGTTGGGCACTGAGCTCCAGACCTCCATCCGAGTACCTCACCCCAGGCTAAAGGTGCCTGGGATGGAACACGACCTCCGAACGTCCTCTAGGCCTAGGCCGCCTAGAGGACCGACACAAACCACCGCCCACAGGCTGAAGGTGCCCGGGACTCGACCCCGTGACAAAGATGGCCGGCCCCTTTATACCCTCTCCCAGCAAGCACGGCGGGTTCCCCGCCCCACCATACCGCGTTCAAGGGAGGACAAAAAGGGAGCCCGGCACAATGCAATGGTTCAACCCCAGCCCAAGGCGACAGCGCCACCCGCTGGGCTGCAGGGAACTGCACATCACTGGTGTCTCTGCCAGTTTTAAATTCACAGAAAAGTGTATACCCGCTACACTCACACACAAGGGGTTAAATCCGCTGCCTGGTAGGCCTATCATTGCAGGGATTGGATCCCTAAATGAGAGTTTGGTAGAATGGATGGACAGTGTCTTGCAGCCTCTAGTGTGCAGTCTTCCCAGCTATCTTAAGGATACAAACCACCTTTTGAGTATTGTCCAAGACATGACATGGGACGACAGTTCAATGTGGGTCACATGTGATGTCTCGAGTTTATATTCCTGTATTCCACATGAGAAAGCTCTAGAGGTCATAGCATTCTATTTGGAATGAGGCACACAGTATAGAATTGAGCACAGACTTTTTGTTCTAGATGTCCTACAATATCTTTTGACACATAATTTTTTCACTTTTAATGGAGACTGGTTCCTCCAGAGGTGTGGAGCAGCCATGGGAGCCAAGTTCTCACAGTCATTGGCTAATCTATATATGGGTTGGTGGGAACGCCATCACATATACGGTGTTGACAAACCTTTTAGGTCATCGATTACATTATTCTATCGGTATATAGATGACCTCATTTTTATTACGGATAGAGAACTTGGCTCCCTGGAATTTTTTCTACAGTACCTCAATTCGAATGACAGAAATTTACAGTTCACTGGACAGTGCGATTCAAAAGATATTGATTTCTTGGACATACATCTATGTGGCTTTGAAAATCGCATCCACACCAGTTTGTTCAGGAAACTCATGTCTGGTAACACTTTGCTCTGGGCTGAGTCGGGCCAGCCCAGACACACTGTCAGGGGTATCCCTGTTGGCCAGTTTTTGAGAATCCGCAGATTGTGCAGTGACCAATCATCCTATGAGAAAGAAGCGAGAGCTTTTTACTCGCGGTTTATACAGAGGGGTTATCCCAGATACATGCTAGATAGAGCCTGCGCAATTGCGGATTCCAAAGACAGGTCAGAACTCTTGAGCAAATCCAAACATGGAACAAAAGACAAAAAGAAAAAACTATTTTTCAATAAGCAGAGACCCACTTTTAGCACATCCTTCAGTAGGGAATTTAATGATATTAGGACCATTGTGCATCGATATTTGCCTATACTATTTGAAGATAGTGTTTGTGCAGATCTCTTGAAAGATGGAATACATTTTATTCCCAGACGTGCACCCACTTTGGGCAATTCTTTGTCCCCTAGTTTGTTTGATCCTGCCACCTTGAGGTCCACCACTTGGTTGCACTTCAAGGGAAATTATGGTTGTGGTGCGACTGGGTGTTCGTGTTGCAAGCACATCATTAAGGGGGATTTGGTACGATCCTTTTTAAATGAAAAAACACATCAGATAAAATCCTTTTTTAATTGCAACACGCGATACGTCATTTATGTTGTTACATGCAAGTCATGCAATACATTGGACGCAACACTAGGAGACTCATGCCCCATACACACGATCATTTTTCATGCCATTTTTTAAACCGACGTTTTTCTTGTCGTTTTTTTTATGTTTCCTCTCAAGCCTGTCTTGCGTACACACGATCATTAAAAAAAACGCTCGAGCAAAGCGCAGTGATGTACAGCACGTACGACGGCACTATAAAGGGGAAGTTCCGTTCGGATGGCGCCACCCTTCATGTTAGTAAAGTTTGTTGAGCGACGATTCGCGCTTTTCAGCCTCGTGCTTTTCAGTCCGTTACAGCGTGACGAATGTGCTATCTCCATTACGAACACTAGTTTTACCAGAACGAGCGCTCCCGTCTCATACTTGATTCTGAGCATGCGCGTTTTTTTTCACGTCATTAAAGCATACACACTATCGTTTTTCACGTCGTTAAAAAAAACGACATGAAAAACGACGTGAAAAAATAGAGCATGTTCGAAATTTTTAATGCCCGTTTTTCACGTCGTTAAAAATGCTCTGGAGCATACACACGATCGGTTTTAATGCCCATTTTTAAAAATGGCATTTTTAACGGCATGCAAAACGATCGTGTGTATGGGGCATCAGGGACAGATTTCAAGAACATTTGTACAGCATTGATAAGAATTTGTCAACAAATGTCGCTCAACATTTTAACCAATACCATAATGGCAGCAACACTTCTGCAGGTGTACAGATCCTAGAAAGAGTTCTAACACCCACTACAGGAGGAGATGTTTTTCAACTTCTCTGCAAAAGGGAGTTTTTTTGGATATTTTATTTTAACACCAGAAAACCTTTTGGAATGAACCATGAATGGGACATCACACATTTTCATAATTAAACCAGTCTTTGTTCCATTCAGGTCCATATATACACACAGTATATGTGAATAATTTCACACATGTATGTATATATTCATTACTAGTGATGAGCCGAACACCCCCGGGTTCGGTTCGCACCAGAACGCGCGAACGGACCGAAAGTTCGCACGAACATTAGAACCCTATTAAATACAATGGATGCGAACGTTCGAATTCTAAAGTGCTAATTATAACGACTATTATCCATGTTATTGTCCTAAACAGAGTTTGGGAACCCGGGTTCTGCACCAGGGGACATGTATCAATGCAAAAAGAAGTTTTAAAAACGGACGTTTTTCGGGAGCAGTCATTTTAATGATGCATAAAGTGAAAAAAAAAAAGTCAAATATTCCTTTAAATATCGTACCTGGGGGGTGTCTAAAGTATGCCTGCGAAGTGCCACGTGTTTCCCGTGTTTAGAACTGTCCCTGCACAAAATGACATTTCTAAAGGAAAAAAAAGCCATTTAAAACTGCTTGCGGCTTTAATGTAATGTCTGGTCCCGGTAATATGGATGAAAATCTTTAAGAAAAATGGCATAGCTACCCCATCACCCCCCCCCCTACCCCAGCCCATTACCAGCCCCTTTGGGTCTTGTTTGGATATTAAGGGGAACCCCGCAACACAAAATAAAAAAGGCCCTATATACTCTGAACAGCAGTATACAGGCGGTGCATACAAGACAGGGACTGTAGGTTTGTTCTTAAGTAGAATCTGTTTGTAATTTTGAACACGTACATTGTTTAAGTGTAGCTCCAGCCAAAAAATCTATTTTTAAGCTTTTTGGAAAACATAGGGAAGGGTTATCACCCCTGTAACATTTGTTTTGCTGTCTGTGCCCCTGTTCAGAACATTTCACCTCACTTTGCGTCCCAATAACAACTGTTTTTGAAATGTGGTGTTTTTATTGAAACAAGGATTGGTGATAAAGCATCAGTAGAGAGGAGACCCCTTTCTCCCATATTAATTCTTACAGGAGAGAATTTTCCTTCCTAGGGGTAGATTTCCTCTCACTTCCTGTTGTCTTCTTCCGTTTGCAAGTAGGAGTCGTTTGTAAGTTGGATGTTTGAAAGTAGGGACCTGCCGTATATACTCTGCAGAAATTGGCCCCTTAGGTGTTGGTGTTGGCACAACACTGTAAGCACTCACAGTTACTCTTGGTGGGTGCTGGAACGCCCTGCTGTCAACTATTATATCAGGAATTGTAATAACATATAATTGTTGAACAGTGGTAATAAAAATTGGGCCTTTGATGGTGGTGCTGGTGCCACAACACTGTAAGGCCTGACAGTTACTCTTGGTGGGCGCAGCAATGGGCCCTGCTGTGAACTATTAGATCAATAATTATAATTGCATGCCCCTGTTGAACAGGGGCTGAAAAATTGGGCCTTTGGTGGTGGTGGTGGTGGTGTTGACACAACACTGTAAGGCCTGACAGTTACTCTTGGTGGGCGCAGCAATGGGCCCTGCTGTGAATTATTAGATCAATAATTATAATTGCATGCCCCTGTTGAACAGGGGCTGAAAAATTGGGCCTTTGGTGGTGGTGGTGGTGGTGGTGGTGTTGACACAACACTGTAAGGCCTGACAGTTACTCTTGGTGGGCGCAGCAATGGGCCCTGCTGTGAATTATTAGATCAATAATTATAATTGCATGCCCCTGTTGAACAGGGGCTGAAAAATTGGGCCTTTGGTGGTGGTGGTGGTGGTGGTGGTGGTGGTGTTGACACAACACTGTAAGGCCTGACAGTTACTCTTGGTGGGCGCAGCAATGGGCCCTGCTGTGAATTATTAGATCAATAATTATAATTGCATGCCCCTGTTGAACAGGGGCTGAATAATTGGGCCTTAGGCACTGGTGGCACAACACTGCAACCCCTCACAGATACTGTACTTGGAGCACAGCAATGAGCCCTGTTGCAAAGTATTGCATCAAAAATTGTAATTACACGCCCCTGTTAAACAGGGGCTAAAAAATTGGGCCTTAGCCACTGGTGGCACAACACTGCAACCCCTCACAGATACTGTACTTGGAGCACAGCAATGAGCCCTGTTGCAAAGTATTGCATCAAAAATTGTAATTACACGCCCCTGTTAAACAGGGCTGAAAAATTGGGCCTTAGCCACTGGTGGCGGCACCCATAAACCAAAATGATCTTCCAAGCTATCATCATTAATCGGATCATTGAGGAGGAGGAGGAGGATAGCCAGTCAACATAACAGCACAGGCACTCAGCATCAGCATCAGTCTTGAAGGGATGTGACATTTTAAAATCAATTAGTCTGTTATATCAGCATCAGGTGTGTGGTAGCTGGTGGTGATCCAAGACTGGTTCATCTTGATGAAAGTCAGTCGATCAACCGAGTCGGTGGACAGGCGCACCCTGTGATCCGTGACAAATCCTCCAGCAGCACTGAATGTGCGTTCTGAAAGAACGCTGGATGCAGGACAGGCCAGTAGCTCAATTGCATACTGTGCAAGCTCTGGCCAGTGATCCATCCTCAAGACCCAGTAAGCCAGAGGATTTTCAGGGGGGAAGGTGTCCAAGTCTGACCTTGCCCCTAGGTATTCCTGCACCATGTATATCAGACGCTGGCGATGGTTGCTGGAACCGATCATACTTTGGGGCTGCGGACTAAAGAATTGTCTGAACGCATCGGTCAGACGGCCACCTTCCCCACCGCTCCTTCTTTGACTGCCCGAAGCCTCAGCAACTCGTTGTCCAGGACCAGGAGTTTGTAACCTCCCAGTCTCTGGGAACGCGTTGCACAGACCTTTCTGCAAGGCCTCCCGGAGTTGTCTCATCCTCTGCTCCCTCTGCGACGGTAACATAAGGTCCGCAACCTTACCCTTGTACCGTGGATCAAGGAGAGTGGCCAGCCAGTAATGGTCCCTCTCCTTGATCCGAAGAATACGAGGATCCTTCCGCAGACTTTGCAGGATCAGGGAGGCCATGCAGCGTAGGTTAGCTGAGGCATTCAGTCCGGAGTCCTCTGGGTCACTAAGGACGACATGATCCGCAGCCACCTCCTCCCAGCCACGTACAAGTCCACTGGTTTCTTGGGACTGTAAATCATCCCTAAAAGACTGCTGCTGATGATGCTGAGTGCCAGCCTCCACCTCCATGCTGACACAATCCTCCTCCTCCTCCTCCTCCTCCTCTTCCTGTGCGATGGGTGGGACAGAAGGAACACTGTCTGGGTAAAGGGGGCCTTGAGAGGCAAGAAAGTCCTCCTCTTCCTGCCTCTGTTCTGCCTCAAGTGCCCTGTCCATTATTCCACGCAGCGTGTGCTCCAACAGGTGGACAAGAGGTACAGTGTCACTGATGCATGCACTGTCACTGCTCACCATCCTCGTGGCCTCCTCAAATGGTGCCAGGACAGTGCATGCATCCCTGATCATGCCCCACTGGCGTGGTGAAAAAAACCCGAGCTCCCCTGACCCTGTCCTGGTGCCGTAGTCGCACAGGTACTCATTGATGGCCCTCTGCTGCGTGTGCAGCCGCTGCAGCATGGCCAACGTTGAGTTCCACCTGGTGGGCATGTCACATATAAGGCGGTTCTTGGGCAGGTTCAACTCCTTTTGCAGCTCAGCCAGGCGAGCACTGGCATTATAAGATCTGCGGAAATGCACACAGACTTTCCTGGCCTGCCTCAGGACTAGGGATGAGCTTCGTGTTCGAGTCGAACATACGTTCGACTCGAACATCGGCTGTTCGATCGTTCGACGAAGATCGAACGATTTGGGCCGTTCGCGCCAAATTTCGAGTGACGCGAACGGCCCACAATGCACTACGCCATCGCAGTGTCATCCAGGCGCTGTGATTGGCCAAGCATGCACTGTGACCCCGCATGCTTGGCCAATCACAGCGCCGGCAGCGAGGAGAGCAATGATTGGCCACAGGCAGGATGCCTGTGGCCAATTATTGCTGAGGGGGTTTAGTACACGCCCCACACTATAAAAGGCCGCCAGCGCGGCGGCCTTGTGTAGTGTGTTCCGGAGCAGGGAAAGAGAAGCATAGGCAGGGACAGTGTCATTATTTTTCCTTTACTAATCCTGGATTCCTTGTGTTTAGGGACAAATAAGGATAGGTAGGGAGAGTGTCAGTGACAGTGTGCTATTCTGTGCTAATCCTTGTTTGTAGGGACAGAGAGGTACAGTGAGGGAAAGTGTCAGTGTGCTATTTTGTGCTAATCCTTGTTTGTAGGGACAGAGAGGTACAGTGAGGGAAAGTGTCAGTGTGTTCCATCTCTGTGCTAATCCTTGTTTGTAGGGACAGAGAGGTACAGTGAGGGAAAGTGTCAGTGTGCTATTCTGTGCTAATCCTTGTTTGTAGGGACAGAGAGGGACAGTGAGGGAAAGTGTCAGTGTGTTCCATCTCTGTGCTAATCCTTGTTTGTAGGGACAGAGAGGTACAGTGAGGGAAAGTGTCAGTGTGCTATTCTGTGCTAATCCTTGTTTGTAGGGACAGAGAGGGACAGTGAGGGAAAGTGTCAGTGTGTTCCATCTCTGTGCTAATCCTTGTTTGTAGGGACAGAGAGGTACAGTGAGGGAAAGTGTCAGTGTGCTATTCTGTGCTAATCCTTGTTTGTAGGGACAGAGAGGGACAGTGAGGGAAAGTGTCAGTGTGTTCCATCTCTGTGCTAATCCTTGTTTGTAGGGACAGAGAGGTACAGTGAGGGAAAGTGTCAGTGTGCTATTCTGTGCTAATCCTTGTTTGTAGGGACAGAGAGGTACAGTGAGGGAAAGTGTCAGTGTGCTATTCTGTTCTAAACCAATCTTGCTGAACCATATTTTCAATCCTTGAGTTTAGGGACAGAGAGGTACAGTGAGGGAAAGTGTCAGTGTGCTATTCTGTTCTAAAACTATTTTGCTGAACCATATTTTCAATCCTTGAGTTGAGGGACAGAGAGGTACAGTGAGTGAAACTGACAGTGTGCTATTCTGTTCTAAACCAATTTTGCTGTTCCATATTTTCAATCCTTGAGTTTAGGGACAGAGAAGGACACTCGTAGAAATTATCAGTGTGCTATTCTGTGCTAAATCTTGTTTGTAGGGAGGGACAGAGTAGGACAGTGAGAGAAAGTGTCAGTGTGCTATTCTGTTCTAAAACTATTTTGCTGAACCATATTTTCAATCCTTGAGTTGAGGTACAGTGAGTAAAACTGACAGTGTGCTATTCTGTTCTAAACCAATTTTGCTGTTCCATATTTTCAATCCTTGAGTTTAGGGACAGAGAAGGACACTCGTAGAAATTATCAGTGTGCTATTCTGTGCTAAATCTTGTTTGTAGGGAGGGACAGAGTAGGACAGTGAGGGAAAGTGTCAGTGTGTTATTCTGTTCTAAAACTATTTTGCTGAACCATATTTTCAATCCTTGAGTTGAGGGACAGAGAGGTACAGTGAGTGAAACTGACAGTGTGCTATTCTGTTCTAAACCAATTTTGCTGTTCCATATTTTCAATCCTTGAGTTTAGGGACAGAGAAGGACACTCGTAGAAATTATCAGTGTGCTATTCTGTGCTAAATCTTGTTTGTAGGGAGGGACAGAGTAGGACAGTGAGGGAAAGTGTCAGTGTGCTATTCTGTTCTAAAACTATTTTGCTGAACCATATTTTCAATCCTTGAGTTGAGGGACAGAGAGGTACAGTGAGTGAAACTGACAGTGTGCTATTCTGTTCTAAACCAATTTTGCTGTTCCATATTTTCAATCCTTGAGTTTAGGGACAGAGAAGGACACTCGTAGAAATTATCAGTGTGCTATTCTGTGCTAAATCTTGTTTGTAGGGAGGGACAGAGTAGGACAGTGAGGGAAAGTGTCAGTGTGCTATTCTGTTCTAAAACTATTTTGCTGAACCATATTTTCAATCCTTGAGTTGAGGGACAGAGAGGTACAGTGAGTGAAACTGACAGTGTGCTATTCTGTTCTAAACCAATTTTGCTGTTCCATATTTTCAATCCTTGAGTTTAGGGACAGAGAAGGACACTCGTAGAAATTATCAGTGTGCTATTCTGTGCTAAATCTTGTTTGTAGGGAGGGACAGAGTAGGACAGTGAGGGAAAGTGTCAGTGTGCTATTCTGTTCTAAAACTATTTTGCTGAACCATATTTTCAATCCTTGAGTTGAGGGACAGAGAGGTACAGTGAGTGAAACTGACAGTGTGCTATTCTGTTCTAAACCAATTTTGCTGTTCCATATTTTCAATCCTTGAGTTTAGGGACAGAGAAGGACACTCGTAGAAATTATCAGTGTGCTATTCTGTGCTAAATCTTGTTTGTAGGGAGGGACAGAGTAGGACAGTGAGGGAAAGTGTCAGTGTGCTATTCTGTTCTAAAACTATTTTGCTGAACCATATTTTCAATCCTTGAGTTGAGGGGCAGAGAGGTACAGTGAGTGAAACTGACAGTGTGCTATTCTGTTCTAAACCAATTTTGCTGTTCCATATTTTCAATCCTTGAGTTTAGGGACAGAGAAGGACACTCGTAGAAATTATCAGTGTGCTATTCTGTGCTAAATCTTGTTTGTAGGGAGGGACAGAGTAGGACAGTGAGGGAAAGTGTCAGTGTGCTATTCTGTTCTAAAACTATTTTGCTGAACCATATTTTCAATCCTTGAGTTGAGGGACAGAGAGGTACAGTGAGTGAAACTGACAGTGTGCTATTCTGTTCTAAACCAATTTTGCTGTTCCATATTTTCAATCCTTGAGTTTAGGGACAGAGAAGGACACTCGTAGAAATTATCAGTGTGCTATTCTGTGCTAAAACTTGTTTGTAGGGAGGGACAGAGTAGGACAGTGAGGGAAAGTGTCAGTGTGCTATTCTGTTCTAAAACTATTTTGCTGAACCATATTTTCAATCCTTGAGTTGAGGGACAGAGAGGTACAGTGAGTGAAACTGACAGTGTGCTATTCTGTTCTAAACCAATTTTGCTGTTCCATATTTTCAATCCTTGAGTTTAGGGACAGAGAAGGACACTCGTAGAAATTATCAGTGTGCTATTCTGTGCTAAATCTTGTTTGTAGGGAGGGACAGAGTAGGACAGTGAGGGAAAGTGTCAGTGTGCTATTCTGTTCTAAAACTATTTTGCTGAACCATATTTTCAATCCTTGTGTTTAGGGACAGAGAAGGATAGGCAGGGGACAGTGTCAGTGTCATTGTTGCTAAGCCTCCTGCACAGTATACACCTGAAGGTAGCCCTTATTTCTCTTTTTCCCATCTCCCTGCAGGCCATCCATTAAAATGTCTGGAAGGCAAACAAGGAGAGGCAGACAGTCAGGAGGCAAAAAAAGAGGGCAAGCAAGCTCTGTGTCTGGGGGCAACAGTGCTGGTCGTGGACGCGGTGCATTGTCATCAGCACATGGCCATGGGACACGCTTGTCCTTCTTTTCGGCAGCTGGACATGTTGAGCCACATCATGC
Source organism: Rana muscosa (assembly GCA_029206835.1). Lineage (NCBI taxonomy): Eukaryota > Metazoa > Chordata > Amphibia > Anura > Ranidae > Rana > Rana muscosa. The sequence continues at coordinate 124,983,033 of CM055126.1, read as the reverse complement.
CGAAGACTTGGTAGAGTGGATGACCAAGCCCACCTCATCCTCCTCATCCTCTCTCACCCAGGCTCAGGGTACTGGCAAAGCAGCTGCCAAAGCGTCCTCTTCTCTGGTATCATTATCTTCATTAGTCAATCCTTCCCTAGACCCACCATGTCCTCCTCCTGAGGAGTCCCCCGAACTGTTTGAGCACAGTGTTGGGTACATGCTCCAGGAGGATGCCCAGCGTTTCGAAGGATCTGATGATGATACCCAGATAGAGGAAGGCAGTAGCGTGAGAGCAGAGAGAGGGGATGCTCAAGAAGGACACCAATCTGGCAGTCATGCTCCAGCAGCTGCAGCATACTGCCAGATTGGCTCCAGTGATGAGGAGGGAGGGGATGATGAGGTCACTGACTCCACGTGGGTGCCTAATAGGAGAGAGGAGGAGGAGGAGGAGGCACATCTCCAACGAGGCAGGATGACCTTGGGTGGCCAGCGTATGGGCAGCACACCGACGGAATCACACCGCAGAGCTCCGCCTGTGCAGGGCGCTGCCTCTGCCCGTCATTCAAAAAGTTCTTTGGTGTGGGCCTTTTTTGAGGCGAGTGCATCAGATCGCACAGCTGCTGTTTGCAACATATGTCTCAAGCGTATATCGCGTGGCCAAAACATCAGCCGCTTGGGCACCACATGCTTGATCAGACATATGTTGACCTGCCATGCAGCTCGTTGGCAAGCCTACCTTAAAGACCCACACCAAAGAACAAAGCGGACCTCTCCTTGCACCGCATCAGCTGGGATCTCCAACCCCACTATACCTTCAGTCCTCTCTGAAACCTGCACTGAGAGGAATGAAGGTGTAGAATTAGGTGTGTCACAGCCAAGTACTTGCGGCCACTCTGCTAGCAGTACACCGACGTCCGATTCTAGCAGGCAAATTTCCCTGCCCCAGCTGCTGGACCGTCGAAAGAAGTTCACTCCCAGCCATCCACATGCCCAGCGGTTGAATGCTAGCTTGGCTAAATTGCTAGCGCTTCAACTGCTGCCTTTTCAGTTGGTAGACTCGGCCCCCTTCCGTGAGTTTGTGCAATGTGCGGTTCCTCAGTGGCAGGTTCCCAAACGCCACTTTTTCTCACGGAAGGCGATTCCGGCTCTCTACAGGCATGTGGAAGGCAATGTCTTGGCCTCGCTGGACAGGGCGGTCAGCGGTAAGGTGCATATTACCGCTGACTCATGGTCCAGCAGGCATGGATAGGGACGTTACCTTTCTTTCACGGGCCATTGGGTCACTCTTTTGGCAGCTGGGAAGGATGCAGGACAAGGTGCAGTAGTGTTGGAGGTTGTTCCACCTCCACGCCTCCAAAATGCTACTACTGGTTGTGACACACCTCTCTCCTCCACCCCCTCCTCTTCTTCTTCCTCCATGGCCTCTTCCTGTGCTTTGTCCTCGGAACCAGCGGTGCTCCGTAGGCGTTCAAGGGGCTACGCAAGTACGCAGGCAAAAAGATGCCATGCCGTGCTTGCGCTGGTGTGTTTGGGGGACAGGAGCCACACTGGGGCAGAGGTCCTGTCTGCTCTGCAGGGGCAGGCCGAGAGGTGGTTGACGCCACGCCAGCTTAAGCCAGGAATGGTGGTTTGCGACAATGGCACCAACCTCCTCTCCGCCCTCCGACAGGGACAACTGACCCATGTGCCCTGTGTGGCTCACGTCCTTAACCTGGTGGTGCAGCGGTACTTGGGCAGGTACCCGGGCTTACAGGATGTCCTGAGGCAGGCCAGGAAAGTCTGTGTGCATTTCCGCAGATCTTATAATGCCAGTGCTCGCCTGGCTGAGCTGCAAAAGGAGTTGAACCTGCCCAAGAACCGCCTTATATGTGACATGCCCACCAGGTGGAACTCAACGTTGGCCATGCTGCAGCGGCTGCACACGCAGCAGAGGGCCATCAATGAGTACCTGTGCGACTACGGCACCAGGACAGGGTCAGGGGCTCGGTTTTTTTCACCACGCCAGTGGGGCATGATCAGGGATGCATGCACTGTCCTGGCACCATTTGAGGAGGCCACGAGGATGGTGAGCAGTGACAGTGCATGCATCAGTGACACTGTACCTCTTGTCCACCTGTTGGAGCACACGCTGCGTGGAATAATGGACAGGACACTTGAGGCAGAACAGAGGCAGGAAGAGGAGGACTTCCTTGCCTCTCAAGGCCCCCTTTACCCAGACAGTGTTCCTTCTGTCCCACCCATCGCACAGGAAGAGGAGGAGGAGGAGGAGGAGGATTGTGTCAGCATGGAGGTGGAGGCTGGCACTCAGCATCATCAGCAGCAGTCTTTTAGGGATGATTTACAGTCCCAAGAAACCAGTGGACTTGTACGTGGCTGGGAGGAGGTGGCTGCGGATCATGTCGTCCTTAGTGACCCAGAGGACTCCGGACTGAATGCCTCAGCTAACCTATGCTGCATGGCCTCCCTGATCCTGCAAAGTCTGCGGAAGGATCCTCGTATTCTTCGGATCAAGGAGAGGGACCATTACTGGCTGGCCACTCTCCTTGATCCACGGTACAAGGGTAAGGTTGCGGACCTTATCTTACCATCGCAGAGGGAGCAGAGGATGAGACAACTCCGGGAGGCCTTGCAGAAAGGTCTGTGCAACGCGTTCCCAGAGACTGGGAGGTTACAAACTCCTGGTCCTGGACAACGAGTTGCTGAGGCTTCGGGCAGTCAAAGAAGGAGCAGTGGGGAAGGTGGCCGTCTGACCGATGCGTTCAGACAATTCTTTAGTCCGCAGCCCCAAAGTATGATCGGTTCCAGCAACCATCGCCAGCGTCTGATATACATGGTGCAGGAATACCTAGGGGCAAGGTCAGACTTGGACACCTTCCCCACCGAAAATCCTCTGGCTTACTGGGTCTTGAGGATGGATCACTGGCCAGAGCTTGCACAGTATGCAATTGAGCTACTGGCCTGTCCTGCATCCAGCGTTCTTTCAGAATGCACATTCAGTGCTGCTGGAGGATTTGTCACGGATCACAGGGTGCGCCTGTCCACCGACTCGGTTGATCGACTGACTTTCATCAAGATGAACCAGTCTTGGATCACCACCAGCTACCACACACCTGATGCTGATATAACAGACTAATTGATTTTAAAATGTCACATCCCTTCAAGACTGATGCTGATGCTGAGTGCCTGTGCTGTTATGTTGACTGGCTATCCTCCTCCTCCTCCTCAATGATCTGATTAATGATGATAGCTTGGAAGATCATTTTGGTTTATGGGTGCCGCCACCAGTGGCTAAAGCCCAATTTTTCAGCCCCTGTTTAACAGGGGCGTGTAATTACAATTTTTGATGCAATACTTTGCAACAGGCCTCATTGCTGTGCTCCAAGTACAGTATCTGTGAGGGGTTGCAGTGTTGAGCCACCAGTGCCTAAGGCCCAATTTTTCAGCCCCTGTTCAACAGGGGCATGCAATTATAATTATTGATCTAATAATTCACAGCAGGGCCCATTGCTGCGCCCACCAAGAGTAACTGTCAGGCCTTACAGTGTTGTGGCACCAGCACCACCATCACCACCACCACCACCACCAAAGGCCCAATTTTTAAGCCCCTGTTCAACAGGGGCATGCAATTATAATTATTGATCTAATAATTCACAGCAGGGACCATTGCTGCGCCCACCAAGAGTAACTGTCAGGCCTTACAGTGTTGTGGCACCAGCACCACCATCAAAGGCCCAATTTTTACTACCACTGATCAACAATTATATGTTATTACAATTCCTGATATTATAGTTGACAGCAGGGCGTTCCAGCACCCACCAAGAATAACTGTGAGTGCTTTCAGTGTTGTGCCAACACCAACACCTAAGGGGCCAATTTCTGCAGAGTATATATGGAAGGTCCCTACTTTCAAACATCCAACTTACAAACTACTACTACTTGCAAACGGAAGAAGACAACAGGAAGTGAGAGGAAATCTACCCCTTGGAAGGAAAATTCTCTCCTGTAAGAATTAATATGGGAGAAAGCTGTCTCCTCTCTACTGATGCTTTATCACCAATCCTTGTTTCAATAAAAACACCACATTTCAAAAACAGTTGTCATTGGGACGCAAAGTGAGGTGAAATGTTCTGAACAGGGGCACAGACAGCAAAAAAAATGTGGCAGGGGTGATAACCGTTCCCTATGTTTTACAAAAAGCTAAAAAAAAGGAATTTGGCATGGAGCTCCACTTAAACAATGCAGCTGTTCAAAATTACAAACAGATTCTACATAAGAACAAACCTACAGTCCCTGTCTTGTATGCACCGCCTGTATACGGCTGTTCAGAGTATATAGGGCCTTTTTTATTTTGTGTGCGGGGTTCCCCTTAATATCCATACAAGACCCAAAGGGGCTGGTAATGGGCTGGGGTAGGGGGGGGGGGTTGATGGGGTAGCTATGCCATTTTTCCTAAAGATTTTCATCCATATTACCGGGACCAGACATTGCATTAAAGCCGCAAGCAGTTTTAAATGGCTTTTTTCCCTTTAGAAATGTTATTTTGTGCAGGGACAGTTCTAAACACGGGAAACACGTGGCACTTCACAGGCATACTTTAGACACCCCCCAGGTACAATATTTAAAGGAATATTTGACTTTTTTTTTTCACTTTATGCATCATTAAAATGACTGCTCCCGGAAAACGTCAGTTTTTAAAACTTCTTTTTGCATTGATACATGTCCCCTGGTGCAGAAGCCGGGTTCCCAAACTCTGTTTCGGACAATAACATGGATAATAGTCGTTATAATTAGCACTTTAGAATCCGAATGTTCGCATCCATTGTGTTTAATAGGGTTCTAATGTTCGTGCAAACTTTCGGTCCGTTCGCGGGTTCTGGTGCGAACCGAACCCGGGGGTGTTCGGCTCATCACTACTCAGGACATCCTGTAAGCCCGGGTACCTGCCCAAGAACCGCTGCACCACCAGGTTAAGGACGTGAGCCACACAGGGCACATGGGTCAGTTGTCCCTGTCGGAGGGCGGAGAGGAGGTTGGTGCCATTGTCGCAAACCACCATTCCTGGCTTAAGCTGGCGTGGCGTCAACCACCTCTCAGCCTGCCCCTGCAGAGCAGACAGGACCTCTGCCCCAGTGTGGCTCCTGTCCCCCAAACACACCAGCGCAAGCACGGCATGGCATATTTTTGCCTGCGTACTTGCGTAGCCCCTTGAACGCCTACGGAGCACCGCTGTTTCCGAGGACAAAGCACAGGAAGAGGCCATGGAGGAAGAAGAAGAGGAGGGGTGGAGGAGAGAGGTGTGTCACAACCAGTAGTAGCATTTTGGAGGCGTGGCGGTGGAACAACCTCCAACACTACTGCACCTTGTCCTGCATCCTTCCCAGCTGCCAAAAGAGTGACCCAATGGGCCGTGAAAGAAAGGTAACGTCCCTGTCCATGCCTGCTGGACCATGAGTCAGCGGTAATATGCACCTTACCGCTGACCGCCCTGTCCAGCGAGGCCAAGACATTGCCTTCCACATGCCTGTAGAGAGCCGGAATCGCCTTCCGTGAGAAAAAGTGGCGTTTGGGAACCTGCCACTGAGGAACCGCACATTGCACAAACTCACGGAAGGGGGCCGAGTCTACCAACTGAAAAGGCAGCAGTTGAAGCGCTAGCAATTTAGCCAAGCTAGCATTCAACCGCTGGGCATGTGGATGGCTGGGAGTGAACTTCTTTTGACGGTCCAGCAGCTGGGGCAGGGAAATTTGCCTGCTAGAATCGGACGTCGGTGTACTGCTAGCAGAGTGGCCGCAAGTACTTGGCTGTGACACACCTAATTCTACACCTTCATTCCTCTCAGTGCAGGTTTCAGAGAGGACTGAAGGTATAGTGGGGTTGGAGATCCCAGCTGATGCGGTGCAAGGAGAGGTCCGCTTTGTTCTTTGGTGTGGGTCATTAAGGTAGGCTTGCCAACGAGCTGCATGGCAGGTCAACATATGTCTGGTCAGGCATGTGGTACCCAAGCGGCTGATGTTTTGGCCACGCGATATACGCTTGAGACATATGTTGCAAACAGCAGCTGTGCGATCTGATGCACTCGCCTCAAAAAAGGCCCACACCAAAGAACTTTTTGAATGACGGGCAGAGGCAGCGCCCTGCACAGGCGGAGCTCTGCGGTGTGATTCCGTCGGTGTGCTGCCCATACGCTGGCCACCCAAGGGCATCCTGCCTCGTTGGAGATGTGCCTCCTCCTCATCCTCCTCCTCCTCCTCTCTCCTATTAGGCACCCACGTGGAGTCAGTGACCTCATCATCCCCTCCCTCCTCATCACTGGAGCCAATCTGGCAATATGCTGCAGCTGCTGGAGCATGACTGCCAGATTGGTGTCCTTCTTGAGCATCCCCTCTCTCTGCTCTCACGCTACTGCCTTCCTCTAGCTGGGTATCATCATCAGATCCTTCGAAACGCTGGGCATCCTCCTGGAGCATGTACCCAACACTGTGCTCAAACAGTTCGGGGGACTCCTCAGGAGGAGGACATGGTGGGTCTAGGGAAGGAGTGACTAATGATGACATTGATACCAGAGAAGAGGACGCTTTGGCAGCTGCTTTGCCAGTACCCTGAGCCTGGGTGAGAGAGGATGAGGAGGATGAGGTGGGCTTGGTCATCCACTCTACCAAGTCTTCGGCATGATGTGGCTCAACATGTCCAGCTGCCGAAAAGAAGGACAAGCGTGTCCCATGGCCATGTGCTGATGACAATGCACCGCGTCCACGACCAGCACTGTTGCCCCCAGACACAGAGCCTGCTTGCCCTCTTTTTTTGCCTCCTGACTGTCTGCCTCTCCTTGTTTGCCTTCCAGACATTTTAATGGATGGCCTGCAGGGAGATGGGAAAAACAGCAATAAGGGCTACATTCAGGTGTATACTGTGCAGGAGGCTTAGCAACAATGACACTGACACTGTCCCCTGCCTATCCTTCTCTGTCCCTAAACACAAGGATTTGCAATATGCTTCAGCAAGATTGGTTTAGCACAGAATAGCACACTGACAGTTTCCCTCACTGTCCTTCTCTGTCCCTACAAACAAGGTTTAGCACAGAATAGCACACTGATAGTTTCCCCGAGTGTCCTTCTCTGTCCCTAAACTCAAGGATTTCAAATACGGTTCAGCAAGATTGGTTTAGCACAGAATAGCACACTGACAGTTTCCCCGAGTGTCCTTCTCTGTCCCTAAACTCAAGGATTTCAAATATGGTTCAGCAAGATTGGTTTAGCACAGAATAGCACACTGACAGTTTCCTTCACTGTCCTTCTCTGTCCCTACAAACAAGGTTTAGCACAGAATAGCACACTGATAGTTTCCCTCACTGTCCTTCTCTGTCCCTACAAACAAGATTTAGCACAGAATAGCACACTGATAGTTTCCACGAGTGTCCTTCTCTGTCCCTAAACTCAAGGATTTCAAATACGGTTCAGCAAGATTGGTTTAGCACAGAATAGCACACTGACAGTTTCCCCGAGTGTCCTTCTCTGTCCCTAAACTCAAGGATTTCAAATATGGTTCAGCAAGATTGGTTTAGCACAGAATAGCACACTGACACTTTCCCTCACTGTCCTTCTCTGTCCCTACAAACAAGGTTTAGCACAGAATAGCACACTGACAGTTTTCCCGAGTGTCCTTCTCCGTCCCTAAACTCAAGGATTTCAAATATGGTTCAGCAAGATTGGTTTAGCACAGAATAGCACACTGACACTTTCCCTCACTGTCCTTCTCTGTCCCTACAAACAAGGTTTAGCACAGAATAGCACACTGATAGTTTCCCTCACTGTCCTTCTCTGTCCCTACAAACAAGATTTAGCACAGAATAGCACACTGATAGTTTCCACGAGTGTCCTTCTCTGTCCCTAAACTCAAGGATTTCAAATACGGTTCAGCAAGATTGGTTTAGCACAGAATAGCACACTGACAGTTTCCCCGAGTGTCCTTCTCTGTCCCTAAACTCAAGGATTTCAAATATGGTTCAGCAAGATTGGTTTAGCACAGAATAGCACACTGACACTTTCCCTCACTGTCCTTCTCTGTCCCTACAAACAAGGTTTAGCACAGAATGGCACACTGATAGTTTCCCTCACTGTCCTTCTCTGTCCCTACAAACAAGATTTAGCACAGAATAGCACACTGATAGTTTCCACGAGTGTCCTTCTCTGTCCCTAAACTCAAGGATTTCAAATACGGTTCAGCAAGATTGGTTTAGCACAGAATAGCACACTGACAGTTTCCCTGAGTGTCCTTCTCTGTCCCTAAACTCAAGGATTTCAAATATGGTTCAGCAAGATTGGTTTAGCAGAGAATAGCACACTGACACTTTCCCTCACTGTCCTTCTCTGTCCCTACAAACAAGGTTTAGCACAGAATAGCACACTGACAGTTTCCCCGAGTGTCCTTCTCTGTCCCTAAACTCAAGGATTTCAAATATGGTTCAGCAAGATTGGTTTAGCACAGAATAGCACACTGACAGTTTCCCTCACTGTCCTTCTCTGTCCCTACAAACAAGGTTTAGCACAGAATAGCACACTGACACTTTCCCTCACTGTCCTTCTCTGTCCCTACAAACTAGGTTTAGCACAGAATAGCACACTGACAGTTTCCCTCACTGTCCTTCTCTGTCCCTACAAACAAGGTTTAGCACAGAATAGCACACTGACACTTTCCCTCACTGTCCTTCTCTGTCCCTACAAACAAGGTTTAGCACAGAATAGCACACTGACAGTTTCCCTCACTGTCAGCGAGGAGAGCAATGATTGGCCACAGGCAGGATGCCTGTGGCCAATTATTGCTGAGGGGGGTTTAGTACACGCCCCACACTATAAAAGGCCGCCAGCGTAGCTGTGATTGGCCAAGCATGCGGGGTCACAGTGCATGCTTGGCCAATCACAGCGCCTGGATGACACTGCGATGGCGTAGTGCATTGTGGGCCGTTCGCGTCACTCAAATTTGGCGCGAACGGCCCAAATCGTTCGATCTTCGTCGAACGATCGAACAGCCGATGTTCGAGGCGAACGTATGTTCGACTCGAACACGAAGCTCACCCCTATTCATTACTTTGTCACTGTTGCGATTTGTACATTCTGATGTCTACATTTACACCAGAATTTACTATTTCACAGTGTTTCCTTTTGTCCTGATGTCCTTCATGGATTTGGCTGTTGATGGCCATTTTTCATCACCAGTCACCTTTTATGCGTTTTTATTTTACCAATAGTTCGATCACATTAAGGTTTAGTTCAGCTCAACAAGGTTTGGTTCTGAACTTTCAATACCCAATAATATTTTGCTCTACACACCTATTTTTATATACATCCACGAATGTTCACTATGCGTGCATAGACATTTTGCATTTATACATTTAATGAATAGGTGTGTTTTGGGTTAACCCCTTTGGGCAACAATAAGCCTGGATTTGGACACTATTGTGTCCTTTTTCTAGGCTTTATTGTCCTTTTCTTTACTGTTTTCCTTTTTTCGTGATTGGCCTGTGATTTAATTTTGGTTTAATGAGCCGCAGGCTTACATGTATATATTTTTATCATGACTGTTACTGTTTTTGCGTGCATTTGTTTAGACATATGCATATGTAGCGCCCTGCTCCTGATGACCAGGCGCTATGATAAATTTAGTGGGTGTCTGAGCTGGTATTAGCTAAGACTTTGTAAATAATTAAGGCTAAATCAGCCTCTGTTCCGGCTATGGCTGTGTTTGGAAGGACTTCCTACTGTTCGCCTGTAGGTGGCGTTACCACCCCAGGCCAATATGGAAGACAAACAGGCCAAAGTTCATTGAGTGTCTTTCCCCGGGAAAAGTTCAGTGGGAGTGGTCTCCCCGCTGAGCATGCTGGGGAAGGGTACTTAAGGGGCAGAATTTTGGGGCTCTTCTTCGCCTCGTGTCCCTCCTGGCTCGAGGCATGTGTTATTGGAAATTCAGCCTCGGAGCCACGTTGGTCCGAGGCTGTAACTATGCCAGGTAGGCCCAGTTGTCTTGACTGGGGCCTACGCTTGAAGGTGATCCGGTGCTGTCCGTCCTGCGTGAGGAAGCCACTCAATGGAGGAAACCGGGGGAGGACCTGTTCCGGGACAGGACCGAGCAGAAGGCCGGTATATTGCGGAAGGCCTGGTGACCTTATTGAGGGATGCACCGTAACTAAAGTAACCTTACAGTCTGCCGGGTTAGCTTAAAGGCCCTTAGACTGTAAGGCTGGATATCCGGGTACTAAATCCTGTGGCAGAGGATAACTGAACGGTTCAACATAACCATCAAAGAGGTCTGTGGCAGAGACTGTTCTTTCTTATCTTTTAACGCATCATTCTGGCTGCTAGGCCAAGTGAGAGGGGCCTATCCGGGTGAGCAATACCCCCTCGAAGGAGAGTGGTGAGTGAGACTTTGTATATTAGGAGTTTTCCCCAGTGATCTGCTGTGTGTGCCTGAACCTTCCCCTAACCCTTCATCCCTCTACTTATACAAGTTTGTTTGGAAAATAAAGCCTGAAGATAAAGGATTCATAACTTGTGTGGACATTGAAGTTACTGTAGACTTTCATCCCCTAGACAACGAATATCGAAGTAACGTGCAAGGCCCAAAATCTAAACCAGCAGCTCCTACGGGGGTAGTGCTACACATGCGTTTTTAACATTGCAATGTTTTAAAATATGTTGGTTGAAATGTTGTTTGTATGTGGTACTATTAGAGCCAGGTGTGTTTTTGGGTGTAGCCCAATTTGGGCGGACTCCTTTAAAAAGCCTGTCTGTTTAGTGTCACATTTGTTGTGAACAAGCAAGCTATCGCTTGTGAAACGCGTCTACCATTGCCTGTATCTGTCTGACCCTGTTGACAATAAAGATGACATCAAGATAAGTTGGAGTTCCAGTGTGCGACCAATTTCTTGTTTTATGCAAAAGTTATAGCGTCTACAAAATAGGGGATTGTTTTATGGCATTTTTATTAATAATTTTTTTTTTTTACTAGTAATGGCGGCGATCAGCGGTTTTTATTGTGACTGCTACATTATGGCGGACACATCGGACACTTTTGACACCATTTTGGGACGATTGTCATTTTTACAGCGATCAGTGCTATAAAAATGCACTGATTACTGTAAAAATGACACTGGCAGTGAAGGGGTTAACCTGTAGGGGGCACTGAAAGGGTTAAGTGTGTCCTAGGGAGTGATTCTAACTGTTAGGGGGCGTGGCTACGAGTGATACGTCACTGATCGCCTCTCCCCATTCTGCAGCTCTGTAACCCGATCACAGGACACCGGCGGACATCGAGTCCGCGGGTCCCGCGGGCACGGTCACGGAGCTCGCGGCAGGGGCGCGCGCCCGCACAACGGGACTTTTATAGTGACATAAATATACGTTACTCTGCCCAGCCGTGCAATTCTGCCTAGGTATATGTACAGGAGCCGGTCGTTAACCGGTTAAAAAATGTTAGACAGAATTCAGCTTCTGCTGTCCAAAGGTGCCTCCTTGCACCTCCATGCAGAGTGGAGACGCCCTATAACAGGAAGTGTGTTACTAGCTGGATCATCAGGATTATTACTACTTTAACCACTTAAGGACCAGCCCCTGTATATATACGTCGGCAGAATGGCACGGACAGGCATAATCACGTACCTGTTTGTCCCCTTTAAATGCCTGTCTGTGTGGTCGCACGTGCGCCGCCGCGCTCGCGACCCTGCCGCCATCCCCGTGAGTCGGACCGCAGGTCCCGTGGACTTAATCGCCGCGGGGATCTTCGCAATCGTCTCACCGAGGTATAGAGCGGGGAGATGCTTGTGTAAACAAGCATCTTCTCGCCGCTCTGACTAGGGACAATGACACTGATCTCGGCTCCGTGTACTCGGAGCGGAGATCAGTGTCATGTGACACAGAGCCCATCCCCCTACAGTAAGAAACACTATGCAGGGAACGCTTAACCCCTACAGTGCCACCTAGTGGTTAACCCCTTCACTGCCAGTGTCATTTTCACAGTAACCAGTGCATTTTTATAGCACTGATCGCTGTGAAAATGACAATGGTCCCAAAAATGTGTCAAAAGTGTCCGATGTGTCCGCCATAATGTCGCAGTCATGAAAAAAATCACTGATCGCCGCCATTACTAGTAAAAAAAAAAAAAAATGCCATAAAACTATCCCCTATTTTGTAAATGCTATAACTTTTGCGCAAACCAATCAAGAAACTGTTATTGCGATTTTTTTTTACCAAAAATATGTAGAAGAATACGTATCGGCCTAAACTGAGGAAAAAATATGTTTTTTTATATATTTTTGGGGGATATTTATTATAGCAAAAAGTAAAAAATATTGAATTTTTTTTCAAAATTGTCGCTCTATTTTTGTTAATAGCGCAAAAAATAAAAACCGCAGAGGTGATCAAATACCATCAGAAGAAATCTCTATTTGAGGGAAAAAAAGGACGTCGAATTTGTTTGGGAGCCACGTCGCACGACCGCGCAATTGTCAGTTAAAGCGACGCAGTGCCGAATCGCAAAAAGTGGCCTGGTCCTTTAGCTGCAAAATGGTCCGGGGCTTAAGTGGTTAATTGTCCAAATAAAAGAATGAGATTTTTTTGTGATTTGTTTAGAGATCTGTACAACGAAAGCTTGTTGAGTATTTTTTTTTAAAGTTAGAGTAATTGACATGCTGAAACATATTCCAGCCTATGCTCACTGGTAACCCACCTCGAGAAGCTGAAAGATGCACACGTGGACAGGCAATTCACAAAGCAAGTGTGAGATGTGACACGTGATTGTTACTCTTTTTGGTGTCAGACTACACAGATCCAACCTACTTATGTGTACTGCAATGACCCCTACCTGCTGTAAGCACAGTCTCTTAATCACTGACTGTGTGTCTGGCACTAACATATGCCTTAGCTAGAACAAGATCCATTTGAAGAATTAAAACACCCCCGACAATAGATATCAGTAAATGTTTGTTTGCAGGGAATTCATTGGAGATTAGTCCTTAAGCTCTAATTCAATTAAGTGGTTCAGCAGGCGGCACGAGGGCAGCTCAGTGTCACATGTAGACACTGCACAAAGTAGATGCAAAGAGACTACTGAGAAGGACCTAGGGGGCGCTCTAATCCCTGCATGCCACAAAATGAACTTGTCTGTTTTTTTTGTCCATGAGAAGACAGATTTCCAAGAACACAGTGCTGCTGTACAATATTTTACAAAAAATTATGAATGCTCTAGGAGGACAGCTCAAAATAAGTATTAAAATATGTTTATATAACAAAACAAATACAAAATCGAAGACGTCAGTTGTATTTTACAGATAGGTATTATTACTACTATTAATTAATAATTTGTAATAATACATTTTCTGTTCTTCCTGAAGTCAGTCTCAGCACTTGTGTTTTTTTTCTACAGTTGAAAATGTTTTTATTATGTCAACATTCAAAATATATAATCAAGACACAACAGTAATGAAGTAAAACAGCAAGTCAGCTAAATAGCTATCACCCATAGCATGACATATGCAAACAAAGAATAAATTATAGAAAATGTGGGTAGTGTCACATTAGGGAAACCAGGTAGAATAAAAACAGTTTGATACAGTCCATCGTACAAATGGAAAAAATTTTTTTTGGTGAAAGGCATATAAACCAAAAATATAATATGTACCGTTATCTAATCCAGCAGAGTGGTCAACCCCCCCCCCCTTTTTTTCTGGGGGTATAGGTAATATTGGAAGTAATGAAGGGCTAGTTCCCATGTGAAGAGATACAAAAGGTTGTATTATCATTCAGACATGAAATGTATGAAAATTAGGAAATGTATTTGTATTAATTTTTCCTCTGCTTTTTTCTTTAATTGCTGCTTGAGTACAAAACAAACATCTATTTTCTTTTAATGACTGCAGTTTGCAACGTTGCCACAAGATGGCATAAGCCAGCTAGTATGACGTGGGCCGATCCGATTGGACATTGCTCCGTATACAAGTAAGATTCCTGCCCACGTCAAAGCGCTCTAAGGAAGTGCACTGACGTGCAAGAAACGCATCAACGCAGCTCATGCAGGGCACAGCACCAGGGTTATAACTTGTCCCCCTATCCAGGGATGTAAAGTCCTCCCTTGCGATGAATAACATCTAATGAGTGCCGCATGAACCAGCCTACCTTTGCTTACTTCCACAACAACCAACAGAGCGTTGCGTTCCAGACGTCTGCCCGGACACCCGACTAGTCATGTGACCGACTACTACCAGGAAGTAACTCCCAGAGTGCATATCGGAGATCGGAATAGCCGGCGGCCATCTAACAGTGTGCAGCTTTGAACCGCCACGGAGTAACTTCATGGCCACCATGAAAACAGAACATAGAGACCGTAGAGATCTACCGGGTGCAACCGATGAACGATTAAAGCGGTGAGAGCCTATCTGGGCAGCGTTTTATCTTCACCCCTTATATCTTTGCTGGTCCCTTCCCCGTGAAACTGTGGAGGTCTGTTTCTGAATGGTGAGGCATTTATGAACTCAGTATATGCTGTCGGTCCAAATCAGTGTGTCGTCTTGCTTCCCCACTGAGACCCTCTGAACATCATAGGGACATATATGTGGCGCTTTATGACATAACTTTGTCTAATATCAATGGAAAGCAACATTTAAACTACAGTTAATCTTATACTGGATATGTTTACACGCTTGATGGGACTATACAGGCTTTTGTGGTCTTTTCCTCAACATCATTGGATATCAGATGCACAGCCATTTCTGTTTGTATCAAGTTGATTTTTGCTGCGGATCCATATTCTGAAAATACAACTTTATGGTTTTTTGATACATATACATCCAGTCAATTATTGGCTATGCATCCGGAATAATTGCTTTATAGGTAGCTTCATGCGCCACCCTTCCTGGAAAATGGGGACTGTTTTACCTGTGGTGGTGCCTTGTACTTTTAAGAGATAATGTTATTTTCTACTGCAGTATAAGTTTTATTTATATGGTTGGGTATAGTGAGAAGACTTGTTCTTAATAGGATAGAATGTTGCCTTACATATACCACAACCCTGTGTGTGTGTACCCCTTTCATCAATAAAGTCTTTAATAGTTTTATACTGTAAAGCCATGGTTGATCCTCCCTTATTTTTTGCTTTCTAGGGATAATCTTTGTCCCACTCATCCTCATTTTGGATATCACTTTTGCTTAATTGGGTAGGTATCCCGTCCTGAGGGACGAATTGGCTGGTTTCCCATTGAGTGAATGATTACACTCGGTGGAGGTGGATTCTTGGATTTTTTACAACCCCCTTTTTGGTCGTAGTATTTGATCTCATTTTGATCACTTTTTTGAATCTAGATCCCCTTCACAGACTTCATTGTTGCAAGGGGGCTTCTCATGTTTTAGTACTCTCTGACCACTATAGATGTTTTGGATAACTTCAGATTGCTGACTTATATCTCTTCACTTGGGAATGGCCTTCATACCAGGGGATGATTTTGATGCTGAAATTAAAGCTACCTTTGATTTAGACTCTTTGGAGACTCTTTGGAAACTGAGCCACTGGTACAGGACGACATCAAACCCTTATTTAAGGAACACAAGAAACTTATTATAAAATCTTTGAACCAGAAATGGGACATTTTATCCCTTGAATCGTATATAGAAAGAGGAATTATTCCTCGTGGTCTAATGCCCTGTACACATGACCGGATTTTCCGATGGAAAAAGTCAGATGGGCTCTTTTCATCGGATATTCCGACCGTGTGTATGCCCCATCGGACTTTTTCCTTCCTTTTTCCTTCCGATGGACAAAAATTTCAATCGGAAAGTCCATTCGTCTGTATGCAATTCCGACGGGCTAAAAACCAAGCATGCTCAGATTTAAGTAGAAGAGCTGAACTGCCTATTGAACTTCATTAATCTCGGCTCGTCGTACATGTTGTATGTCACTGCGTTTTTGACGGTCAGATTTTAGTGTGACCGTCTGTATGCAAGACAGCTTGAGCGGAATTCCGCCCGCGGCTCACCTCCAGACGGAGATATTTCTTATAAAATGGAAAAAACAATGCATTGACCATGGGCTGGAAGTCATGAAATTAATTGTGGAGGAGGATAAGAATCAATTAGCCTCATTGCAAAATACAAATATTGGAGAGTAGTGAGAAATTAGAAACCTTAAAGGAAAACCCTGACTTTGACAGATTCAATGACATTCTAAAGAAAGAAGTGGATAAAACCTCCAAAAATCTAAAAACTACAAAACATAATAAATTTAAGAGAGACTTAGACGACTGGGCCAAAGGTGAGATATTCGACCTTACCATCAGAGGAGGAAGAAATCGATCACGTAATCGGAGATTCTCCTCTCGATCAGACACCGACAAAGGGCCTCAATCCTCGGGGAGTGAGGACGAGACACGCCATACGGTGTCTTTTTTAGACAAGGACCTACTGGACTCACAGGAGCCTCCTCCGCCCAGGGGTATTTTAAAAGAAGGCAGACCAGGGACAACAGGAGGAGGAAGGAGTCGAGGAAAAGGAAGACAGCAGACTCAAGGGGACACAATAAAAACCGACCGAACGACCACCAGGAGTCAGAGACGTCCCCGCTAGCTATTCCCCGACTACAAAACCCTGTGTAAATATTATGTTATTCACAGTAGAAACCCACAAGGATAATGGCAGTGAAGTTTCAGTCTTTCAATATAAAGGGATGAGCTGGCGTGCTGCGGACAAAAAAGCAGAAAGGGTTCCTTTTCTGGGATGCCATAGAGCCAGGGAGCATAGAAAGAAGCTGGGGTTGGTGTTAGAGGTTCCTCATAAATTGTACTATAAACCTAATCCAGAGTCCAGAAAGGGCATATTCTCTCACATTACCACCAGATATGTAGGTATGTACCGAAAGCTGAGCCACAGGGTCAGCAGGAAGCGGGGATGGACGGAGAAATCTTATGTAGTGTTGACAGATCACTATACCATTGCGATAGAATCTTAAAGTTATTTCTTGAGAGTAGCAGGAAATAATGGACTTTGTGTAAAATGGAATGAAGTTTGCCAGTTCGCCCCCCTCAAAAACTCCTCTCCCAGATCCGCGGACCATGTCCTAGTGTATGTTGGCAAGTCATCATGCACGAGTGCATGAATTAAAAAGTAAAGGGAGGAGAGTAGATGTCTAGGCAATTCATGAAGGGAGCACAGCCATTCAAATTCAGTATAAGGGCAATGGGTATGAGAGGAAAGAAATAGCTGTTTTCCCGAAGGACGACAAGTGGAGTGTGGTAAGCCAGTCTCCTAGTCCCACAGGGACAACCGGAGTTCCCTGTTGAGGATGAATGAACATATTCGCTCTCGGCCATGCAGAGCGCAGGAATGAACCTACAGTAGGGACTCCCATACCCTGGGGGGAAGGCGGGGTTATCAAATAGTGGAGTGAGGGGTCCAAAGATGAAACTAATAAGCATAACCCCCTCTTGTACCATAATCTAAGGGCAGCTAACGTCAATGGGGAGGAAGATGATAAGGAGGGAAGGTCTCTATGGTAGCCCCAAAGAAGGGCTCGAAGGTCAACAGGGGTCAGATCTTGTTCAACCACGATAGAAGCCTTTGTGGATGGGCAAGGGAACCACTCAAGAGTGCATGTTACTTTTTTTAAAACAATTTCTGTGACATCCAAGAGAACACAAAATGTAAATGCTGACTCTAAAACAACTCAGTAATTTAAGGAAATGACATTTTAGATATAAATTAATGCACATTCTACTGAGAATTGTGCAGAACAGTATTTTTATGCACTAAAAGATAACTAGAGATTGCCAGCAGAATAAATCTTTCCTAAAAAGTTTATTTCAGTTTTACAGCTATAAAAAAGAAAAGGTGCTGTTAAAAGGAGCATGGTGCATTACATATGTTGCCACGCTTTACAGCAATGCAATAGTGTGACTTCAGCCTAAAGGTTGGGTCAGGTCAATAGGAAGGTTTAGAACTTAAACTTGTAACAAAAACCTGCACTGGAGCATATGTGTTATAAATGAGCAACCGCTTAAGCAATTTGTGACACCAAACTTCAGAATATAATAATAATGTATGGAAGCAGTGCTAAATTGATAAACAAGTGATTATATCCTAAATTATTATTATTATTATACAGGATTTATATAGCGCCAACAGTTTGCACAGCGCTTTACAACATGAGGGCAGACAGTACACTTACAATACAAATCAATACAGGAGGGATCAGAGGGCCCTGCTCGTTACAGCTTACAATCTAGAAGAAAGGGTCAAGTGGAACAAAAGGTAATAACTGTGGGGGGGGTGAGCTGATGGAGAAAATTAAAATACAGTTGTTAGGTGTGGGTAGGGTAGGCTTCTCTGAAGAGAAGGGTTTTCAGGGATCGTCAAAAAGCTAATAGAGTAGGAGATAGGTGGACAGATTGGGGTAAGGCATTCCACAGGATTGGAGAAGCTCTGGAAAAGTCCTGGAGGCAAGCATGGAAGGAAGTGACGAGGGAGCTAGAGAGCGGGAGGTAGGGATGAGCCGAACACCCCCGGGTTTGGTTCGCACCAGAACCCGCGAACGGACCGAAAGTTTGCACGAACATTAGAACCCTATTAAATACAATGGATGCGAACGTTCGAATTCTAAAGTGCTAATTATAACGACTATTATGCATGTTATTGTCCTAAAAAGGGTTTGGGAACCCGGGTTCTGCACCAGGGGACATGTATCAATGCAAAAAGAAGTTTTAAAAACGGCCGTTTTTCGGGAGCAGTCATTTTAATGATGCATAAAGTGAAAAAAAAATAATCAAATATTCCTTTAAATATCGTACCTGGGGGGTGTCTAAAGTATGCCTGTGAAGTGCCATGTGTTTCCCGTGTTTAGAACTGTCCCTGCACAAAATGACATTTCTAAAGGAAAAAAAAAAGCCATTTAAAACTGCTTGCGGCTTTAATGTAATGTCTGGTCCCGGTAATATGGATGAAAATCTTTAAGAAAAATGGCATAGCTACCCCATCACAGCCCCCCCCCCCCTACCCCAGCCCATTACCAGCCCCTTTGGGTCTTGTATGGATATTAAGGGGAACCCCGTACACAAAATAAAAAAGGCCCTATATACTCTGAACAGCCGTATACAGGCGGTGCATACAAGACAGGGACTGTAGGTTTGTTCTTATGTAGAATCTGTTTGTAATTTTGAACTGGTACATTGTGTGACAGCAGGAAGGTAAAGTCACCTGGTTGCATCCAGGGGGGTAGATATATTTTGCCCAGATTCAGGCTTTACGCCGACTTATACAACTAGGCGGAGAGTTGTATAAGCCCAGCTAAGGCTAGTGGGCTCATGGATGACTCATACCTCTAGGGAGAGTGTGGGGCGTCGTACAGACAGGGAGTTGATGAGACCAGCTGAAGCTTGTCAGCTCATTTAGGCCTCTATAAGAACTCCCAGCTTCATTAGATGTTAGCTCATGCCTGGAACCAGACCTGTGTGGACTGTCTAGGGAGAGTGAACCCCTGTGCGGT
Organism: Rana muscosa; assembly: GCA_029206835.1. Taxonomy (NCBI): domain Eukaryota; kingdom Metazoa; phylum Chordata; class Amphibia; order Anura; family Ranidae; genus Rana; species Rana muscosa. The sequence goes on along the minus strand of CM055126.1, from coordinate 124,963,538 downwards.
GAGACCAAGCCTGTGTGGCTATTTGCTTGGACATTTAAAACCAGGGACTTAGGGACTAGGACAGCACTAGGCTGATCCCAGTTGTTAGTTAGGAAACCTGTATGTTTAGTTAGAGGTCAAGTTGACCAGGATTTATTTTGTTTATGTTTCTTTTGCTTTGCTGTGTTTTGTCACTGTAAATAGAAAATAAACCGCACCTTTTTGATTTTGAAAACCACAACCTCCGTTTGCTGGGCCTGTTTTTGTGTGGGGAGCCCATCCCGGGGGTCACCCACACCCGCTGCCGAGCTAACCCCCTCACAGTTGGTGGAGAATGTGGGCAGTTTTTTTTAAGCCAGCATGGAGGAGATACTGAAACAGCTGGCTCTAGCAAATGCCAATCAACAGCAGACAAATGCAGGTTTGCAAAAGAGCCTTGCAGCCCAGCAGCAAGCTCATCAACAGAGCCTTGCAGCCCAGCAGCAGACAAACGCAACTTTGCAACAGAGTCTGGAGGCTCAGCAACAAGCCCAGCAGCAATCTGAGGCCCGCTTCATAGACCTGTTGCAGAAGCAAGAGCAGAGACTACAACAACAGATGGAAGCAGTAATGCAGCAACGTCCGCAGACCAGTGAGGAAAGCCATCCCACTAATACCGCGTCCTTTGGGGTCAGTCGTTTATTGACAAAAATGACTGGAGAGGATGATCCAGAGGTATTTTTGACCACATTTGAAAGGACCGCTGAAAGAGAAAAGTGGCCTGAGGAGCAGTGGGCTGGACTGGTGGCTCCTCTGTTAACTGGTGAATCGCAGAAAGCTTACTATGACCTAGAGCCTAACCAAGCAAAAGACTATGTGATGCTAAAAGCTGAAATATTGGCAAGGCTGGGTGTCACCCTGGCTGTCCGGGCTCAGCGTGTGCATAACTGGACTTTCCAGCTTGGAAAACCCCCCAGGTCTCAAATGTATGATCTCATTCACCTGAGCAGAAAGTGGCTACAGCCAGAGACTTTGTCCGCACCAAAGATTGTGGAACGTGTTGTAATGGATCGGTTTTTGAGAGCTCTTCCTACTGCCATCCAAAAGTGGGTAAGCCATGGAGACCCAGAGACGGCCGATGGTCTTGTGGATCGTGTGGAGAAATACTTGGCTACAGAGAACCTGACGGCCTCTTCCAGAGACACTCGGACTTTCCACCCTAAGACCAGACCATCCCCAGGGGCGGATAAGAGGATTCCAAGGGGTGAGGGTGGAGAGAGTGAGAGGGTGGGAGCTCTACCCCAAGTTTGGCGAGAACAGCCTGGGAAATCAGCGGCTCAAGAGGCGGCAAGAAGGATCGTTTGCTACCGCTGCCGGCAAGCGGGACATATTGCAGCCAATTGCCCGGTTGTGGAGGAACCCATGCAGTGTGACTTTCTGACGGGCAGACGTCAGTCGCTGTGTGCGACAGTCGCATGCACTGCCATTCGAGGAACTGAGAAACATTTATGCAAAATGTGTGTTAATGGTAGAAATGTTGTGGTATTGCTGGATTCAGGTAGCCTTGTGACCCTGATAAAGGCTGAGTTAGTTAAAACAGAGGTCTCTGGGAATAGCAAGGTAGCTGTTATTTGTGTGCATGGGGACACCCGAGAGTATCCAGTGACTACAGTGTGTTTCGAGACCCCCAAAGGTACCCTCTTTCATCCAGTGGGCTTAGTATCTCAGTTACCGCATGACGCCATTGTGGGAAGGGATTTTCCGAAGTTCTGGGAACTGTGGGATGATCCTGAGCCCCCCACTGGTGCCCCTATGTACCAGGAATGTGATAGCCAGAACTCCCCTGAGAGTGGTGAGGACTCTCCGGAATTTCCCTTATCAGTATTGGCAGGGGAGACTCAAGAAACTGGAGAGGAGCCCACCTCCTCAGACGAAAACCTACCGTCTGTGGAGTTTTCTGATCTTGAGGTTCACAGGGAAAACTTTGCCACAGAACAGTTGAAAGACCCCGCCCTAATAAAGGCACGGGAAAACGTAGTGAAAATAGATGGCGAGTTAGTGAACCCAGATAATACCTGCACTTACCCATACTTCAGCGTAGAGAAGGACCTACTGTATCGGGTGGCAAAAAGGGCAGAAGAAACCGTTGAGCAGCTTGTGGTGCCCAAACCTTACAGGAAGTTGGTGTTGGAGTTGGCTCATGGGCACATTCTTGGAGGTCATCTGGGGACAGAGAAAACCCGAGAGAGGGTATTACAGAGATTCTATTGGCCGGGGGTGATGAAGGACATAGAAAGATATTGTTCCTCCTGCCCTGTGTGTCAGAGGTCGGCCCCGATGCCACATTTCCGTAGCCCGCTGGTCCCTCTACCCATCATTGAGGTCCCGTTTGAGAGGATCGCCATGGATTTGGTAGGTCCTATAATCAAGTCCGCTAGGGGGCACCAGTACATATTAGTTATAATGGACTATGCCACCCGTTATCCAGAAGCGATCCCTCTCCGAAATACCTCGGCCAAAACCATAGCCAAAGAGCTATCTCTTGTGTTTAGCCGGGTGGGTATTTGTAAAGAACTGCTTACGGACCAAGGTACACCCTTTATGTCCCGGGTTATGAAGGAGCTGTGTAAATTGTTCAAAGTGACGCAATTACGTACATCTGTGTATCACCCCCAAACCGATGGGCTGGTTGAAAGATTCAACAAAACCCTAAAACAAATGTTGAAGAAAGTGGTGGATAGAGATGGAAAGGATTGGGACTGTCTACTTCCTTATCTGATGTTTGCTATTAGGGAGGTGCCCCAATCCTCTACGGGATTCTCCCCCTTTGAGTTACTGTATGGGAGACACCCAAGAGGGCTGTTGGATATTGCCAAGGAAACTTGGGAAAGTGAGAGTTCTCCCCACAGGAGTGTGATTGAGCATGTCGCCCTGATGCAAGACCGAATTGCACAGGTAATGCCCATCGTGAAGGAACATTTGGCCCAAGCGCACTTAGCACAGCAGAGAGTGTACAACCGTGGAGCCAAGACCCGTACCTTTTCCCCGGGGGATAGGATACTGGTACTTGTCCCTACGGTTGAAAGTAAATTCCTTGCCAAATGGCAAGGCCCCTACGAGATAATGGAAAAAGTGAGCGAAGTGAATTACAAGGTCAGACAACCAGGAAGGCGAAAGCCCGAACAGATCTATCACGTTAATCTGTTGAAAGCCTGGAGGGATAGAGAGTCCCTAGTCGCAGACACTTGGTCACCAGCTCAAACTGGTTGCGTGATTCCTGAGGTTGGAATAGCAGCCACCTTGTCACAACCCCAACAACAGGAGGTTAAGGAGTTTGTGCTTCGCAACAAGGAGGTATTCTCTGAGCTGCCGGGACAAACATCTGGGGTAGAGCATGACATCATTACCCCGCCCGGTGAAAGGGTGAAGTTAAAACCCTATCGGATCCCAGAGGCCCGACGGGAGGCAATACGGGAGGAAGTACAGAAAATGCTGAACTTAGGGGTGATAGAGGAGTCCCAAAGTGATTGGTCTAGTCCCATTGTGTTGGTGCCTAAACCGGATGGGAGCTGGCGATTTTGTAACGATTTTCGTCAGTTGAACAAAGTTACAAAATTTGACACCTACCCCATGCCACGTATAGATGAGTTGATCGACCGGCTGGGAACAGCCCGATACATGACGACTCTTGACCTCACAAAAGGGTATTGGCAAATCCCCCTGGCCAAGTCGGCCAAAGAGAAAACCGCATTTGTAACCCCAGACGGGGCGTTCCAATATAAAAGAATGCCGTTCGGGTTACAGAATGCGCCGGCCACATTCCAGCGGAAAATGGACCAGATGCTGAGGCCCCATCGGAAGTATGCTGTGGCTTACCTGGATGACGTAATTGTCCATAGCACAGATTGGGCCTCACATCTGCCAAAAGTGCAAGCAGTCCTGGACTCTGTTCGGGAAGCGGGGTTTACGGCTAACCCCAAGAAGTGTACCATTGGGCAGGAAGAGGCCAAATATCTTGGGTACACCATTGGGAGGGGAGTAATAAAACCCCAACTCAACAAAGTCGAGGCCATCCAGAGTTGGCCACGTCCCAACAGCAAGAAGCAGGTACGAGCCTTTCTGGGAATCGCTGGGTATTATCGGCGATTCATTCCCCACTTTGCTTCTAAGGCTGTGCCCCTAACCAACCTGACGAAGGGGAAAGGGTCGGTCATGATTAAATGGACCCCCGAGGCTGAGGCAGCATTCCAATTCTTGAAACAAGCCTTATGTAGCCAGCCAGTGTTGTACTCACCCGACTTCTCTAAAGACTTTGTCGTACAAAGTGATGCGTCAGATGTGGGGTTAGGAGCAGTATTGTCCCAGGTCTGGAACGGGGAAGAGCACCCAGTCATTTACCTCAGCAGGAAGTTGAAGTCCCATGAGGTAAATTACGCCACCGTTGAAAAGGAGTGTTTAGCGGTGAAGTGGGCTCTAGATTCCCTTCGGTACTACCTGCTAGGTAGGCACTTTGACTTGGTTACGGATCACGCTCCGTTAAAGTGGATGGCTCAAAACAAGGAAACAAATAGAAGAGTGAATAGGTGGTTCCTGGCCCTCCAGGAATTCAACTTCACAGTAAAGCATCGCCCTGGCGTTCAAATGGGGAATGTGGATGCTTTGTCTCGAGTACATGAATGCCTGATTGCTGGTGTTCCAACCCCGAGGTTAAAACAAGAGGGGGGGGTATGTGACAGCAGGAAGGTAAAGTCACCTGGTTGCATCCAGGGGGGTAGATATATTTCGCCCAGATTCAGGCTTTACGCCGACTTATACAACTAGGCGGAGAGTTGTATAAGCCCAGCTAAGGCTAGTGGGCTCATGGATGACTCATACCTCTAGGGAGAGTGTGGGGCGTCGTACAGACAGGGAGTTGATGAGACCAGCTGAAGCTTGTCAGCTCATTTAGGCCTCTATAAGAACTCCCAGCTTCATTAGATGTTAGCTCATGCCTGGAACCAGACCTGTGTGGACTGTCTAGGGAGAGTGAACCCCTGTGCGGTGAGACCAAGCCTGTGTGGCTATTTGCTTGGACATTTAAAACCAGGGACTTAGGGACTAGGACAGCACTAGGCTGATCCCAGTTGTTAGTTAGGAAACCTGTATGTTTAGTTAGAGGTCAAGTTGACCAGGATTTATTTTGTTTATGTTTCTTTTGCTTTGCTGTGTTTTGTCACTGTAAATAGAAAATAAACCGCACCTTTTTGATTTTGAAAACCACAACCTCCGTTTGCTGGGCCTGTTTTTGTGTGGGGAGCCCATCCCGGGGGTCACCCACACCCGCTGCCGAGCTAACCCCCTCACAATTGTTTAAGTGTAGCTCCAGCCAAAAAATATATTTTTAAGCTTTTTGGAAAACATAGGGAAGGGTTATCACCCCTGTAACATTTGTTTTGCTGTCTGTGCCCCTGTTCAGAACATTTCACCTCACATTCCGTCCCAATGACAACTGTTTTTGAAATGTGGTGTTTTTATTGAAACAAGGATTGGTGATAAAGCATCAGTAGAGAGGAGACACCTGTCTCCCATATTAATTCTTACAGGAGAGAATTTTCCTTCCTAGGGGTAGATTTCCTCTCACTTCCTGTTGTCTTCTTCCGTTTGCAAGTAGGAGTCGTTTGAAAGTTGGATGTTTGAAAGTAGGGACCTGCCGTATATACTCTGCAGAAATTGGCCCCTTAGGTGTTGGTGTTGGCACAACACTGTAAGCACTCACAGTTACTTTTGGTGGGTGCTGGAACGCCCTGCTGTCAACTATTATATCAGGAATTGTAATTACATATAATTGTTGAACAGTGGTAGGAAAAATTGGGCCTTTGATGGTGGTGCTGGTGCCACAACACTGTAAGGCCTCACAGTTACTCTTGGTGGGCGCAGCAATGGGCCCTGCTGTGAATTATTAGATCAATAATTATAATTGCATGCCCCTGTTGAACAGGGGCTGAAAAATTGGGCCTTAGGCACTGGTGGCACAACACTGCAACCCCTCACAGATACTGTACTTGGAGCACAGCAATGAGCCCTGTTGCAAAGTATTGCATCAAAAATTGTAATTACACGCCCCTGTTAAATAGGGGCTGAAAAATTGGGCCTTAGGCACTGGTGGCACAACACTGCAACCCCTCACAGATACTGTACTTGGAGCACAGCAATGAGCCCTGTTGCAAAGTATTGCATCAAAAATTGTAATTACACGCCCCTGTTAAACAGGGGCTGAAAAATTGGGCCTTAGGCACTGGTGGCGGCACCCAGAAACAAAAATGTTCTTCCAAGCTATCATCATCAATCGGATCATTGAGGAGGAGGAGGATAGCCAGTCAACATAACAGCACAGGCACTCAGCATCAGCATCAGTCTTGAAGGGATGTGACATTTTAAAATAAATAAGTCTGTTATATCAGCATCAGGTGTGTGGTAGCTGGTGGTGATCCAAGACTGGTTCATCTTGATGAAAGTCAGTCGATCAACCGAGTCGGTGGACAGGCGCACCCTGTGATCCGTGACAAATACTCCAGCAGCACTGAATGTGCATTCTGAAAGAACGCTGGATGCAGGACAGGCCAGTAGCTCAATTGCATACTGTGCAAGCTCTGGCCAGTGATCCATCCTCAAGACCCAGTAAGCCAGAGGATTTTCGGTGGGGAAGGTGTCCAAGTCTGACCTTGCCCCTAGGTATTCCTGCACCATGTATATCAGACGCTGGCGATGGTTGCTGGAACCGATCATACTTTGGGGCTACGGACAAAAGAATTGTCTGAACGCATCGGTCAGACGGCCACCTTCCCCACCGCTCCTTCTTTGACTGACCAAAGCCTCAGCAACTCGTTGTCCAGGACCAGGAGTTTGTAACCTCCCAGTCTCTGGGAACACGTTGCACAGACCTTTCTGCAAGGCCTCCTGGAGTTGTCTCATCCTCTGCTCCCTCTGCGACGGTAACATAAGGTCCGCAACCTTACCCTTGTACCGTGGATCAAGGAGAGTGGCCATCCAGTAATGGTCCCTCTCCTTGATCCGAAGAATACGAGGATCCTTCCGCAGACTTTGCAGGATCAGGGAGGCCATGCAGCGTAGGTTAGCTGAGGCATTCAGTCCGGAGTCCTCTGGGTCACTAAGGACGACATGATCCGCAGCCACCTCCTCCCAGCCACGTACAAGTCCACTGGTTTCTTGGGACTGTAAATCATCCCTAAAAGACTGCTGCTGATGATGCTGAGTGCCAGGCTCCACCTCCATGCTGACACAATCCTCCTCCTCCTCCTCCTCCTCTTCCTGTGCGATGGGTGGGACAGAAGGAACACTGTCTGGGTAAAGGGGGCCTTGAAAGGCAATTAAGTCCTCCTCTTCCTGCCTCTGTTCTGCCTCAAGTGCCCTGTCCATTATTCCACGCAGCGTGTGCTCCAACAGGTGGACAAGAGGTACAGTGTCACTGATGCATGCACTGTCACTGCTCACCATCCTCGTGGCCTCCTCAAATGGTGCCAGGACAGTGCATGCATCCCTGATCATGCCCCACTGGCGTGGTGAAAAAAAACCAAGCTCCCCTGACCCTGTCCTGGTGCCGTAGTCGCACAGGTACTCATTGATGGCCCTCTGCTGCGTGTGCAGCCGCTGCAGCATGGCCAACGTTGAGTTCCACCTGGTGGGCATGTCACATATAAGGCGGTTCTTGGGCAGGTTCAACTCCTTTTGCAGCTCAGCCAGGCGAGCACTGGCATTATAAGATCTGCGGAAATGCACACAGACTTTCCTGGCCTGCCTCAGGACATCCTGTAAGCCCGGGTACCTGCCCAAGAACCGCTGCACCACCAGGTTAAGGACGTGAGCCACACAGGGCACATGGATCAGTTGTCCCTGTCGGAGGGCGGAGAGGAGGTTGGTGCCATTGTCGCAAACCACCATTCCTGGCTTAAGCTGGCGTGGCGTCAACCACCTCTCGGCCTGGCCCTGCAGAGCAGACAGGACCTCTGCCCCAGTGTGGCTCCTGTCCCCCAAACACACCAGCGCAAGCACGGCATGGCATCTTTTTGCCTGCGTACTTGCGTAGCCCCTTGAACGCCTACGGAGCACCGCTGGTTCCGAGGACAAAGCACAGGAAGAGGCCATGGAGGAAGAAGAAGAGGAGGGGGTGGAGGAGAGAGGTGTGTCACAACCAGTAGTAGCATTTTGGAGGCGTGGCGGTGGAACAACCTCCAACACTACTGCACCTTGTCCTGCATCCTTCCCAGCTGCCAAAAGAGTGACCCAATGGGCCGTGAAAGAAAGGTAACGTCCCTGTCCATGCCTGCTGGACCATGAGTCAGCGGTAATATGCACCTTACCGCTGACCGCCCTGTCCAGCGAGGCCAAGACATTGCCTTCCACATGCCGGTAGAGAGCCGGAATCGCCTTCCGTGAGAAAAAGTGGCGTTTGGGAACCTGCCACTGAGGAACCGCACATTGCACAAACTCAGGGAAGGGGGCTGAGTCTACCAACTGAAAAGGCAGCAGTTGAAGCGCTAGCAATTTAGCCAAGCTAGCATTCAACCGCTGGGCATGTGGATGGCTGGGAGTGAACTTCTTTCGACAGTCCAGCAGCTGGGGCAGGGAAATTTGCCTGCTAGAATCGGACGTCGGTGTACTGCTAGCAGAGTGCCCGCAAGTACTTGGCTGTGACACACCTAATTCTACACCTTCATTCCTCTCAGTGCAGGTTTCAGAGAGGACTGAAGGTATAGTGGAGTTGGAGATCCCAGCTGATGCGGTGCAAGGAGAGGTCCGCTTTGTTCTTTGGTGTGGGTCTTTAAGGTAGGCTTGCCAACGAGCTGCATGGCAGGTCAACATATGTCTGGTCAAGCATGTGGTGCCCAAGCGGCTGATGTTTTGGCCACGCGATATACGCTTGAGACATATGTTGCAAACAGCAGCTGTGCGATCTGATGCACTCGCCTCAAAAAAGGCCCACACCAAAGAACTTTTTGAATGACGGGCAGAGGCAGCGCCCTGCACAGGCGGAGCTCTGCGGTGTGATTCCGTCGGTGTGCTGCCCATACGCTGGCCACCCAAGGGCATCCTGCCTCGTTGGAGATGTGCCTCCTCCTCATCCTTCTCCTCCTCCTCCTCTCTCCTATTAGGCACCCACGTGGAGTCAGTGACCTCATCATCCCCTCCCTCCTCATCATTGGAGCCAATCTGGCAGTATGCTGCAGCTGCTGGAACATGACTGCCAGATTGGTGTCCTTCTTGAGCATCCCCTCTCTCCGCTCTCACGCTACTGCCTTCCTCTAGCTGGGTATCATCATCAGATCCTTCGAAACGCTGGGCATCCTCCTGGAGCATGTACCCAACACTGTGCTCAAACAGTTCGGGGGACTCCTCAGGAGGAGGACATGGTGGGTCTAGGGAAGGAGTGACTGATGACGACATTGATACCAGGGAAGAGGACGCTTTGGCAGCTGCTTTGCCAGTACCCTGAGCCTGGGTGAGAGAGGATGAGGAGGCCTTGGTCATCCACTCCACCAAGTCTTCGGCATGATGTGGCTCAACATGTCCAGCTGCCGAAAAGAAGGACAAGCGTGTCCCATGGCCATGTGCTGATGACAATGCACTGCATCCACGACCAGCACTGTTGCCCCCAGACACAGAGCCTGCTTGCCCTCTTTTATTGGCTCCTGACTGTCTGCCTCTCCTTGTTTGCCTTCCAGACATTCTAATGGATGGCCTGCAGGGAGATGGGAAAAACAGCAATAAGGGCTAGCTTCAGGTGTATACTGTGCAGGAGGCTTAGCAACAATGACACTGACACTGTCCCCTGCCTATCCTTCTGTGTCCCTAAACACAAGGATTTGCAATATGCTTCAGCAAGATTGGTTTAGCACAGAATAGTACACTGACACTTTCCCTCACTGAGTGTCCTTCTGTGTCCCTAAACACAAGGATTTGCAATATGCTTCAGCAAGATTGGTTTAGCACAGAATAGTACACTGACACTTTCCCTCACTGAGTGTCCTTCTCTGTCCCTAAACACAAGGATTTGCAATATGCTTCAGCAAGATTGGTTTAGCACAGAATAGTACACTGACACTTTCCCTCACTGAGTGTCCTTCTCTGTCCCTAAACACAAGGATTTGCAATATGCTTCCGCAAGATTGGTTTAGCACAGAATAGTACACTGACACTTTCCCTCACTGAGTGTCCTTCTCTGTCCCTAAACACAAGGATTTGCAATATGCTTCAGCAAGATTGGTTTAGCACAGAATAGTACACTGACACTTTCCCTCACTGAGTGTCCTTCTCTGTCCCTAAACACAAGGATTTGCAATATGCTTCAGCAAGATTGGTTTAGCACAGAATAGTACACTGACACTTTCCCTCACTGAGTGTCCTTCTCTGTCCCTAAACACAAGGATTTGCAATATGCTTCAGCAAGATTGGTTTAGCACAGAATAGTACACTGACACTTTCCCTCACTGAGGCCTCGTACACACGGCCGAGATTCTCGTTGAAAAAAACATGTCGTTTTTTTCGACGAGATTCTTGGACAAGAAACTTGTCCCGGCCGAGTGTACACACGCTCGTTTCAAAGAACCCGCGGTTCTTTGAAAGGAGCGTACGCGGTGACGTCATCAACTACGTCGAGCATTCGCTCGTCACATTCGATGCCGTCGCCGCTATCTTGGTATACCCTACGTATGCCTAGGAAGCTACCGCGCATGCGTCAAATTCATTTCGAACATGCGCGGGCTTCCGGGAGGACAGGTAAGTGTACACACACTCACTTTTCTCATCGAGAAACATGCCGACGAGAATCTCGACGAGAAAATAGAGAGCAGGTTCTCTATTTTCTCGTCGAGGTTTCTTGTCGGTTTTCTCGACGAGAAACCCGATAGCAGCGTACACACGACCGATTTACTCGGCAAGACCTCTCTGCCAGCAAGTTTCTTGCTGGTTCTTGCCGAGAAAATCGGTCGTGTGTACGAGGCCTGAGTGTCCTTCTGTGTCCCTAAACACAAGGATTTGCAATATGCTTCAGCAAGATTGGTTTAGCACAGAATAGTACACTGACACTTTCCCTCACTGAGTGTCCTTCTGTGTCCCTAAACACAAGGATTTGCAATATGCTTCAGCAAGATTGGTTTAGCACAGAATAGTACACTGACACTTTCCCTCACTGAGTGTCCTTCTCTGTCCCTAAACACAAGGATTTGCAATATGCTTCAGCAAGATTGGTTTAGCACAGAATAGTACACTGACACTTTCCCTCACTGAGTGTCCTTCTCTGTCCCTAAACACAAGGATTTGCAATATGCTTCAGCAAGATTGGTTTAGCACAGAATAGTACACTGACACTTTCCCTCACTGTCCTTCTTTGTCCCTACAAACAAGGTTTAGCACAGAATAACACACTGACACTCTCCCTACCTATCCTTCTCTGTCCCTAAACACAAGGAATCCAGGATTAGTAAAGAAAAAAAATGACACTGTCCCTGCCTATGCTTCTCTTTCCCTGCTCCGAAACACACTACACAAGGCCGCCGCGCTGGCGGCCTTTTATAGTGTGGGGCGTGTACTAAACCCCCTCATCAATAATTGGCCACAGGCATCCTGCCTGTGGCCAATCATTGCTCTCCTCGCTGCCGGCGCTGTGATTGGCCAAGCATGCGGGGTCACAGTGCATGCTTGGCCAATCACAGCGCCTGGATGACACTGCGATGGCGTAGTGCATTGTGGGCCGTTCGCGTCACTCGAATTTGGCGCGAACGGCCCAAATCGTTCGTTGTTCGCCGAACGATCGAACAGCCGATGTTCGAGTCGAACGTACGTTCGACTCAAACACCAAGCTCATCCCTAGCGGGAGGTCTTGAGAGAAACGAAGAGAACGAGTAGGCTGGTATTTAGAGACTAGGCTAGAGATGTAGCTGGGGGCTAAATTGTGGATGGCTTTGTAAGTAGTTGTTAGTATTTTGAATTTAATTTGTTGAGTGAGCGGAAGCCAGTGGGGGGATTGACAGAGAGGAGTAGCAGACACAGAGCGATTGGTAAGGTGGATGAGTCTGGCAGCAGCATTCATGATGGATTGAAGGGGGATAGACAATGTAGAGGTAAGCCAATGAGAAGGGAGTTCCAGTAGTCAAGGCGAGAGATGACCAGCGAGTGAATTAAGAGCTTTGTTGTGTCATTGATTAGAAAGAGGTGTATTTTGGAGATGTTGCGGAGGTTGAGGCGGCAAGCTTTGGACAGTGATTGGACGTGGTGCTCAAAGGAGAGATCAGAATACAGGACTACACCTAGAACCTTGGCATGCAGGGATGGGCTTATAGTTGTGCCACTGATTTTGAGAGAGAGATCAGGGGAAGGGACACATGGGGAGGAAGAATTATAAGTTTGGTTCTGGATAGATTGAGTTTGAGGAAGTGGTGTGACATCCAGACAGATATATCTGATAGTAAATTAGTGATACGTGAGGAAACAGAGGGAGTGAGCTGAGAGGTAGAGAAATATATTTGGGTATCGTCAGCATAGAGGTGGTATTGGAAGCCATGGGAGGCTATCAGCTGACCCAGCGAGGAGGTGTTGATTGAAAATAGGAGAGGTCCAAGAACAGAACCTTGGGGGACCCCAACAGAGAAAGGAAGAGGAGAGGAGGAAGTAGAGTTGTAAGAAACGCTAAAGGTGTGGTTGGGGGCGTGGCCTGACGCAGCATGTGAACAGACCTGTTTGACGGAGCTCCCACTGTAGATCCTGTCTGTGATCCTTTCCTCGCCACCTACAACGCCCGATTCAGCCAGAAACCTGCGCCTAAAGACCCCCAGAGACCCCCGTTCCAGCGGTGCTCGACAATCCCGGCATGATGACCCGGGGAAACAAAGGAGACGCCGCGGCTGCGGCCTCCCAGGCCTTCCAAGATGGCGCCTGGATGTCTCAGTCTCTGCCTCCCAGGACTCCACGAGGGCAGGAGAAGAAGACGGAGCTGGGGGGTAAGTCCAACAAAGCCCCTAAAGGGACAGACCAAACGAGAGACATGCTATATTATGCCAGGAAACTGACAGGCCCAGACGATTCCCTGCAGACTGTTGCACAGGGTCATACAGTGCCCGCAGAGCAGGCTGAGCAGGGACACACTGACATGCAGGAAGCTGAGGATGAAGAAATGGAGTCAGCCCCTGGTTCTATTCCAGCCTTGCTTGACCAGCAGACAGAGGACAGTCCCCAGCCCACACTCAGTGAAATCCTGCATGCTGTTCACAGGTGCACTGCCTCAGTGGATGCCCTGAAGGAGAGATTTGGGGGGCTGGAGGAGAAAGTTAATCTCCTGAGACATGATATACAGAAGGTCAGGGAGAGGACCACGGCCGTGGAGGGCAGAGTCAGTGATATAGAGGATCAGATGCCACACATGACCCGGGAAGTGAGAGTCGCTGCTCAGCAGGCACGCCAGGCCTTTGATCGCCATGATGAGATCGAAAATCGCCTGAGACGCAACAATGTACGCATTGTGGGGCTCCCAGAAAAGGTGGAGGGCAGGGACCCCACGACGTTCATAGAAGGCTGGCTACAGGAGACCTTTGGTAAAGAGGCTTTTTCTCCGATTTACACGGTGGAACGGGCGCACAGGGTGCCACCTCGCCCCCTCCCCCCCTGGTAATCCCCCGAGATCCATGCTTGCTAGACTCCTTAACTACAGGGACCGGGAAGTGATACTTCGAATGGCCAGAGAAAGGGTGGCTGTACATTTCAACGGAGCCCGGATTTCCTTTTATCCTGATTTCTCTGCAGAAGTGCAACGCAGAAGATCAAAGTTTATAGATGTCAAGAAAAGGCTGCAGAGGCTTCAGCTATCATATGCCATGCTATACCCAGCCAAGCTTCGCATAACAGCCAGAGATGAGGCCCACTTTTTTGAGAATGCACAGGATGCTGCTGACTGGCTAGACCACAACGAACAAGACATCCGCAGGAGGGGACCGGAGAATGGTGCAGGTTGATGCGGACAATCCTATCTATATCAAGAGCAATCCGGGTAAAGAAGTGCTGTTGCTGAAATGATGTCACTATGAGAGGACCAATACCTACTTGAAGATACCAGCGAATAGTTTTCCACTAACTCTTCTGGGGTTTTTTTTTCGCTGACCTGAGTTTATGGGTGGAGTGTGTCTCTACACCCCCCCTATGTACTGTTTGCTGCCATGGTGGACATGGCTTTTGTTTTTGTGCCCTGTTGGCACTAGAAATGCCTGTGTTGCTATTACTCAACACCGGTGGGGTGTCCCCAGTGACGCCCTGTTGGCAGTCCAGGAGCCACCGGCAGATGCAGATAAGTTTTACTGTTCTTGTTTTTCTTATGCTTCCTACTTCTATTTTTACTGTACTGACACCAAAGCGCCGTTGCGCAGGAATTTCTGCCACAGTTTCTGCAGGATTTTTTTTTCTTTCCCAAGGTACTGTACTGTTCTGACTGATGCACCACAGTCAAAGCTGTTTGAACCAAAGGGCTGTTTTTTGCTAGCTGGATGGGGGGATGCAGGACTGTTGCTCTCTTCTGGGTACTCCTCCCATTTAGACAGAACTCTTAGTATACACTCACCATGTCTTCTACACCCATAGTGTCGTGGAATGTCAGAGGGGTAAATGATCCTCTGAAATGGACCATGATATCCACTGTATTACGTAAATTTCACCCGGCCATAATTGGCTTACAGGAGACCCATCTATTGAAAGACACGACTAGTTTCTTGGGATATGCGTGGGTAGGGCAGGCCTATCACTCCACTCACTCCGCCTTTTCACGCGGAGTGAGCGTATTGATCCACAAGGCTCTGGTATACCAGGAGTCAGATTCGCTTATTGATATATCTGGGAGATTTGTATTTCTTTATTGCAAACTGTTTACCGTTACTATGATTCTGGCGTTTGTATATGTGCCTCCACCTTTTTCTAGAGAGGTGCTGCAGTTGCTGCTGTCTTACCTGGCAAACAAGCCTGACGTCCCACTACTGCTGCTAGGGGACTTTAATTGCTACCTAGACCCTAAATTGGATAGACACCCCCCGGTGATGCCCCCTAAGGGCAACCGGGGTACGGCTCTTGGACGTCTGATGGAGGAGGTGGGGTGGGTTGACATCTGGCGGGTTAGGAACCCCAAGTGTAAACAATTCTCCTGTTTCTCCAAGTCGCATGGTTCCCTCTCCCGTATAGACCTGTGTCTGGGCACTCCCAACATGGTTAGTTGCACCTCTAAGGTGGAGTATTTCCCACGGGGGGTATCAGACCACTCTCCACTAGTACTTTGGCTGGTAACTCAACCGTCTAGCTCCCTACCTAGAGCCCCATGGAAACTGAATGCTTATTGGCTCAAACTGTTTACATCCCCAGAACGTATTGAAACCAAGATTGAATTCTTTCTCCGGGCCCATGAGCACTACCTAGACCCACTGCTAAAATGGGAAACTTTGAAAGCCTATCTTAGAGGGGTATTTATCGAGGAAATACACATTGTCAGGAACAACTCCTCTGCCTTGGTGGAGCGGGTGGGAGACCAGGTGAGACAGCTGGAACTCGCTTATGTGACTAGCCCCACTGACTCGACCAGGGAGGCTTGGATGTCGGCCCAGGACTCTCTGGACCGTCTGCGATCCTCAAAGGCAGAGCGGAAGAGGTTCTTTACCAAACTTGCATTTTATGAGGAAGGGGAACAAACTGGGCGATTGCTGGCCAAGATAGCGAGGTCTCAAGCACAATCCCCGGCCATCGGTGCTATACGCGCCTCTACGGGTAAAGTGGTTAATACCCCTGAAACCATTATATCCGAGCTGGCATCCTTCTATGAAGGCCTTTATGGATCGAGGGATGCCTACTCGGATGCGGACCTTGAAACATACATGGCTAGTATTGATCTGCCTGCTCTCTCCACATCTGCCAGAGAACAGTTAGATGCACCAATTACTCTGGGCGAGCTGCAACTAGCGGCAAGCTCTTTTCCTACATGTAAAGCCCCCGGAGAGGATGGCCTGCCCATAGAAGTGTACACTCAATTTGGGGAGCACTTGTTACCTGAACTATTGAAGGTCTTTAACACCGCACTAGAGGGTGGTCAGCTGCCTGGTTCCATGGCTAGGGCTAATATTATTTTACTGTTGAAGCCGGGGAAGGATCCGGTTGACCCTGGCTCCTATAGGCCTATATCGTTGCTGCAGAGCGATGTAAAAATCCTGGCAAAGGTCCTGGCGCGCAGGGTTAACGGGATAATCACGTCTATTATCCACCCAGACCAGGCTGGCTTCATGCCGCAGAAGTCCACCGCCACCAATTTGAGGCGCATGTTCTTGAACATGCAGGTGCAGGCAGACAATGGGGGCCGTAGGGCGCTCTTATCCCTTGATGCCAACAAGGCATTTGATAGTGTCAGTTGGAGGTTCCTCTGGGCGACGTTGGCCAAGTTTGGCTTTGGGGACAAATTTATAGAGTGGGTCAGGCTGCTGTATGCGTCCCCCCAGGCGACCATTAGGGTCGCGGATAGGATGTCACCGGCCTTTGCTCTGGGTAGGGGGACGAGGCAGGGATGCCCCCTGTCCCCCCTGCTCTTCGCGATCGCAATAGAGCCATTGGCAGCCCTGGTGCGGGCTAGTGCCCGCGTCCGGGGATTCCAATACGGCACGCTGCAAGAAAAAATCATGCTGTACGCGGACGACATGCTGCTGTTCCTGGAGGACCCCAATCAATAATAGAGCAATTCGGCCACTACTCGGGATTGACCATTAACTGGTCGAAATCCGCCCTGATGCTGTTGGATGAGGATGGTGGGGTAGCCCTGCCGGACTCTTGTCCCATCCCAGTTGTATCTAGCTTTAAATATTTGGGGGTGCAGGTGTCGCCCAGGCTGGGGGACTACTGCTCCCTTAATGTGCACCCATTGCTGTCCCGGTTTAGGGACAAAATTAATACCTGGAACACCCTAAAAATGTCACTTGCAGGTAAAGCCAATCTGATCAAAATGATTTTAATGCCACAACTACTCTACTTTCTTCATAACTCGCCTGTAGTGATACACCTGAAAATCTTCCGAATAGTGAACACTCTCTTCCGACGGTTGTTATGGCATACTAGGCCCCCTCGGATTAGACTGGAACACTTGCAGCGGGCCAAGGACAGTGGGGGGCTGGCGGTTCCCAACCCTTGGCTGTACTACATAGCGGCCCAGTTACAGCATTTGATCGGCTCTATGTCCCAGGACCCGGGGAGCTCGGCGGCACGACTGATGCTATCGGCCACTGGCGCTGAGACTGTCCCGATGGGGCTGGAGGCGCAAATGTTCCTAAAATCCAACAAGCAGACCCCGACGCTCGCACTTATCCAAAAAGTCTGGAATAAGGGCCGACAACTCCAGGGAGTGCATGGATTCACGGAAGACAGCCCAATATGGGGCAATAGGTCTTATGTGGAGTTGGTAAAGCTGCAGCAGGGGCCCAGATGGCGTGCCCATGGTGTGGCTCTGCTGTCCCACATTTTCGTTAACGGCAGGCTTCTCACTTTCCCCGAACTGCAGGCCAGATTTGACCTCCCAGCTCATATGCATTATTACTACATGCAGCTTCAACATGCGGTTGCTGCACACGGGAATGCGGTGGAATGGGTTCAGTCGCCCACCCCGGTGTTCCGTGTGCTGCACACTAGCACTGAAACAAAAGGATTTATCTCACAATGCTACCAGATGTTACTGGCAAGTCACCTACAGGCATTCCCGAGCAGGGCGGAATCCATGTGGGAGAAGGACATAGGTACACTGTCAGGGGACCAATGGGAGGAGGCGTGGCAGTCAGTCACTACTTTTTCTTTAAACGTTGCGCAGAAAGTGTCACAGCTATATATATTATTGAGGGTACATTACACCCCGCTGAAATTATATAAGATGGGTAAGCTCGGGGACCCTGTGTGTGGTAGATGTCAGAGGCACAATGGAGATCTCATTCATCTCCTGTGGAGATGCCCTAAGCTTCACAGGTATTGGACTGAGGTGGTGGGTACAATAAACAGAGTGTTTCAAACTACGATCCCTTTGGACCCTAAGTGCTGCCTGCTGGGGATCTTGGAGGAAGCGATCCCTGGGGAGTTGACCAGGGTCGCGGTCTCTAGGGCCCTGTTTCAGGCCAGGAAGCTTATTTTGATGGGTTGGAAGTCGGTCTCACCGCCTACCACCACCTCTTGGGTAGCACACATGGGGAATACTCTTATAATGGAAAAGTACATATACCAGCACAGGGGAAGCGGAGCTGGTGATGTCCCGACTTTTGCAGTAAATTTGAAACCAAGCGGCCAAGGATTAATATGCTTATATATGCAAGATTGTGGTGCTGTTCTTATGTGATCTTATATGTTGTTTTACAGTTCGCCAGCAGAGGGAAACCTTCGCTATTTTTTGTACAATGGAAACTGTTGTGATCTATCTGGTGTTAAAAAAAACCTTTTTGATAAAAAAAAAAAAAAGGTGTGGTTGGATAAGTAGGAAGAGAACCAGTGAAGAGTACAGTCATGGAGACAAAAGGCGTGGAGTTTTTTGAGGAGGAGGGGATGGTCAACTGTATCAAAGGCAGAAGAGAGGTCCAGGAGTAGGAGTACAGAATAGTGTCCATTGGTTTTGGTATTTAGTAGATCGGTTGTTAGTTTTAGGAGAACGGTTTCTGTGAAGTGTTGAGGACGAAATCCAGACTGAAGGGAATCAAGAAGGCTATTATCAGCAAGGAGGATGTTCAATCGGTTTTAGACCTGACGGTCAAGGAGTTTGGTTAAGATTGGATGGGTCCAGTGAGGGCTTTTTAAGTTTGGGGCTGACAAGTGCATGTTTTAGAGAGTTGGGGAAGATGGCAGAAGAAAGGGAGAGATTGAAAATGTGGGTTAGAGAGTGTAGAATAGAGCCAGAGGGTGAACGTAGCATTTGCGAAGGAACAGGATTCAGAGGGCAGGTGGTAAGGTGGACATTAGCAAGTAGTTTAGCAACCTCGTCTATAGTGGCGGGGTTGAAAGAGGGAAGTAATGATTGTACCTGTGGGCATTAGGTGTAAAGCGTGGAGGGTATCTAAACAGTAGAGATCTCCTCGCAAATTGTATCAATCAATCTACTGTTTGAAGTGATTGCCGATCTCCTGGGCAGTGATTGAGTTGGCGGGTGGAGGCAGTGGAGGATAAAGTAGAGAGTTAAAGGTAGATAAGAGTTGACGGTGACGGAATGATAAGTTGCTAATGAGAGTGATGAAATAGGTCTGCTTGGCAGTGAGGAGGCTGGAATTGTATTTTTGGAGGGCAGATTTATATTGGTTAGACTTATGCCGCGTACACACGGTCGGATTTTCCGACAACAAATGTTCGATAGGAGCTTTTTGTCGGAAATTCCGACAGTGTGTAGGCTCCATCGGACATTTGCTGTCGGAATTTCCGTCAACAAAAATTTCAGAGCTGGTTCTCAAATTTTCCGTCAACAAAATCCGTTCTCGTAAATTCCGATCCTGTTTGGACAATTCCGACGCACAGAATCCCACGCATGCTCTGAATCAAGTACGAGACGGAAGCGCTCGGTCTGGTAAAACTAGCGTTCGTAATGAAGATAGCACATTTGTCACGCTGTAACGGATTGAAAACCACAAGGCTGAAAAGCGTGAATCGTCTCTCACCAAACTTCTACTAACACGACTGGTATTGAACTTCCCTTTAATAGTGCCGTCGTACGTCTTGTACGTCACCGTGTTCTTGGCGTTCGGAATTTCCGACAACATTTGTGTGTATGCAAGACAAGTTTGAGCCAACATCCGTCGGAAAAAGCATGACTATGTTTTTTCAGACTTCTTGTATCATCTCTTTGCCAAGGTTGAAAGGGTCGGGGCCTGATTCTGTGTGTAGTGAAAGGGTCCATTGAGTCCAGGGAGACTAGAAGTGAAGCGGTGTAGACAGAAGTGGCTAGGTCGGTGCAGGATAGGGGTGAGATTTTGTCAGAGGTCGTCGGTAGCAGCGTAGAGAAGAGAAGGGTTGAGATGACGTAGGTTTCTGCGGGTAACTTTTAGGCAGTTGGAGGGAGAGGAGGTGGAGGAAAGGGAGAGAGTGAAACTAATAAGGTAGTGATCAGAGAGAGGAAATGGATAGTTGGAGAGGTTGCATGAACTGCAAAGGTGAGAGTAAACAAGGACAAGGGTATTGCCTTCAGAGTGAGTAGGAGCGTGTATCCACTGCTTCAGGTCAAAGAAGTAGGTTAGGCTGAGAAGTTTGGAAGTGGCAGGAGTGTTAGTATTAATAGGGATGTTGAAGTCACCCAGAATGATTGTGGGGATTTCAGAAGAAAGAAAGTAGGGTAGCCATGCAGAGAAGTCATCAAGAAAGGTTGATACTGGTCCAGGGGGCCTGTCGATCACAGCTATCCTTCAAGAAACTGGAGTAAAAAGACAAATGCAGTGTGCTTCAAAAGAGGAAAGTGACAGAGAAGAAGGTGGTTCTAGTATGTGGGGCTAGAAGGATTCCGACACCTCCTCCCTTACGTCCACTGGATCTGGGGGAGTGAGTCCAGAGAAGACCACCATGGGATAGGGCAGCAGAAGACGCAGTGTCGGATTCATGAAGCCATGTTTCGGTAATGGCGAGTAGATTAAATGAGTTAGCGATAAAGAGGTCATGGAGAGAGGTGAGTTTGTTACAGACAGAGCGGGAATTCCAAAGGGCACAAGAGAAAGGGAGTCTGGTCTTGGGAAGGAGATAAATTGGAACTAAATTGTGCTGCTGCCAGAGGGTGCAGAGTGATGGGTGCATGGGGTACAGTTGAATGATGGAGGTCCAGGGTTTGGGGATATATCTCCAGAGGTTAGGAGAAGCAGGAGGTTGAGGGAGGTAATATGGGAGTGGGATTTATATGAAGGGACATGTCCCAGGGTCCTGGAGATTTTTTGTGTGTGTGGATTTAGAATTAGCAGGAGTTGGTGGGTACAATAATAAGGAGAGGACAGAAGTAAGGGTGATATATATATGCTGTGGGGGGGAGAAGAGGGGTGAAGGAGAGATAGTTTAACTACTTCAATACCAGGCACTTTCGCCCCTTCCTCCTCAGGACAATTTTCAGCTTTCAACGCTGTCACAATTTGAATGACAATTAGGCGGTCATGCAACACTGTACCCAAACTAAATTTTTATAATTTTCTTTCCACAAATATAGCTTTCTTTTGGTGGTATTTGATCACCTCTGGGGTTTTTATTTTTTGCAAACAAACTAAAAAAGACCAACATTTTTGATAACAAAAGGTTTTTCTTAGTTTCTGTCATAAAATGTTGTTTTCCCCTTCACTGACGGGCACCGATGAGGCGGCAATGATGAGGTGGCACTGATGGGCACTGATGAGGGGGCACTGATATGTAGAATTGATGGGCACTGATAGGTGGCACTGATATGCAGCACTGATGGGCACCAATAGGCGGCACTGATATGCAGCACTGATGGGCACTGACAGGCGGCACTGATGGGCACTGACAGGTGGCTGTGATGGGCACTGACAGGCGGCTGTAATGGGCACTGACAGGCGGCTGTAATGGGCACTGACAGGCGGCACTGATTGGCACTGATAGGTGGTACTGATTGGCACTGACAGGTAGCACTGACAGGTGGTACTGATGGGCAGGTACTGATTAGTTACTGACAGGTTTGGCTGCTGGGCACTGATTGGCACTGTAATGGGCACTGATTGGCACTGTGGTGGGCACTGATTGGCACTTTATTGGGCACTGGCAGGGGGTTATGATGGGGCACTGACTGGGCACTGATTGGCAGCTTATAGGTACATCTGATGGGGCTGTGCTGATAATCAATGTGCTGATTATCAGCACAGACCCTCCCTCTGACAGGGAGAGCCGCCGATCGGCTCTCGCTGTAAGCGCTAACCGAGGAATGCCGATTACCGGCACTTCCTGGTTCACGCGATGATCAGCTGTGATTGGTCACAGCTGATCACGTGGTAAGAAGCCTCTGACAGAGGCTTCTTATCACGATCGGAGATGCAGCGTGTCAGACTGACACACCACACTCCCCGTGCAGCGTGCCCCCACGGGCGCGCAGGGATGTTATCGTGCTGGACATCATATGACGTCCAGTCAGGAAAACAGAACTACTTCCCGGCCGTCATTCTGCATACGGCGGGCGGGAAGTGGTTAAGGATAGAGGACAGAGCTGTCAAAAGGAGTGGTAGAGAGTGCATGTTACAAGAAGAAAGAGCTGAACTGGTAAACAAGGTCACCTGATGTCTGTGTGGTGTTTTCCAAAGTATTTGCATATGTGTATAGTGTTCATTTGCTTTGTGCATTCGCTGAAGTGCAGAGTCAGAAATAGCCCCAGTTGCAAATATGCCCCCTGCAAATGCTTCCCCAAAAGATGTTTATATTTATACTGATAGGGATGGGAGATGGGTGCATTTCAATTGTCAATCAGGAGGTAATAAAGGATAGCTGGTTAACAGGGCAAAATTCTTGCTTCAGAAACAGACTAGCAAGACAAGGGAGATAACAAAGCATTGTAACGTGGACAGGTCTACAGACAGTTAAGCAAAAATAACATACCAGCATTATTAAAAAGACATGAGCAAAAGCAGTTAGCAGTGTTTCAGTTTTTGGGTGGAGATGTTTCAGCAACATATACCAGTGGAATGATAGAATCATTTTTCAGATGAGACATTCAGATGATGAGTGCAGAGTCAGAAGTGCTCCCACTTATAGAAATAGCCCCACTTTGAGAAAGAGCCCCAGTTCCAAATCAATATTTGTTTAAACAAAAATTATATGTGTCAATATGGTGACATCCAACTTATTTTGTGACAAACATAAAAGTGACACCAAACTATTTTGTGACAAAAGTAATCAGTCCATAAAAGCCCATTAACAAGGGCAAATAAGAAAAAGTGTAAATTAACAAAGGCTTAAGCCGCGTACACACGATCGTTTTTCACGTTGTTAAAAATGCCATTTTTTAAATTGGGCATTAAAAACGATCGTGTGTAGGCTCCAGAGCATTTTTAACAACGTGAAAAATGGGCTAAAAAAAATGAGAACCTGCTCTATTTTTTCACGTCGTTTTTTTTAACGATGTGAAAAACGGTAGTGTGTATGCTTTTACGAGGGGAAAAAACACGCCCATGCTCAGAATCAAGTATGAGACGGGAGCGCTGGTTCTGGTAAAACTAGCGTTTGTAATGGAGATAGCACATTCGTCGCGCTGTAACGGACTGAAAAGCACGAGGCTGAAAAGCGCGAATCGTCGCTCAACAAAATTTACTAACATGAAGGGTGGTGCCATTCGAACGGAACTTCCCCTTTTATAGTGCCGTCGTACGTGTTGTACGTCACTGCACTTTGCTCGAGCGTTTTTTTTAATGAACGTGTGTATGCAAGACAGGCTTGAGAGGAAACAAGAAAAATCACGTTGAGAAAAACGTTGTTTTTGAAAATGACATTAAAAACGATCGTGTGTACGCGGCATTAGCCTTGCCCCAGGCTATCTCTTCACATATCCCCCGTCCATGTTTCAGGCCAGGGATTTTTTTTTTTTAAATTTCTTTATTTAGGACACAAAGTACAGATGGATCAACCCTGACTGGATATGCACCTGGCGTTTGGAGTTCTCCTATTCAAAAGGGATTTAACATGTGCATTTGACCATACTATATGATGATCCATAGTATCCGGTAAGAGGTTTGTGTATCCGGTGTCACCCGGTGGTGGAAGCACTGCAAATTGGGAATGTGGGGACACAATTGGATTGCGAATTGTTTGTTCTTTTTTGAACTTTGTTCTTTACACTTTTCTTATTTTCCCTTGTTAAAGAGGTTGTTAAGGAAGGGCCCACAATAACTGCCAGATTATTTGCCCATGTTAAAGGGGTTGTTAAGGCAGTGCTTACAATCACTGCCAGCCCCTCTGCTAGGATAACCTATAGTATATGCCGTTTTTTTTTTCTTCTAATCACATTATTTCTTCTCGCCGATCAGCGGTCACATGACCGTCCATCTTCCTCTCTTCCTACGATGTATGTACTACGGAGGGGCCAAGATCTCCCTCTGACGTCTGCCGTGCGGTCACGTCCCTCTTTAGTGCATACATCTGATCCGCAAGAGAAAAAAAGGTAATTAGAAGATGAATTTTAAAAACCGGCATACACCCTATACTACAAGTTATCCTAGCAGAGGGGCTGGCAGTGATTGTGAGCAGTAATTTTTGCACTGCTCAGAACTGTGGTAGAAGGGGAGGGGCGGCTCACACACAGAGCTGACAGGCAGGGAGGGGAGGGGGAAGAGGATTGGGGAGAGCAAACAGGAGACACAATGAATGACGGAGGCACGCAAACTGACCACAGTGTCAGGGCTCAGCAGCCATGATAAACCGTGGTCAGTTTACAAAGAGGAGGGCAGAACCAGGCAGGATCAGCCAGGTATTTCAAGTGATGGAAGGGGCCAAATTACACAGCAAAAGCACTGTGCTGTCATTCATGCTTTTTTTTTTTTTTTTTAGGGTAACAAATGTTTTAATGGGCTTATATGGACTGATTACTTTTGTTGCAAAATTGTTTGGTGTGACTTTAATGGATGTCACTATAGTAACACATATTATTCTTGTTTCAACAAAAATTGCTTTAGGATATAATCACTTGTTTAACAATTTAACACTGCTTCCATACATTATTCGGTTTAGAGGCTGAGGCTTGGTTTAAAGATAGGGGTTAAGTTCATGATAATAGTAGTTAACCATTCCTTTTGAGTATGGTGATGGAGTTTGCTTTGGAAGAATTTTGGATGGGATTTTCTAATCACCAAAATCAACAAGGTTATAAAATATTTTGTAAAGTGGGAAAAAACTGCGCTAGAACCCAAAATGTGCAAGAAGCTGCCAGCACTCATACAAACGTATAACAAGAATAAAAATAAGTAGTGCAGCGCTAAAGATAACAATAATAATGGGGAATGCCCCAAAATGGCGAATGATAATGAATCAAACAATGACAATGAAAAAAAAAAAAATATTAAAACAAAAGGGACTCCAAGTATGCAGACTTAAAGTCCAGTGTGAAAACACAATGTGCATATAAAGACTCAAATCAGTGAAGAGTCCATATACTGTGAACACACAGTGTAGTGATCCTTCCCACGGAGTGACCCAGATGACAAGGGTAACAAGTTGACTGTTGATGGAATCAATGGACATGAATAAAAGTGATCACGAAATGAGTTTAAAAGCAATGTGGGGTGCAGTAATGCAAGCATGCATTACTGCACCCCACATTGCTTTTAAACTCATTTCATGATCACTTTTATTCATGTCCATTGTCATTTTTTGTATGACATTTTATTCAAATAAACCTTGACTGGTTTTGGTTGACCTGCACCATTGGGAGCTTTTTTTTTATTTCTTTGCCTTATTTTGTTCGGACGAGTTCATCTGGAGCCTGTATGCGGGAGAAGTGCGGATACAAACATTCAGCCCATTGGACCACCCTCTCCAGGACGGATCCAGACATCCACAAGTACCTACAGAGATCCAGTTTCATCGTCACTGGTCGTAGAGACCCCATGCTCGCTTGACTCACTGTCATATGATAGATGAGTCCACCAATTGCGGTAAGAGTACCCCATCTATTTACTGTTTCCGGCATTTGATTCCATCAACTGTCAACTTGTTACCCTTGTCATCTGGGTCACTCCGTGGGAAGGATCACTACACTGTGTGTTCACAGTATATGGACTCTTCACTGATTTGAGTCTTTATATGCACATTGTGTTTTCACATTGGACTTTAAGTCTGCATACTTGGAGTCCCTTCTGTTTTGATAAAAAAAAAAATTATTTTTTTTTCACATGTCATTGTTTGATTCATTATCATTTACCATTTTGGGGCATTCCCCATTATTATTGTTATCTTTAGCGCTGCACTACTTATTTTTATAAAATATTTTCATTTTATTATTACAAAGCAATAAAAACAGAGATGTTTGTACCGATCATCGGTAAAACACACAGAATGGAGATCTGCCTATGTTAACAAGGCAGATCTCCATTCTCTCAATTCTCCCTCCAAAGCAGGGAATAAAATCCATCTCTTCCCCTAGTAAAAGCAGCACATGCAGTACACAAAAACACTGGCTAGGCACACAGTTAACCCTTTGATCGCCGTAAATGTTTAACTCCTTACCAGCCAGTGTCATTAGTGACCGTGCATATTTTTAGCACTGATCACGATATTAGTGTCACTGATTCACGCAAAGTGTCAAAAGTGTCAGTCAGTGTCTGATAAATAAATATTCCATAAATATATACCATGCATTGTAGATGATAAAATGTTTGCCTAAACCAATCAATATATGCTTATTGGGATTTTTTTTTGCCAAAAACCTGTAGCTGAATACATATTGGCCTACATTTATGAAGAAATTCTATTTTCCCCAAAATGTTATTGAATATGTTTTATAGCAGAAAGTAAATAATATATATATTTTTTTCTAAATTGTCATCCTTTTTTTGTTTATAGCGCAAAAAATAAAAAAACACAGTGGTGATCAAATGCCACCAAAAGAAAACTCTATTTGTGGGGAAAAAACTACATACATTCTATATGGGTACAGTGTTGTCAGTTAAAGTTGCTAAAAATGACCTGGTCATGAAGGGGGTAAACCATCCAGAGGTCAAGTGGTTAACCATTCCAGTTGGGCATGATTATGGAGTCTATTTTGGTTGTCTTTTGGGTTTAAATTAATTTACACTTTCGTCCAAATTTACCATGGTCAGTCTCCATATAACAGGGCAGGCTCCTTAATCAGTTGCAGTATGGCCACTTTGAATCAACTAGAAACCCTCTTGGCTAGATCTGTCTCAAAGTGGTTTACTTCAAATTATTAAGTTACTCAAAAGAATTAGATTTTTATAGTAAACCAATCTGCAACACCTGGCTATTTACTAAGCTAACACAGCAGAATTAAATGCATGCATGTGCCACAGGCCTCCAGCAGAAAACAGAGAAATAAACTATTCCTATAAACAGATCAATGATTTGCTTCCACATCCGGATATGCAGCTTCAGCAGTGTCTTCTATCAGAACCTCACAGGCCCCAGAAATCCACTACATCTGCTGCTGATTTAGCAGCAGGAACTGCTCTAATAACACAGGTTTATGGCAAGCACAGGAAAAGACTGGATAAGAGATTTTCTAGTATGATGTGTAATGATAAATCCAACCATACCTCATTACTCTCTAAACTGTCAGTAGGGTACATATGCTCAGCAGAATAAAGATTTGCAAAGATTCACAAAAATGCTCCCAAAAAAAGAACATCTCAGCCGGCTTGGTAACATGATTAACTGCCTTCACATACCAGCTCAGCTTCCCCATAGCATGTATTAGATCGAGTATCTGCAACTTGCGGTTTCCAAATGAAGATTTTAGTGGAATTTGGTCAGCTTGTCCAATTCATATGCTTAAAACATTTAAATTCCTGCTGTCTTTTCCCTCACCCTGGCATCAACCTGTAATCATTATCTCAATGGGCAAGAGACAAATTGTTTTTATTTTGTTTTATTTTATTTATTTATTTATATAGCGGTACCCTCAGTTAAGAGGGCTGCTGGTATTGATTTGGGCCCTGTAGTGCACTGCTGTCAACCCCTGGCAATCATCTCTACCCTCCCGTGGCACAGCTAGTAAGAAGAGATAGGACTGTGTGACCGCAACTCTTGGTGACACAGTCCTATGGCAAACACACACAGTGATATACTTTAAGCCCTGGTTCACACTGGTGCGATTTGACATGCGTTTTGACATGTCAAAATCGCATGTCAAATCGGCGATATTTGCCGCAAATTGCCGGCAATGGCACCGTCCTAATCGGTGCGACGCCGCATCTGCGGTGCTGCACCGATTTCAAAAAGTCGTTTCTGTACTATTTTTTGCGATTTCGGCCGCGATTTACATTGACATCTGTGTCAGATGTCTTTGTAATCGCGGCTGAAATCGGGACTGCCAGCGAGAGTGAAATCGTGCAAGTTCAGCTGAACTCGCACGGCTTCACTCCCGCAGCCCAGTGTGAACCTGGGCTTAAACTCACTTTTAAAGTAAGAGAAACTGACACCAATGTACTTGACCCAGATATTTTACTGAGGCTAATGGGCAAGTAATAAACAAGAGTATATAACAATTTGCAGGTCCCTGCAATAAACAGTATTTAAATGAACAGAATAAACATGTATTACTATGCGAATCGAACGCTGCCTTTTTACAGCTACTTCTCCTCATGGGCAGACTAACGCTCAGCAGTGTCTACCTACGCAGTCAGGCCTGACTGAACTAAATGGAAGTTCTGTAAAACAATCTTCGCTAGCAACTTTCGGTGGTGCACTTGATGAACAAACTTTGTAATCCAAACGAGTAGTAGAAATACAGTATTTGATTTGTGAGCAAGTGCTCTCTCACCACCCGGACCAGTCCAAGTCTGTTTCCTCCGCCGATGCGTCTAAGCACATGGATCCATCGACATCCGAGTCTTCGGTCCTTCTAATGTAGTACAGCAAGGATGAGAAGATGTCTCTCAGGTTCCGCTAGGCTGGCGGAGGGCTCTTTGGAAAAAAATGCACAAGGCCCAGGCTTCAGGCCTTGTGCAAACAGCAGCTCAGCATAGGGATCCTCTTGCTAGGAGTGGGGGTGTCCCCAAAGAGACAGAATCAACTCCGCCTCCCCTTTATAAAGTCTGCCCCAACAGTCCCTGCTCTGTTGCAATGCACCCTGGGTGCTGCAGGATGTACTGGGAAATGTAGTCTCTGGTGCTTAAAGGGGAACACCCCGCTACACACTGCCCCCACTTTGAATCTTTGGTCCCCAAGACAGCATCAACAAAAAGTACCCACTACATTACTTAAGGCTGTTAGAGATGTTGGCAGGGGATGTTCCCACCAAAAACGAGGAAGGGAATTACCCTGCCCACAGGTCACATCTGCATTAGTGGCCTGCGTAACTGTGCCAGAGAGTGAGCTGGGGTTGCCCTCCACCAAATGTACAGTGGAGGGACCAGATGTGGGTATGGTCCTTCTGGCAGTTAGGACCGTGTCTTCTGAACTTTCTCCCATCTGGGCGTAAGTTAATTTCCGGGGAGGGCGAATGGCTCTTTTCATTCCTTGCTCCCTGGGAGTCACAGTTTCAGCCACTCTTGGTTCTTCTTCTATCACTGAAGTGGGGACTTCCTCTGTTTCCTGGACATCCAGTTCAGATTCAGAAAGGTATATGGAATCCCTTGAATTTTCAGCAGGCAAATGGTCTTGAACATCTTCCCATTCCTGGAACTGAGGACTGGACGGGCCAAATTAAGTGGCCTCTGCATTTAGAGTGCTGTCCACAAGATCTTCAGAAGGTGGAAGGTCAATGGGCAAGGGTACCGGGGCCTGAGACGGCCACAACCAGCTGAGTTCTGTTTCCTCCTCACTTAGGTCTGAGTCTTCTTCCTCCCTGGGCAAAGTTGCTTGCGATCTAGTATTAGGACGAGGGGTATGAGTGGTAGGAGGTAACTCAGGAGAATCCAGAGTGGGTGGCATCCTGACAGCCACAGACAGAGGTAACAGATGGTTCCGGTGCCAGGTCTTCAGTGGCCCTATTTTCTCTTCTGGCTTCACTTGGTAAACAGGTAGATCCGGTAACTTCTTGCAGATCACATAAGGCTCTGATCTCCACCTGTCTGCCAGCTTATGTTTTCCAGGAACACCTAAATTTCTCAACAAGACTCGGTCTCCAGGCTGTAGATCTTGAATCCGAACTTTCAAGTCGAAATTCCGCTTGTTTCGGGTTCCTCTTTGATCGGATGTTAACTGAGCCTTCTCATAGGCCAACTTCAAGCTTTTCCTCAGCCTGTCCACATATCCCTTGTGTGAGGCAGCAGATGCATGGTCCACGGAAGTGCCGAAGGCCAAATCCACTGGCAATCTCAACTCTCTCCCAAACATGAGTCTATAGGGGGAATATCCTGTGACATCACTGACAGTGCTGTTGTAGGCATGCACTATTGCTGCTATGTGCTTGCCCCAGTGTTGCTTCTCCTCACTAGACAGGGTTCCCAACATGTTTAGAAATGTCCTATTGATCCTCTCTGGTTGGGCATCCCCTTGAGGGTGATAGGGAGTAGTGCGAGTCTTTTTTATCCCTAAAGAATCCAGCAACTTTTTGATTTACCGACTCTCGAAATCCCTCCCTTGGTCCGAGTGAAGGCGTTGAGGCAATCCATAATGGACAAAGTACTTTTCCACCAGGATTTTGGCAACGGTGGAGGCCTTCTGGTCTTTGGTGGGAAAAGCCTGGGCATAGCGAGTGAAATGGTCGGTTACCACCAGAACATTTCCATGACCACTCAAGTCAGGTTCTAGACAAAGGAAGTCAATGCATACCAAGTCCAGGGGTCCTTGACTTTCTAGATGGCCCATTGGGGCAGCTTGACGTGGCAGTGTCTTCCTTTGTATGCAGCGGGCACACGAGTGACAGTACTCCTCCACTTCAGCCCGCATACAGGGCCAGTAGAACCTACTTCTCACTAGTTGAAAGGTTCTTTCAGCCCCTAAGTGGCCATGATTATCATGCAGAGCAGCTAGGACGGTTTTTCTGTGCTTTTCTGGCAAGAACATCTGCCACTTCTCTTCCAGGTCATCAGAGGGGCCCCTTCGGTAGACCACCCCTTGATGTACCTGTAACCGGTCCCATTCTTTGTGGATGGATCGGGCCTCCTTTGAGGAGTCATGTACGAGCCTGCCCGGATCCTGATCCCCCAGAACTTCCAAAGCTAATCTTCCCCAGGGGTCTTCCAACTGATCCCTTCTGAGGTCCTTCTTGGATAGCTTCAGCAAGTTGTCTTCACCAATCTGGCTCACATCACAATAGTACTTGGTTACTCCCACCACAGAAACTCCGACTTCTTCGGCCCTGGATCCTCCACTGGCTTGAAGCTGGGCCCCTTGACATAAGGCCCTCACTCCATCCGGGGTCACTTGGGTCCAATCTTCAATGCGGCAAGTGGGGGCATGTAACCTTCTAGATAAAGCGTCAGCATCTCGGTTCCCCGCTCCAGGCCTATACTTCAGGCTAAAGTTGAAACTGGAAAGGGTTGCCAACCAACGATGGCCGGTGGCATCTAACTTGGCTGTGGTGAAGAGATAGGTAAGCGGATTATTGTCAGTCTTTACAGTGAATTCAGCCCCATACAGGTAGTCTCTGAGCTTATCTACAACTGCCCACTTTAGGGCCAGGAACTCCAACTTGTGGGTGGGGTAATTCTTCTCCGCTGGTGTTAGGCTTCTACTGACATAGGCGACTGGCCTTAGCTGTCCTTCAAATTCCTGCTACAACACACCTCCCAGGCCATCATGGCTGGCATCCACATGAAGTTCATACGGTTTTTTGGGGTCAGCATAAGCCAGTACTGGGGCAGTGGTCAGACTCTTCTTCACATATTTCTGTCCACTGTCCTTCCACGGACTCTCCCGGCTTCCTGGGGCCTGACTTATCTTCCTCTCCCTCTGTCTTCAACAACTCATTTAGGGGTTTTGCTATTTTTGCAAACCCTTCCACGAATCGACGTTAGTAGGAGCAAAATCCGAGGAAGGATCTGAGTTCAGTCACAGTGGTTGGGCGAGGCCAGGAGGTAACTGCTTCAAGCTTGTCAGGGTCGGTAGACACTCCCTCTCCAGACACTATGTGTCCTAGATAGTGTACTGAGGACTGGTAGAACTGACACTTTTCTGATGAAAGCTTGAGCCCCTCGTCACTAAGTCTCTTCAGTACTTTCTCCAGCCTTTCTTCGTGCTTCACAAGAGTCCTTCCAAAGACAATGATGTCATCTAAGTACACCAGGACTTCAATAAGGTGCATGTCCCCCACCGTCTTCTCCATTAGCCTCTGAAAAGTGGCAGGGGCCCCCGACAGGCCTTGGGGCATCCTGTTGAATTCGTAGAACCCTATTGGGGGGATGAAAGCAGTTTTCTCTCGGCCCTCAGGATGCATGGGGATTTGGTAGTACCCACTCTTCAGGTCCATAACGCTGAACCACTTGGCTCCTGACAGGCTCTGCAGGGCATCCTCAATCCTGGGAGTGGTGTACTGATCCGGTATGGTCCTCCTATTGAGAGTCCTGTAGTCTATGCACAGTCTCAATGAGACATTTTTCTTCCGGACTACCACAATAGGGGAGGCATACGGGCTTCTGGATTCCTTAATCACTCCAGTTCTCTTCAGTTCGGACACTTGCTCATGTAGGTCTTCCAGATCAGCGAGAGGGACTCGCCGGACCCTTTCCCGAAAGGGTTTGTCTTCCTGCAGACGGATCCTATGGGTAGCACTCCTTGCACACCCTACATCAAACTCGTCTTTTGAGAAGATGTTTCTCCATCTGGTCAGCTGGGCCTTGGCTCTCTCCTTCCACTTCGGTGGTAAGGTGGTGTCTTCCAGGCACAACCCCTCCAGGGTCTCTCCTTTATCTTGTTTCAACTCCGACATAGCCACTGGAGTAGCTGGGTTTACTCTTCCCAACAATGCCCGGGCTGGAATCTTCACAGGAGAACTGGAGACATTCCTGATGCTCACTGGGATCTGGCCCTTGGACTTCTTCAACGCTCTCAAAGGGATCTCTTTGGGAATCCTTTGGGAATCACTTCCAATCCTGGTTGAGTATCCAGGGGATCTGGTTCCAGGACCACGAAGGGGCCAGGTTGCTCCCATGAGAGTTTTACAACGGCCCTAAGGCAGATTATCTCACCAGGCTTTAATGTTCTCTCTCCTCTTGACAGTCTCCAGACTTTTCCTACCCCTTCTTCTGGGGCCTTTTTCTCCAGGACCAAATTCCGGTAGACCTGTTGCAGCATGGGGTGGATCCTGGCGACTGAAGCCCCTTGTTCTTGCACTATGGGGTCCAATAGTCTCCTGACCAGGTCAGTGTTGGTTCCTATGATTAGGGAACTTCTACTGGCTCCTTGTGGGCGAGGACAGACCACTGCAAGAGTGTCGAAAACGTCTGCTTTTCCTGTTACAGAAGGATCGAATGCCAGTCTGATTGAAACGTAGCCGTCATAAGGGAAACTCTGTGTGCCAATTCCCCATATCTCGAGGTTGTCGAGTTTCTGTAGAGGCACGTGGCTCAGGTGTTTTTTATAAAAGTCTCTGTACAAGAGTGTCACTTGGGCTCCCGTGTCCAGGAGGGCTCTGGTGTAAACTCCCTCCACTTGGACAGGGACTAGTGGAGAGGGTCCCACCAGCCTGTCCAGAAAACTCTCCTGAGGCGGCTTCTTCTTTGGACTCTGGGGTTTTTCCTTAGGATTCTTCTTTTTCTTCCACTTGTCTCTGGATCTTAACCCCTTTTGGGCCTGGTATGCATTGATTCTGTGCAGGTTGTTAGACTTTAACTCCCGACAGGGGGTATTGAGTGGTTTTTGGGGGGCTCTGTTCCCCTTTCTCTGTATTTTTTTTCTCTTTCTGAACCTTAGTGGAGCTTTCTGTGAATAGCGGGCACCCGGCTGACTCCTTCACCGGGGCCCTCTGAAGTTTTCCGCCAGCTTGCGGTATCTGGATGCAACTTCATTTGGGCTGGGGCATTCTGCTCTAACATGCCCGATTCCCCCACAATTGAAGCATGTTATCAACCTCTTAGGCTTCTGTATTAGTTCCGTATTGGAGCTAGGAGGTTTTTTTGGTTCCTCTGGCATGTTCTTATTGTGTAGCGCGGAGGCCTGGCTGGTCAGCATGGACACCATTTCTACTAGTTGTGACACCTGGGTCTTTAGGAGTTCAACTTCTGAATCACCTCCTTCTGCACTTAACATTCTGACTTGGGCAGTTGGTTCGGTATGTTGACTCCTCTTTTTGTCTTCCAACATAGCCTCCTCCTCCCTGACTATCCGGATCAAGTCGGGGAATTCCAGGCTGCTCCCGTCCTGCCGGGTGCGTAGCATTAATGCGATGGGGTCCAAGGGTTGAGCTCCCCTCAACACCTGCTGGGCACGGGCCTCATCCACTTTTCTTGGATCGATCCCTTTCTTCAGTAGGATCTGATGCAGGATCTTATCCAGATGTCTTATGAATTCTGACAGCTTCTCTCCCTCCTTTTGGTAGCAGTGCTCCAGCTGGTAAGTGAGTTCAGTGACCTTTTCCGTCCCGCCGAACACATTCTGCAGAATATCCAGATAATCCTGTGCATTGCAGTCTTTCTTGCTCAGCTTGAGGTTAAGTATGGCCTCCAGAGCAGGCCCCTTTAAGCTTTCCGCAATCCTTTGTTTTTTTGTTGTTCTGGGACCTCCCATTCTTCTAGGGCCTGAGTGGCGCCGTCTAGCCACTCTTCAAATCCCTCTTCCACTGAAGGTACAGGTTTCTCTCCAGAAAAAGTCCTGAGTTTCCTGTATCCTGACATCGGGTGGTCTGGAGGGTCCTTTTTACACTTTGCCACGATCTCCCCCAGGACAGCGCATAATTCTGAGCTAAGGGTGGTCAGTGGTGATGAACCGGGACCCTGTGGTTGGGCGCTTCCTTTTGTGCTGGGGCCTTCTGTAGATGTGGATGTAGGGCCATCTTTATTCTTTTCTGGGTGTATCAGGAGGAGTTCTACCTGGTTTGTAGTTTTTATGCTGGCCCCTTTGAAGTAGTCAGAGATTCCATTCCTCCACTCACACAATGCATAGTCGTGGGCATTTACAGTATCTGTCTTCATGTCAATCACCCATGGCTTCCTGTCCGTGGACAATGCCCTCAAGACTGGAGTTAGCTGCTCCTCTACCCAGGCCTCTCTCTGGATTTTAACCACCAGGCCATTTCCGGGTAGGATGCATTCCTCCCTGCACCACCGGGCTACGGCAGCAGGGTCCATGCTGGTGCTTCTGACCGGCTTGATTGCAGCGTGCAGCATACAGGAATCCCGGACTCGAGCCCCCACGTATAGCGGTACCCTCAGTTAAGAGGGCTGCTGGTATTGATTTGGGCCCTGTAGTGCACCGCTGTCAACCCCTGGCAATCGGCTTTACCCTCCTGTGGCACAGCTAGTAAGAGGAGATAGGACTGTGTGACCGCAACTCTTGGTGACACAGTCCTATGGCAAACACACACAGTGATATACTTTTAAACTCACTTTTAAAGTAAGAGAAACTGACACCAATGTACTTGACCCAGATATTTTACTGAGGCTAATGGGCAGGTAATAAACAAGAGTATATAACAATTTGCAGGTCCCTGCAATAAACAGTATTTAAATGAACAGAATAAACATGTATTACTATGCGAATCGAACGCTGCCTTTTTACAGCTATTTCCCCTTGTGGGCAGACTAACGCTCAGCAGTGTCTACCTACGCAGTCAGGTCTGACTGAACTAAATGGAAGTTCTGTAAAACAATCTTCACTAGCAACTTTCGGTGGTGCACTTGATGAACAAACTTTGTGATCCAAACGAGTAGTAGAAATACAGTATTTGATCTGTGAGCAAGTGCTCTCTCACCACCCGGACCAGTCCAAGTCCGTTTCCTCCGCCGATGCATCTAGGCACATGGATCCATCGACATCCGAGTCTTCGGTCCTTCTGATGTAGTACAGCAAGGATGAGAAGATGTCTCTCAGGTTCTGCTAGGCTGGCGGAGGGCTCTTTGGAAAAAAATGTACAAGGCCCAGG
Source organism: Rana muscosa (assembly GCA_029206835.1). Lineage (NCBI taxonomy): Eukaryota > Metazoa > Chordata > Amphibia > Anura > Ranidae > Rana > Rana muscosa. Next base: position 124,927,897 of record CM055126.1, on the reverse strand, counting down.
CTTCAGGCCTTGTGCAAACAGCAGCTCAGCATAGGGATCCTCTTGCTAGGAGTGGGGGTGTCCCCAAAGAGATAGAATCAACTCCGCCTCCCCTTTATAAAGTCTGCCCCAGCAGTCCCTGCTCTGTGGCAATGCACCCTGGGTGCTGCAGGATGTACTGGTGCTTAAAGGGGAACACCCCGCTACATTTAGTTTTGTTTTTTCATTTTTTAAACCAGAGCATCAATTTATTCTATACGTTGAATGGGTGCATAATAATGCAGTTCACCCTCTTAAGAGAGGCTAAATTTGGGTTCAGGATACCCCTATTTTATGCTAGAGGTGACACCCCAAAGGGTAACCAGAACATACAACTTCCACCTACATAAACAGTAACAGTGGTAATACATACATACATAATAGATAGTGTGCCTTAGCCCTGGTTCACACTGGTGCGTTTTGACATGCGATTTGGCATGTCAAATTGCATGTCAAAACGCTGATATTTGCCGCAAATTGCCGGCAATGGCACCGTCCTAATCGGTGCGGCGCTGCACCGATTTCAAAAAGTAGTTTCTGTACTACTTTTTGCGATTTCGGCCGCGATTTACATTGACATCTGTGTCAGATGTCTTTGTAATCGCAGCTGAAATCGGGACTGCTAGCGAGAGTGAAATCGTGCAAGTTCAGCTGAACTCGCACGGCTTCACTCCCGCAGCCCAGTGTGAACCTGGGCTTAAATTGAGATAGCAGTGTGAAAGGTAAAGGAAATGTAAACCTAAGTTCAACTAACTAACTGTGCAGAATAGATACACAAAACATATGTAAATGTCCACTGCCAACAAATATGAAGGCCCATGGGAGCTCATATTAAATAAAGAATAAGTTCACCTTTTAAAACATGACATGTTACACCCAAACTTAGGGTGTTTCTGCTCCTCTTCCCTCACTGACCCCCCCCCCCCCTTCAGATTTCGGTTGTGCAGGGCTTTACCCACACAGCTGCGTCATTCATTCACAGGAATATGTGAATGAAAAAGCTACAAGTCCTGTCTGCCACCTCAGCTGACGGACTTGTAGTTTGAATGAACTTGGGGTGCGCTGACCATTTACAATACCACTGGCAGTGTATGCAGGAGCCGGACATTGCACCCATGATCTGCTGATCACGGGTCCAGTACTTTGCAAACTCCAGTTTTAAAAAATAATGAATGTACATTTTTTTTTTTACCTGCAAAGGGTATGCATTTATTTTTAATGAAAGGTGAACTTAGCCTTTAAACAACTCACCTTGTAATCCACAGGTAGAATGTGCATTCCTACTAGTGCAGAGAAGTATAATATAGGGATTCTAGGCCAGACACCCAGTTATAGTTCCCCCTTACTGTCTCTGTCCTAAGCCTAGGTTCACATTGATGCAATTCGACATGTCCGTGGCTTTTGCCGGCAATGGCACCGTCTGAATTGGTGCGATGCCGACTTTGCGGCGCCGCACCGATTCCTAAAAATAGTTTCTGTACTACTTTTGGTGACTTCGGGGGTGATTTCAATAGACATATGTGCAGGAACCTGCACAGATGTCTCTAAAATCGCCCCACTGAAGTCGAACTGACATGCAGGAATGAAATTGTGCGAGCTCAGCTGAACTCGCATGATTTCAATCCCGCAGCAGTGTGAACCTAGGCTAAATGGAATTTTGGAACACAGTCCGTATGCCCATGCAGGGCCATGTATATCCACATGGAAATGCACAGGTATCCTTTGCACCCCCATGCAGGCAGTCCAATTGATGTCTATTGAGACACAGTCACTGTGTCCCAATATGAAATCTGTGTGGCTGTAGGTGCCCCAAACGCAGACAGTGAGAGTTTGCGGACACACGCTCACAACCACATGGATGTCATTTTGGGACACGGCGGCGGTGTCCATGCAGCTGCTGTGTTGCAACAGACATGAATAGGGCTGTCTGCATGGGGATGCATTGAATACCTGTGTGTAAGCCCGGTGCTACTGCTAGGCCAACTAGGTAGCCGCCTAGGGCGTAGCCGTGACCGCTGGTTTCCCTACTCTCCACTGCAGGGGAAGTAGATAAGGGGGGTTAGGGGGGTCTGAACCCCCCCTCCAAGAGCACCCTGCCTAGTCTGTGTGGTCCAAGAAATTCCCCCTCCTCTGTTCTTGCCCTCCTCCTTCTCTGAAAGTCAGGGCCTGGGGGGTGGGGCAAGCACATGGCCTGGGGGGTGGGGCAAGCACATGATTGGTTGCTAGGACATCAGCAAGGACGGAACTTCAGAGTACTAATAAATTAAATCTTCATATGCCAAAGCGTTTCGCCATTTGCTTCGTCGGGGGTCATGAGACATATCTGTCACTCATCTAGAAAGAGAGACAACATCATTTATAATACATTCCAATATTTTACATAATATCTACAGACATCTAATGTACATTGCAGTCCTGTTTCTGTCATGCGAGACCCACCTTAGCATAGAACTCCCTGGACGGACTCTGAAGCATCAAGGGTACCTTCCGAGTTACCTCCCCGGGTCTCTCTCTAGATGAGTGCTAGATATGTCTCATGAGCCCTGATGAAGCAAATGGAAAAACACGTTGGCATATGAAGATTTAATATACTAGTACTCAATTCTCGGCTTATGATCACATACTGTGTATTCTACAAGCACTGTTAATGAATGGTTTTGTTTTTTGGAATTTAGAGACGTACGTATGATCCTTTTAACTAATATTAAATAAATTGTACTTTACAAAACATTAAGCTCCTTGTCTGGCCTGTACAGTCCGATATCCATTTTTGCTTTGATCTTTTCATACAAAAGGATGGAACTTCCTCTATCAGACCTACCAGGCCAGGGAATGACATCACTGCAAGCAGGAAACTGGGACATAGGGCTGGTTCTGCACAGATTTTCCAGGCTGACCAGCGGCACTGAGGGACCATAGCAAATGCCCTTTGCAGGCAGGGCCCCTTTGGTTGTGTAGCAAAAAGAAGTCCCAGTGCTCAGCTGTCCTACCCCTGTGGCTACTGATCCCAATACTACCTCTTCAGGCACTGCCCACCCGCCTGGCTGCAGCTGCCCCTTTCACTAGCCCTCCTGGCTAAGACTCCACAGTCCTCCCAGACTGACTCTGCATCCATCCTAGACTGCTTCCACCCAGTCCTCTCAGGTATGCCTCTCAATCTTCTCACTGTACAGTCACCAGCCCTCCTGGTTGTCTTCCTTCCTCGAGATTTGCACAGCAGTGTTTTACTGCTGTCCTCAACCTTGCTCCCATGCCTCCTGGCCAGAATCCCTCCGTGTGTCATGAGAAGGGTCCCTTCCTCACCTGAGCCCAGGCCCAAGGTCACCCCCACAGACTAGAGGCTCCCTCAAGGGACACCAACAGAGTCTAAATCTCCATCTCCATCTTCCACCCAGACTCCACTGCCCCAGCTGGGCTGACCCTGAGTATTTGAGTGGGGCTTCCCCCTGCCAACACATCTGTTGGGGTTTGGTCAGGGCCCTCATAAATACTCCAGGCAGCTCCATCTTACTTCCCTAAACATTCTTCTGGAAGTTTCTAGTAAGTTCGAGAAGTAGGGGGAAGGCCTCAGTGATGCTGCCTGTGAGTCATCTAGCTCTCCCTGGATCTCTGCCCAACCCAGGAAAAACACACAAGCCAAGCCTGAACAAATCTACCTACACTAAACAAAAATCTATATGCACGTCTAGCACACTAGAGGGTGCTTCACTCACACCCCCCCCCCAACATCCAGCAAGGGCATCCCATAAAATTTAAGTGGGAGGGGAAAAGGGAAACAACTTGGATGGGGCTAAGTTACTAATAAATTACTGTATCAATTACTGTGTCAAAAATATACACAATATCTTCACAATACTTATTTACAACACATACACACAATATTTACATCCTAGCTACGATTTGACATTGCCATCAGCTTTTCTGATTGTGACAAAGTGGCTCCTGGCAGGCCGTCCCACCTTCACAACCACCACTCTGTCTTTGTGGATTGCCCTCCCCAGCCTCCATTTCTCTTGTATATCCTGAAACCGGGTCCAGGTCTCCTTACAACCTGGCACCCGCAGAGGCTCAGGGACATGCATGTACTCCCACACCAGGTCTCCCCCCCACTCTCTCTGGGAGTCCTCAACGATGTCCTTGATGTCAGGAGGGACATAGGGGAGCTTCCCAACTCCCACTCTTCTGTCTGTGTCCCTGTTGGGGAAATTCACTGTCTCTATTTATTCTGCTGATCATTATCACAGAATGTAACAGCAAAAGAAAATCCCACATTTTGGGTTGTTACCAAAACAGGAATAGGGGTGAAATCTTTCAATGGGTACACTAGTTCTGATGACAACCAGGCAGGGCTTTTTTTCAGCTGAAACTTGGTGGAACTCAGTTCCACCATCTCTGGCTCAGGCCCTCTGTTCCCTGCTCACCACTATTAGTTGTAAACATTGAAGTCTGGCTTCTGTGTCTCTCAATGGCTCCCACAGATCGGATCTCTTGAGTGGACAAGGAAGATGCAGGTGCAGAGCAGATCCCAACTCCCCCACTGGATCATCTCCCTACAAGTGAGAGAGGAGCCACCTACAGTGTGTGGGGAGGTACTATAGCCAACAGGGGGCTTCAGTTTAATACAGCAACACAAGTATGACATGTGGAAAATGGTGGAGTTTTGGAGGAGGGAGCAGGAAGATGGGGGCAGTGGAAGGGGGGTTGCATGCAGAGGTCAGAGCTGATGAGGGGTGAAAGTGAGATGTGGATGGGTGATGCAGAGGTAAGCAGCTACGGAACTCTGCACTCTGTGTGTAGTGCACCCCTGAACTTTGCACTGTGTGTAGTGGATGGGGGATGCAGAGGTAAGCACTGTGTGTAGTGAACTCTGCACACTGTATGCAGCACACTCCTGAACTATGCACATAGCACAACTGCAAACTCTGCACGTAGCACACCCAGGAACTCTGCACTCTGTGTGTAGTGAACCTCTGAACTTTGCACTGTGTGTAGTGCACCCCTGGAACTCTGCATTGTTAGTGAAATTTGACCACACCCACTATTTGATGTGGTTTGGAGGGTGTGTGTGTGTGTGTGGAGGGAAGGTTGGTTTTGAGGGGGTCGTGGTTGAGTTCCTGCACCTATTTTCTTAGAAAAAAAGCCCTGCAACCAGGTATTCCCTCACTTTACTTTTGAAGGAATTCCTTTTACCTCCTGTTTTGGCTTTGGGACAGAATATGAAATCTCCCCAATGGGACACAAAAAATAAAAGCTGACAGGTTATAATACCCCCCCCCCCCCCCACTCCCTCCAAAATGAAAAAAAAAAGTTTTGTCTTTAGTTCTACTCTAATATGATACTAAACAATACCCTTATTTTCAATAATTGGATATAATCCACACACATCCACTACTTGCAGTGGTTGTAAACTCTCAACTTTCACTTTAGCTCATTAGAATGTACAGTGCTAAAGCTGCTGATTGCTGCCTGTGAAATTTCACTTACTGGTACAGTGTCTTCATAATCCGTCCTGCAATCTTTAACCACTTGCCGACTGCCTCATGCACTTATATGTCGGCAGAATGGCACGGGCAGGCAAAGCAGCGTATACAGTATATACACTGCTTTAAATCTGCCGCCTAGCGGGTATGTGCGCGCCTGCTGCGGTCTCTGTGACCGTGCCCGCCGCGGTCTCTGTGACCATGCCCGTGGACTCGATGCACGTTGGTGTCCCACGATCGTGTCACGGAATAGCAGAATGGGGGGATGCCTTTGTAAACAAGGCATCTCCCTGTTCTGCCTAGTGACAAGACACTGATCGTCTGCTCCCTTTAATCGGGAGCAGTGATCAGTGTCGTGTCACAGTAAGCCCCGCCCCCACACAGTTAGAATCACTCCCTAGGACACACTTAACCCCTTCCCCGCACCTTACTGGTTAACCCCTTCACTGCCAGTGTAATTTACACAGTAATCAGTGCATTTTTATAGCACTGATCGCTGTATAAATGACAATGGTCCCAAAACAGCGTCAAAAGTGTCCGATGTGTCCGCCATAATGTCGCAATCACGATAAAAATCGCAGATCGCCATCCATAGTAAAGAAATAATAATAATAAAAATGCCATAAAACTACCCCCTATTTTATAGATGCTATAACTTTTGCGCAAACCAATCAATATACGCTTATTGCGATTTTTTTTTTACCAAAACTATGTAGAAGAATACAAATCGGCCTAAACTGAGGAAAAAATTATTTTTTTATATATTATTTTGGGATATTTATTATAGCAAAAAGTAAAAAATATTGTTTTTTTTTTCTAAATTGTCGCTCTATTTTTGTTTATAGCGCAAAAAATAAAAACCGCAGAGGTGATCAAATACCACCAAAAGAAAGCTCTATTTGTGGGAAAAAAAGAGCGTCAATTTTGTTTGGGATCCACGTCGCACGGGCGCGCAAATGTCAGTTAAAACGACGCAGTGCCGAATTGCAAAAAGTGGCCCGGTCATTTGGCAGCCAAATCCTCCGGGGCTGAAGTGGTTAATGACATAACCGGCACATTTGCAGTTGGTAGTTTATTTGACGCCATGCTATGCGTGCCGTTTCTATAGCCACAGTATGCCAGGTTATTTCCTTATATTGAAAACGGCACATAGAGGAAGCCTCGCGATAGTGTGCCCTCCTCTTCAGCTTTCTTGTTCTCCTCTTGTGACTGTAAAAGACATCACACAGGGGGAGTGATCCAGAGCAGCACATTGACTTCCATATGAGCGATCGCACATGCGTGAAATTAAGACAGAAAAAAGGAAGGGCGGAAATGATGTCCACACAAGAACAAGAAATCAGTAGTAAAGATGGCGCAGCCGATTCTAGGAAGAATTTATATTTGAGAAAAGCAAACAAAGGTATTTCCAACACTTGTTTTAATAACGTTTTAATATTGAAGGCATCTATATTGTTGCTTGATAATATTAAAAAAAAAAAGAAAACAAATCCGAGGTTTACTTTTAATAGCCATGTTTTTTCAGGAGATCGTTTCTCACAGTGTTTTTCTGCCTTCTTGTAACACCCTCTGTGAGCTTCTGAACTCCTTTTCCCCCTCACTTCCAAGTTTCCGCTCAGATATATGTAAGTGTAGCGGCCTCACCCTCTCTCTCTTCTTTAGTGGATACTTTGGCTTCGGTCTAGGGGTACTTTGAAGGGGAGAGCGAGGTGCGCCACGGCCCATGTCCTCTAGATTACTGCGTGTAGAGGTGAAGGCCAGAATCAGATTACACCCGGGCTGTGTATACGTTTAGAGCCAAGTCTGTTCTGCTGATAACCCCCTTTGCTCCCAGTAATTGGAGTACCACACACTGAAAAGGTCCAACACTTATTTATTCCATAACGGCAAACAAATAGTCCTTTGCGAGCAGACAGTTTGAGACCCATAGAACAGTCCAGTATTGGTGGGGAGTAGGTCAAGGCACAATCCTCAAAGAAACGAAACCGTTAAGGTTTCACCAACGGTTGCTAAGCACAGTGGCTGTTAAATTAACTTTTTGGCTTCGGAGTCTCTTCCAGCGACTCTAGTGAACAGGAACTGGAGTTAGCTTCGCTACGTTGCAGCCCCTGTCAGGGGGAAGACATCCCTCCAAGGGAGTTACCAGAGGCCCCGCCGTCACCGGATTAATGCTGTACCGGGCTATCCAGAAGGGTTACACTCCCCGGCCTCCTCGCCTCAGATACGGGTCCCAACACCTTAGGGCCCCTCGGACTCCTCCACCCTCGCGGAACCCAGTCGAAGTTACTGGGCTCTAGGCCTTGGCCATAGTACCCCACCCCAGGCTTAAGGTGCCTGGGATGGACTCCATCCCTTGCTCTGGCCAGGTCAAGGGCACCTGGGCCCGGATCTCTGGAAGGCAAGCACCCAGGCCGAAGGCACCTGGGTGCGGCCACGTCCTCCAACTCTGAACCCCGAGGTCAGGGCGTCCGCCCCTTTTATCTCCTCTCCCTTTGCGTCACAGCGGGTTCCCCGCCCCGCTGCACCGGCGCCAGAGGAGGACAAAAAGGCACAGTCTTGCGGTGCAGGTTCAACTCTGGCCCAGGGCGACAACTCCACCTGCAGGCCACAGGGAACCTTGCACCACCAGAGTCCTCCAAGAACCACTAAAGGGATTCCCTAACAATTAGTACATCTGGGTTAAATAACCCAGATGCTCCCCCCCAAATTTAAATACCCGCTACATAAGCTAAAGCCAGCATTGGAGGATTCTATACAGAATTCCCCATATGATACATATGCAACATACCTTCTATTTACACTTTACCACCTGGAAATTACCCCCCTCAACTTAATATTCTAATGAAATAATTTGAAGGATATTATCCCATTTTTAAAAAATATGCAAACATTAGAGATGCTAAATATTATGATCCTGTAACACCAACTCAAGAATCTCACTCCCGTCTTTTAAAAAAAATCTATTTATTTATTTTTGTTCAGCCCACAGCACAGATGGACAAATCTCCCACAGGGACTATTGTATTTTCACATCTGGCCCTTTCGACTGTCAAAGTACCTGAACAGCAGCAGTATTTGAATGAATGTAGCTGCCGTTTGGCCAAAAGACTTCTAGCAGGCTCCTCTGCCAAAACTTGATCAAACGATTGTCTTCTGTTGAACAGAGCAGGGGAGGCAGGACCATCCACCAAGCAAATTTTCGTCTGGAAGCATCCAAAATTTACACTGTGTATGGCCAGCTTTAGATATCTTGGTATTAATATATCTGCAAACTCAACAGAACTATTCAACTTCTTTTTGCATGATTAAACAAGATCTAAATAAAATGAATGTAATAGTATACCAAACCCGAATGAACCTACCCTGTGTATTATATTCTATGCAATCACTAACCATTTATGTCTCATAACGATTCCTTATGCTGAGAACTCTCAAACCATGCAAGTGGGCATGGCAGATATAATCTGATGCATTTGCCTGAGTAGTTGTAGGCAGGTTGGAATGTGTAAGTGTAGTAAGTAGTTTAGCAGCCGGCCCAGGCTGGGGGAAAGGGTTAAATGTGTTTAGCTCAGTTCTCGGACATTTGGTTGTGGCGGGCCCACCTATGATATAAATAAGGGGATAGCCAAGATTAAGGGACTTTTGAGGAATTGGTGGCTGAAGAGCAGAACGGAGACAAACCTGCAAGGGCAGCACTAATGATGCCAGGTATCATGACAGCATCCAAGCCATGGACAATGCCATTATGGGCTCTCGCCTAGGGACAGGATGTTATTCACTTTATATTGCCATGCTGCATTGAAACAGTAAAGCCCTGTACACACGATCGGATTTCCTATGGATTTTAAACCGATGGATTTTTCCATCGGAAATCCGATGAAGCTGACTTCCATCAGTCTTGCCTACACACCATCAGTCAAAAAAATGATCGTCCTAAACGCCGTGACGTAAAACACTCCGACGAGCCAAGAAAAATGAAGTTCTATGCTTCTGAGCATGCGTCGACTTGATTCTGAGCATGCGTGGGTTTTTTATCCGATGGAGTTCCCCACAGACGATAGTAATTTGCTATTGTTTTTTTTACCATTGGATAAATTTAAAACATGTTCTATTTTTTAACACCGATGGAAAAAAGACCGATGGGGCCCATACACGATCGGTTTGTCCGATGAAAAAAGTCCTTTGGACTGTTTTCATCGGTAAAACCGATCGTGGGTACAGGGCTTAAAAGTTACTTTAACTGTTCTAAGCTTGGTCTGAAGTTATTCAAGGGGTGCATGTTGGTCCTGGCATATTCCAACCCGAGTCTGTTATAACACTAAGGGGTATGAAGCAACACTACTACAAAAAGGTTAACTCGGCAAGGCAAGGGAAAGGAGTGTACTTGTTATGGCTAACCAAGTAAAGGAGCAAGTTACAAGCAACCATTGAGAAAGCTTTGTTCCTAGTAAGGTGACAGGTCCTCCGGTAGCGACGGGGTCGATGTTCTGGCTCCCTCCCTTGGGGGTCCGTCTCCCATGGAAACCAGGAGCAGACTAGCCTCATTTAGATCTATGGCCTGGTCACATGGTACAGGAAGGTAAGAGTTAAGAGAGAGCACGTGTGAGGTCCACACTAGGTACTCTGTGGGACCCCATTCTGTTACTGGGAGTGAGATAACAGAGGTACACTGTACTGGTGAAGTGGGCGCAGACTCAGCGCATCCCTCCTAATGCAAACATAGAAGTTACAGTGTGTAGTGACAGAGGACAAGTCACTTTTCAGAGGAACTCTTCACTTTATTACTGCACACATTAAAGCTCAAGTCGGGGAACTGCCTTAATGTTGGATCCTTCACATGACCACAGTCTGTGACTGGTCCCGGGCTGTCAGGAAGGGCTTGCCAGCAGACAAGAGGGCTCCCTCAGGCAGCTCCCTGCTCCATGGGTTCCACTTAGGATGGGTTCACAGGCATGCGCTAATGTGCGTGTGCATCCGCACCAATGTGCTCCAGAATGGGAATGGATGTGCACGTGTGTGCACACGCACATCCCGTGACAGATGATGCCGCCCAATAGACTATTTAAACTGGGTCAGTACCCACTACCCAGGGTCAGTGCCGTCTTGTCTACAGTGTTCCCGGGATTGTCCTGTTTCCTGTTACTCCGCAGCTGTTTCCAGTTATTGACCCGGCTTGTTCTGACTACTCCTGATCTCTGCCTGCATCGACCTGGCTTGTACTTTTACTCCTCTCCTGTCTCCGCATCTGTACCTGATCTGATCGCATGTGTATGACCTGGCTTGTCTGAACCTGTCTATGCTCCAGTCCTTACAGAACTACCTGGCTGCAATCATCTGTCCATTAGCCACTGGCGCCTGCTCTTCTGTTTACTGAATCGAAGTACCAGACTGTTCTAGTTCACAGACCTTCTGCTGTCATCTGGCATCCTGGCCTACCAGAAGCCCAGCAGCTAGCAAGACCACCGGCACTCGTGCGTATCTGCACTCCTGCGCCGCCTGTCTACTCTATCAGGGGCCCCTAAGTCAGAGGTGTAAGAGAGGCCTTCCTCTGCATATCAGGCTCTTCTACCAGGTATGTGACATGGGCATTGATGAGCGCACTCTGCGGTACCCCCATGTGCATGGGCACAGTGACCCCGCCCACAAGTAAACTAATTCTGCTTTAGAGAAATCCACCTCTGGGTTGCATGAGAGTAAGAATTCTTAAAGATTCCTCTAAAAGCAGCCCAGTTTGTGCCAGACAAACTACTGACACAACTGACTAAACCATGGGACCAACCATCAAGTTGTGTATCTAATGATTTAAACATGTAACAAAAAACATAGCTGAGTCTTATGCAAATAAATGCTTATGTAGCGGGTATTTGAATTTAGGGGAAGCATCTGGGTGGTAGTGTAACCCAGATGCACTGATTGCTAGGGAATCTGAGGGCCTTTTATGGGTCTTGGAGGACTCTGGTGGTGTGAGGTTCCCTGGGCCTATAGGTGGCGTTAATAAGTAAAAAAACCTCGCGCCAGTTGAAAAAATATATATATATATATATATAATAATTGAGCTGCACCCCTGAAAAACTTAATGGATACCCATAAAGTGCAATGTGGAATTATATAATAAGGGGGCGCTGGTGAATGTATAAATTATAACTAATATATAAACAATCACATATGGAATGCTAAATCAAAATAATAAATAAAAGTGCATGATTGAACAGTAATAAAAACATCAACTAATTGATGTAACTTTGAATAAATAAACAAATCAGATGTGATCTCAGCAAATAAATCCAATATAATATAAAAAAACATCCAGTGAGTGAATCGTGACTAATCCATAATAAAGTCCATACAATGTGTTCCGGTATGTTCTTTGCTAGGGATGAGCCGAACACCCCCGGGTTCGGTTCGCACCAGAACCTTCGAACGGACCGAAAGTTCGCGCGAATTTTCGAACCCTATTCGTTATAATGGACGCGAACGTTCGAAATCAAAATTGCTAATTACAATGGCCAATATGCATGTTAATGTTATAAAACAGGTTTGGGGACCCGGGTCCTGCCCCAGGGGACATATATCAATGCAAAAAGAAATTTTAAAAACTAAAGTTTTTTCGGGAGCAGTCATTTTAATGATGCATAAAGTGAAAAAAAAAAAGTGAAATTTTCCTTTAAATACGGTACCTGGGGGGTGTCTAAAGTATGCCTGTGAAGTGGCATGTGTTTCCCGTGTTTAGAACTGTCCTTGCACAAAATGACATTTGTAAAGGAAAAAAAGAAGCCATTTAAAACCACTTGCGGCTTTAATGTCATGTCTTGTCCTGGCCGCCATATGGCTGAAAATCCTTGAGAAAAATGGCATGGCTACCCCATCACCCCCCCCCACCCCAGCCCCTTTGGGTCTTGTATGGATACTAAGGGGGACCCCGCACCCAAAATAAAACCCTATACCTACAACCCTATATACTCTGAACAGCAGTATATAGGTGGTGCAAACAAGACATGGACTGTAGGTTTGTTCTTAAGTAGAATCTGAACAGGTACATTATGAAGTGTAGCTACATCCCAAAAAAATCAATTTTTAAGCTTTTTGGAGAACATAGGGAGGGGTTATCACCCCTGTAACATTTGCTGTCTTTGCACATCTGTTCAGAACATGTCACCTCACTTTCCGTCCCAATGACAAATGTTTTTGGAAAAGTGGGGTTTTAATTGAAACAAGGATTGGTGATAAAGCATCAGTAGAGAGGAGATACCTTTTTCCCAAATTAAATCTAACAGGATAGAATTTTCCTTCCTAGTGGTAGATTTCCTCTCACTTCCTGTTTTCTCTTGCCGTTTGCAAGTAGGAGTCGTTTGTAAGTTGGATGTTTGAAAGTAGGGGCCTGCCGTATATACTCTGCAGAAATTTGCCCTATTAGATGTTGGTGTAGCCACAAGACTGGTGGGCACAGGAATGGGCCCTGCTGTGAGTTAATAGATCAAGATTTGTACTTGCATGCACCTGTTGAACCGGGCAGAAAAATTGGGCCTTTGGTGGTGGTGGTGGTGGTGGTGGACGGTGTTGCCACAAGACTGTAAGCCCTCACAGTTACTCTTGGTGGGTGCAGGAATGGGCCCTGCTGTGAGTTATTAGATCAAGATTTGTAATTGCATACACCTGTTGAACAGGGCAGAAAAATTGGGCCTTTGGTGGTGGTGGTGGTGGTGGACGGTGTTGCCACAAGACTGTAGGCCCTCATAGTTACTCTTGGTGGGCGCAGGAATGGGCCCTGCTGTGAACTATTAGATCAAGATTTGTAATTACACGCCCCTGTTAAACAGGGGCTGAAAAATTGTGCCTTAGGCATTGGTGCTGGTGCCACAACACTGCAACCCCTCACAGATACTGTACTTGGAGCACAGCAGTCACACCTGTTGCGAAGCATCTTTTTAAAAAATTGTAATTACACGCCCCTGTTATACAGGGGCTAAAAAATTGTGCCTTAGGCACTGGTGCTGGTGCCACAACACTGCAACCCCTCACAGATACTGTACTCTGAGCACAGCAATGAGACCTGTTGCAAAGCATTGCCTAAAAATTGTAATTACACGCCCCAACAGGGGCTGAAAAATTGTGCCTTAGGCACTGGTGCTGGTGCCACAACACTGCAACCCCTCACAGATACTGTACTCTGAGCACAGCAGTCACACCTGTTGCGAAGCATCTTTTTAAAAAATTGTAATTACACGCCCCTGTTATACAGGGGCTGAAAAATTGTGCCTTAGGCACTGGTGCTGGTGCCACAACACTGCAACCCCTCACAGATACTGTACTCTGAGCACAGCAATGAGACCTGTTGCAAAGCATTGCCTAAAAATTGTAATTACACGCCCCAACAGGGGCTGAAAAATTGTGCCTTAGGCACTGGTGCTGGTGCCACAACACTGCAACCCCTCACAGATACTGTACTCTGAGCACAGCAGTCACACCTGTTGCGAAGCATCTTTTTAAAAAATTGTAATTACACGCCCCTGTTATACAGGGGCTGAAAAATTGTGCCTTAGGCACTGGTGTGGTGGCATGGATCATTGAGGAGGAGGAAGAGGATAGTCAGTGAACATAACAGGACAGTCACTCAGCATCAGCATAGGCAGTCTTGAAGGGATGTGACATTATAAATTATTCCGTTATATCCGCTTCAGGTGTCTGGTAGCTGGTGGTGATCCAAGACTGATTCATTTTTATGAAGGTCAGTCGATCAACCGAGTCGGTGGACAGGCGCACCCTATGATCGGTGACAAATCCTCCAGCAGCACTGAATGTGCGTTCGGAAAGAACGCTGGATGCAGGACAGGCCAGTAGCTCAATTGCATACTGTGCAAGCTCTGGCCAGTGATCCATCCTCAGGACCCAGTAAGCCAGAGGATTTTCGGTGGGAAAGGTGTCCAAGTCTGACCTTGCCCCTAGGTATTCCTGCACCATGTATATCAGACGCTGGCGATGGTTGCTGGAACCGATCATACCTTGGGGCTGCGGACTAAAAAATTGTCTGAACGCATCGGTCAGACGTCCACCTTCCCCACCGCTCCTTCTGCTACTGACCGAAGCCTCAGCAACTCGTCGTCCAGGACCAGGAGTTTGTAACCTCCCAGTTTCTGGGAACGCGTTGCACAGACCTTTCTGCAAGGCCTCCCTGAGATGTCTCATCCTCTGCTCCCTCTGCGACGGCAAGATAAGGTCCGCAACCTTACCCTTGTACCGTGGATCAAGGAGAGTGGCCAGCCAGTAATGGTCACTCTCCTTGATCCGAAGAACACGAGGATCCTTCCGCAGGCTTTGCAGGATCAGGGAGGCCATGCAGCGTAGGTTAGCTGAGGCATTCGGTCCGGAGTCTTCTGGGTCACTGAGGATGACATGATCGCCAGCCACCTCCTCCCAGCCACGTACAAGTCCACTGGTTTGTTGGGACTGTACATCATCCCTAAAAGACTGCTGCTGCTGATGCTGAGTGCCAGGCTCCACCTCCATGCTCACACAATCCTCCTCCTCCTCCTCTTCCTGTGTGATGGGTGGGACAGAAGGAACATTGTCTGGATAAAGGGGGCCTTGAGAGACAAGGAAGTCCTCCTCTTCCTGCCTCTGTTCTGCCTCAAGTGCCCTGTCCATTATCCCACGCAGCGTATGCTCCAACAGGTGGACAAGAGGTACAGTGTCACTGATGCATGCACTGTCACTGCTCACCATCCTCGTGGCCTCCTCAAATGGTGAGAGGACAGTGCATGCATCCCTGATCATGCTCCACTGGCGTGGGGAAAAAAAGCCAAGCTCCCCTGACCCTGTCCTGGTGCCGTAGTCGCAAAGGTACTCATTGATGGCCCTCTGCTGCGTGTGCAGTCGCTGCAGCATGGCCAACGTTGAGTTCCACCTGGTGGGCATGTCACATATTAGGCGGTTCTTGGGCAGGTTCAGCTCCTTTTGCAGCTCAGTCAGCCGAGCACTGGCATTATAAGATCGGCGGAAATGCACACAGACTTTCCTGGCCTGCCTCAGGACATCCTGTAAGCCTGGGAACCTGCCCAAGAACCGCTGCACCACCAGGTTGAGGACGTGAGCCATACAGGGCACATGGGTGAGCTGCCCCTGTCGCAGGGCGGAGAGGAGGTTGGTGCCATTATCAGAAACGACCATTCCTGGCTTAAGCTGGCGTGGCGTCAACCACCTCTCGGCCTGCCCCTGCAGAGCTGCCAGAACCTCTGGCCCAGTGTGGCTCCTGTCCCCCAAACACACCAGCGCAAGCACGGCATGGCATCTTTTTGCCTGCGTACTCGCGTAGCCCCTTGTACGCCTACGGAGCACCGCTGGTTCCGAGGACAGAGCACTCGAAGAGGACATGGAGGAAGAAGAAGAGGAGGGGGTGGAGGAGAGAGGTGTGTCACAACCAGTAGTAGCATTTTGGAGGCGTGGTGGCGGAACAACCTCCAACACTACTGCACCTTGTCCTGCATCCCTCCCAGCTACCAATAGAGTGACCCAATGGGCCGTGAAAGAAAGATAACGTCCCTGTCCATGCCTGCTGGACCATGAGTCAGCGGTAATATGCACCTTACCGCTGACCGCCCTGTCCAGCGAGGCATGGACATTGCCTTCCACATGCCAGTAGAGAGACGGAATTGCCTTCCGTGAGAAAAAGTGGCGTTTGGGAACCTGCCACTGAGGAACCGCACATTGAACAAACTCACGGAAGGGGGCCGAGTCTATCAACTGAAAAGGCAGCAGTTGAAGTGCTAGCAATTTAGCCAAGCTAGCATTCAACCGCTGGGCATGTGGATGGCTGGGAGTATACTTCTTTCGACGGTCCAGCAGCTGGGGCAGGGAAATTTGCCTGCTACAATCGGACGTCGGTGTACTGCAAGTACTTGGTTGTGACACACCTAATTCTACACCTTCAGTCCTCTCAGAGCAGCTTTCAGAGAGGACTGAAGATATAGTGGGGATGGAGATCCCAGCTGATGAGGAGCAAGGAGAGGTCCGCTTTGTTCTTTGGTGTGGGTCTTTTATGTGTGCTTGCCAACGAGCTGCATGGCAGGTCGACATATGTCTGCTCATGCTTGTGGTGCCCAAGCGGCTGATGTTTTGGCCACGCGAGATACGCTTGAGACAAATATTGCAAATAGCAGTGGTGCGATCTGATGCACTCGTCTCAAAAAAGGCCCACACCAAAGAACTTTTGTGATAACGTGCAGAGGCAGCGCCCTGCACAGGCGGAGCTCTGCGGTGTGGTGCAGTTGCTGTGCTGGCCTCTAGCTGGCCTCCAGGGGGCATCCTGCCTCGTTGGACATGTGACGCTGCATCCTCCTCCTCCTCCTCCTCTCTCCCTTCAGGCACCCACGTGGAGTCAGTGACCTCATCATCCCCTCCCTCTTCACCACTAGAGCAAACCTGGCAGTAAGCTGCAGCTGGTGGAACACTACTGCCAGATTGCTGTCCTTCAGCATCCCCTTTCTCTGCGCGCACACTACTGACTTCCTAAAGCTGGGTATCATCATCCGAGCCTTCGAATCGTTGGGCATCCTCCTGGAGCATGTACCCAACACTGTGCTCAAACAGTTCGGGGGACTCCTCAGGAGGACATGGTGGGTCTAGGGAAGGGGTGGCTGATGATGCCATTGAGTACGCGTTGGCAGCTGCTCTGCCAGTACCCTGAGCCTGGGTGAGAGAGGATGAGGAGGATGAGGAGGGCTTGGTCATCCATTCTACCAAGCCTTCGGCATGATGCGGCTCCACATGTCCAGCTGCCGAAAACAAAGACAAGCGTGTCCCATGGCCACGTGCTGATGACGATGCACGACCACGTCCACGGCCAGCACTGTTGTCTCTAGAAACAGAGCCTGCCTGCCCTGTGTTCTTGCCTCGGCACGCTCTGCCTCTCCTTGGCGGTCTTCCAGCCATTGTAGTCGGTAGTGTATATAGTATAAAAAATAGAACTCCTATGTGTGCTCACAACACACTGTAGGTCCTATGGGTGCTGACACTAACACACTATAGGTACTATGTGTGCTGCTGACAAGAAAATATAGGAGCTCTGTTTGCTGCCACTAACACACTAGAAGTCCTATGGGTGCTGCTGAGAAGAAAATATAGGAGCTCTGTTTGCTGCCACTAACACACTAGAAGTCCTATGGGTGCTGCTGAGAAGAAAATATAGGAGCTCTGTTTGCTGCCACTAACACACTAGAAGTCCTATGGGTGCTGCTGAGAAGAAAATATAGGAGCTCTGTGTGATGCCACTAACACACTAGAAGTCCTATGGGTGCTGCTGAGAAGAAAATATAGGAGCTCTGTTTGCTGCCACTAACACACTAGAAGTCCTATGGGTGCTGCTGAGAAGAAAATATAGGAGCTCTGTGTGATGCCACTAACACACTAGAAGTCCTATGGGTGCTGCTGAGAAGAAAATATAGGAGCTCTGTTTGCTGCCACTAACACACTAGAAGTCCTATGGGTGCTGCTGAGAAGAAAATATAGGAGCTCTGTTTGCTGCCACTAACACACTAGAAGTCCTATGGGTGCTGCTGAGAAGAAAATATAGGAGCTCTGTTTGCTGCCACTAACACACTAGAAGTCCTATGGGTGCTGCTGAGAAGAAAATATAGGAGCTCTGTTTGCTGCCACTAACACACTAGAAGTCCTATGGGTGCTGCTGAGAAGAAAATATAGGAGCTCTGTGTGATGCCACTAACACACTAGAAGTCCTATGGGTGCTGCTGAGAAGAAAATATAGGAGCTCTGTTTGCTGCCACTAACACACTAGAAGTCCTATGGGTGCTGCTGAGATGAAAATATAGGAACTCTGTGTGATGCCACTAACACATTAGAAGTCCTATGGGTGCTGCTGAGAAGAAAATATAGGAGCTCTGTTTGCTGCCACTAACACACTAGAAGTCCTATGGGTGCTGCTGAGAAGAAAATATAGGAGCTCTGTGTGATGCCACTAACACACTAGAAGTCCTATGGGTGCTGCTGAGAAGAAAATATAGGAGCTCTGTTTGCTGCCACTAACACACTAGAAGTCCTATGGGTGCTGCTGAGAAGAAAATATAGGAGCTCTGTGTGATGCCACTAACACACTAGAAGTCCTATGGGTGCTGCTGAGAAGAAAATATAGGAGCTCTGTTTGCTGCCACTAACACACTAGAAGTCCTATGGGTGCTGCTGAGAAGAAAATATAGGAGCTCTGTGTGATGCCACTAACACACTAGAAGTCCTATGGGTGCTGCTGAGAAGAAAATATAGGAGCTCTGTTTGCTGCCACTAACACACTAGAAGTCCTATGGGTGCTGCTGAGAAGAAAATATAGGAGCTCTGTTTGCTGCCACTAACACACTAGAAGTCCTATGGGTGCTGCTGAGAAGAAAATATAGGAGCTCTGTGTGATGCCACTAACACACTAGAAGTCCTATGGGTGCTGCTGAGAAGAAAATATAGGAGCTCTGTTTGCTGCCACTAACACACTAGAAGTCCTATGGGTGCTGCTGAGAAGAAAATATAGGAGCTCTGTTTGCTGCCACTAACACACTAGAAGTCCTATGGGTGCTGCTGAGAAGAAAATATAGGAGCTCTGTTTGCTGCCACTAACAC
This sequence comes from Rana muscosa, assembly GCA_029206835.1. Lineage (NCBI taxonomy): Eukaryota > Metazoa > Chordata > Amphibia > Anura > Ranidae > Rana > Rana muscosa. The sequence goes on along the minus strand of CM055126.1, from coordinate 124,908,785 downwards.
ACTAGAAGTCCTATGGGTGCTGCTGAGAAGAAAATATAGGAGCTCTGTTTGCTGCCACTAACACACTAGAAGTCCTATGGGTGCTGCTGAGAAGAAAATATAGGAGCTCTCTGTGATGCCACTAACACACTAGAAGTCCTATGGGTGCTGCTGAGAAGAAAATATAGGAGCTCTGTTTGCTGCCACTAACACACTAGAAGTCCTATGGGTGCTGCTGAGAAGAAAATATAGGAGCTCTGTTTGCTGCCACTAACACACTAGAAGTCCTATGGGTGCTGCTGAGAAGAAAATATAGGAGCTCTGTTTGCTGCCACTAACACACTAGAAGTCCTATGGGTGCTGCTGAGAAGAAAATATAGGAGCTCTGTGTTATGCCACTAACACACTAGAAGTCCTATGGGTGCTGCTGAGATGAAAATATAGGAACTCTGTGTGATGCCACTAACACATTAGAAGTCCTATGGGTGCTGCTGAGAAGAAAATATAGGAGCTCTGTTTGCTGCCACTAACACACTAGAAGTCCTATGGGTGCTGCTGAGAAGAAAATATAGGAGCTCTGTGTGATGCCACTAACACACTAGAAGTCCTATGGGTGCTGCTGAGAAGAAAATATAGGAGCTCTGTTTGCTGCCACTAACACACTAGAAGTCCTATGGGTGCTGCTGAGAAGAAAATATAGGAGCTCTGTGTGATGCCACTAACACACTAGAAGTCCTATGGGTGCTGCTGAGAAGAAAATATAGGAGCTCTGTTTGCTGCCACTAACACACTAGAAGTCCTATGGGTGCTGCTGAGAAGAAAATATAGGAGCTCTGTGTGATGCCACTAACACACTAGAAGTCCTATGGGTGCTGCTGAGAAGAAAATATAGGAGCTCTGTTTGCTGCCACTAACACACTAGAAGTCCTATGGGTGCTGCTGAGAAGAAAATATAGGAGCTCTGTGTGATGCCACTAACACACTAGAAGTCCTATGGGTGCTGCTGAGAAGAAAATATAGGAGCTCTGTTTGCTGCCACTAACACACTAGAAGTCCTATGGGTGCTGCTGAGAAGAAAATATAGGAGCTCTGTTTGCTGCCACTAACACACTAGAAGTCCTATGGGTGCTGCTGAGAAGAAAATATAGGAGCTCTGTTTGCTGCCACTAACACACTAGAAGTCCTATGGGTGCTGCTGAGAAGAAAATATAGGAGCTCTGTGTGATGCCACTAACACACTAGAAGTCCTATGGGTGCTGCTGAGAAGAAAATATAGGAGCTCTGTTTGCTGCCACTAACACACTAGAAGTCCTATGGGTGCTGCTGAGAAGAAAATATAGGAGCTCTGTTTGCTGCCACTAACACACTAGAAGTCCTATGGGTGCTGCTGAGAAGAAAATATAGGAGCTCTGTTTGCTGCCACTAACACACTAGAAGTCCTATGGGTGCTGCTGAGAAGAAAATATAGGAGCTCTGTGTTATGCCACTAACACACTAGAAGTCCTATGGGTGCTGCTGAGATGAAAATATAGGAACTCTGTGTGATGCCACTAACACATTAGAAGTCCTATGGGTGCTGCTGAGAAGAAAATATAGGAGCTCTGTTTGCTGCCACTAACACACTAGAAGTCCTATGGGTGCTGCTGAGAAGAAAATATAGGAGCTCTGTGTGATGCCACTAACACACTAGAAGTCCTATGGGTGCTGCTGAGAAGAAAATATAGGAGCTCTGTTTGCTGCCACTAACACACTAGAAGTCCTATGGGTGCTGCTGAGAAGAAAATATAGGAGCTCTGTGTGATGCCACTAACACACTAGAAGTCCTATGGGTGCTGCTGAGAAGAAAATATAGGAGCTCTGTTTGCTGCCACTAACACACTAGAAGTCCTATGGGTGCTGCTGAGAAGAAAATATAGGAGCTCTGTGTGATGCCACTAACACACTAGAAGTCCTATGGGTGCTGCTGAGAAGAAAATATAGGAGCTCTGTTTGCTGCCACTAACACACTAGAAGTCCTATGGGTGCTGCTGAGAAGAAAATATAGGAGCTCTGTTTGCTGCCACTAACACACTAGAAGTCCTATGGGTGCCGCTGAGAAGAAAATATAGGAGCTCTGTTTGCTGCCACTAACACACTAGAAGTCCTATGGGTGCTGCTGAGAAGAAAATATAGGAGCTCTGTGTGATGCCACTAACACACTAGAAGTCCTATGGGTGCTGCTGAGAAGAAAATATAGGAGCTCTGTTTGCTGCCACTAACACACTAGAAGTCCTATGGGTGCTGCTGAGAAGAAAATATAGGAGCTCTGTTTGCTGCCACTAACACACTAGAAGTCCTATGGGTGCTGCTGAGAAGAAAATATAGGAGCTCTGTTTGCTGCCACTAACACACTAGAAGTCCTATGGGTGCTGCTGAGAAGAAAATATAGGAGCTCTGTGTTATGCCACTAACACACTAGAAGTCCTATGGGTGCTGCTGAGATGAAAATATAGGAACTCTGTGTGATGCCACTAACACATTAGAAGTCCTATGGGTGCTGCTGAGAAGAAAATATAGGAGCTCTGTTTGCTGCCACTAACACACTAGAAGTCCTATGGGTGCTGCTGAGAAGAAAATATAGGAGCTCTGTGTGATGCCACTAACACACTAGAAGTCCTATGGGTGCTGCTGAGAAGAAAATATAGGAGCTCTGTTTGCTGCCACTAACACACTAGAAGTCCTATGGGTGCTGCTGAGAAGAAAATATAGGAGCTCTGTGTGATGCCACTAACACACTAGAAGTCCTATGGGTGCTGCTGAGAAGAAAATATAGGAGCTCTGTTTGCTGCCACTAACACACTAGAAGTCCTATGGGTGCTGCTGAGAAGAAAATATAGGAGCTCTGTGTGATGCCACTAACACACTAGAAGTCCTATGGGTGCTGCTGAGAAGAAAATATAGGAGCTCTGTTTGCTGCCACTAACACACTAGAAGTCCTATGGGTGCTGCTGAGAAGAAAATATAGGAGCTCTGTGTGATGCCACTAACACACTAGAAGTCCTATGTGTGCTGCTGAGAAGAAAATATAGGAGCTCTGTTTGCTGCCACTAACACACTAGAAGTCCTATGGGTGCTGCTGAGAAGAAAATATAGGAGCTCTGTTTGCTGCCACTAACACACTAGAAGTCCTATGGGTGCTGCTGAGAAGAAAATATAGGAGCTCTGTTTGCTGCCACTAACACACTAGAAGTCCTATGGGTGCTGCTGAGAAGAAAATATAGGAGCTCTGTGTGATGCCACTAACACACTAGAAGTCCTATGGGTGCTTCTGAGATGAAAATATAGGAGCTCTGTGTGATGCCACTAACACACTAGAAGTCCTATGGGTGCTGCTGAGAAGAAAATATAGGAGCTCTGTTTGCTGCCACTAACACACTAGAAGTCCTATGGGTGCTGCTGAGAAGAAAATATAGGAGCTCTGTTTGCTGCCACTAACACACTAGAAGTCCTATGGGTGCTGCTGAGAAGAAAATATAGGAGCTCTGTGTGATGCCACTAACACACTAGAAGTCCTATGGGTGCTGCTGAGAAGAAAATATAGGAGCTCTGTTTGCTGCCACTAACACACTAGAAGTCCTATGGGTGCTGCTGAGAAGAAAATATAGGAGCTCTGTGTGATGCCACTAACACACTAGAAGTCCTATGGGTGCTGCTGAGAAGAAAATATAGGAGCTCTGTTTGCTGCCACTAACACACTAGAAGTCCTATGGGTGCTGCTGAGAAGAAAATATAGGAGCTCTGTGTGATGCCACTAACACACTAGAAGTCCTATGGGTGCTGCTGAGAAGAAAATATAGGAGCTCTGTTTGCTGCCACTAACACACTAGAAGTCCTATGGGTGCTGCTGAGAAGAAAATATAGGAGCTCTGTTTGCTGCCACTAACACACTAGAAGTCCTATGGGTGCTGCTGAGAAGAAAATATAGGAGCTCTGTTTGCTGCCACTAACACACTAGAAGTCCTATGGGTGCTGCTGAGAAGAAAATATAGGAGCTCTGTGTGATGCCACTAACACACTAGAAGTCCTATGGGTGCTGCTGAGAAGAAAATATAGGAGCTCTGTTTGCTGCCACTAACACACTAGAAGTCCTATGGGTGCTGCTGAGAAGAAAATATAGGAGCTCTGTTTGCTGCCACTAACACACTAGAAGTCCTATGGGTGCTGCTGAGAAGAAAATATAGGAGCTCTGTTTGCTGCCACTAACACACTAGAAGTCCTATGGGTGCTGCTGAGAAGAAAATATAGGAGCTCTGTTTGCTGCCACTAACACACTAGAAGTCCTATGGGTGCTGCTGAGAAGAAAATATAGGAGCTCTGTGTGATGCCACTAACACACTAGAAGTCCTATGGGTGCTGCTGAGAAGAAAATATAGGAGCTCTGTTTGCTGCCACTAACACACTAGAAGTCCTATGGGTGCTGCTGAGAAGAAAATATAGGAGCTCTGTGTGATGCCACTAACACACTAGAAGTCCTATGGGTGCTGCTGAGAAGAAAATATAGGAGCTCTGTTTGCTGCCACTAACACACTAGAAGTCCTATGGGTGCTGCTGAGAAGAAAATATAGGAGCTCTGTTTGCTGCCACTAACACACTAGAAGTCCTATGGGTGCTGCTGAGAAGAAAATATAGGAGCTCTGTGTGATGCCACTAACACACTAGAAGTCCTATGGGTGCTGCTGAGAAGAAAATATAGGAGCTCTGTTTGCTGCCACTAACACACTAGAAGTCCTATGGGTGCTGTTGGGGTGCAATGCTGTGCTAACAGCACTGCGGTTGGTACTACTGCAATACTGTACTAACAGTAAGCACGCACCAGACTAATCCCCAGCAGCAGCTAATAACACACTAACTGTGCAATCAGCAGCAATGAACGATCAATGACTTAGGTAGCAATGGTTTAGCAAAGAAATAGCCAATGGTTTAGCAAAGAAGAGCAAATCTTTCAGTATCAAGCAAAGACAGAATCAGCAGACTAATCTCTCCTAAAGCCGGAACTCATGTGACCGGGGCCGATGGCGTGGCGGCCTTTTAAATGGTGGGGCGTGTACTAAAGCCCCTGAGCTGTAATTGGCTACAGGCGTCCTGCCTGTAGCCAATTATTGCTCTCCGAGTTTCGGGCACTGTGATTGGCCAAGCATGCGGGGTCACAGTGCATGCTTGGCCAATCATCAGCCAGCAATGCACTGCGCCGGCCGCGCCGGCCGCAATGCATTGCGGGGCCGCTCGCATCACACGAATGTGATGCGAACGGCCCAAATAGTTCTGGGCTCGACGAGCGAGCGAACGCCCGATGCTCGATTCGAACATGGGTTCGAATCGAGCACCGGGCCCATCCCTATTCTTTGCAGTGAACCTTCACCAATACAAATACAACACCCAAAGTGCTATGGATGGATGGCCGCTTACCCCAAGATGTTGACCCTTTTAACTAAAAAAGGGTCAGATAACGCTTATCGCAAGATGCCACTTGCTAGTAAAAGGATTGAAATCCCAAGTCCATACGACTCCCCAGGATAGATGCGATCGGAATATGCAGATAAAACGAATAATGCCAAAAATAGTGTAATCCCATTTATTAAAATATAAATCGATAATAAAAAAGGCCAAATGGCTCCTTACATTACGTGGTGCCTTAACCCGGCACTGAGGCTGAAAGGCATATGGAAGCCAATTCGTTCCGTCCGTCCGTGTGGAGAGCTGGCGTGCGTTCCACCTGCTACAGCGGCTAACCAACGAGGACCGGAAGTAAAGTGAAAAACGTGACCAAGTACCGCCTCTACTTGGTCACGTTTTTCACTTTACTTCCGGTCCTCGTTGGTTAGCCGCTGTAGCAGGTGGAACGCACGCCAGCTCTCCACACGGACGGACGGAACGAATTGGCTTCCATATGCCTTTCAGCCTCAGTGCCGGGTTAAGGCACCACGTAATGTAAGGAGCCATTTGGCCTTTTTTATTATCGATTTATATTTTAATAAATGGGATTACACTATTTTTGGCATTATTCGTTTTATCTGCATATTCCGATCGCATCTATCCTGGGGAGTCGTATGGACTTGGGATTTCAATCCTTTTACTAGCAAGTGGCATCTTGCGATAAGCGTTATCTGACCCTTTTTTAGTTAAAAGGGTCAACATCTTGGGGTAAGCGGCCATCCATCCATAGCACTTTGGGTGTTGTATTTGTATTGGTGAAGGTTCACTGCAAAGAACATACCGGAACACATTGTATGGACTTTATTATGGATTAGTCACGATTCACTCACTGGATGTTTTTTTATATTATATTGGATTTATTTGCTGAGATCACATCTGATTTGTTTATTTATTCAAAGTTACATCAATTAGTTGATGTTTTTATTACTGTTCAATCATGCACTTTTATTTATTATTTTGATTTAGCATTCCATATGTGATTGTTTATATATTAGTTATAATTTATACATTCACCAGCGCCCCCTTATTATATAATTCCCTATAGGTGGCGTTGTTGCCGGGGGCCGGAGGTGAACTCACACCGCAAGACTGTGCCTTTTTTGTCCTCCCCTGGAGCTGGTACAACGGGGCGGGGAACCCGCTGTGACGTGAAGGGAGAGGAGATAAAAGGGGCGGACGCCCTTACCACGGGGTTCAGAGTGCAGAGTCGGAGGACGTGGCCGCACTCAGGCACCTTCGGCTTGGGTGCTGGCATTCCGGTGTTCTGGGCCCAGGTGCCTTTGACCTGGCCGGAGCGGAGATGGAGTCCATCTCAGGCACCTTTAGCCTGGGGTGAGGTACTGTGGCGGATGCCTGAGGCTCAGTACCTTCGACTGAGTTCCGCAAGGGTGGAAGAATCCGAGGGGGCCCTGGCTCCTTGGGTGCCCGTGTCTGAGTTTGTGAGGTCTGGTGTGCAGAACTTCTCTGGAGAGTCCGTCAGTCCGACGCAGCATTGCTGGTGACAGAGAGGCCCCCGGCATCTCCCTTGGACGGATATCCTTCCCCTGACAGGGGCCGTGCTAGTGAAGGTAATTCATGTTCTATTTCACATAGTCAGTGGCAGTGACTATTCGCCACTGGTGATACCACAGTGGTTGGCAAGAGAAGGGAAAGGATTGTGCCTCGATCTATCCCCATTAAGACTAAGTTGTTGCAAAAGAATCCAACTTAACCGTGCTGTGTGTTTATTCGCTGAGAAGAATAAAACTGTGTTGGACCTATTCACTGTGTGGAACTCTGGTTACTAGGAGCAAAGGAGTCAGGGACAAAGTACAGGACTTGACTCTAGGACACCTACACAAAGCCCGATCTTTCTGGCCTTCACCTCTTCACTATGGAGGACATGGGCCGTGGTGTATCTCATCCCTTCCCCCAGCACTAACACCCCTAGACAAAAAAAGACAAGCCGAGAATGAGAAGGGGTGAGAGGGGTGAGGTCGCTACACTTAGATGCGTTCAACTAAATTGTAGATCCAAATCTGATCGGACTGGGATAGTATTTAGTAGTGTAGCGGAGCCTCACTCCCCCTCTCGCCTATTGTGAATGGCTTGTGTCTAGGGGTACCTGAGAGAGGAGAGTGCAGGAACACTACGCCAAGCTCTCCCCTCGTATGTGTATGAGGGTTGAGCAGAGTTACTTGAATTACCCCCGGATCTGTTCACTGCATACAAAGCCTTAGTTGTTCTGTGGAGATGTGTCTGCCAATAACATAGAGCCCCACACCAATCGAAAGTCCAACACTCCTTTATTTATTTTCTTGCAGGGTGAACACAATCAGTTGAACTTTCAGTAATGAACAAACAGGGGTGTGGATACGAGTAGGCCCAGGCACAACTGAACTCTCTTATTCCTTTGCTAGCGAATAGGCCGGGCGCACGGTCTCTGCCACTGACCGTGAGTTTGGTAGCTGCCACCGACCGGATGAACTGTTGAGGCCCTTTCCACAGGCCTAATAGCAGGCCTCTGCCACTGACCTGAGTTGAATAGCTGGACCGCTGCCACCGGTCATAGAACATGAACCACCTTCCTCTCTGAACTTGGCCCCTGTTTGGGAAGATATCCCTCCGGGCGGTCTCCAGAGGTTCATCCGGAACTGGCAATCTACTGCACCAGGTCTTCGGATGAGTCCCTCCTCCGGTCCCTTACGGCGCTGGATTCGGGTGCCCCACTCCCGGGGCCCCCTAGGACAATCCCTCCCTCGCGGGACCCAGCGGAAGGTACTGGGCCCCAGGCCTCCGGCTGAGTACCTCACCCCAGACTGAAAGTGTCTGGGATGGAACATGAACTCCCGGTGTCCAGGCCTAGGCCGCCTGGACCCCGACCGCAAACAGCAGCCCTCAGGCTGAAGGTGCCTGGGACTCGAACCTCGTGGCGAAGATGTCGGCCCCCTTTATACCCTCTCCCAGGATGCACGGCGGGTTCCCCGCCCCGCCGTACAACCGCTGCGAGAGGCCACAGAGGGTACGGCACTGCAGCGATGGTTCAACCCTGGCCCAAAGTGATAGCGCCACCTGCTGGGCCGCAGGGAACCATACATCACTGGTGTCTTCACCAGAATTTAAAAGTATATACCCGCTACACTCTCCCCCCGGTCATTGAACACTGGTCCCCAGTGTCTGGAGCAACCCATGCCCAAAGGGGCCATCATAGCCTGATCCAGAAACCGACTAACAAATTTCAAAAAAATATAAAAGTTTTGAAAACTAACCAAACAGTTGTGCCTGAACCTGACATGAAAGGGGAGGAAAGGGAAACATCAACACATATCAACATTTTTGAAACACATGTTCACACCAACATTCCTTCCCGACCATCCTGACTAAGACCCACCCCATCCTCAGTGGTCTTGATGAGATGTTCTCCTGCAGAGGGGGGGGGAGAAAACGTTAAACACACATATCCCTGAGACATATGTTCGTGTGAGAACGAAAGAACCTCTCCGCAGAGAAACCCTTTCCTTCTATAAGTGTGTGAGTGAACAGGGAATATCGGTGCGCAACACTGCCACCTGGTGACAGTGCCGCGGTAACTGCACTGGTTGAAGATCTTCTTTTTTTTTTCTCCCTTGCGGCTCTAACTACCCCAAAGTCCATTAACACTTTGTGGGATGGAAGAATGAAGAACAAACAACTGCAACAGTCCTTCAATTCCTTCGGAGAGCACAAACACCCATTGACTCGGGTACAGTCACTGGGTTTTCCCGGGAAACAACTCCGGAAAGTTCAGCAGCAACAAGGCAAAGCAAGAACGGAGTCCTTTTTTTTTTCTCCTACAAATAGAACTTTGGGTGCGGCAAGACAAGGGGTTTCAAGTGCTGGTCCATTGTCTCTACATGGTATTCGACATCCTCCCCTTCTTTGCGTCGAATTAACACCTTGTCTGCGTGGATATGCCGACCCAGCATCCATTCTGACTTGCAGTTCTTGAACCATTGAGAGGCTTTAGGGCAGCCATTCTCAACCAGGGTTCCGTGGAACCCTAGGGTTCCTCCAGAGGTGGCTAGGGGTTCCTTGAGCTGTGGCTGATTTACCTCCTGTTTGATGGTGCTGACATAATTCTGAGCCAATGCCACTTGGAGGAGCCAGTGGTATGACACCAATGATCTTTCTAGCTCTCTGTAAGGGGGCCATTCTTACCACCACTGTAAAAAAGGGCATTCTTCTCACTGACCACCAAAGTAAGGGGCATTGTTCCCACTGACTGAATGTGTTTTATTAGGGGTTCCCCGAGACCTGAAAATTATTTTAAGGGTTCCCCTGGGGTAAAAAGGTTGAGAAAGGCTGCTTTAGGGGAACACACGAGGTACCTGCAGGCATGTGGGACCTGAAGGTGTGTCCACACAAAATCGTTGTACCAGCGTTCCCGGCAGACTTCCACTTCATATAGAAGCTCCTTGGGTAAGTACGGGTACTCCCACCCATACTCGTTAGCAACCTTTTGGCCAAAGAGGCGCTGTAATCTCGCCAGCGGAGGCATAGTGGCCCGGTCCCCCTCACCCGGTTGGACAATGGCGTCCGGGTGACGAGGTGCCTTGATCACCTCCATTCTGGGCATAGGCGCCCGCAGCAACAGTCTCTTTTCCCCGCGCCCGATGCAGGAGGCACCGGAGGTAGAAGGGTAGACTGGGGACGGGATCCCTCCTCAGGCGCTGGTGTCTCCACCCGGGGTGTACTATCCCCTGTAGACATGGGTGGATCCCTGACTTTGCGGGATGAGGAGAGAGGCATCTTGTCCCAGCCCTTCTTAGCGAAAAGTTCATCTATGATGACATCGTCTCCCGGATCGGAGAGCGACTCTAGGTCAGAGGTGTCACACTCCTCCGCGGGCTGTTAGCCTGTAGTAGAGGCTGAATTGCTACCCCCCGCGGGCACACAGGGTCATGACTCCCCGACACCTCCGCCCCAACACCAAGTCCCTTTGCCCGGCTTACCTCGGCCCAAAGTAGAGAGGGGATCCGGATCCATCTGGGGCGGGCGTAGGCGAGCAGGGTGATCCACCGTGACCGCTGGACGGGGCAACCAAACCGGTCTTCCTCTTTGGCGGTGGACGCTGGTGACCGAGTCAGCATCCTCGGATTTCTCCCGTACCTCTGTGATTGCGACCTCCCCTGCGGTCGCTGCAGTGTGCACTGGGATGGCTGTAAAAGCAGCGATTCCTCCTTCTTGAGTGGTGTGGCCTGTTGCGCGGTTGAGGTGGATGGTTCTTGGTTTCTCAATGGGTGGTTCCACCTCAAATATGAACTTTCCGCAGGCCTCGCAGCGCCCGAATGGCTTCAGCTGACACACCAGTCCCAAACAGCCGGGACAAATAAAACCCAGGGTCTCAACGTCCATGCATGAGTACAGGGCGAATTGTCCCCGTGGCTTTAGCCGAATCCCCGTATCCGTTATCGGAGCAGCAGTAGTCAGACTCGTGGTAGTAGGATGAATGGGAATCCATGATGCATTGGTGAACATGGCGACTCTCTGCTGATCCATTGCGCACTGCCTTGTTGGCGCCAAAGTCCCCACGTGTAGTCCTTCACACGATTGGACTCCTCCCCTTGCACTCCAGTTCGCGGGCTTTCTCCTTCCCTGGGTTACGCCCACGAACTGAGCAGGGAGGGTGTGCCTCGTGGCGCAGTGGCCAATATGGCCGACCTACTCGGAACTCTTTCGGGCAGACACTTTCAAATTCCAACAACTCCAGCTCCATTGTAGCACGAACACATCCCAGACCAGATCCCCCACGTGTAGCGAAGCCTCACTCCCCCTCTCGCCTATTGTGAATGGCTTGTGTCTAGGGGTATCTGAGAGAGGAGAGTGCAGGAACACTACGCCAAGCTCTCCCCTCGTATGTGTATGAGGGTTGAGCAGAGTTACTTGAATTACCCCCGGGTCTGTTCACTGCATACGAAGCCTTAGTTGTTCTGTGGAGATGTGTCTGCCAATAACATAGAGCCCCACACCAATCGAAAGTCCAACACTCCTTTATTTATTTTCTTGCAGGGTGAACACAATCAGTTGAACTTTCAGTAATGAAGAAACTGGGGTGTGGATACGAGTAGGCCCAGGCACAACTGAACTCTCCTATTCCTTTGCTAGCGAATAGGCCGGGCGCACGGTCTCTGCCACTGACTGTGAGTTTGGTCGCTGCCACCGACCGGATGAACCGTTGAGGCCCCTGCCACAGGCCTAATAGCAGGCCTCTGCCACTGACCTGAGTTGAATAGCTGGACCGCTGCCACCGGTCATAGAACATGAACCACCTTCCTCTCTGAACTTGGCCCCTGTTTGGGAAGATCTGCTGCACCAGGTCTTCGGATGAGTCCCTCCTCTGGTCCCTTACGTCGCTGGATTCGGGTGCCCCACTCCCGGGGCCCCCTAGGATAATCCCTACCTCGGGGGACCCAGCGGAAGGTACTGGGCCCCAGGCCTCCGGCTGAGTACCTCACCTCAGACTGAAGGTGTCTGGGATGGAACACGAACTCCCGGTGTCCAGGCCTAGGCCGCCTGGACCCCGACTGCGAACAGCAGCCCTCAGGCTGAAGGTGCCTGGGACTCGAACCTCGTGGCGAAGATGTCCGCCCCCTTTATACCCTCTCCCAGGATGCACGGCGGGTGCCCCGCCGTACAACCGCTGCGAGAGGCCACAAAGGGTACGGCACTGCAGCGATGGTTCAACCCCGGCCCAAAGTGACAGCGCCACCTGCTGGGCCACAGGGAACCATACATCACTGATGTCTTCACCAGAATTTAAAAGTATATACCCGCTACAGTAGCAATGAACAGTAAAATGTAGAAAAAAGAGTCACATTGACCTGCATGTAATAAATGAATAAATTAAAAAAGAACAATGCGGGCACTCATGTAATGACTGCAGGATCATTATCTGTCAGGAGCCTGGGCTGGAAACAGTAAAATCACAGTTCCCTGAGGCCAGTGGTGGGGCTAGATGGTGTGCGCAAGCCATTCTGGATCTTTGCTGGACTGTCGAATAACATGGCGAACACACATCCTGCTGATCTATCAGGTGCAGTGCAGAGAAACTCTCCTGAATATTTGGTTGATAGGTGATGCATATTAAACGATACTTATTTAAATACGTATTTGTAAAATCTGATATAATTTTTTCCTCATGGGGCTGTGGTCAATATTTTGTCAAAGAGGGAGTGTGTGTATAAATGTTATTTATTATAGTGTTTTCCCTGAGGCTTAAAGAGGAAGTAAACCCTTGTATATTTAAAAAAAAAAAAAAAAAAAAACCTGCAAGAGAAAGGCATAATGAGCTAGTATGCACAGCATACTAGCTCATTATGTGTCACTTACGTGAGATCGAAGCCCCTGAAGTCCGCCTCGGTCCTGTCCACCGCCGCCACCATGTCCCCTCGTCACTAGTTCCTGTTTTCGCCGCTCCGGCGCTGTGATTGGCCAGAGCGGCGATGACGTCACTCCCGCGCATGCGCGCGGGAGCCGTCAAATCCGTCATTGCCGGATTTATGAATGGAAGCTCTCAGTGAGCCTGCGCCGTTATCTACGGCGCGCATGCGCCATAGACAACGGTGCATTCATAATGACAAATATCTCCTAAACCATGTAGGTTTAGGAGATATTGCAAACACCTACAGGTAAGCCTTAATCTAGGCTTACCTGTAGGTGTTTGTTGTCAAAGTGGGTTTACAACCACTTTAAGTCTTTTCTTTTCTGGGGGAATCTTGCACCAATATGTTCTTTTTTTGACAGAATAAACATGTAAGTATATTACACTATACAATTCTGAATATAGTATTGGGTTTACTGTGGGCCAGCTTGGCACATAAATGGTTAAAGCTTTAAATTGAGGAGCATACAAAATAAGATACAAAAAATCATATATGTGTAGCACCCTCCTCACTCCCCTCTTTTTCTTCAGCTCGTCTGTCTCTTGTCAAGGGGTACCTTCAGAGGGGAAGGGAGCGGGGACACCACGCCTGGCCTTTACCACAGGTGTCAGTGTGGTGTAAGAAAAGTTATTTTACCTTCGGGTCAGTGCTGTGCACCTGGAGCCTCCACCGAGAGTTACCTTGAACAATGTCTGTCAGGAAATGAGCCCCACACCATTAAAGTCCAACACTCCTTTATTCTTCTCGAATGAACACAATCAGTTGAACTCCCTTGTAGAAACAGAACAGAAAAGAAGGTGTGGAGGGATTTCCTTCCAGGCGGTCTCCGATGAGAGGCTCACCCGTCACTGGCAATATGCTGCACCAGGTCTTCGAGTGAGGAGCTCCCCCCGGTCCATTGCGCCTTCCGGATTCGAGTACCCAATCCCTGGGTACCCTAGGATCTCCTTCCCTCGCGGAACTCAGTGTTGGGCACTGAGCTCCAGACCTCCATCCGAGTACCTCAACCCAGGCTAATGGTGCCTGGGATGGAACATGACCTCCGGCTGTCCTCTAGGCCTAGGCCGCCTAGAGGACCGACATGAACCACTGCCCACAGGCTTAAGGTGCCTGGGACTCGACCCCATGACAAAGATGGCCGGCCCCTTTATACCCTCTCCCAGCAAGCACGGCGGGTTGCCCGCCCCACCATACCGCTGCTGAGGAAGGACAAAAAGGAGGCACGGCACACAGCAATGATTCAACCCCAGCCCAGGGCGACAGCGCCACCTGCTGGGCTGCAGGGAATTACACATCACTGATGTCTCTGCCAAGTTCAAATTACACCCGGAAAAGTACATACCCGCTACACTCTCCCCCTGGTGGTTTGACACTGGTCCCCAGTGTCTGGAGTAAATCATGCCCTCAACGGCTGACATAATCCAATCCAGAGACCGACTATGCGACTAACAATTGTACAAAAATAAAACTTTTAGGAAAAACTACCCAACTGAAACATTGTGTCTGAGCCCTGTAATAAAAAGGGAATAAAGAAAGAAGAGAAAAACAACAGCATTAAACCATAACTTGGAATCACATATTCACATTCTACTTTTCCCACCCATCCTGACTAAGACCCACCCCATACTCAGTGGTCTTGATGGGATGTTCTCCTGCAGAGGGAAAAGAAAAAGGATTAACACACATAACCCTGACACATGTATTCGTGTGAGAGAAAAGAAACTTCTCCTGGAAGAAATCCCTTTTCTCCAAAGAGTGAGTGTGTGAAAAGTGTTTAACGTTGCACAACACTGCCACCTGGTGACAGCACCACGGTAACTGCACTCGTGGAACTTTTCCTCTTCTCTTTGGCCCTATCTACCCAGAGTCCATGATCTCTTGTAGGAAAGGTGAAGAACAACAGGAACAGTCCTTCATTCCTCTGGGCACAAAAGCAACGGGCCCCAGAAAGTTCAGCAACATAACAAGAATGGAGTCTTTTCTCTCCTACAGGTAAAAGTGGGGATGCGGCAGAACAAGTGGCTTCAAGTGTTGATCCATGGTCTCCAGATGATACTCCACATCTTCTCCTTCCTTGCGCCGGATCAACACCTTGTCTGCATGGATGTGCCGTCCCAACATCCACTCTGCCTTGCAGTCTTTAAAATGTTGAGAGGCCTTTGGAGAGCATGCCAGGTACCTGCGGGCGTGGGGAACCTGAAGGTGGGTCCACACAAAGTCATTGTACCAGCGCTCCCGACACACTTCCACCTCATAAAGCAGTTCCTTTGACAAGTATGGATACTCCCATCCGTACTCTGCAGCAACCTTCTGGCCAAATAGGCGTTGTAGTCTCGCCAAAGGAGGCATGGTAGCTTTGTCCCCTTCGCCCGGCAAAACTATTGAGTCCGGGTGGCGAGGGACCTTGATCACATCTGATCTGGACATTGGTGCCCGCAGTAATAGTCTCTTTTCCCCGGTCTTCGGTACAGATGGCACCGGGGATGTAGAGGCAGGCTGGGGACGGAACCCTCTTCAGGCGCTGGTGCCTCCACCCGGGGTGTACTTTCCCCTGTAGACATAGGTGGATCCCTGGTTCTCCGGGATGAAGCGAGAGGTACTTTGTCCCAGCCCTTTTCTGCAAACAGTTCGTCGATTGCAACGTCATCTCCCATGTCCGAGAGCGACTCTAGGTCAGAGGTGTCACACTCCTCCGCGGGCAGGTAGCCTGTAGTGGAGACTGAGTTTTCACCTCTTCCCACACACCAAATCTCTCCGCCTGGCTTACCTCGGCCTTTACTTGAAGCGGAACGTCCGGAACTCTTGTCGACGGATCCATCCGGGCCGGGCGTAAGCGGGCGAGACGGTCCACCACAACCGCTGGTCGGGGCTACAATACCGGTCTTTCTCTTCGGTGGTGGATGCTGCGAGACAGTGGTGACCGAGTCAGCATCCTCGGATTTCTCCCGTTGGGTTTTCACAACCTCCTCCGCGGTCGCTGCAGTGTGCGTGGGGGTGGCTGTCAAAGCAGTGATTCCTCCTCTGTGAGTGGTGTTGCCAGTAGCACGGCCAGGGTAGATGGTTCTCGGCTTCTCAACCGCCGTATCCACTTCGAACAGGAACTCCCCACAGGCCTCGCATCGCCCGAACGGCTTCAGTTGGCACACCAGTCCCGAACAGCCGGGACAAATCACACCCAGGGCCTCAACGTCCATGCACGAATACAGGGCGAATCGACCCCTTGGCTTTAGCCGGATCCCCGTATCTGTTACCGGAGCAGCAGCAGTCAATGTCGTGGTGGAAGGGTGAACTGGAATCCACGATGTATGTCCGAACATGGCGACCTGTTGCTGATCCATCGCACACTGCAAAGTTTTTGCGCCAACGTCCCACGTGTAGTCCTTCACACGTATTGGACTCCTCCCCTTTGCTCCAGTTCGCAGGCTTTTCTTCTTTTCTGTTTCTGAGTCACGCCCACAAACTAAGTGATGGGGGTGTGCCTGGTGGCGCAGTGCAATAGAAGCCCCCACGTGTACTACTTCACACGGCTGAGCTTCCCCCCTTTTCCACTCTTCTGCGCGGGCCTTTCCCTTCATTGGGTCATGTCCACGACTTCGAGCAGGGATGCACTTCGGCCAATGAAGGCCTGCCTACTCGTAACTCCTCCGGGCAGACACGTTCAATTCTGTGGTGCACAAACACTATACCGGACCCGAGCCCCCACGTGTAGCACCCTCCTCACTCCCCTCTTTTTCTTCAGCTCGTCTGTCTCTTGTCTAGGGGTACCTTCAGAGGGGAAGGGAGCGGGGACACCACGCCTGGCCTTTACCACAGGTGTCAGTGTGGTGTAAGCAAAGTTCTTTTACCTTCGGGTCAGTGCTGTGCACCTGGAGCCTCCACCGAGAGTTACCTTGAACAATGTCTGTCAGGAAATGAGCCCCACACCATTAAAGTTCAACACTCCTTTATTCCTCTCGAATGAACACAATCAGTTGAACTCCCTTTTACAAACAGAACAGAAAAGGAGGTGTGGATGCGAGTAGGCCCAGACACAATGTGTTCTCCACTTTCCTCCCTGAAAGTGGGTTGCGGTCTCCGAGCGGGGGGGGGGGGGATTTCGGGATTTCCTTCCAGGCGGTCTCCGATGAGAGGCTCACCCGTCACTGGCAATATGCTGCACCAGGTCTTCGAGTGCGGAGCTCCCCCCGGTCCATTGCGCCTTCCGGATTCAAGTACCCAATCCCTGGGTACCCTAGGATCACCTTCCCTCGTGGAACTCAGTGTTGGGCACTGAGCTCCAGACCTCCATCCGAGTACCTCACCCCAGGCTAAAGGTGCCTGGGATGGAACACGACCTCCGGCTGTCCTCTAGGCCTAGGCCGCCTAGAGGACCGACACGAACCACCGCCCGCAGGCTGAAGGTGCCTGGGACTCGACCCCGTGACAAAGATGGCCGGCCCCTTTATACCCTCTCCCAGCAAGCACGGCGGGTTCCCCGCCCCACCATACCGCTGCCGAGGAAGGACAAAAAGGAGGCACGGCACACAGCAATGATTCAACCCCAGCCCAGGGCGACAGCACCACCTGCTGGGCTGCAGGGAATTACACATCACTGATGTCTCTGCCAAGTTCAAATTACACCTGGGAAAGTACATACCCGCTACATATGGTTTACAGGTATTATGCTTCCAAGTTTGTGTTTTGTTTGTTACTCATTATTTTGTTGTGTTATTCAATGAAGTTCTAAGGGTTGGCCATCTTACTGGGTATCTGCCTATTATTTATAGTGTCAATAGCAGGGGTAGGCAACCAGTAGCCCTCCAGCTGTTGTGTAACTACATTTCCCATGAGGCATTGCAAGGCTGGCAGTTACAATTACTCCCAGAGGCATGATGGGACTCGTAGTTCTGCAACAGCTGGAGGGCCCCAGGTTGCCTACCCCTGGTCTATAGCATTGAATATGGTCTCCGTTATATGTTGGTATATCAACTGGTGTACCAATAAGGTCGCCATTGTTTTTTGCGCATGCGAGGTGATGTCATCGCGCTGCAAGCATCGTGATGTCACGGTGTGCGTGATGACATCATGATGCTGCACAAGTTGAACTTTACGCTGTTTTGGCACCAATGGCAGTCATTTTGATACTATTCTTTATATAGACACCCAGGCTTACAAAGGGAGGACATACCTGTGATGCAGCCAGTGTGACTAGTAAAGCGGCCAGGTTTTCCCTTCTTTTACCCCCCAATTTCGAACACCTTTGAGAAATCCTAAAGTTATTTCCCAAATGGACCAGACTACAAGCACCTTATAGATGGCCCAGATCACATGTGCTTCTCAGGACAGATTGGACCACTTATGCCTGACATGGATGGATGGCTAAGTATCTTTCCTTTACTGCTAAGACAAATGTGGGCATTTGGACTGTATATATCAGCTGATGTCTCCCTCATTATACAACAATAGCTTGTGTCACCTGGAGTGCTGCTTTGTGACTCAGAGATCCCTGGTGAGAGGGTCATGGATGCTTATTGGAAAGGGCTTAATTCACAATACTGAATTCACCTATATATGATTATATGTTATATTTAAGTTATGGTAATATAAAGCCTTCCCTTGGAGTCTTCCAGCACTGCCCACCTGTATGAAGGAAAATTTCTTGTAAACGTGGTCCAATTGAGGCCAAAGTTTGGGCCTGGTTTTAAGAATTCTTCAAATTTCTGTGTGCAGTATTGAAGTGAAGACAAATGAAATATGTGATATGTGGTATGGTTGAATGCTAAATTTGAACTCCTAAATTTCTATGCACAGTACTGGTAATGGGCATATATGACAAAACCATCTCTCCCCTTTTGGGAATGTTTTTGTAATTTGGTGGTTGTTGTGCTTTGCTTTTTAATTGTATATTTTGTATATGAATAAAAAACATCTTTACATAACGATATGGTGCCGAGTTGTCTTCCAGGTCCCATAGGCCTTGACATATGGTTCTTTGTGGATTTTATAATTAGGTGCGTTGAGGTAGATCCTCAGTCAGGTTTTTTAAGCGATTTTTCGCAGGCAATTTATCAGGGCAATAGCTGGTGTTCTGCTGTTGGCGCTTCAATCATTACGGCACCATGGTTGATATGGTGTCAGGATTATTGAAGCGCATTATTTCTTATATTATGTTGTAATATAAATGAAATAGTTCAATTCATCATAATGCAGAATCAGTGGGAGCCCTGAGTGTGTCACTTGCCACGCTGCCTGCCACCAGATGAGGAATGCCATCTGCCACGCTGAATGCCACTTGCCACTTCACCTGCCAGTGCCACCAGATGAGGAATGCCACTTGCCACGTCACCTGCCAGTGCCACCAGATGAGGAATGCCACTTGCCACGTCACCTGCCAGTGCCACCAGATGTGGATTGTCACTGCATTGGTGGCACTGGTTCAGCGGTCGCTCTTGAGTGAGGGCAGGAGAGTGGAGATGCAGGGCCGGCGGTGAGAGATGATGTAATATCTCTGCTCCCCGCTGCACCTCCGACATTCGGCATGCTGTGAGGGCGGAAGAGCGGTGATGCTAGGCGGGCAGAGAGAGATGATGTAATCTCTGCTCGCCAGCCCGCTTCTCTTATCCGCCCGCCCGCCTGCCTCTCTGATCCACCGGGCTCTCACCCGTCCGCCTTACAATGTCATGCCGTCCGCCTTACAATATCATGCTGCCCGCCGCAGCCTGGCTACAGAGAGGCTACGGCCCCTGGCAGTGGGCCGCGGCCCGGGGGTTGACGACCTCTGATCTAGAGGACACTTTTTGTTTTGTTTTGATTAACCTGGAATCTAACCTCTGGACGACTTACTAGCTAACTAATTTTTTAACCCTGAGAGGTGGCTCCCTTCAATTTGTATGTGTTTCCCCCAGCAGAGGGTAGTACTTACTCAAAAAGCCTGGGAAACCTGGCCAGCAGAGTTAACCCTGACCTCTCAGGGAGAACCACTTCAGCAACACACAAAACAACAACCACCTATCAAAAGTTTAACCAACTTGAAAAAAACAATACAACATGTTAACAAACATAAAAACACTTTACCACTTAACCACCACCTGCTTACAAGCTTCTGTTGAATCATTTTTGATTATATGACTGGCTTGCATTATCCAAATTTGTAATTGGTTCATACAATCAAACAGTGCATTGGAATGAGCTGCTGATTAATCTCTTTCATGCAGAATATATTGAGTTTGGGACAGTGTCTTATTCTTGGGCTAGGCTCATTTTTGATTCCTTTATTACATTAAAGTGCTGCTAAACCATGTCTGTAATTAAAAACTCACAGTGTCAGCAAAAATAAGTAGAGCAGGTTATAAGTTTGTGAATATTTCATCAATCATTATCTCATATCTTATAAGCCAGTTCCACATGATGGAAAAAAAACACATAAATTAGCATGCCAGCAACAGGTGGTTCCACCTATGAGGATCTTTATAATCTGATTATGGTTCAATTCCTGTATTCAGGGTTTCATACAAACTCGTGAAATTTATGGATGCGTTGGATGTTAAGTGATCATACAAACAATATTTCTGTACAACTCTTTCTACAGTACACTTAGATGGTAACCTGTGTAGTTGCACTTTATAACTGCTAAATGCAAACCTAATTACCTACTTAAGAAATGGGCAATTCCTATAATACCCAAATCTCTTCCAGATGACCAGATTACTTTTCATAAAGGTTAGATTTTAATCTATTTATAAAAGTGATCACGGCAACCTGAACTCTTGAAGCAACGCTCAAGGTGCTTGTAATAACCAGTAAGGATGAGCTCATGCGTGTTCGCAAACCGCAAGTGCAGAGCCCGCCAGGAAGTTGGCACTGCACAGCGCTAATCACAGGCAGTGAGACATTTTCCCAATCTCTGTAGCCGTGCATTGGGACAATGTCTCACTGCTTGTGATTAGTGCTCTGCGGTGCTGACTTCCTGGCGGGCTCTGCACGTGCGGTTTGCGAACACGCCTGAGCTCATCCTTAATAACCAGCCCAGTGATCCACAAATGAAAGGGTGCTGGCCATCCAGAAGGCTATCCAGAGAACACTCCGACCATATGGTAAGATAACGCCACACACCTCTGGCTCATCAAGTGCTTCAGGCTCGGTTCTTCCCAGGCCACACCCTCTGACACGTTTCGCTCACCCCTGGGGCTTAGTCTAAGACAGGGATATGCAATTAGCGGACCTCCAGCTGTGGCAAAACTACAAGTCCCCATCATGCCTCTGCCTCTGGGTGTCATGCTTGTGGTTGTCAGAGTCTTGCTCTGCCTCATGGGAATTGTAGTTCTGCAACAGCTGGAGGTCCGCTAATTGCATATCCCTGGTCTAAGAGGTCTCCTAGAACCTCTATGACTAGGCCCCAGGGGCAAAGTGAAATGCATCAGAGAGTGTAGCTTGGGAGGAGCCAAAGCTAAAGCTGTTCTGACAGCCTGTCACTTGGTGAGCCGGAGATGTGCTGCATCTTCTTACTAGACATGTGCAGAACAGAAAAATGTGTTTTGTTTTGGATAAATTTGTTATGTTACTAATTTTGTTTAGTTATGGAATTTGTTTAGTTCAGTTTTGGAATTTGTTAGTTTCGTTAGGTTTTCTGTAAATTTTGTTTCATTTTTGTTAAAATTTGTTTCCTTTAACAATTTTCTAATGAATTCAAAATTTTCAGAACGATTAGAATTCGGATCGGTCGAAAAAAGATCGACCAATTTGAATTCTGTGTAAAGAATAGCTGGTTGTTAAGTAGCGGGCCAGAAAGCCGGCTCCCTGCATCCTTAACAACCATGACTCATCATCTGTCAGCTTGCTTCCCCACTGACAGATGTATGTAAAGAAAAGTATGCTGGCATTGCCCGGCAATAGAGAAATGTTAAAAAAGGCAAGGGATCCCCCCAAAATCCATAACAGACCCTTATCTCCGCATGCAGCCCGGCAAGTCAAGAAAGGGGGGGAATGAGCAAGCGTCCCCCCCTCCTGAACCATACAGGGCCACGCGCCCTTAACATGGGGAGGTGGGTGCTTTGGGGCAGGGGGGCTCTTCCCCCTAACCCCAAAGCACCTTGTTGATGGGGACAAGAGCCTCATCCCCTCAACTGTGGCCAGTGGTTGTGGGGGTCTGTGGGCAGGGACTTATTGGAATATGGAAGTCCCCTTTAACAAGGGGGCACCCAGTTTCCGCCCGCCCATGTGAATGAGTGTCAGGTACATAGTACCCCTACCCATTCACCAAAAAAGTGTCAAAAAGTAATGTAGCGGGGTCTTCAGATTTAGTGGGATACACCTGGGGGTAGTGTGACCCAGGTGTGTAATTATGTCAGGGTTTAGACCCCTTTTTGTTATTCGTGGAGGATTGGGGGATGTAATATTCTCCTTTGCCTGTGGGTGGCGGAGTACCTACAGGCTTCAGGTAGAATCATCACCACAGTGCTACCCTTTTTGTCCCTTCGTGGAGATGGTACGGCTGGGGCGGGGAACCCGCCGTGGGGTTGATGGGAGGAGATAAAAGGGGGAGACGCCCTCGCCACGAGGTCTTCGGGGATCATCTCGTCACGCACCCAGGCACCTTCGGCCTGGGTGCGGGCGGTTCAAGGTTCCGGCCTAGGCAGAGGCGTTGCTAGGGGGGTGCGGGGGGTGCGGTCCGCCCCCGGGTGACACCCGCTAGAGGGGTGACACCCTCCCTTTTTTTTTTTTTTTTTTTTTAATTTTTTTTTTTTTTTTTTTTACAGCTGACCCATTCATTGATTAATTTCACCCCGCTGGGCTGGAAGCCTGGAACAACACCTCCAGCGCCGCGGCCGCGCCTGGTGTGTGTCCTCCGGCTCCTTATTCTTCCTATTCCTAAATTCCAATCCTCCTCCCTACCCTACAGAGCCAGCGAGCGACTCAGCCTGTCACATCATCACACTGCACTGTGATGATGTGACGACACGCACTAGCGTTGCTAGCCAGGTGCGGGGGGGCGGGCCGCACCCGGGTGACACCCACCAGAGGGGTGACACCCGTGGGTAGCGCAGCGGCACCACACTGACATTGCCCGCTGCCCTGTGCCTTAGGCTCACGCTGCGGCTGTGTCCCTCAGCGGAGCGGAAGGAAGCCGCCGCCCCCTCTGCCTCCTCTCTGTTTACATCCACAGAGGAGGAGGAGGAGCCCGCGCTCGAGAGACACACCGCTGTGTGTATCTGCCGCTCTGTTCTGAGGTCTGTAAGGTAAGGGGGGCATCTTTACTGATGGGGGGAGGGGGTGTCTGTACTGCTGGGGTCTGCACTAGGGGGAGTTTGCACCAGGGGGGCTGTAACTGAGGGGGTGTCTGTACTGAGGGGGGTCTGGTACCAAGGGGGTGTCTGTACTGAGGGGGGTGTCTGTACTGAGGGGGGTGTCTGTAACTGAGGGGGTGTCTGTATGAGGGGTGTCTGGTACTGTGGGGGGTGTCTGTAACTGAGCAGGGTGTCTGTAACTGAGGAGGTCTGCACTGAGGTGGGGGTGTCTGTACTGATGGAGCGGTCTGTACTGAGGTGGGGGTGTCTGTACTGAGGGGGTGTCTGTACTGAGGGGGGTGTATGTACTGAGGGGGGTGTCTGTAACTGAGGGGGTGTCTGTAACTGAGGGGGGGTCTTTAACTGAGGGGGGGTCTTTAACTGAGGGGGTGTCTGTAACTGAGGGGGTGTCTGTAACTGAGGGGTGGTCTGTACGAGGGGGAGTCTGTACGAGGGGGTGTCTGTACTGAGGGGGGTGTCTGTACTGAGGGGGGTGTCTGTACGAGGGGTGTCTGTAACTGAGAGGGGGGTGTCTGTAACTGAGGGGGTCTGCACTGAGGTGGGGGTGTCTGTACTGATGGAGCGGTCTGCACTGAGGTGGGGGTTCATACTGAGGGAGGCGGGTCTATATTGATGGCGGAGAGTCTGTACTTAGTGGAGCGGGTTTGTACTGAGGGAAGGGATCTATACTGTGGGAGTGGGGTCTGTAGTTAGTGGAGGGGGGTCTGTACTGAGGGGGGACTATAGTTGTTGGGGGGTGACACCATTTTTTTTCGCACCGGGTGACACCAACCCTAGTGACGCCACTGGGCCTAGGCGCCCTAGGCCTGGCCGGAATGAAGCTGGGATTCCATCCCAGGCACCTTCAGCCTGGGATGAGGTACTATTGAGGAGGCCTGGGACCCAGTGACTCCGACTGGGTCCCGCAAGGGTGAAGTGATTCCAGGGTGCCCCTTGCGAGGGGACCCGCATCTGAGGTGAGGAGGCTGGGGAGGTCACCCGTCCGAAGATTCCGGTGCAGCGTCAACCCGGTTACGGATGGGCCTCCGGTAACTCTCTTGGAGGACATCTTCCCCTGATCGGGGCTGCAACGCAGCGGAGGTATTCGAATTAAGACTCCTGCAACCCTTGGTCATAGCACAGGGGGTGTAGGGACCCAGATCAGTATAGTGCCTCGACCTGCTCATCCCACCGTATCCTGCCATCGCATTGCCTGTATGTGGAGATACGAAATAAAACCAACAGTTGGACTGTGATCGGTGTATGGACTCTGTTAATGGGAGCAAAGGGTGGTTTTGGTGGTTTCTGCACAACAGACTCGGTACATGCCCAAGACACACCGGCCCGAGGAAACATCAGATATTGGCCTTCACCTCACCCACAGTTATGGGGAGGACATGGGCTGTAGCGCACCTCACTCTGTCGCGTGACATACCCCTAGCTAAAGAGGACGGGGTGAGGCCGCTACACGTGGGGGCTCGTTCGGGATATTGTGTGTGTCTTAACGATGGAACTGAGAACGTCTGTGTTTGAACTTTGCTGCCCGGAGGAGTTCCGAGCAGGTCGGCCATGTGATTGGCCAAAGTGCATCCCTGCTCGGAGTTGTGGACATGACCCTAAGTCGGGAAAGGCCTTTACGGAGGTCTCCGTACGCGCTGACTAGGGCGACGTGACTGCCCAACCAGAGACAGAAAGAGAGAAATCCGAGGACACTGCTTCGGTCACCACAGATTCCCTGCTGCCACCTCTGAAGAGGAAAGTCGGCCTGGTACAGGCATCCTATGGTCGTGGTCGAGCTTCACCCCGCCGCTTGCCTGGCCTAGATGGTGCCGGTAGAGAAGAGAGTCCCGGACATCCCAGTTCTTCAGAAGGTCCAGGTGAGCTAGGGGCTGGGACTATGGTGTTGGTTGGAGGTGTCGGGAGTCCACAGCCGGTGGAGCCCGCAAGGGAGGGTAGCCTTCCGTCTACTAGAGACTACCTTCCCGCCGAGATGTATGACACCTCCGACCTAGAGTCGTTGTCAGACTGTGGTGATGACGGAGAAATAGACAAACTGTTTCACCGGAAGGGCTGGGACAGACGCCCACTGCCTGTGCTGTGTAAACCGCAGGATTCCCCCATGTCCATAGAAGACAGTACGCTCCGGGCGCAGGCCCCGGAGTTCCCGAGGAAATCTAGTCCTCCGACCGACCTTCCACTTTCAACCACATCACCCGCTCCGATAGTGGGGACGCAGCGTGCTTCATTGCGGGCACCAAAGGCAAAGCAACTCGAGATGGTGAAGGTACCTCGGCACCCGGAGGCCATCGTACAGCCAGGAGAAGGCGAGCGAGATGTGATGCCACCTCTAGCCAGATTGCAGAGACTTTTCTCCCAAAGAGTCGCCCGTGAATATGGGTGGGAGTACCCCTACTTGCCTCGGGACTTATTGTATGAAGTCGAAGTTTTGCGACAAAGGTGGTACGACGAGTTTGTATGAGAAAAGCTCAAAGTGCCTCATGCCCGGCGATACCTGTCGTGTTCGCCGCCTGTATCTAAAAAGTTTAGAGACTGTAGAGCTGATTGAAAACTGGGGCGCCATATTCATGCCGATAAGGTGCTCATCTGCAGGAAAGAAGGAGAGGATGTCGAAGATTCGGTGGAAGTGTTTGACAAGCACCTGAAGCCCCTGTTTTTGCCAGATCCAAGGTTTTACTTGTAGGAGAAGTGAGCTCCTATTTTGTTTGCTGTTGAACTTTCTGGAAGGAACATTCCCAGACGCTCAGAACTGCGCCCTACTTTTGTTTTGATTTGGGCTTTTCTTTCACTCACTGGAGACTTGGGAGCTGTTGTTTTGCTCCCTCTTCTTCATGTGCCAAAGGCAGAGACACTGGGGGTAAAAGTTAGCGTAGAAAAGCAGGAAGAAGGAAGATCTCGGCGAGTGTCATGACCGCGGCGCTGTCAACAGGTGGCAGTGTTGTGCAACGACTGTTTGAAAATTTTACACATGCATCACTTTGCTTATTGGAGGGAGTGGGTCTCTCGGCTGACAGACCTATTCATTCCAAGTTAACACAGATTGTTAGGATGTTGTTTTTGTTTCCCTTCTGCAGGAGATTCATCGGTCAAGACTACTGAGTATGGGGTGGTTCTTAGACAGTGATGGGAGGGATTGTACATGTGTACAGAATAGATGTTTTATGCAAAAGTTTATCGTTTTATATTTTCCCTTTCCCTTTTGAGCAGGTCTTGGCACACTTAGTATTAACAAATTTGGGGACAGCCTCTGGGGCTTGCTCCATGTCACCACTCCTTGGGAGACATGGGTGTGCACCTGACACTGGGGACCAGCGTCAAATCACAGGGGGGAGTGTGTAGCGGGGTCTTCAGATTTAGTGGGATACACCTGGGGGTAGTGTGACCCAGGTGTGTAATTATGTCAGGGTTTAGACCCCTTTTTGTTATTCGTGGAGGATTGGGGGATGTAATATTCTCCTTTGCCTGTGGGTGGCGGAGTACCTACAGGCTTCAGGTAGAATCATCACCACAGTGCTACCCTTTTTGTCCCTTCCTGGAGATGGTATGGCTGGGGCGGGGAACCCGCCATGGGGTTGATGGGAGGAGATAAAAGGGGGAGACGCCCTCGCCACGAGGTCTTCGGGGATCATCTCGTCACGCACCCAGGCACCTTCGGCCTGGGTGCGGGCGGTTCAAGGTTCCGGCCTAGGCGCCCTAGGCCTGGCCGGAATGAAGCTGGGATTCCATCCCAGGCACCTTCAGCCTGGGATGAGGTACTATTGAGGAGGCCTGGGACCCAGTGACTCTGACTGGGTCCCGCAAGGGTGAAGTGATTCCAGGGTGCCCCTTGCGAGGGGACCCGCATCTGAGGTGAGGAGGCTGGGGAGGTCACCCGTCCGAAGATTCCGGTGCAGCGTCAACCCGGTTACGGATGGGCCTCCGGTAACTCTCTTGGAGGACATCTTCCCCTGATCGGGGCTGCAACGCAGCGGAGGTATTCGAATTAAGACTCCTGCAACCCTTGGTCATAGCACAGGGGGTGTAGGGACCCAGATCAGTATAGTGCCTCGACCTGCTCATCCCACCGTATCCTGCCATCGCATTGCCTGTATGTGGAGATACGAAATAAAACCAACAGTTGGACTGTGATCGGTGTATGGACTCTGTTAATGGGAGCAAAGTGTGGTTTTGGTGGTTTCTGCACAACAGACTCGGTACATGCCCAAGACACACCGGCCCGAGGAAACATCAGATATTGGACTTCACCTCACCCACAGTTATGGGGAGGACATGGGCCGTAGCGCACCTCACTCTGTCGCGTGACATACCCCTAGCTAAAGAGGACGGGGTGAGGCCGCTACACGTGGGGGCTCGTTCGGGATATTGTGTGTGTCTTAACGATGGAACTGAGAACGTCTGTGTTTGAACTTTGCTGCCCGGAGGAGTTCCGAGCAGGTCGGCCATGTGATTGGCCAAAGTGCATCCCTGCTCGGAGTTGTGGACATGACCCTAAGTCGGGAAAGGCCTTTGCGGAGGTCTCCGTACGCGCTGACCAGGGCGACGTGACTGCCCAACCAGAGACAGAAAGAGAGAAATCCGAGGACACTGCTTCGGTCACCACAGATTCCCTGCTGCCACCTCTGAAGAGGAAAGTCGGCCTGGTACAGGCATCCTATGGTCGTGGTCGAGCTTCACCCCGCCGCTTGCCTGGCCTAGATGGTGCCGGTAGAGAAGAGAGTCCCGGACATCCCAGTTCTTCAGAAGGTCCAGGTGAGCTAGGGGCTGGGACTATGGTGTTGGTTGGAGGTGTCGGGAGTCCACAGCCGGTGGAGCCCGCAAGGGAGGGTAGCCTTCCGTCTACTAGAGACTACCTTCCCGCCGAGATGTATGACACCTCCGACCTAGAGTCGTTGTCAGACTGTGGTGATGACGGAGAAATAGACAAACTGTTTCACCGGAAGGGCTGGGACAGACGCCCACTGCCTGTGCTGTGTAAACCGCAGGATTCCCCCATGTCCATAGAAGACAGTACGCTCCGGGCGCAGGCCCCGGAGTTCCCGAGGAAATCTAGTCCTCCGACCGACCT
Organism: Rana muscosa; assembly: GCA_029206835.1. NCBI lineage: Eukaryota > Metazoa > Chordata > Amphibia > Anura > Ranidae > Rana > Rana muscosa. The sequence continues at coordinate 124,880,589 of CM055126.1, read as the reverse complement.
TCCACTTTCAACCACATCACCCGCTCCGATAGTGGGGACGCAGCGTGCTTCATTGCGGGCACCAAAGGCAAAGCAACTCGAGATGGTGAAGGTACCTCGGCACCCGGAGGCCATCGTACAGCCAGGAGAAGGCGAGCGAGATGTGATGCCACCTCTAGCCAGATTGCAGAGACTTTTCTCCCAAAGAGTCGCCCGTGAATATGGGTGGGAGTACCCCTACTTGCCTCGGGACTTATTGTATGAAGTCGAAGTTTTGCGACAAAGGTGGTACGACGAGTTTGTATGGGAAAAGCTCAAAGTGCCTCATGCCCGGCGATACCTGTCGTGTTCGCCGCCTGTATCTAAAAAGTTTAGAGACTGTAGAGCTGATTGAAAACTGGGGCGCCATATTCATGCCGATAAGGTGCTCATCTGCAGGAAAGAAGGAGAGGATGTCGAAGATTCGGTGGAAGTGTTTGACAAGCACCTGAAGCCCCTGTTTTTGCCAGATCCAAGGTTTTACTTGTAGGAGAAGTGAGCTCCTATTTTGTTTGCTGTTGAACTTTCTGGAAGGAACATTCCCAGACGCTCAGAACTGCGCCCTACTTTTGTTTTGATTTGGGCTTTTCTTTCACTCACTGGAGACTTGGGAGCTGTTGTTTTGCTCCCTCTTCTTCATGTGCCAAAGGCAGAGACACTGGGGGTAAAAGTTAGCGTAGAAAAGCAGGAAGAAGGAAGATCTCGGCGAGTGTCATGACCGCGGCGCTGTCAACAGGTGGCAGTGTTGTGCAACGACTGTTTGAAAATTTTACACATGCATCACTTTGCTTATTGGAGGGAGTGGGTCTCTCGGCTGACAGACCTATTCATTCCAAGTTAACACAGATTGTTAGGATGTTGTTTTTGTTTCCCTTCTGCAGGAGATTCATCGGTCAAGACTACTGAGTATGGGGTGGTTCTTAGACAGTGATGGGAGGGATTGTACATGTGTACAGAATAGATGTTTTATGCAAAAGTTTATCGTTTTATATTTTCCCTTTCCCTTTTGAGCAGGTCTTGGCACACTTAGTATTAACAAATTTGGGGACAGCCTCTGGGGCTTGCTCCATGTCACCACTCCTTGGGAGACATGGGTGTGCACCTGACACTGGGGACCAGCGTCAAATCACAGGGGGAGTGTGTAGCGGGGTCTTCAGATTTAGTGGGATACACCTGGGGGTAGTGTGACCCAGGTGTGTAATTATGTCAGGGTTTAGACCCCTTTTTGTTATTCGTGGAGGATTGGGGGATGTAATATTCTCCTTTGCCTGTGGGTGGCGGAGTACCTACAGGCTTCAGGTAGAATCATCACCACAGTGCTACCCTTTTTGTCCCTTCCTGGAGATGGTATGGCTGGGGCGGGGAACCCGCCATGGGGTTGATGGGAGGAGATAAAAGGGGGAGACGCCCTCGCCACGAGGTCTTCGGGGATCATCTCGTCACGCACCCAGGCACCTTCGGCCTGGGTGCGGGCGGTTCAAGGTTCCGGCCTAGGCGCCCTAGGCCTGGCCGGAATGAAGCTGGGATTCCATCCCAGGCACCTTCAGCCTGGGATGAGGTACTATTGAGGAGGCCTGGGACCCAGTGACTCCGACTGGGTCCCGCAAGGGTGAAGTGATTCCAGGGTGCCCCTTGCGAGGGGACCCGCATCTGAGGTGAGGAGGCTGGGGAGGTCACCCGTCCGAAGATTCCGGTGCAGCGTCAACCCGGTTACGGATGGGCCTCCGGTAACTCTCTTGGAGGACATCTTCCCCTGATCGGGGCTGCAACGCAGCGGAGGTATTCGAATTAAGACTCCTGCAACCCTTGGTCATAGCACAGGGGGTGTAGGGACCCAGATCAGTATAGTGCCTCGACCTGCTCATCCCACCGTATCCTGCCATCGCATTGCCTGTATGTGGAGATACGAAATAAAACCAACAGTTGGACTGTGATCGGTGTATGGACTCTGTTAATGGGAGCAAAGTGTGGTTTTGGTGGTTTCTGCACAACAGACTCGGTACATGCCCAAGACACACCGGCCCGAGGAAACATCAGATATTGGCCTTCACCTCACCCACAGTTATGGGGAGGACATGGGCCGTAGCGCACCTCACTCTGTCGCGTGACATACCCCTAGCTAAAGAGGACGGGGTGAGGCCGCTACACGTGGGGGCTCGTTCGGGATATTGTGTGTGTCTTAACGATGGAACTGAGAACGTCTGTGTTTGAACTTTGCTGCCCGGAGGAGTTCCGAGCAGGTCGGCCATGTGATTGGCCAAAGTGCATCCCTGCTCGGAGTTGTGGACATGACCCTAAGTCGGGAAAGGCCTTTGCGGAGGTCTCCGTACGCGCTGACCAGGGCGACGTGACTGCCCAACCAGAGACAGAAAGAGAGAAATCCGAGGACACTGCTTCGGTCACCACAGATTCCCTGCTGCCACCTCTGAAGAGGAAAGTCGGCCTGGTACAGGCATCCTATGGTCGTGGTCGAGCTTCACCCCGCCGCTTGCCTGGCCTAGATGGTGCCGGTAGAGAAGAGAGTCCCGGACATCCCAGTTCTTCAGAAGGTCCAGGTGAGCTAGGGGCTGGGACTATGGTGTTGGTTGGAGGTGTCGGGAGTCCACAGCCGGTGGAGCCCGCAAGGGAGGGTAGCCTTCCGTCTACTAGAGACTACCTTCCCGCCGAGATGTATGACACCTCCGACCTAGAGTCGTTGTCAGACTGTGGTGATGACGGAGAAATAGACAAACTGTTTCACCGGAAGGGCTGGGACAGACGCCCACTGCCTGTGCTGTGTAAACCGCAGGATTCCCCCATGTCCATAGAAGACAGTACGCTCCGGGCGCAGGCCCCGGAGTTCCCGAGGAAATCTAGTCCTCCGACCGACCTTCCACTTTCAACCACATCACCCGCTCCGATAGTGGGGACGCAGCGTGCTTCATTGCGGGCACCAAAGGCAAAGCAACTCGAGATGGTGAAGGTACCTCGGCACCCGGAGGCCATCGTACAGCCAGGAGAAGGCGAGCGAGATGTGATGCCACCTCTAGCCAGATTGCAGAGACTTTTCTCCCAAAGAGTCGCCCGTGAATATGGGTGGGAGTACCCCTACTTGCCTCGGGACTTATTGTATGAAGTCGAAGTTTTGCGACAAAGGTGGTACGACGAGTTTGTATGGGAAAAGCTCAAAGTGCCTCATGCCCGGCGATACCTGTCGTGTTCGCCGCCTGTATCTAAAAAGTTTAGAGACTGTAGAGCTGATTGAAAACTGGGGCGCCATATTCATGCCGATAAGGTGCTCATCTGCAGGAAAGAAGGAGAGGATGTCGAAGATTCGGTGGAAGTGTTTGACAAGCACCTGAAGCCCCTGTTTTTGCCAGATCCAAGGTTTTACTTGTAGGAGAAGTGAGCTCCTATTTTGTTTGCTGTTGAACTTTCTGGAAGGAACATTCCCAGACGCTCAGAACTGCGCCCTACTTTTGTTTTGATTTGGGCTTTTCTTTCACTCACTGGAGACTTGGGAGCTGTTGTTTTGCTCCCTCTTCTTCATGTGCCAAAGGCAGAGACACTGGGGGTAAAAGTTAGCGTAGAAAAGCAGGAAGAAGGAAGATCTCGGCGAGTGTCATGACCGCGGCGCTGTCAACAGGTGGCAGTGTTGTGCAACGACTGTTTGAAAATTTTACACATGCATCACTTTGCTTATTGGAGGGAGTGGGTCTCTCGGCTGACAGACCTATTCATTCCAAGTTAACACAGATTGTTAGGATGTTGTTTTTGTTTCCCTTCTGCAGGAGATTCATCGGTCAAGACTACTGAGTATGGGGTGGTTCTTAGACAGTGATGGGAGGGATTGTACATGTGTACAGAATAGATGTTTTATGCAAAAGTTTATCGTTTTATATTTTCCCTTTCCCTTTTGAGCAGGTCTTGGCACACTTAGTATTAACAAATTTGGGGACAGCCTCTGGGGCTTGCTCCATGTCACCACTCCTTGGGAGACATGGGTGTGCACCTGACACTGGGGACCAGCGTCAAATCACAGGGGGGAGTGTGTAGCGGGGTCTTCAGATTTAGTGGGATACACCTGGGGGTAGTGTGACCCAGGTGTGTAATTATGTCAGGGTTTAGACCCCTTTTTGTTATTCGTGGAGGATTGGGGGATGTAATATTCTCCTTTGCCTGTGGGTGGCGGAGTACCTACAGGCTTCAGGTAGAATCATCACCACAGTGCTACCCTTTTTGTCCCTTCCTGGAGATGGTATGGCTGGGGCGGGGAACCCGCCATGGGGTTGATGGGAGGAGATAAAAGGGGGAGACGCCCTCGCCACGAGGTCTTCGGGGATCATCTCGTCACGCACCCAGGCACCTTCAGCCTGGGTGCGGGCGGTTCAAGGTTCCGGCCTAGGCGCCCTAGGCCTGGCCGGAATGAAGCTGGGATTCCATCCCAGGCACCTTCAGCCTGGGATGAGGTACTATTGAGGAGGCCTGGGACCCAGTGACTCCGACTGGGTACCGCAAGGGTGAAGTGATTCCAGGGTGCCCCTTGCGAGGGGACCCGCATCTGAGGTGAGGAGGCTGGGGAGGTCACCCGTCCGAAGATTCCGGTGCAGCGTCAACCCGGTTACGGATGGGCCTCCGGTAACTCTCTTGGAGGACATCTTCCCCTGATAGGGGCTGCAACGCAGCGGAGGTATTCGAATTAAGACTCCTGCAACCCTTGGTCATAGCACAGGGGGTGTAGGGACCCAGATCAGTATAGTGCCTCGACCTGCTCATCCCACCGTATCCTGCCATCGCATTGCCTGTATGTGGAGATACGAAATAAAACCAACAGTTGGACTGTGATCGGTGTATGGACTCTGTTAATGGGAGCAAAGGGTGGTTTTGGTGGTTTCTGCACAACAGACTCGGTACATGCCCAAGACACACCGGCCCGAGGAAACATCAGATATTGGCCTTCACCTCACCCACAGTTATGGGGAGGACATGGGCCGTAGCGCACCTCACTCTGTCGCGTGACATACCCCTAGATAAAGAGGACGGGGTGAGGCCGCTACAGTAATAAAAACGCAGAGACAGTTCTTGACAAATCCTTTGTTAAAAAATAAATAAAACAGCATCCCCGATGTAGATCCATTGTTAATCTGCCTACTGAAGGCTCCTCCGTTTGGCATTTCTTATATGGGTAAAGGGCAGGGCCATCTGTCTACATCACCTGGTGGCACAGCCCCTTCTGATGTCATGGACCAAGCATGCACCGGTCAGTGATGTCAGAAGTGGGCGGTGCCACCAGGTGACGTAACCAGGTGGGGGGCCGGGATCTGGATTCACATGGGAAAGCCAGCTGACAGATGAGTCATGGTGTTAAGGACGTGGGCGGCTGGATTCCCAGCCCACTGCTTAACAACCAGCTGTTCTTTACACAGAATTCAAATCGGTCAATCGTTTTTCGACCTATCCAAATTCTAATCGTTCTGAATAGTTGGATTTCATTAGAAAACAGAAAACAGGTCAAATTTTTACGGATTTCAACAAAATTCCTTACTATTCGTTACTATTTTATTCAGAGGTTACGATACATCCAATTCTCCGAATAACCAAAAATGTGTTTGAATTTGTATTCGACCTGAATAAATTGCACATGTCTACTTTTTACTGCATATTTATAAAAGTGAGTTGTTAATCTTATTATCACTAATTTCATTGTTTTGGTCCTTCTTTTGGAAATGTGACTGATTGCAGGGGTTCTCTGCAGGACTCCTTTGGAACTATACATAGGTATACCATAAGTATGTTTGTTGAGTACTCTGCCTCTCAACCCCAATAACAGTCTTTGCCCCTCTTGGTACACCTGGTAATAGTGTAAGTGCAATGACCAATGAGAAAAGCACAGTCGCACACATTATGATAAAACACAGAAATTGTCTTTACTGCAATATTTCTGTGGAAACGTAACAGACAGTAACAGTATTTATATTTACGTAATCAACTGGAGAGCAATAACTGAGATTAAGAGCAATATAGCTCAATACTATATTCAGGCTTCTTTCAGGGGATTCCAGACCTGGGAATAACCCCAAGAGCAGAGGCACACTTATATGGCAAATAAATCACAATATGACACTTTATATCAGATTGGTTACCCTCTTTATGTCAGACCTCTCTCTTCTGTCTCCTGACACCACAGGCTCAACTACAAACACTGTATTCAAATACAACATTCAATGGATTAGCTTCCCAGATAAACTGTCCTGCACACCCACTACATATATAGAGCCCTGAGTATGTGTGTGTGGGCCCATATGGCACTAGCTTCAGTCCCTTTGAAGAAAGATGAGGCTTTGTATCTTCAGCTTGTCACTCTTGTTGGTGCACTTAAACTCCTGAATAGCAGTGCCAAACAACACAACTGGCCCAGATTATCAAGTAAAGAATGCAGGATCTTCCTTAGCAGGTGAGAGGAAAATGGAGTCTGCATACAGCGTCTCTGTATCTAAATGGCCTTGTGTCCTACAGCACTACAGGTGTCAGCAAGGTGACTAACAGGAATGATGTCTGTATATAGTGTCTATACAACTCCATCTGTGTGCAGTGTCCCTGTTTCCTGCAAATGGGCAAAAGCCCTCTCACCCAATCCTGTGGTCAAGGCTCAAATTAATGTCCTGGAACAGGCAGGCTCTTCTGGTGACCCGACTGATCATCTAGCACTGGAACGCTTCCCACCGTCGGTGCATGGGCATCTGGATATGCACCTGAGATCCCTGTCTCACAGGCTGGATGTCCCGACTGGCTGTTGATGCCTAAAATCACACGGTGGACTGACCTGGTGTTAATCACTCTTCTGACAGGATGTGATGACACAGAGTCTTAACTGGCACTAGAGGGAAACAGTCTCACTGCAACAATGTTGCAGAGCGTCTTCTGATACTGCAGGTAAGATAGCGAGCTCCCTGCTACATATAGGTAATTGTGTTTGAATTAGTAAAATATGCCAATAAATCTATCTGAAGGATGTTACAAGAGAACCACTGCCTGTGACTCTCTGTCATGATTTTTTGTGCTTTATGCTAGGCTACTTCAGGAGTCTACAGGCTTACTACAGCACCCAAGTATAGTACAATGATTGTGGTATAAATTGTCCATACAGGACAAGGGCCTTTTTTATACTGTGTATGAACTTAAAGTGGTTGTAAACCCACTTTTTCAACTTGCACCTACAGGTAAGCCTAGATTAAGGCTTACCTGTAGGTGCAAGAAATATCTCCTAAACCTACACGGTTTAGGAGATATTTACTAAAATGTCAAGCGCCGCTATCTACGGCGCATGCGCGCCGCAGACAACGGCGCATTTATGGGGGTTAATCCCATTCATATACTCGGCTACTTCCCAGCAATTGCTGGGCGTAGCCGAGTGGGACGCCTCCCGCGCGCATGCGCAGAGTGACGTCTCCGCCGCTCCGGCCAATCACAGCGCCGGAGCGGCGCTGTGATTGGCTGGTGCGGCGATACCCAGAAGTAACATTCCGGCTATCGCCGCAGTGATGTCTGCGGCTGGACAGAGGGACGAGGACGGCTTCGGGGGCCTCGATCTAAGGTAAGTGGAACATAATGAGCTATTATGCTAGTCATAATAGCTCATTATGCCTTTCTCTTGCAGGTGGGCCAAAAAAAAAAAAAAAGTGGGTTTACAACCACTTTAAGTGTATAGATATATTTGAACATATAAATGCAAGGCAAATCATTTATAGTCTTCCTATGTGCAATATCTTTGAACTTACATTTTCTTCTCCGCTATGTGACTTTTATCATTAGTAGGAGGTCTCACCTATTCGTTACATTTTTTTCAGTTAGGCTGATTTAATTATGTTATGCTATGGAAACACACCTACAGGAATAAAGCTTCTCTTGTTAAGAAAAAGTCAGACTCTATAGCACTGTTTGAGTGACAAATCAGGTAGTCAGGTACTTTGCAAAGAGATCTCTCTGCTGGAATTTTCCATAGATATAATGAGCTAGAGGGCAGTCCACATTGTATTTTCCCTTTACAGTAAACACATACTTTAACCACTTCAATACTGGGCACTTTCATTCCTTCCTGCCCAAGCAAATTTTCAGCATTTAGAGCTTTTGCAATTTGATTGACACTTGCACGGTCATGCAATACTGTACCCAAATTACATTTTTATATATTTTTTTAAGACAGATATAACTTTCTTTTGGTGGTATTTAATCACAACTGTGTTTTTAATTTTTTGCTAAACAAACAAAAAAGGACCAAAATTTTTGAAAAAAAACCCTTTTCTTTGATTCTGTTAAAAAAATCCTATTATTTGCAAAATGTTCTAACAGCTTAACTGTAAAATCCTTTTCTTGGAGTACATCACGGGACACAGAGCAGCCATAGTGATTACTATGTGGGTTATACGCCATCTATAGGTGAATGGACACTGGTACACTCAAAAGACAGGAAGTCCCCCCTATATAACCCCTCCCATACAGGGAGTACCTTAGTTTTTGTAGCAAAGCAATGTATATATCCCAATAAGAGGGGAGGGACTTCTGTGTCCCGTGATGTACACCAAGAAAAGGATTTTACAGGTAAACTGTTATAAAAATACTATTTTCTTTATCATACATCACGGGACACAGAGCAGCCATAGCAATTACTATGTGGGATGTCCCAAAGCAATGCCTTCTGAGGGGAGGGAGACACAAATCAAAAGGCAGGCCGCCATCAGACGCAAGGACCTATACTGCTGCTTGCAGTACACTGCGCCCAAAGGCAGCATCCTCTTGCCATCTTACATCCACCTGATAGAATTTTGTGAATGTATGCACTGACGACCAAGTTGCGGCCTTGCAAATCTGAGTCATAGAAGCCTGGTGATGCACTGCTCAAGAAGCACTGACTGCCCTGGTAGAGTGCGCTTTAACTCGAAAAGGGCGTAACCTTCCTTTTCAAACCATAAGCCTGAATAATAACCTGACGAATCCATTTTGAAATAGTTGATTTCGACGCTGCCTGCCCTTTCCTGGGGCCATCTAGCAGCACAAACAAAACATCAGTTTTCCGTATCTGAGCTGTTGCTTTCAGATAGGCCTTAACATTGAGAGAGAGTAACAATTTTTCTTCCGCAGAACGAGGTTCTGGAAAAAAGGAAGGCAGGGCAACATCTCGATTCAGATGAAAACCTGCCATTACCTTAGGTAGAAAGGTTGGATGAGGATGCAACACCACCTTGTCCTTATGAATAATTAAGTATGGCTCTTTACAAGAAAAAGCTGCCAATTCTGATACCCTTTTTGCGGAGGTAACTGCAACTAAGAACACCAATTTCCTTGTCAAAAGAACGAAGGGAATATTGCGCATCGGCTCAAAGGGCTGTCTTTGTAAAACCAACAAAACTAGATTCCAATCCCATGGGCACAAGGGTGTCCTAACTGGCAGAGTTATATGTGTTACCCCTTGTATAAAGGCCCGGATCAAAAAATGCGAAGCAAGTGGCCTTTGAAAAAACACTGACCCTTGATTGTACTCAAGGCCAGCTTCAGTTCAACCCCCAACTGTAGAAAGGCAAGAATGCTACCTATGACATACTTCCGAGGATGCCATCTTTTGATCTCACACCAGGAAACATGGGCCCTCCAGACCCTATAATAAACGGTCCTGGAGGCCGGCTCCTTTGCATCAAATCAGGGTAGTTACCACTGAACCTGAAAGCCCCCAACACTTTAGAATATGGGTTTCAATAGCCAAACCGTTAAATTTAGAGATTGTAAGGCAGGATGGAATACCGGCCCTTGCGACAGCAGGTCTGGACGAGATGGAAGAGTCCACGGATCCCCTACTGCCATCCTTACGATCTCTGCATACCAGGATCTTCTGGGCCACGCCAGGGCTACTAGAATTACCGGCTTCCCTTCCTCCTTGATTCTGCGAAGAAGCTGAGGTAGCAGCGGAACTGGGGGGAACGCATAAATCAGTGAAAACTGATCCCACGGGGTCACTAACGCATCTGTCCCGTATGTGAGTGGATCCCTTGTTCTTGACACAAAGCTGTCCAACTTCTTGTTGAACCTGAAAACCAATAGGTCTATGTCCGGGTACCCCATCTTTGGCATATGGCCATAAAAATTTCGTGATGTAGGGACCATTCTCCCGGGAATAATTGTTGACGGCTCAAGAAGTCCGCCTGCAAATTCTCCCCCCCCCCCAGAATGAAGACTGCAGATAGGCAAGGTACATGCTCCTCTGCCCAAGCCAGAACATGGTTCACCTCCCTCTGGGCTGCGTGACTTCTGGTGCCCCCTTGGTGAATGATATAGGCCACTGCTGTGGCCTTTTCGGATTGTATCCTGATGGGACAATCCAGCAACCTGAACGTCCAGGCCATTAGAGCCAGACGTGCCGCCCAAATCTCTAGGATGTTGATGGGCAAGGTCTTCTAGAACTCTGACCACTTCACTTGGGCAGTTGTCTCTTCCAGGACTGCTCCCCAGCCCAACAGGCTGGTATCCATTGTTACTACCTTCCAGGTGACCGGTATGAAGGATTTTCCCTTCTGCAAATTTTTGGTTATCAACTATCAACTGAGACTCCCTTGGGGCCAGATTCATTGGATAATCCAAGACTTGGGTCTTCTTGTTCCAAGCAGACAGAATAATGTTTTGCAACAGTCTTGAATGAAATTGGGCATAGGGAACTGCTTTGAATGAAGCCACCATCTTCCCTAACAACCTTAATGCAAAGGCGAATGGAAGGACTCTTCCTTGCCCTGACCACCTGGACCAGCTCTCTTATAGCGTTGACTTTTGTCCAAGGCAAAAACACTCTTTTTTGGGCTGTGTCTATAACCAGACCTAAATACTCCAGCCTTCTTACTGGTCGCAAGGATGATATCTCTAGGTTGAGAATCCAACCCAGGTGTTCCAGATGATTGACCGTGCTGGACACACTCTGGTCTAACCATGCCATCGACTGATCTACCAGCAGCAGGTCATCTAGGTATGCCATTACTGCTATACCCTGGGCCCTTAGTCTCGCCAAAAGCGGGGCCAGAACCTTTGTAAACACCAGGGCACGGTGGCTAACCCGAAGGGCAAGGCCACGAATTGAAAGTGGCAGTGTTCTACCGGAAAACACAGACACTTCTGGTGATCGGAAAAAATTGGCACATGCAGATATGCATCTTTGATGTCTATAGACGCTAGAAATTCTCCTCCTCGCAAGGTGGATACGACTAACCGTATTGATTCCACGCGAAAGGAGTGGATGTTTCGGAACCGATTCAGATCTTTGAGAACTATAATGGGTCTGACATCTCCATTCGGTTTTGGCACCGTGAAGAGATTTGAATAAAACCCCATGCCCTGCTCTTCTGAGGTGGTCTCCATGATTACACCCTGAGACCTCAATCGGTCTAGCACCAGAAATAAAGACCTTCTTTTCCCTGGGTCTTTGGGGACTTTCAAAAAATGAACCAGTGGAAACTTCTGAAACTCTAGTTTGTAGCCTAGGGCTACCACAGAGATGACCCATCTGTCTTGGATCTCTTCCTGCCAAACCCCTGAAAACCACAGAAGTCTTCCCCCCACTCGCTCCTTCATAAGGAGGCCTTGGGACTCTGCTTTGTAGGCTTCTGCCCCCAGGGATTCTTCTGGCCTTGTGCTTGGTCCTGAGGCCTACCCTTTGAGCCTGACAGTGGAGGCCATCGTGACTGCCTGGAGGCTGTCGCCCCAGGCACTGGAGAGGAAGCACACTTAAATGAAGGACGCTTACTCCTTCTTTTAACCGGTAGAAGGGTACTCTTATCACTTGAAATTTTTTGGCTGTATTTATCCAAATCTTCCCCAAACAACTGTTCCCCATGAAAGGGAAACCCAGCCAATAGCTTTTTGCATGGGGACTCAGCTGACCAATGCTTTAGCCACAAAATTCTACGCATATGCACTAACAGGAGAGCAAGGCGTGATGCCTGATGAATAGAATCTTTGATAGCATCAACCGCAAAACATAAGGCCCTTGGTAGCTCAGCTAATTCCTGGGCCTCTTCTCCTCGAGCAGGTACACCTTTGATAACCTGCTTAACTTGGTCCTTTAGGGACTGACACATGCCTATTGCTGCTACTGCAGGTTGTGCTACTGCACCCGCTATAGTAAATGAGGCCTTGAGTAAAGATTCCATTTTTTTATCGGCTGGATCCTTAAAGACCTGGACATTGTCCACTGGACAAGTTAAACTCCTATTTACAGAGGAGATAGCAGCATCTACTGCTGGAAAACTCCACTTTTTAGTGAATTTTTCTTCCATAGGATAAAGAAGAGAAAACCTTTTAGGAGGAAGAAAATGCTTATCTGGGTGATCCCAGTCAGCATATATTAGCTGCTCCAGCAAAGGGTGTACAGGGAAAGCATGTGAACCCTGTGGAGGTTTTAGAGAATCCAAAGAGGAAAAGGGGGCTTCAGCCGCCTCTGCTGGGGGCAACTTATATCCAGAATGGACCAATTCCATAAGGGATTGAACCAGCAATCTTTGGGATTGCGAGGCTGAGAAAGGTTCTTCTGAGACTGAATCCTCCTCCGAGGAGACATCCGCATGCCCTTCTTCCGGATCCCCCAAAGGTAATTCAACATCTTCTGCCCACTTCTGTTCCAATGCTGGAAGGTCAGGGGCCAGAGAAGGGGACCTGTCACGTTTTCTCCCAGCCTGGGAGGAAGATGCGAGCATATCAGCTATCTTCCCTTCCAAACCAGCTAATGCTGAAGCCGGAGGCTGAAATGTTGGAAGCAGCTGCAACACCTGAGAGTCTAGATGGCTCAGACTGGCCAGCCGCTTCTGGTCTTTCAGGGGAGGATGGTACTGTGGAAGCGTGACTAGGATCCTCAGACCCTGACCGAGGCGCCCTTGCGCTCCCCCCTGCTGTATTTCCACCTCTCCTTCGGGAAGACATAGTACCTCTGCTTTTTTGTGCTTAGGACTAACACAATGCATCTACTGTTGAGCTCAAGTCCAGCAATGAGTACTATGCCGCTATAATTGCTCAGTCTGATGCTCAGTAGATGTGCCTTAAGAATGCCTGTATCCAACACCCATACAGCTTACATGCCACACATATGCTCTGTGTCCCTTCCGCCAGCCACAGACTCTTTCCAGAGTGAAGCATTATAAAGGCAGTAAGTCTTGCGCCTGCGCCGGCCACGCTAAGCCACGCCCCCCGCGTCATAGGAATTCCTCCTTTCTATTTTAAAAGGGCTAATTTCCCACTTGCGTAGATGACGGTCCCGCAATCGGGATGGCTGGGGTGGGAAAGGGACTCCTACCAGGGGGATGCCGAGCGCCGAGCGGATGATTACTGGGGAAGCATGGTAATGTTAAACACTCAGGTATGTTTACACTTTACACCCTCTAGTGTTAAAAAACAGGCAAGATCTTCTTAACTCACCATTCCCGCCGCAGGATACTGCTGGAATACACAGACAGACCCAATCTTCACCCATCACGGCGGGCCATGTCATGACGGACCTTCAAGGACTGGGTCCCCCTTGTATATGGGGTCCTCTCCCTTGGACCTGTACAGCACCCTGCCAGAGCAACCTTTGGTTTAGTATATGTGACCAAGGTGCTGGATCAAAGGTCCAGCCCTCAAAAGAGGAGCATTACAGGCAGGAAACCTCGTTCTTCTTCCTCGAAGCTCGGGTACCATACATTTTGGCTCTTTTTGGCACTTTGAACGGATCCAACTGCATAGCTCCTTGATCCTATAAAGGATCTCTTTGCGGAGCTTTTTCTTAGTGCTTCATTAACCGTGACTAACACCTTAGACCCTGCCGAAAAAACTGAGGTACTTCCTTTATAGGAGGGGTTATATAGGGGGACTTCCTGTCTTTTGAGTGTACCAGCGTCCATTCACCTATAGTTGGTGTATAACCCACCTAGTAATTACTATGGCTGCTCTGTGTCCCATGATGTACGATAAAGAAAAGTAATTTTTCTTCTTTACCGATGTGCGCTGATGAGGCTGCACTAATGGGCAGTGATGGACACTGATGGGGCTGCATTGATGGACACTGAGGAGGCTGTACTGATGGGCACTGAGGCTTAACTGATGAGCACAGATGAGGCTGCACTGATGTGATGGCACTGATGGGCACTGATGGACACTGATGAGGTGGCACTGGTGGACACTGATAAGCTGCACTGATGGGCAAGGCACTGAGAAGGCGGCACTGATGGGCACTAATAGGCTGCACTGATATACTGCACTGATGAGGCTGCACTTAGGGGGAAATGATGAGGCTGCACTGATGAACCTGCACAAATGAGGTGGCACTGATGACCACTGATGAGGCTGCACTGATGAGGCTGCAATGATAAGGCGGCACTGATGGGCAATGATGTGCTGCACTGATATGCTGCACTGGTGGACACTAATTGGCACTGATGGGCCTACACTGATAATGAGGGCAGCGATTAACACTGCCCTGAGTAAATGTCTGCTGTCACAGGAAAGCCGGTTGTATTGTTATCATGTATACATTCAAAACCCAGTCCTCCTTGTTTATATAAAAATAACCACTTGCCGCCCACCCACAGTACATTTACTGCTGGTGGACGGCAGCTGCAGGCTATTTGTGTGAAAAAAATTATATAAATTTAATTTGCGCACAGTGTTGAATGACCGAGAAATTTCAAGTTAAAGTAGTTAACCACTTGCCGACCGCCGCATGACGATGTACGTCGACGCAATGGCACGGGCAGGCAAGTGGGCGTACCTGTACTTCCTTTTAAAAAAATTTGCACGGCACATGCCTCACAAGTGTAACCGGGCAGACCGCGATAGTGGTCGGCAAAGGCAGAACAGGGGGATGCCTTTGTAAACAAGATGTTCCCCTGTTCTGCCTAGTGACACGTCAGTGACCTACTGTTCCCTGTGATTGGGAACAGTGATCAGTGACGTGTCACTGGTAGCTCCTCCCCCTAACAGTTAGAATCACTCCCTAGGACACACTTAACCCCTTCAGCGCCACCTAGTGGTTAACCCCTTCACTGCCAGTATCATTTTCACAGTAATCAGTGCATTTTTATAGCACTGATCGCTGTAAAAATGACAATGATCCCAAAAATTTGGCAAAAGTGTCCGATGTGTCCGTCATAAAGTCGCAGTCACGATAAAAATAGCAGATCACCGCCATTACTAGTAAAAAAAATAATAATAAAAATGCCATAAAACTATCTCCTATTTTGTAGACGCTATAACTTTTGCGCAAACCAAGCAATATACGCTTACTGCGATTTTTTTTAACAAAAATATGAAGAAGAATACATATTGGCCTAAACTGAGATTTAAAAAAAAAAAAAAAATTAAATGTTGGTAATATTTATTATAGCAAAACGTACAAAATATTGTTTTTTTTTAAATATTGTCGCTCTATTTTTGTTTATAGTGCGAAAAAAAAAAACCGCAGAGGTGATCAAATACCACCAAAAGAAAGCTCTATTTGTGGGAAAAAAAGGACATCAATTTTGTTTGGGAGCCACGTCGCACGACTGCACAATTGTCAGTTAAAGCGATGTAGTGCCGAATCGCAAAAAGTGCTCTGGTCTTTGGCCAGCCAAATGGTCCGGGGCTTAAGTGGTTAACCACTTCCATACCAGGCCATAGTAATATGACGCGGGCAGGAACATCTCCTCCCTCCGTGTGGACGTCATGACGTCCTCCGGTTCTTGCTGCTCCTGCGGGCCTCCGCTGCACGGCGATCGTGGATGAGGCGTGTCCCTCGGGACACAGCCCATCCCCGATGAGGGTAATGAGCCATTGAAAATGTCTCTTTACAATGTGATTGGCTGTGTCCAATCACAGCCGGTCACATGTGTTGTGCTTGTAATCGCCGCTTGTGTGCGCTCAGGGCGGTGATCGGGGATGAGGCGTGTCCCTCAGACACAGCCCATCCCCAAACAGGGTAAAGAGCCAATTAAATTGGCTCTTTGCCATGTGACCGGCTGTGTCCATTCACAGCCGATCACAAATGTCATCAAACGGCTGTAGTGCCGTTTCCGGGTTCTCCTCCTCAGTGTGTGAGGAGGAGACCTGGAAGAAAAATGTGCTGCAGTAAAGTGATGTACCCCGATTGCCCCACAAATAAAGAGGATCTGTCACCAGCCCATCAGGTGACCTGTCACCAGTCCCAAAGTACCTGTCACAGCCCATCAGAGTACCTATCACCAGCCCCAGAGTACCTGTCACAGCCCATCAGAGTACCTGTCACCAGCCTCATAGTACCTGTCCCCAGCCTCATAGTACCTGTCACCAGCCCCAGAGTACCTGTCACCAGCCTATCAGAGTACTCCAGTACCTGCCAAAAGCCCATGCCTCATAGAATATACGTTGGGGTGTTTTCTTTTTAAAATGGAAAAAATTGTTTTAATTTTCTTTCCACATTTTCCAAAAACTTGTGGAAAAAAATGACATGTTCAAAAGACTCATAACGCCTCATAGATTATACGTTGGGGGTTTTGCTTTCCAAAATTGGGTCATTCTGTGGGTAATTCCACTGTCCTGGTGCTCCAGGACCTTCAAAAATGTGATAGGGAGAATTGAAATTAGATGTGTAATTTATGCTCCTAGAACGCCTGATGGTGCTCCCTGCATGTTGGGCCTCTGTATGTGACCAGGCTGTGAAAAGTCTCAAATATGTAGTAGCATGTATTTTGGGGTGTAATTGGAAGTATGCTCATGCTGTGTGTGAGAAATAAGTTATTATTATGACAATTGTGTAAAAAATAAAAATAAAAAAATGCCTCTTACTAAATATCTTGTACTGTCTACTTTTCAAAAATGGTTCATTTGGGGGGTATTTGCACTGTCCTGACATTTCAGGGCCTCAAGAAATCAGATAGGCCGTCAGTACATCAGGTGTGATCAGTTTTTAATGATTTGCACCATAGCTTGTAGACTTTATATCTTTCACACAGGCCAAATAATATCCACCAATTTGGGTTATTTTACCAAAGATATGTAGCAGTATACATTCTGGCCCAAATTTTTGAGCAAAAATTACTTATTTGCAAAATTGTATAACAGAAACTAAAAAAAAATCGTTTTCTTTTAAAATTTTAGCTCTTTTTTTACTTATAATCCAAAAAATAAAAAACACAGTGGTGATTAAATACCACTAAAAGAAAGCTCTATTTGTGTGAAAAAAATATATTAAAATGTTCTTTGGGTACAGTGTTGCATGACTGAGTAATTGTCATTTCATTCAAAGTGTGAGAGCGCTGAAAGCTGAAAATTTAACTGGGCAGGAAGGGGGTATAAGTGCCCTGTATTGAAGTGGCTAAATAGCAAAAAATGCCCTGGTCATGAAAGGGATAAAACCTTCTGGAGGTCAAGTGGTTTTAAGTAATAATTAAACCCTCCCACATTTACCACAATCTTGCAAAATAAACTAAATTTTCTAATTTAACCCCTCTGTTTGCTAGACAGCTGGAAATACAAGACAAGTGACAGCCATAAACGCCAAAACTGAGCACCAGGTAGCGCATATGCAGCCTAAAGACAGAGCTGAATAAAGTATTTTTCTTACAAGGCTGGAGGACTGAGGAGGTCCTGCCAGGTGTCAGCCCCACATGCTGTAAAGTGTCTAATATGGCACCTCGCTGTACATACCTCCCTCTCCTAGACTGCTAATCAATTGCAGAAGAAGATGGTGTACCCTGCTGGCATGGCATAACACTAAGTCCACCCAAGGAAGCCCCTGGCTGGGCCCCTATGGTGATCCAATTGGGCCCAGGCCCTGTACTGAAGGAATGCTTGTACCCCTTTATTGTTGGTGTAGCGCACAGACCCCTCTGTCTTTACCTGCATTTAATTAGGATCCTCGCAGGCAGAGAGAGGCACACCTCACCACAAGCCCGTACCCTCCTGTGTGAGGAGGTTGAGCGGTGTTAGTTTCGGGCCTGCCTGCGGCTGGAGTTGAATCCTCCCGAGAATGATTCTCACCTCTATCTTGAATAGATGCAAGTCTTTATTTCTCCCCAGTAATGCAACTGTCCACACCAACTGAAAGTCCAACTTCTATATTTATTTCACACTGGATAACAAATAGTCTCTTTAACAGTAGACAGGTTGGAACAAGACACAGGACAGCTTAGGTGGGAGGAGGTCCAGGCACAAACTCTAATGATTTCCTCGGACTGTTCAGGTTTCACGAACAGTTTTGGCACACGATCACTGCCACAGACCGTGAGGTTGATCTCTGCCACAGACCTGGTGAATAGAAGTCACTGCCACTGACTTGGTGAACGGGTCACTGCCACTGACCTGGTGAATAGGGCCTTGCCCTATGAAGTCACTGCCACTGACTTGGTGAATAGAAGTCACTGCCACTGACTTGGTGAACTACCTTCTTGAAGTGTTTGGCCCATGTAAAGGAGAAAACCATCCCTCCGGAGAGTTACCAGAGGCCCTCACCGTCACCACGACTCTGCGCTGGGTCTTCGGAAAGGGTTACCTCCCTGGCCTCCTCATCTCAGATACGGGTCCCTTCACAAGGCGGCACCCTGGGAGCTCTCAATCCCTGGCGGACCCCAGCCGAAGGTTGCTGGGCCCCGGACCTTCAAAAATAGTACCTCACCCCAGACTGAAGGTGTCTGGGATGGAACAGGAACCAGGCCTCCGGGCCTAGGGCACCCGGAGATGACACACGCACACCCAAGCTGAAGGTGCCTGGGCGTGGACGAAGACCTCAATGGAAGATGGCCGCCCCTTTTATACCCTCTCCCAACAGGCACAGCAGGTTCCCTGCCCTGCCGTACTACTGCCGAGAGGGGACAAAAAGAGCACTGCCCTGTATCAGTGGTTCAACCCTGGCCTACGGCAACAGCGCCACCTGTAGGCCACAGGGAACTGCACACCAACACCATCTACCATGGACAGAAATGGTCCATTAACCCTAACAATCAGTGTGTCTGAGCCTGATTACCACTCAGACACGTCCCCTAAATTTTACACCCTGCTACATTGGTCTTGATTATGATTACTGTAATAAAAAGCTCCTGTGTTACTGCCTTGTTCTGACCTTTTTTTTGCTGCTTTTTCTTTTCTGTGCAGATTTATTGATACAGGATTAACATTTATTCCTTTGCTAGAATACTGCATGAAATCTATATTTAATTAAATGATGTAGATAATAATCTGTACTTTGAAAATGTATATATTATGACTGTGACCACAGACATCACATGGGAGACTTGGGAATCACCTGATTTTGAGAACTGGCTGAGGCAAGTCTGCCAGAAGTTTACAAAATGTCACCCAGCAGCAATAGAATAAATATTCATGGGAAAGAAAAGAGCCCTGGACTGCCGCACTCTGTATAAACGATTTATTTTCAAAATTCCAAAATTAAAATCCAAAATTAATCCATAGATTCAAAAGTCCAAATACAGACAAAAACAGAAAACTGACATGCAGGGGTGGATAGCTGACGCGTTTCACATCAAAGATAGATGCTTACTCATAGCATAATAAATATTCACCCGCCTCCACTAATAAAACACAAAACAAATCAATTTTCTGCACTGGAAGATTAGTCAAAGCAGTGGAAACGGAAGTTTAATGTTTATAAATGTAAAATAATACACCTAGCACAGTGTTGGCCATCACTATGGAATACAATTTTAGAATACTTATTTCAGATGATTGCAAACTGAGCAAACAGTGTGAACAGGCAGTGGGAAAAGCGAATAGAATTCTAGAATGCATCAATTGGGGTTTATCTACTAAAACTGGAGAGTGCAAAATCAGGCTGCATAGAAATCAATCGGCTTCCAGGTTTTATTGCCAAAGCTTAATTGAACAAGCTGAGGTTAGGAGCTGATTGGTTTCTATGCAGAAGTGATCCTGATATTGCACTCTTTAGCTTTATAAACCCCACTGTGTACAGTCTGGAAGAAAGAAGGGAAACGGAAAGGGGGACATGATTGAAACCTTTGAATACTTCAAGGGGTTAAGTAAGGTTCAGGAGGGCAGTATTTTCAATATAATTTTATAGTACAAATATATATATATATATTTTCATTTTGGATAGAGCAAGGGAGGGTTATAACCCCTGTCAGATTTTTTTTCCGCTATCTTTGTTTGCAGTGATTTCCCTTCACCATAGACCTGCGCACAGGGTGTGCCAGGTGTGCCCAGGCACACCCTAATCACCCTGTGCAGCACAATTTCCAAACTCTGCCCTGGCTCCCTCTCCTTTCCCCCACAGTGCTCCCGGCTTCCCTCCTCTCCTCTCCTGCTGACTGTTGCTGCGGGGATGTTTTAGGATGAGTGGGGGAAGGGGCCAGTAAACATGTCATTTACTGGCCCCTTTTCTTTCTGAGTGAACATTGTGCGTGATCAATAGTGTGTGTGTTTGAGCTTTGGGGTGCACGCCCTAATGCAATAGGCTGCACACACCTATGCCCTTCACTTCCTGTCCCATAGCCAAACAGGAAGTGAGAGGAAATCTCTGCAAATTAAGGGAATTTCTTGGGGACCCCCAGTTTATCAGAACTAGTGTCCCCATTGGAAGATTTCCCCTTTATTACTTTTCTGGGGACAACCCAAAATGTGGGATTCTAATCCCTCTGCACAAAATCCAAAACAACAATAGAAAAAAAAAAAAAGGTTTGCCGTTAGTTATATTTTAATATCAAGAACACAGGGCAATGACCTGAAATTAGCAGGAGGAAAGTTCAAAACTAATCTTAGAAAGTATTATTTTACCATAAAATTAGTTGATGCTTGGAATAGACTTTCAGCAGAGGTAGTGAGTTAATAGTAAGTGGATTCAGACATTTTTGGGACAAAAGATAGATCTATACTCAGACATAAAAAGTAACCAAAAAAGAATAATGAAAAAAAAAAAATGGTCAGACTCCTTTGACCACTTGGTTATTTTTCTGCCATCACTCAGCTATAGTCCAACTGCCCCGCTTTCTTGGTCTTTTTGGTTTTGGGGACCAAAAGTCCTATTTCTATTCAACTCAGCTATGCTTCTGTTTGTATGCATTCAAACATTATTATTTCCAATTCATTGCAAAATATAGAAAAATTACACAGAAATCCCCCCCCCCCCCCCCCAAAAAAAAAACTTAACGATAAAGTAATGCATCTCTACTCTAAGTGTACTTACACATGGTACTGATGTATACTGATGTTTGAACATTAGTATTCCAAGTTTAAATTGCAGGCGTTTATTTTGAACATATTTGCCCATATTTGTGCATACATGCATACACAAGCAAAATAAATTCTAACTTCTTCAGATTAACATTTTATGTGCATTCTTTTTTTACTTATCATATTTAGATCAGTAAAAAACAAAAAAATAAAGAAAACGCCTGTATGCTTGAAAATGCTAAGTATTTTGTTAGCAGTGTGCAAGAGGCCTAAAAGGATAAGGTAGGGTGACCAGACATCCCCGGTTTCCGGGGACAGTTCCCAGATTGAGGTCACTGTCCCCGGACCAAGTCTGTCCCTGGTTTTGTCCCTGGATTGGATTTGAACAGGGGCTGGGGCAATTTCAAAGAGAGTCAGTGCAGAATAAAAAAAAAAATCTGAATTACCCTCCCGCTCTGCCACTCTTACTAGCTTGGGGGGGGGGGGGGATTTTTTTTCATTATCTGTGCCCCTTTCTGATGATCATGTGCTGGTCGGAGCAGTTTCGGTTGCATGCCCGTTCTGCTCCCACTCGCATGTTCTTCTGCCTTGGCTCAAGTCCCGGTCAGCCGTCTGCCTGCTTAGCTTATCTCCTTGCCTTCCCTGGCAGAGTGATCTTCCTCGGCGCCATTACTAGTAAGAAAAAAAATATGTCCCCGGGTTTCATTTTAAAAATCTGGTCACCTTAGGATAGGGACATTGTACGTTTAAGATTGTAAGCTCTAACAAGCAGGACCTTTGAT
The DNA here is from genome assembly GCA_029206835.1 of Rana muscosa. Lineage (NCBI taxonomy): Eukaryota > Metazoa > Chordata > Amphibia > Anura > Ranidae > Rana > Rana muscosa. The sequence goes on along the minus strand of CM055126.1, from coordinate 124,858,648 downwards.
TCCTTGTGTATTGAATCGTGTTGTAACTGTACTGTCTGCTTCTACTTTCTAAAACGCTATATAAATCCTGTAAAATAAAAATAATAATAATACTGTGTAGCGGCCTCCTCACCCCCCTCTTTGCATCAGCTCGTCTTTCTCTTGTCTAGGGGTACATTAGAGGGGAGAGAGCGGGGTCACCACGCCTGGCCTTCACCACATGCGTCCGTGCGGTGTAAGCAAAGTTCTTTCTCTACCTTCGGGTCAGTGTTGTGCACCTGGAGTTACCTTGAACAATGTCCACCAGAAAGGAGCCCCACACCATTAAAGTCCAACACTCCTTTATTCTTCTCGAGTGAACAGCATAATCAGTTAGACTCCCTTAGAGAACAGAACAAACAAGGAGGTGTCGATGCGAGTAGGCCCAGACACAATGAACTCTCCACTTTCCTTCCCGAAAGTGGGCTGAGGTCTCCTAGCGAGAGGGGATTTTCCTTCCAGGCTGTCTCCGATGGGAGGCTTACCTGTCACTGGCAATATGCTGCACCGGGTCTTCAAGTGAGGAGCTCCCCCCGGTCCATTACGCCTTCTGGATTCGGGTACCCAATCCCTGGGTTCCCTAGGACCTCCTTCCCTCGCGGAACTCAGTGTTGGGCACTGAGCTCCAGACCTCCATCCAAGTACCTCACCCCAGGCCAAAGGTGCCTGGGATGGAACACGATCTCCGGATGTCGTCCAGGCCTAGGGCGCCTAGAGGACCGACACGAACCACCGCCTTCAGGCTGAAGGTGCCTGGGACTCGACCCCGTGACAAAGATGGCCGGCCCCTTTATACCCTCTCCCAGCAAGCACGGCGGGTTCCCCGCCCCACCATACCGCTGCCGAGGGAGGACAAAAAGGAGGCACAGCACACAATGATGGTTCAACCCCAGCCCGAGGCGACAGCGCCACCCACTGGACCGCAAGGAACTGCACATCACTGGTGTCTCTGTCAGTTTAAATTACACCCGGGAAAGTACATACCCGCTACAACTGTAAAAACAATTACACTGCTTAATGACTGTGATGAACAATTGTTTAGCAAACTCTAATATGACTCAGGTGTCATCAATAGATTAAACTCAGCATATCAATAAATCCACGAGTAAGGCCTCATGCACAGGAAAAGCAGCATTAAAAATGTGTTGCTAGCCGTGTTTTTGAATAGCGATTATGGGCGTTTTTCCACGTTTTTTGGCATTAGCGTTTTTTGCCTTTTTTTCAGTAAAACCACTCCCTATAATGTAAAAGCGCCTAAAAAACGCCAAATGCGGCAACACGCTTTTTACAGCTCAACAGCCTCTGCTTCTGGACGCACGGGCTGATGTTTTTTTCTACTGCCCCTAAACGCCTCCAAACGCCTCCGAAAGTTTATGTGTGCATGGACACATAGGCCAACATGAAGGGGCATTTAGAGGCAGTTAAAAAAAAAAAGGCAGACGCCCCTGACAGCAGCTGTAAAAACGTTCTGTGTGCATGAGCCTTAGGCCCCTTTCACACTGGCACGTTTTTCAGGCGGTTTAGCGCTAATATTAGCGCTGTTATACCGCCTGAAAAATCGTGCCCTGTATTCTTCAATGTGAAAGCCCGAAGGCTTTCACACTGAAGTGGTGCGCTAGCAGGACCGCTCCAAAAGTCCTGCTAGCCGCATATTTACAGCGGTGAAGGAGCGGTGTGTTCACCGCTCCTTTACCGCGGCTGCCCATTGAAATCAATGGGACACCGCGGTAATACCGCCCGCAATAGCCGCGGTTTGCGGGCGGTATTAACCCTTTTTCGGCCGCTAGCGGGGGTTAAATTCACCCCGCTAGCGGCCGCATACCGCGGTTATAACGACGGTATAGCGGCGCTGAAAATCGCGCCGCTATACCGCCACCGCACCTGCCCGCCCCAGCGCGAAAGGGGCCTTAAAGCTCTGATATGCTACTATTGGTAACTGTTAGGGCCCGTTCACAACATTGTAGTTAACTTATGTTGTGTTAGGGTAGCCGTTGCTCTGCCACTTAGAATTAATAGTACCACATTGCCTATTGCATGTATAATGCACTGCTGCGTGTTTAAAGGAGGGAAGCAAAGAATAGCAAACAATATAAAGAACCTATAATAGTAACAACTGCAAGGTCTAAGATATAAAGTAGAAAAAAGTGAATGTAATCCCAGGGAAAAGCAAGAGTATTTCCACGCCCTCATAGACAGTATCTCTGTGCACCAGACTTGCATTATACATCCTTACTTCCTTCTTTATATGCCACCAGTATCTCTCCTGCATGCTGAGTGTAGACAGGGAAGCTTGGTGTGCATTTCAATGGACTCGGGCTTAGCACATGACAGGGAAATCTGAATGGTGCATATATAGGCAGGGGATGAACTGAGACCGAGAAATTGTTTTATTATGTATATGTAGCTCTACCCCCAGTTAAGAGAGCCGCTGGTTTGTTTTCTCGGGCCCTGTATACAGCACCGCCAACCCTCCGGCAATCTGACTCGACCCACTCTGGCGCCGTTAGTCTAGGGATAGCTTCCTATCACTCTCAGGTGTATGATACTTAACAGTTCCTAAATAGACAAACAACACTCTGAGGCAGGAATATAAATAAGCAATAGTTTTACTATAAAATGGTGGCATAAAAACATGACATGCAACACTTACATGGGTCTGCAGAAACCCTGTACCAACCAATGCTACAGAGGCAGCACTATAAAATGGCGCCGCGCAGTATCCACCACGCGGAGCTATTATGGCGTGCGCGCCCTAAGACACAGCAACACAAACTTAATAACTTTCCCCACCTATGTCAGGCCTGACAGTGTATAAAATAGTCCCCTTTCCCTGCGGGAGTAATATTTTCTTCACCGGCCAGCTTTCGTTGGTGCACTTGAAGAAATGAACCAATTGTAATCCAACAAGGGTGGTAACTTGTAACAACAATATGCAAACAGGGGGGGGGGTAGGCACTTCAACTCTGTCCCAACTACCGGACCCCCAAAGAACACTGGTGAGCGAACAGTGGGCCTAGGCAGTCTATAGGCCTGAATATAACTCAGTCTATGGATATGGGCAGGTGCCCGCTCACCGCTCCAGGCACGATCCCAGCCTGGGTCTTCCACCGCGTGTGTCCGTCGCACACAGCGTCTGCAACCGATCGGGTCCCCGATCCAACTGGAGTCCTACACTGACGATCCAGGATCCACCCAGATTCCGCAGGACGGTGAAAGGCTCTTCGGACTTCGGGTAAGGCCTTAGGCTTTAGGCCTTACCCCACAGCAGATCCGCGCAGGATAACTTGATGCTTGACGCGCGTTGTCCCAAGAGAGCGAGCTTCTCCCCGCCCCTCTCTTAAGTAACCTCTCCCATGAGTCTCTGCGGTGGAACCTCCGCCCTGAGGCCGAATGAGGCTCTGGGTGCTGTAGTCCCGGAGCCCTAAAGAAGAACCCGCTACACACTCCCCCCACTTGAACTCTTTGGTCCCCAAAGATAACATAATCTCCAACTACAGATCTCATAACATCCATCAATCCTTCATATGACGTCGGCAGAGGAAATTCCCACCAAAAACGAGGTAGTGAACTCCCCTGCCCACAGGACACACTAATATTAGTATCCTGTCTAACTGTGCCAGAGAGTGAGTTGGGGCTGCCTCCCACTAAATGAACAGCGGGAGGGTCATGGTCTTCCATACTCCTTCTAGCAGTGTCTACAGTGTCTTCCGCACTTTCACCCATCTGTGGGTAAGTTAGTATCCTGGGAGGTTTTATTGCCCTCCGCTGCCTCTGTCCTCTTGGGCTTTCTGTTGGAGCAGACTCTTCTTCTGTTTCTAACTCAGGGCTACCCCCTTCCTCGGGAACATCCGGTTCCGGAGCAGGAAGGTACATGGCTTCTCTTGGATCTTCCTTTTCAGATGGTTCACTGGCACTTTCCCAAGCATCCATCCAAGGACAGGAAGGGATAAACTCTGTTGCTTCTGCATTCAGTATGGAGTTCCGTAAGAATGATGGGCACCCGGTTGACTCCTTCACCGGGGCCCGCTGAAGTTTTCCGGCGGCTTGCGGTTGTTCATCTTCCTCTTTTTGGGACTGGAACACACTCTGGCCGCGTGACCAACACCTCCACAGTTGAAACAGATCATATCCCCCCTATCTTCCAGGGATGCGGGTGCTGAAGTATTTGGAAACAACTCCTTCCTTGGGTTGTTCCTCTCAGGTACCCTTGACTCCTTTTCCATCAGGGAGGTCAACATTCCCAACACTTGGGACATCTGTGACTTTAAGGTATCCACCTCTGCGTCTCTTTCTAAGGTCGTGGCGGCCCTGACCATCACTGGAGGGGGCTGCACCAGCTCAACTGGTTGGCTCCTTTTCTTCTCCTCCAGCATAGCTTCTTCTTCTCTGACTACTCGGATCAAGTCAGGGTACTCCAGGCTCTTCCCGTCCTGTCTTGTACTTAGCGCCAGTGCGATGGGATCCAGGGGTTGAGATCCTCTCATGACCTGCTGGACCCAGGCCTCATCCACCTTCTTCGGGTCAATCCCCTTCTTTAAGATCATCTTGTGCAGTATTTTATCTAGGCGCATCATAAACTCTGATAACTTCTCCCCTGCCTTCTGGTAGCAGTGCTCTAGTTGGTAGGTAAGCTCAGTGATCTTTTCTGTTCCTCCAAACACATTCTGCAGAATGTCCAGATAGTCCTGCGCAACACAGTCTTTCTTGCTCATCTTAAGGTTGCGTATGGCCTCTAAGGCAGACCCTTTTAAGCTCTCAGCAATCCTCTGCTTCTTTCTGTGGTCTGGGACTTCCCACTCCTCTAAGGCTTGAGTAGCGCCGTCTAACCATTCCTCAAACCCCTCTTCACCTGAGGGTACAGGCTTCCTTCCTGAAAACATCCTGAGTTTCCGGTATCCCGACATTTGGTAATCTGCAGGATCTTTCTTGCATTGCGCTATGATTTCCCCTAGAACCGCGCATAATTCTGTGCTGAGAGCGCCTTGTGGCGACCCAGGGTTCATCTCTTTCTTGACATCTTTTAAGTCGGGTGGAGCGCGTATTAACTTAAAGATTTGCTTATCCGCCGTTTCTATGCTCGGCTTCTTGAAGTCTTCTGGGATTCCATCTTTCCATTTTAACAGTACATATGTCAAGGGAGGTTCTGTTCTGACATCCACTATATATGCTTTTTGTTGTGGGGACAGCGACATCACTAACTGTTTCACTGCATCTTCTTGCCAGATCCCTGACAGTTCTATGATCACTACTTCATGCGGATCTGTTTTTACTGCTGCACACCACTTTACTACTTCTAGTGGGTCCATGCTGGTGTCTCTTGGCTGCTATTTGCTGCAACAGGATCCCGGACTCGAGAGCCCCCACGTGTAGCGCTACCCCCAGTTAAGAGAGCCGCTGGTTTGTTTTCTCGGGCCCTGTATACAGCACCGCCAACCCACGGCAATCTGACTCGACCCACTCATGCACAGTTAGTCTAGGGATAGCTTCCTATCACTCTCAGGTGTATGATACTTAACAGTTCCTAAATAGACAAACAACACTCTGAGGCAGGAATATGAATAAGTAATAGCTTTACTATAAAATGGTGGCATAAAAACATGACATGCAACACTTACATGGGTCTGCAGAAACCCTGTACCAACCAATGCTACAGAGGCAGCACTATAAAATGGCGCCGCGCAGTATCCACCACGCAGACCTATTATGGCGTGCGCGCCCTAAGACACAGCAACACAAACTTAATAACTTTCCCCACCTATGTCAGGCCTGACAGTGTATGAAATAGTCCCCTTTCCCTGCGGGAGTAATATTTTCTTCACCGGCCAGCTTTCGTTGGTGCACTTGAAGAAATGAACCAATTGTAATCCAACAAGGGTGGTAACTTGTAACAACAGTATGCAAACGGGGGGGGGTAGGCACTTCAACTCTGTCCCAACTACCGGACCCCCAAAGAACACTGGTGAGCGAACAGTGGGCCTAGGCAGTCTAAAGGCCTGAATATAACTCAGTCTATGGATATGGGCAGGTGCCCGCTCACCGCTCCAGGCACGATCCCAGCCTGGGTCTTCCACCGCGTGTGTCCGTCGCACACAGCGTCTGCAACCGATCGGGTCCCCGATCCAACTGGAGTCCTACACTGACGATCCAGGATCCACCCAGGTTCCGCAGGACGGTGAAAAGCTCTTCGGACTTCGGGTAAGGCCTTAGGCTTTAGGCCTTACCCCACAGCAGATCCGCGCAGGATGACTTGATGCTTGACGCGCGTTGTCCCAAGAAAGCGAGCTTCTCCCCGCCCCTCTCTTAAGTAACCTCTCCCATGAGTCTCTGTGGCGGAACTTCCGCCCTGAGGCCGAATGGGGCTCTGGGTACTGTAGTCCCGGAGCCCTAAAGAAGACCCCGCTACATATATATGTTTTAATGTTTATATATAAATGTATGTAATATATGTTGTAAAAAATTCAATAAAGAGGAATTAAAAAAAAAAAAAAAAAAAGCACATGACGGGGAACCTGCAAAGTTGCCACAAAAGGAGCCCTGCAATAAGGATTTAAAGTGTTTATTAAGGTACATTTTTTTTCTTCTATAGTTCACACTGATATATAACACTAAGCTCTCCAGTGCATGTCATTCATAAAAATATGCTGTATAATAGCTTACTTCAGAGAGCCGTTCGGCGCTCAGCCGACCGCCTGCTGGTCACATCTCCCAATGCAATAACTGCAGGGGGAGGTGCTGGAAAACCCCTGCTGACGTCAGCTGAGACGAGGAGAGAAGGGGAGGGGACCGAAAGGCAGTCACGTGAGCGCCGAATAGGGTTGCCACCTCATCCCTTTAAACCCGAACACATAAATTACACAGGTTCTGAGGCAAATTTACTGCAGAAAAGGCACCAAATGAGTTTAATTACCACCTTAATCAGCCACAGAACCTGTGTGATTAATGTGTGTTCGGGTTTAAAGGGATGAGGTGGCAACCCTAGCGCCGAATGGTGCTCTGAAGTAAGCTATTATACTGCATATTTTTATGAATGACATCCACTGGGGAGCTTAGTGTTATATATCAGCGTGAACTTTTGAAGAAAAACACTGTTATATTTAGAGCAGGTTAGGCGGATCGGGGAGCTGACAGGCACGGAGGGGAGAGGGGAGGAGGACAGAGGAGACACAGACATAGGAGAGCAGGCTGCGGATGATGGAGGCATGTAAATGGACCACAGTGTCAGGGCTCAGCAGCCCTGATTATCGTGGTCAGTTTATAGAGTGGAGGGTATAGCCCAGGCAGGATCAACCAGGTATTTCAGGTGATACGGGGGCCAAATTACACAGCACAAACACTGTGCTGTATAACATGCTTTAAAGAAACAGTATCAATATTTTTTTGGGGTAAACAAACGCTTTAACCACTGGGAGTGACAGCTGACTGACCTGACGGCAGCCCTGTGTTTAAAATTTCCATCTGCTGGCCATTTGGTCATCTTCATTACATGCAGGTTGATGGGATTAGTATTTTACAATGATCTGCTGATGAGAAGTGACAAGAACACTGCATTGCTGGCAGAATTAACAAGCGTTTTTAGTACTGGCTGAAAACATACCTGAAAAATGAAATTTCATTTAATTTGCTTTAAAAACAGTGCAATTCACTTTGCAAATTGATTTTGTGCGTTCAAAATGTTCATGATATTTATGGAATCCTCTTGGAACGAGTTTTTGCACCCCACACTACAGTACATAGATAAAGAGCAGACACCATAGAAACAAATTACCATTTAGGAACATTGTTAAAATGCAGAGCGGCATACTCATCAATTACAAGGAGTAACAGGAATAAATTGATATCCGCCTACAAAAGGGATGGGGTATGACTGATCATTTTTCAACAGCAAGTCAAAGACAAAGCAATAATCAGCCCTAGCATCTAGCCAACATCAAGAGATGTATATAGCGATGTAGGTGAACAAACATTTTGTGTATCATTTGCTGCCAAATTTATAGGTGGCTAATTACATTGGTAATATACGTACATTTAGCTTCAAGCATCCTGTAAAGAATCATGGCAAAGTGACAGATACGGTGGTCATTTTGTAAGACGGTGAGGGCAATTAGTCTCTTTCACGGCATGGCTTGTGACATTTCTTTGATTTTTGTACAGAGAGGTTGTGAGGAAGTTAATTGCGGAAGGGATTAAGAGTTCAAGAATAGCAGTAGGTGATCAATAACTAGACCAATAAATAAATCTGCCAATAGATAATTTTGCCAAATTTATGTTGTTTTTTTCACCCCCACCCCCCTTATTATACAGCACACACAATAGATTTAAATTACTACATATCTACATTGCTTGCTTTTAACTAATTAGAATATAATTAAAGTGTTACTAAACCCAGGACCCTGCACATTCACTATATCTGGTCTCCCACAGTACACAGATCATTGAAATGCAAAAGTTTTAGTAAATATAAACTGGTAAATACATTTTTTTTATCAGCAGTTAGAGCAGTCTATCAGTGTCTGGTAAAGCTTGTAGGAGGAGTTTTCATTTTACTCTGACTGTCCTATGTGGCTGTAGGACCCCTGACCCTCTGTCTGGACAGTGCTGATTGGCCCTGTGCTGATCACATGCACAAAAAACAATAACTCTCTAGCAAAAGACACCAAACTGAGCATGTGCAGCTTTTCCCCAAGTCTCTGTTCTATCAGGAGATGGATTGGGGACAGTGGAAGAAGGGGAGGATCAGAGAAGACATGATCAAACAGCCTTTTTACACAATGCAGATGATTAACCTCTTAGGTTCCACAGAGAGTATAACAAGCATGCTTTACTGCATATACTGTATGTACAGACTGATTTTACTGTTGTGGGTTTAGTAACACTTTAATTGTGACTACTAAATCCTAGGATTTATCAGCAGAAGGGAAATTGGTTTATAAATTTCAGAAATAAATTTCAGAAACAATATTGTATATAGTAGCATGTGCGTTTTTTGCGTGTTAGTGCATCTGTGCGTATATGTGCTCTGAACAGGTGGGTAAGACTAGCTTTCTAATGATATCCAAAGTTCACAGAAACCCAAGGGATAAAAATCACTTATTTAGTGTAGTATGTTTACTTAATATCAGCCATAAAACCATGTAAAAAAATGCTTACATTCAAAAGTGCCTGAGATCTTCACTACTACAACCAGCCTGTAAGGAAGGCCTGGAGATAGGAGGAACGAATAAAGCGCAGGGCTGGCATGTCAGGGTGGAAGGGGAACCAGACAGTGTAGGGTTAATGTACCTTAGAGATAGGTGGGAGTTCCTACTTATATGATTGGTGAGCAGACGGGTGACAGGGAGGAGCGTAGGAGAAAATACTGGAGGAAGGGATGGTACCATAGCAGACGAAGTTAGGAAGACAGCAATGGAACGTCCCGCCCTCCCTCCCTGGAATGGGGTAAGTTACTTTTGGGTGTAGGTGTGAAAGTGGCTGTTGGGACCCCTTGGATGGGAGTTACAAAAATCTGTCGGTGGGATACAAGTGGGGAACCATCGTTGGTATGGTGTCCTCTGGTTGGGTGTGGTCCTCTAAGAAGGACCAGGTATTGGTAGACCTGTATGGTCTGTGGGTCAAGTGTTAATGTCCCAGAGTCGGTGTTCTCGCGGCTGGGGGACATCTAGATTTGGTTTAGGTTACTGTAAAAAGTGTTAATTATTAATTTTGTTGTTTAACTACTTGCCGACCGCCGCACGCCGATATACGTTGGCAAATTGGCTACGTCCCTTTAAATTTACCAAAAATATGTAGAAGAATACATATCAATCTAAATTAAGAAAAAAAAAAAAAAAATTAAAAACAAAATTGGGGCTATTTATTATAGCAAAAAGTACAAAATATTGCTTTTTTTTTCAAAATTGTCGCTCTATTTTTGTTTATATCACAAAAAATGAAAACCGCAGAGGTGATCAAATACCACCAAAAGAAAGCTCTATTTGTGGGAAAAAAAGACCTAAATTTTGTTTGGGAGCCACGTCGCACGACCGCGCAACTGTCAGTTAAAGCGACGCAGTGCCGAATCGCAAAAAGTGGCCCGGTCATTTGGCAGCCAAATGGTCCGGGGCTGAAGTGGTTAATAAAAGGCCGGACGGCCATTTAACTCCAACCAGTGTCATGTGTTTACTGGGATTGGGTAGGTTGGAGGTATAGGGGACTAAGTATCAGTAGCAAGGGGTACCTCTGAGCTACCCTAGTCATGCTAAAAATGAGCCCTGCCACCTTGCTCAAACCTGAACCAGGCATGCTCTCCAAATACCAGAAGTGACGTTGTCAGAAAGCAGACCTGATGTTTGCTGTGTGATTTGGCAAAGTGGAGTGAATGACAGGAGGACACTGACATCTCATCTCCCTGGGTGACAGTGGATCCTGGATATATGAATTAAGTGCGTATTAACCTCCATTATTAACAGAGGCCTAGGAGGTCTGGTGAGTGATTTAAGCATATCTCACCCGGTGAAATTTGCATGTTCATTTTGGTGGAGGAAACACTGAAGAAAAGGAAGATCTAATGAATAAGTTGAAAGACTGTCACTGTTGCATATTACACATGAACTGATTTTCAAATTTTTCACATTAATCTATGGTTAATGTTTATGCACTTTGCGGAGATTGGCAGATGATGGAACACGATTAGGATGAAAATTCTGGTAAAAGTGGGATTTTAAAGCGGAGTTCCACCCAAAAATGGAACTTCCGCTTTTCGGAACCCTCCCCCCCTCCGGTGTCACATTTGGCACCTTTCAGGGGGGAGGGGGTGCAGATACCTGTCTAATACAGGTATTTGCACCACTTCCGGGAATAGACTCCAGCGGGAGTCACGCCCCTTCGCGCCACCCCCCCCCCCCGCTGTCTTCTGGGAAACACACTGTTCCCAGGAGAGAGCGGGGACCAGTGACGGCGCGCCGTGCTACTCGCGCATGCGCAGTAGGGAACCGGGCAGTGAAGCCGCAAAGCTTCACTTCCTGATTCCCTCACCGAGAATGGCGGCGGCAGCATTCGAGGACCGAGCGACTGCTTAGCCTCTTCTGCCGACATCGTGGGCGCGCTGGACATGTAAGTGTCCATTTTTTAAAAGTCAGCAGCTGCAGTATTTGTAGCTGCTGGCTTTTAAAAAAAAAAAAATTGGCGGAACCTCCACTTTAAGTACTGGTAAATAAAGTATTAGTTACAAATAGTGCCCCCTATTGTTTTTGATTCAAGTAAGTGTATATTATCATACGCAACAGGCAGCTTATCAACAATTACACTGTGGTGTGGAGTTTTTATTTTTAATTTTGGTTTCTGTTTAACCACTTCAGTCCCGAGCCTCTTTCTGAGATTTGGTGTTTACAAGTTAAAAACTTTTTTTTCTGCTAGAATTTTTTTTCTAAAGCCTCGTACACACGGCCGAGATTCTCGTCGAAAAAAACATGTCGTTTTTTTCGACGAGATTCTTGGACAAGAAACTTGTCCCGGCCGAGTGTACACACGCTCGATTCAAAGAACCCGCGGTTCTTTGAATGGAGCGTACGCGGTGACGTCATCGACTACGACGAGCATGCGCTCGTCACATTCGATGCCGTCGCCGCCATCTTGGTATACCCTACGTATGCCTAGGAAGCTACCGCGCATGCGTCGAATTCATTTCGAACATGCGCGGGCTTCCCGGAGGACAGGTAAGTGTACACACACTCACTTTTCTCGTCGAGAAACAGGCTGACGAGAATCTCGACGAGAAAATAGAGAGCAGGTTCTCTATTTTCTCGTCGAGATTCTTGTCGCTTTTCTTGACGAGAAACCATACACACGAACAAATTTCTCGGCAAGAAATCTCTGACAGCAAGTTTCTTGCTGGTTTTTGCAGAGAAATTCGTTCGTGTGTACGAGGCCTCACACGCTAGAGAATAAAATGGTGGTCATTGCAATACTTTCTGTCACACCATTTGGGCAATCGTTCTTACAAGCACACTTTTTTGGGGAAAAAAACACTTTTTTGAATTATAAAAATAAGACAACAGTAAAGTTAGCCCAATTTGTTTTTAAATTGTGAAAGATAATGTTACGCAGAGTAAATTGATACCTAACATGTCACTCTGACAAACTTTTACCCTTATAAATCTCCATAGGCGATGTTTAAAAATTTTACAGGTTGCATGTTTTGAGTTACAGAGGAGGTCTAGGGCTAGAATTATTGCTCTCATTCTAACAATCGCGGTGATACCTCACATGTGTGGTTTGAACGCTGTTTTCATACACGGGTGCTGCTCACGTATGCGTTTGCTTCTGCACACATGCTCTGTGGGACGGGGCGCGTTACATTTTTTTTTCTAATTTATTTTACCTTTTATTTTTACACTGTTCTTTTTAAAAAAAAAAAAAGGTGTCACTTTTATTCCTATTACAAGGAATGTAAACATCCCTTGTAATAGAAAAAAAGCATGACAGGACCTCTTGAATATGAGATCTGGGGTCAAAAAGACCTCAGATCTCATATTTACACTAAAATGAAATAAAAAAAAAAAATGTTAAAAAAAAAAAAAAAAAAAAGTCTCTTTAATGCCGCGTACACACGGTTGGAATTTCCGAGGGAAAAAGTCCATGACTTTTTCCCTCGGAAATTCCGACCGACTTAGAGAAATTCCGTTTGTCTGTATGCAATTCCGACGGAAAAAAAACACACGCATGCTCGGAAACAATTTGACGCATGCTCGAAAGCATTGAACTTCTTTTTCTCGCCTCATCGTAGTGTTGTACGTCACCGCGTTCTTAACGCTTGAAAGTTCAGAGAACTTTTGTGTGACCATGTGTATGCAAGCCAAGCTTGAGCGTAATTCCGGAATTTCCGTCGGAAAAAAGTTGGATGGTTTTTCCGACAGAAATTCCGATCGTGTGTACGGGGCATTAGAGCTAAGGGTGGAAATGAAGTTTTGACGTCGCTTCCGCCCTGCAATGGTATGGAGACGGGTGGGGGCCTTCTTCCCCTCACTTGTCTCCACACCTAACAGGAGAGTAGACTCGATCGCCTCCGCCGGCAGCTCCGGTAAGCAGCGGAGGGCCCCAGGAGCATCGCGGGAGGCCCCTCTCCAGCCGCCGATAAAAGTGATCTTGCGGCGAATCCGCCGCAGAGACCACTTTTATCTGAAAGCGGACCGCCCGCTGAAGAAGAAGATACCTGTAGGCAGGGGTTAGCACCCCTTATAGAGATAGAGAGGTCCCTCCTCCTGGGTGGAGTTAGTCAGCCCTATTTAAGCTGAAACAGGAAGAGCTTGAAGCATAGGGTAATGGGAAAGAGCTACCCCAGTATACCAAGATGTAGGCCTGTGGCCTGAGGAGGCAGACCCTTTGGGATAGGCCCACAACAGGCTTTTGTGGGCAAACCACCTATGGGAAGCCTGTAGTAAGAAGGATGGAATAGTGGGAGGCTATTCTTTGTTATTATTGGAACTGCATTATGGTGAATTTCTAATATTGGATCTGAAGTGCTGAAATTGGAGGTCAAGTTGTAAGGAACTGTTAATATGCTTCTACCACAGTAAAGAAATCATTAAGCCTGGGTTCACACTGATGAAAATTTACAGCAGGTTTGATGCGTTTAGGAACACACAGATTCGCAGGTCACGTAAAAAGCATAGTATTCCATGGCTTTGGTTCACATCTATGCTTTGCGGATTTGGTGCAAGAAAAAAAAGGGGTCTTGTTGACTGCGGTGCGGTGCGGTGCAAATTCCTATGGTGCAGTGTGAATTTTATCTTCATAGGCTTCAATTGAACTTGCAGTAAACTCGCAGCACACAGTTCACATCTCTGTGAATTGTTCTCTGTCTACCTCCTGAAATCTGCAGTAAAATTGTGGTAAATTTGCAGTAAAATCACTGTAAATTCGCACCTGTCCACCTCAAAACACATGGCAAATTCGTACCTCGCACAGGACAAAAAAACGGATCAAATTCGCAGTACATCGCATTGCAGTAGTGTGAACCTAGGCTCAAAGGCAGAACATGCAAACTTTTATTCCTTATTTATGGAAGTGGGCCTCAGGTAGGGTGCCCACGTGTCCCGGATTGTCCCTTAACTCATATTTGTGTCCCGCGTCCCTGACACATTCATTCCGGGACAATACAGTGTTCTGGAATGAAATAAGGACACACAGCCACACTAATAAACTATTGCCAAACTGGTTGCTAGGGCCGCCCTGCCTGGCGTCTAGCAACCAGTGACGTCACATTTGCAGAGTCTCTCAGTATCAGAGCGAGGCCGAGAGGAGCAAGGCCTTTACCCAGTGCTCCCCTGCCCTCTCCGAGTCCACCCACCTCCTTTCCACTTCCGGCCGCGGCCGTGGCAGCAGCAGCAGAGAGAGCAACCAGAGCAGCCAGAGAGCATCTTCAGTGTCATGTCCTGACTGAGTTCTGACTTCTTCAGTGACCTTTCGGCAGGCGGCGGCATTCTACAGTGCTGGCTTAGATCCAAGGCTTGGCTGCCCATCCCGACTCCCGCAGTGCATTGCCCGACATCTCCTCCTCCTGCCCGACTGCCTGAGGGGGGCCCCCCAGCCAGGCTGCCTGGACCAGGGAACGAACGAAGACCGGCGCTCAACTTCTCACCACACCAGACCAGTCCAGATTAGAAGGTGAGCAAATGGAACCTGATTGGAGCAGATCAGGTGACAAGTGGGGCACTGAGGCTGGGGACAATACAGTAATAAATGAGGCTGACAAAGTGGGGCCCAACCCTGGGGGGGGGCAATAAAAAATGTAGCTGACAAGTGGGGGCAATAAAATGAGGCTGACAAGTGGAGGCAATATATTTATTTTACTGTCCCCCACTTGTCAGCCCAATTTATTACTGTCCCCCCACATACAGCCCCATTTATTACTGTCCCCCACTTGTCAGCCCCATTTATTACTGTCCCCCACTTGTCAACCCCATTTATTACTGTCCCCCACTTGCCAGCCCCATTTATTACTGTCCCCCACTTGTCATCCTCATTTATTACTGTCCCCCACTTGTCAGCCTCATTTATTACTGTCCCCCACTTGTCAGCGTCATGTATTACTGTCACAGTGATACACAAAGCTGACAAGTGGGGGTTGAGGGGACAGTAATACATGAAGCCGACAAGTGGGGGGCAGTAATACATGAAGCTGACAAGTGGGGGACAGTAATATATGAAGCTGACAAGTGGGGGATTTGAAGGTGATACAGGGGAACAACAACTGAGGGGACAGTAATAAAGAAGAAGGTGACACAAGTGGGGGGCAGTAATGAAGGAGAAGGTGAGACAAGTGGGGGCAGTAATGAAGAAGGTGACACAAGTGGGGGGCAGTAATGAAGAAGAAGGTGACACAAGTGGGGGGCAGTATTGAAGGAGACACAAGTGGGGGTCAGTAATGCAGTAATGAAGAGGAAGGTGACACAAGTGGGGGCAGTAATGAAGAAGAAGGTGACACAAGTGGGGGGCAGTAATGAAGAAGATGCAGTGAACTTGCCAGAGTAAGTGATGTACAAAGTACACCGCTGTCACTAAGGTGACTTTGTTGAAAAAAACTATCGAAAATCATATTTTTTTGGGCGGGCGTGGGTGCAGGGGGGTGACCCTGAATGGCAGTTTGGAAATGTAGTCACCCTAGCCTCAGGCCATGTGATTGATCTAAGATGATGCAGTTTCTACCTGTACAGGTGTGTGCATACCCTAATCCATTTATGTTGCAGGACAGTAGAAGGTGCCCTTAGCAAGCATGGCCATTGCTGGCAGCTAATCTAGGCCACTTACAAACCCAGTTTGTAAATAGAGTGAAGAAGTGATCCAACAGGATTTTAGCCAGTATTATGCCTTGTACACACAAGTTTTTCATCAGACTTTCCGACAGTGTGTATGCCCCATCGGACTTTTTCCATCGGAAATTCCGATGAATTTCATCGGAGTTTACATAGGGAACATGTTTGCTTTTACTCCGATGGAATTCCATCGGAATTCCAATGTGATTTTGGTCGGACTATTGTCCGACCGTGTGTACGCAACATTACATTATGTATTGTGCTGGATGGTGCAATCCTAAGTCCACCCAACACTTTTGTGTTTTGCAAAGCATGAAAAATTTCTCTTCACTTCGTGTCCCAATGACAATGATTTTACCAGACAGGGGCACAGACAACTAAAAAGTATTAGAGGGATTTGGTTCCAAATGCAAGACAGTTGTGAGTCACAAAGTTATGCTGTCTATAAAGAAGTCAAAATGGGTTATGAATTAAAACACACAGGAATGTCAGAATGATGTAACTGTTTAGTCACGTGAAAATTCTTTCCAGCATGTAATTAAGTTGTTTTAGAACCGCAAGACAGTGAAATCATCCATGGAAATGGCAGTATATCAAGACGCTGAAATTATCATTTGTTTTCTGCCTAGACATTTAACATTTAAAACTTGTCTGTCCTGAAATCCCTATTTTGAAATATTTCCAAAAATGCATCATTGTTTATGTGAGTTTCTTAGTAACCTTGTAGAAAAAGACCAGATAGCGTTCTCACCATGTCAGTGGAAAATCTTGCTTTTTGCTGTATCGCTAACCCTGGTTTGGCCTTATGCGGCGTACACACGATCGTTTTTCATGCCGTTAAAAATGCAATTTTTTAAAATGGCCATTAAAACCGATCGTGTGTATGCTCCAGAGCATTTTTAACGGCGTGAAAAACGGGCAATAAAAATTTCGAACATGCTCTATTTTTTCACGTCGTTTTTTTTAACGACGTGAAAAACTATAGTGTGTATGCTTTTACGAGGGAAAAAAAAACGTGCATGCTCAGAATCAAGTATGAGACGGGAGCGCTCGTTCTGGTAAAACTAGCGTTCGTAATGGAGATAGCACATTCGTCACGCTGTAACGGACTGAAAAGCATGAGGCTGAAAAGCGCGAATCGCCGCTCAACAAAGTTTACTAACATGAAGGGTGGCGCCATTCGAATGGAACTTCCCCTTTATAGTGCCGTCGTACGTGTTGTACGTCACTGCGCTTTGCTCGAGCGTTTTTTTTAATGATCGTGTGGATGCAAGACAGGCTTGAGAGGAAACATGAAAAAAAACGACGAGAAAAACGTCGGTTAAAAAAATGGCATGAAAAATGATCGTGTGTACGCCGCATTACAGTGAGTACATTTTATAGATGCCTTGAAAAAAAAAAAACAACTTTGGTTAAAGGCAGGCCTATTTCATATATTGCTTAGAATTTCAGATTCCCACCTCATTCTCTGAACACTCCTTCAAGCCCCACGTCCAATCACTGTCCAAATCTTGCCGCCTCAACCTCCGCAACATCTCCAAAATACGCCCCTTTCTAACCAATGACACCACAAAGCTCTTAATTCACTCCCTGGTCATCTTTCGCCTCGATTACTTCAACTCCCTCCTCATTAGCTTACCCCTACATACTCTATCCCCCCTTCAATCCACCATGAATGCTGCTGCCAGACTCATCCACCTTAATAATCGCTCTGTGTCTGCTTCTCCTCTCTGTCAATCCCTCCACTGGCTTCCGCTCAAAATACTAACGACTACCTGCAAAGCCATACACAACTCTGACCCAAGCTACATCACTGACCCAGTCTCAAAATACCAACCTAATCGTTCTCTTCGTTCTTTGCAAGACCTCCTGCTCTCTAGCTCTCTTATCACCTCCTCCCACGCTCGCCTCCAGGACTTTTCCAGAGAGTCTCCAAGCCTATGGAACTCCTAACCCCAATCTGTCCGTTTATCTCCTACTCTATTAGCTTTTAAACGATCCCTGAAAACCCTTCTCTTCAGTGAAGCCTACTGTAGTAACACCTAACAACTGTATTATCATCTTGTCCATTGGATCATCCCCACAGCTACTACCCTTTCTTCCACTTGACCCTCCCTTCTAGAGTGTAAGCTCTAACGAGCAGGGCCCTCTGATTCCTCCTGGATTGAATTGTATTGTAATTGTCTTCCCCGATGTTGTAAAGCGCTGCGCAAACTGTTGGCACTATATAAATCCTGTATAATAATAATAATAATAATAATAATTCTGTTCTAGAAAGATCTCAAACAATCGTTCCCAAAGATTGCTCAGTTTTTTTATTTTAAATGAGAGTTAGCAGGGAGAACGACAGCCTCAATGTAGCGAACCAGCTTTGTGCGTGTTTCCCTCAAAGACCACTCATTTATTCATTACACTGAGTCTTCTTTATTTAGGCCAGGTTCACACTTGTCTGACAAACGCTCCGACATTGGGAGCTCATGTTGCATGGGAGCCGTCTTAACTGGTCTGACACATGTCGGTCTGACTTTGAAGATGCTTCCTGTACTACTTTGGTCCGACTTTGATCCTACTTTAGCCCATTGACTATCATTGAAGTCAGATCAAAGTCGGACCACGGTCTTGCATGATCCGATTTTGGCATGCGACTTGTGCTCTGCTGATCTTGAGGGGGAACTCCACGCCAAATTTTAAATAAAAAAACGGCATGGGTTCCCCTCCAGGAGCATACCAGGCCCTTTGGTCTGGTATGGATTTTAAGGGGAACCCCTAAGCTGAAAAAACGGCGTGGGGGTCCCCCTCAAAATCCAAACCAGACCCTTATCCGAGCACATAACCTGGCAGGCCACAGGAAAAGAGGGGGGACAAGAGAGCACGAGAGTCAAAAGAAGACCCCCGAAGTCGGAAGAGACCCCCGAAGTCAGAAGAAGACCCCCCGAAGCTGTGTAATAAATTACTTTAAAAACCTGTGTAGTGTTTTTTTTATTGACATTTTTTTCCACCAGGTGAATGGGTAGGGGTACGATGTACCCCATACTCATTCACATAGGGTGGGGGGCCGGGATCTGGGGGCCCCCTTATTAAAGGGGGTTCCTGGATTCCGATAAGCCCCCCGCCCGCAGACCCCAACAACCAACGGCCAGGGTTGTCGGGAAGAGGCCCTTGTCCCTATCAACATGGGGGTAGGGTGCTTTGGGGTGGGGGGGCCGCAGGTCGCCCCCCTGCCCCAAAGCACCAAACCCCCCATGTTGAGGGCATGCGGCCTGGTACGGTTCAGGAGGGAGGGGGGCCGCTCTCTCGTCCCCACTGTTTTCCTGCGGCCTGCCAGGTTGCGTGCTCGTATAAGGGTCTGGTTTGGATTTTGAGGGGGACCCCCACACCGTTTTTTCGGCTTAGGGGTTCCCCTTAAAATCCATACCAGACCAAAGGGCCTGGTATGCTCCTGGAGGGGAACCCATGCCGTTTTTTTTATTTAAAATTTGGCATGGAGTTCCCCCTCAAGATTCATACCAAACACAGTGCCTGGTATTGGCGGGGATCCAAGTCAGATCCCCGTTCATTGAAAGTCGGATGTATGTCGGCTTCAAGTCGCAGGGCAAAGTCAGATCCAAAGTAGGACGGCTGTTGTGTCGCACAAGTGTGAACCCGGCCTCAGGCTCAATACTTTTGCTATCAGATAAATTCCAATGTAGTAACAAGCAGTTTTTAAAGTGGTTGTAAACCCACTTTGTAAACAAACACCTACAGGTAAGCCTAGATTAAGGCTTACCTGTAGGTGCATGAAATATCTCCTTAACCTACACGGTTAAGGAGATATTTGTATGTAAATGCGGCGACGCTGACGTCACCATGTTCACAAATTCGGCTAGGTCGCAACTTTCGACGACATAGCCGAATTCGACAGCTAACGCGCGCATGCGCGGAGTCACGTCTTCGCCGCTCTGGCCAATCACAGCGCCGGAGCGGCGCTGTGATTGGCTGCAGCGGCGATACCTGGAAGTAACATTCCGGCTATCGCCGCAGCGATGGATGCGGCTAGAGGAGGGACACGGACGACTTCAGGGGCCCCGATCGAAGGTAAGTGGTACATAATGAGCTAGTATGCTAGTCATACTAGCTCATTATAGCTTTGTCTTACAGGTTAGTAAAAAAAAAAAGATAAAAGGGTTTACAACCACTTTAAACAGTGTTGTTCAGTTGGCAGGAAATGCAACTTAGAAAAATCTAAAGTACATCAAGGAAGGTAAATGTATATATTTTGTGAATTATGTATACTGTATGTCAGTTGTAATTCTAGGAATTGTTTGATACATGTAAACAAGATAGAGTGCACTGGCCTCATGAAAGAAATTTCAGCATTTACAGCAGAACTTTAGCGTAGAAGACAAACATTTTCTACCAGGTATGATTTTTTTTACTGCAGAAGAGGCTCTGTAATGCCGCGTACACACGGCCGTTTTTCCCGTCGAAAAAAACGTAATTTTTCCCATTCAACGAGAAAAACGATAGTCTGTGGGCTTTCTGTCGTTTTTTTCGACGAGAAAAACGGCATTAAAAACGACGAGAAAAATTAGAACATGTTCTAATTTTTCTCGTCGTTTTTTTCGACATGTTTTCCCACACACGGTCGTTTTTTTCGACCAAAAAAAAAATGACATTTAAAACGGCCGTGTGTGAGGGGAACAAGCTGTTCCTCGTTTTTAACGTCGATTTTTTCGACTGTGTTTTCACCGTCGAAAAAATCGATCGTGTGTACGCGGCATCAGTCTTTTCTGCAAAAAAAAATAATTTTAATTTCTTACCTGAATGATAGAAATTTCTATTGACTGTATACTGTACGATCTCAGTATGCCTTGGTGCTGGGATGAATTAACTCCTGTTTGCGGAAATTAGGTCATCCCAGGCCAGCCAATCAAAATGGCTGAAGACGTCAAAACTGGAAAAAGACCAGGTGTAAATGTCATGAGCTAGAGGGTTCTAATGGACGTCACATCACTGGAGGAGAGGTAAGTGTAGCGGAAGTTATTTACGCTTTAATGTTAAAAAGATTTAAAAAATCTGCACATAAACATCATTTAATGAAAAACTCACCACAACCATGACAGTAGTTCTGATGTCCTTAGGATGGTAAGTAGAGTTGAGCGGACACCTGGATGTTCGGGTTCGACGGGTTCGGCCGAACTTCGGAAAAAAGTTCGGGTTCGGGACCGAACTTTAACCCGAACCCGAACCCGAACCCCATTGAAGTCAATGGGGACCCGGACTTCTAAGGACTAAAAAGGCTCTAAAAAAGTAATGGAAAGGGCTAGAGGGCTGCAAATGGCAGCAAAATGTTGTTAAGAGCATGGCAAGTGCTCTGCAAACAAATGTGGATAGGGAAATAACTTAAAATAACATAAAAAAAATAAAAAAATAAAAAAATATGCTGGAGGCCCCCTTTTCAGCAGAAGAGGTACGGGAAGTCATTAAGAACCTCAGAAACTCAACGGCACGATGCCACACATATGGTGGGAATGCCCCAGAATACGCCCTTTCTGGAATAAATTATTAAATTTAATGGATAAGCTAGTGGGAAAATAAAATACTTTGAAATAAAAATGTAGCGGGGTGCTAAATTTAAGGGAAGTGTTTGAGTGGTAAATAGGCTCAAACACCCTAATTCTGTAGGATTCATGGACCATTTTGTCCTCTGGGGACAGTATTGGTGTGCAGTTCCCTGCGGCCTACAGGTGGCACTGCCATGGTAGGCTAGGGTTGAACCACCGATACAGTGCTGTGCCTTTTGTGTCCCCTCTTGGCAGTAGTACAGCGGGGCGGGGAACCTGCTGTGCATGCCTGGAGAGCATATAAAAGGGGCAGACCTTTGGCCTGGGGGCTGATGTCCAGTGGGGTCCACGCCCAGGTGCCTTCGGCCTGGGTGCATGTGTTCCTGTTCCATCTCGGGTACCTTTAGCCCGGGGTGAGGTACTATCCTGGAGTTCCTGCTGCCCTGGGTATGGAGGCCTAGGTGCGGGAGTAAAGCCTGGAGTCCAGAGCCTTCGTCTGGAGTCCGCTAAGGGTCGAGGAGTCTTAGGGTGCCACCTTGTGTAGGGGACCATGTTCCAGGGAAGGGAGGATCATTCTGATGGACCGATGCGGGAGTCACGGTGAAAGAAGGGTCTGTTGACTCCCTGGAGAGATGTCTTCCCCTTGATATGGGCTAGGTTCGTAGAAGGAGAAGCTCAAGGTCATCTTGACTGTATCAGAGGCCTTATTCACCCGGCCCGTGGCAGGGGCCTTATACACCCTGGTCTGTGGCAGAGACCAAAGTTCTCCAGGTCCATGGCAGGGGCCTTGTACACCCGGTCTGTGGCAGAGACCAACCTCAAGGTCTGTGGCAGAGACCGTGCACCTAAAACTGTTTGAGAAACCTAAGCAGTGAAGTGAATGTGCTACGTTTGTGCCTGGACCTCCTCCACACCTTAAGCTGTCCTGTTTCTTTGCTCTAACCTTTTCTATCCGAGTAGAGTTTATTTTGCCATGAGAGAATAAGAGTTGTAATTTCAGCTGGTGTGGACATTGACTTTACTGGGAATTAAAGGACTTGCCTCTACCTACAGTAGAGGTGAGAATCATCCTCTGGAGGAGTTTTGACTCCGGCTGTGGACATGGCCCGTCAAGTACACCGCTCAACCTCTTTATATAGGAGGGTACGGGCTGGTAGTGCGGTGTGCCTTTCTCCCTCCTGCGAGGAGCCAACAACATAAAGGCAGGTAAGGGGGAAAGGATCTGTGCGCTACAAAAAAATAAAATAAAAATTATAATCTTGACCTAGGAGGACGAGGTCCATATGGAGTAGGAGGTTGAGGTGGCGGTGGATGTGGCTGTGTAGGTGGAAGCGGCGGTGGAGGAGGACGAGGTAGCCAACACTGGTTCAAAAATACAACAATGGCTGGGTAAGGCCGGTGATGTGTCGAATTCTGTCCCCCGTCAAATAGTGTCCACCCTGTACTGCGCTTGCTCAGTATGTAGGACAAGGGGATTTCGAAAATCTCCCAAGACGAACGGCGCCTGCGTGGTGAGTTCAGGTGAAGGCCACACCATCCGTGGTTCAAGCCGAGCCAAGTGAGGCCGTGCCCGAAGCGTGGTGATCGAACCGAGCCCGTGAGGGGCCCTGTTACTATGTGCTACCGTATGTCCACTTGGATGGTGGGGCTTGAACCTGCACTCACAGCGCAGGCGCCGTTCATCTTCGGAGATTTTGTGAATCTCCTTGTTCTCTGTACTGCGCAAGCGCTGCGCCTTCGCAGTATGGGCCGGACACAATCCGATGGCCAGACAGTTTTTGTCACAACACCGGTATACATGTCTATTCTGCACAAGGTATGGACAAGTCCTGTGGGATCCATGCCTGGTTCATTTTAATGAACGTGAGCTTGTCCACATTGGCTCTGGACAGGCGGCTGCGCTTGTCTGTGATAACGCCCCCCTGCCGTGCTAAATACACGTTCAGATAATACACTGGCTGCAGGGCAGGCCAGCACCTCCAAGGCATAAAGGGCAAGCTCAGGCCATGTGCCCAATTTGGAGACCCAGAAGTTAAAGGGGGCAGACCCATCATCCAGTACGTGTAGACCTGTGGACACATACTGCTCAACCATGTTGGTGAAATGCTGCCTCCTGCTAAGACGTTCCATTTCAGCTGGTGGTGCTGGTTGTTGTGGCGTGCTGACAAAGCTTTTCCACATTTCAGCCATGCTAACCCTGCCTTCTGAGGTGCTGCCGGTGCCCCGGCTGCGTTGGCGACCTCTTCCTCCTCCTCTGCCTTCGCCTTGTGCTTCCACCGTACGCCCGCTGTCAGGTGGGAATGCCACCAGCAGCACGTCTACCAGCGTGCACTTGTACTCGCGCATCTTACGATCCCGCTCCAGTGAGGGAATTAAGGACGGTACATTGTCCTTGTAACGGGGATCCAGCAGGGTGGCCACCCAGTAATCAGCACCAGTTAAAATGTGGGCAACTCAGCGGTCATTGCGGAAACACTGCAGCATGTAATCGCTCATGTGTGCCAGGCTGCCCAGAGGCAAAGAAAAGCTGTCCTCTGTGGGAGGTGTATCGTCTGTGTCCTCTGTATCCCGCCAGCCACGCACCAGTGATGGCCACGAGCTGGTCTGGGTGCCACCCTGCTGTGAAAATGGCTCCTCCTCCTCCTCCATCTCCTCCTCCACCTCGTCATCCTCCAGAACTGTGCCCTTTCTGCCGGACAATTGTGTACCTGGCGTTTGTTGGTGCAGGAACCCACCCTCGTAGCCACTTGTGAAAGACTGCCCTGAAAGCCTTTGAAATGATCCCGCTTCCTCCTCCTCCTCCTCATCCTCCTGTGCCACATCCTCTTCCATCATCGCCCGAAGCGTTTTTTCAAGGAGGCATAGAACTGGGATAGTAACGCTAAGAACGGCGTCATTGGCACTGGACATGTTGGTGGAGTACTCAAAACAGCGCAACAAGGCACACAGGTCTCGCATGGAGGCCCAGTTATTGGTGGTGAAGTGGTGCTGTTCCGCAGAGCGACTCACGCGTGATTGCTGCAGCTGAAACTCCACTATCGCCTGCTGCTGCTCGCACAGTCTGGCCAGCATGTGCAAGGTGGCGTTCCACCTTGTGGGCACGTCACATATGAGGCGGTGAGCGGGAAGGCCGAAGTTACGCTGCAGCGCTGACAGGCAAGCAGCAGCAGGGTGAGAACGCCGAAATTGCGCACTTTCTGCAGCAGCTCTGGCATATTGGGGTAATTTTTAAGGAACCTCTGGACCACCAAGTTCAGCACATGCGCCAGGCAAGGGATGTGCGTCAAACCGGCTAGGCCCAGAGCTGCTACGAGATTTCGCCCATTATCGCACACCACCAGGCCGGGCTTGAGGCTCACTGACAGCAACCACTCATTGGTCTGTTGTTCCATGTCCCTCCACAACTCCTGCGCGGTGTGGGGTTTTTCCCCCAAACAGGAAAGTTTTAAAACTGCCTGCTGTCGTTTACCCCTGGCTGTGCTGAAGTTGGTGGTGAAGGTGTTACGCTGACCGGATGAGGAGGCGGTAGAGGATGAGGAAGCGGAGTAGGAGGAGTTAGCAACAGGAGGCAAACTGAAGCGCCCTGCAATCCTCGGTGGTGGAAGGACATGCGCCAAACTGCTATCTGCCTCAGGCCCAGCCGCCACTGCATTTACCCAGTGTGCTGTTAGGGAGATATAACGTCCCTGACCGTGCTTACTGGTCCACGCATCCGTAGTTAGGTGGACCTTGCCACAGATGGCGTTGCGCAGTGCACACCTGATTTTGTCCCCCACTTGGTTGTGCAGGGAAGGGATGGCTCGCCTGGAAAAATAGTGGCGGCTGGGCACGACGTACTGTGGGACAGCCAATGCCATCAGGCTTTTAAAACTCTGCGTCTCCACCATACGGAATGACAGCATTTCAAAGGCCAGGAGTTTTGAAATGCTGGCATTCAGGGCCAGGGATCGCGGGTGGCTAGGGGGGTACTTCCTCTTCCGCTCCAATGTTTGGGAGATAGAGAGCTGAACGCTTCCATGGGACATTGTGGAGATGGTTGGTGACCCAGGTGGTAGTGTTGCTGGCAGATCCTCTGTTTGCGGGGTGGCAGGTGCCACTGTCACTACAGAGGTGGATGAAGAGGCCGAGATTGCAGCAGAAGAGGAAGCAGGAGGAGCCAGAGACCTTTCTTGGTTTTTGAGGTGTCTACTCCACTGCAGCTCGTGCTTTGCACTTAGATGCCTGGTCATGCAGGTTGTGCTCAGGTTGAGAACGTTTATGCCTCGCTTCAGCCTCTGATTGCACAGCCTGCAAACCACTCGTGTCTTGTCATCAGCACATTGTGTGAAGAACTGCCACGCTAGGGAACTTCTTGGACCTGGCTTTGGTGTGCTCGGTCCCTTGCTGCGTTGGGCAGTAGCAGACATAATGTCTAGGGGACGGACGCTCCGCTTTTGCACCCTGCTCCCTCTTCTGCTGTGCTGGTGGCTCTGTGCGACCACCGCCTCTTCCTCCAAACTACACTGGTCACCTGCATAACGTTCATTCCATGTGGGGTCGAGGACCTCATCGTCCTCCACATCATCTTCCACCCAGTCTTCACCCCTGCCCTCCTTGTCTGTCTGCACAATTGCGAAAGCAGCAGCAGTTGGCACCTGTGTTTCGTCATCATCCGAGACGTACTGCGATGGTCCTCCCATGTACTCATCATGAAACATAAGTGGTTGGGCATCGGTGCACTCAATCTCTTCCACTTCTGGGGCAGGGCTAGGTGGATGGCCCTGGGAAACCCTGCTAACAGAGTCATCGAAAAGTAGAAGAGACTGCTGCATGATTTGGGGCTCAGACTGCTTGGCTGATTTGCAAGGGGGTGAGGTGAAAGACTGATGGACATGGGTTTCAGGTGCCAACTCTGATCTTTCATCAGAAGAGTGGGTGGGAGACAATGTGAAGGAACCCGAGGCACTGTCAGCAACCCAATCTACTATCGCCTGCACTTGTTCTGGCCTAAACATTCGTACAGCCTCATTAGGCGCGACAAAATACCGCCGCAGGCTCGGTCGCCTACTCGCACCTGAGGAAGGTGTTTCACTTGTGCGTGTATCTGGCACAGATCCACCACGTCCTCTCCCTGCAACAGGAGCTCCACCAGCAGCACCACGACCGGGGCCACCACGTCCCTTTGACCTTCTCCTCATATTTTCCAAATTTAGGATGTTGCCCTAAATGGGTGTTTTTGGAAGAGCAGAACACACCCACAGTACGTAACCGCTGAATCGCACAGCTACAGAACTGCAGAAAATTTTATTCAAAAAAAATGTTGTTTTTTTAGTATAGCACAGTAGAAGAAAACTATTTAGAAATTGTTTATTTCACACACCTCCAAATATGTATAACACACTGCAAACAATTTTTTGTGCCCCTAAAAGGTGTTTTTTGGAAGAGCAGAACACACCCACAGTACGTAACGGCTGAATCGCACAGCTACAGAACTGCAGAAAATGCTATTAAAAAAAATGTTTTTTTTTTAGTATAGCACAGTAGAAGAAAACTATTTAGAAATTGTTTATTTCACACACCTCCAAATATGTATAACACACTGCAAACTATTTTTTGTGCCCCTAAACGGCGTTTTTTGGAAGAGCAGAACACACCCACAGTACGTAACCGCTGAATCGCACAGCTACAGAACTGCAGAAAATGCTATTCAAAAAAAATGTTGTTTTTTTAGTATAGCACAGTAGAAGAAAACTATTTAGAAATTGTTTATTTCACACACCTCCAAATATGTATAACACACTGCAAACAATTTTTTGTGCCCCTAAAAGGTGTTTTTTGGAAGAGCAGAACACACCCACAGTACGTAACGGCTGAATCGCACAGCTACAGAACTGCAGAAAATGCTATTCAAAAAAAAATGTTTTTTTTTAGTATAGCACAGTAGAAGAAAACTATTTAGAAATTGTTTATTTCACACACCTCCAAATATGTATAACACACTGCAAACTATTTTTTGTGCCCCTAAACGGCGTTTTTTGGAAGAGCAGAACACACCCACAGTACGTAACCGCTGAATCGCACAGCTACAGAACTGCAGAAAATGCTATTCAAAAAAAATGTTGTTTTTTTAGTATAGCACAGTAGAAGAAAACTATTTAGAAATTGTTTATTTCACACACCTCCAAATATGTATAACACACTGCAAACTATTTTTTGTGCCCCTAAACTGTGTTTTTTGGAAGAGCAGAACACACCCACAGTACGTAACCGCTGAATCGCACAGCTACAGAACTGCAGAAAATGCTATTCAAAAAAAATTTTGTTTTTTTAGTATAGCACAGTAGAAGAAAACTATTTAGAAATTGTTTATTTCACACACCTCCAAATATGTATAACACACTGCAAACTATTTTTTGTGCCCCTAAACTGCGTTTTTTGGAAGAGCAGAACACACCCACAGTACGTAACCGCTGAATCGCACAGCTACAGAACTGCAGAAAATGCTATTAAAAAAAAATTTTGTTTTTTTAGTATAGCACAGTAGGAGAAAACTATATAGAAATTGTTTATTTCACACACCTCCAAATATGTATAACACACTGCAAACTATTTTTTGTGCCCCTAAATGGCGTTTTTTGGAAGAGCAGAACACACCCACAGTACGTAACGGCTGAATCGCACAGCTACAGAACTGCAGAAAATGCTATTCAAAAAAAATGTTGTTTTTTTAGTATAGCACAGTAGAAGAAAACTATTTAGAAATTGTTTATTTCACACACCTCCAAATATGTATAACACACTGCAAACTATTTTTTTGCCCCTAAACGGCATTTTTTGGAAGAGCAGAACACACCCACAGTACGTAACCGCTGAATCGCACAGCTACAGAACTGCAGAAAATGCTATTAAAAAAAAATGTTGTTTTTTTAGTATAGCAAAGTAGGAGAAAACTATATAGAAATGGTTTATTTCACACACCTCCACATATGTATAACACACTGCAAACTATTTTTTGTGGCCCTGAATGGCTCTTTTTGCAAGCGTACATTAAAGTGCAAATTTTTTAAATTTTTTTTTTGCCCTAAACGGGTCTTTTTTTGCACGAGCAAAATAAAATGCAATTTTTTTTTTTTTTTGCCCTATGGGTCTTTTGGAAAAGAGCACAATAAAGTGCCTTTTTTTTTCCCCTAAAAGTTAGATTTTCTCTGACACTGGGCTCATGGCAGTGTAAAAAGACTGCACTGCAACACAAACAGGTAAACCTATGCAGATCGCTGATTTTAATCTCTGAATCTGGACTCCTATATAATATTCTCTCTCCCTGAAAGCACCAACAGGAACCTTGCCCTACACTACACTATCTCTCTGTCTTTTCCCTCAGATTGCAGAATCAGGACTAACTCATGTATTCTTCTATCTCTCCCTAAAAGCAGCAGCAGCAGACTAGATCCTCTCCCTATCTATTTTGAAGCAGAGTGACATGTGTGCTGTGTGCCTCTAGCTTATATAGAAGCTTGGTCACATGTTGCACTGACCAATCACAGCCATGCCATTAGTAGGCATGGCTATGATGGCCTCTAAGGGCACACCAGCTAATCAAAAGGTGATTGGCTGGCCCCTGAAGCATTTCTAAATGCGTAATTAGATTGCCGAACCCGAACCCGGACTTTTGCGCAAAGTCCGGGTTCGGGTTCGGGAAAAAGCTAAAGTTCGGTACGGACCCGAACTTTACAGTTCAGGTTCGCTCAACACTAATGGTAAGGATAGATTGTTTGATAAATTGTGTTACTTACCAATAAACAGAAAAAGTTAAGATTCAAGATATACGGTAATAAAAGATATGTTGTATCAGTAACGGTAGTGATTAAAGTTTTTGTTTTTTTGGGGGAAGAAGGTGATATCATGCAGAGATCCTTTGATTATTGCTCTACGTGGCACTAATGCTGCTCAATTACATGAGTAAACTTTATATTTAGGCCTCTTTCACATTGGAGTAAAAAATGCCACTATATTACTGACCTGAACACATTGTTGTCTATGGAACTGTGCACACAGCTGTGTAAAGAGCCGTAGTACAGTGATCAGTACAGAATAAAAATAGACAATTTTATGTTTGAGTGCAGTAAGGCTACATTTTACTGATCTTATTATGTGTAGCATCCTCCTAGTTAGGTGCTAATAAGTCAGTATTTTAGGTAAATTTTGTTATTTTGGGCTCTGCTGTAGCCAGTGGAGCTGAGTTGATTATTTTGGTCTGTTCTGGGCTGTATATAAGATCTGGAGCATGGAATAGCAGGGTCCTTTGCCTGTTGGAGAGAGACCCAGTCATTCCAGAAGGCACTGGAACATAGTGGGTGGAGAGGGTAGAGCCTGGGCGGACCAGGTATATGGCCTCAGCCAATTCCGGGTTGGGAGAGGTATCAGCAGGGGGCTGAGAGGTGTATATAAGATCTGGAGCATGGAATAGCAGGGTCCTTTGCCTGTTGGAGAGAGACCCAGCCTGGAAGTGCTGTTAAACCTTTGAAGGCTCTTAAAGCTGCAAGGAGTTCTGGATGTTTCTGGCTCACCAAGGAGCTAAAGTAGGGTTGCCACCTTTTCTTCAAATCAAACCTGAACACTTTAGCACCGCACAGCAATTTTATTTTAATAGTATAAACTATACATATATTTAGTTATTAAATAACATTTCTAATCATATGAATCCACAGAGTTCCCTTTCACTGAAAGGGGGGACTCTGCAGACTCTGATGTAAGGGAGAGCTCTGGGGACTCTGACATAAGGGATGCTCTGTGAACCCTGATTTAAAGTGGAGCTCCACCCTAAATTAAAAGTTTCTCTCATCGGAACCCTCCCCCCCTCCGGTGTCACAATTGACACCTTTCAGGGGGGTGAAGATACCTGTCTAAGACAGGTATTTTCACCCACATCCGGGAGTCCTCTCTTCGGGAATCTGCGGGAGTGACGTCACTTCCCCCAGACTTCCCGTAGTGTTCTGGGAGACACTCGGCTCCCAGAACACAGCAGCACCAATCAGAACGGCGCAGCGCGACTCGCGCATGCGCCGTAGGGAACCGGGCATGAAGCCGCAGGGCTTCACTTCCTGGTTCCCTCAGCGAGGATGGCGGAGGGAGCAGCAGAGCGACGAGCGATCGCTCGTCCTCTGCTGCAGACGTCGCTGGACTCCAGGACAGGTAAGTGTCCAAATATTAAAAGCCAGCAGCTGCTGTAGCTGTAGCTGCTGGCTTTTAATATTTTTTTTTCCGGCGGAGCTCCGCTTTAAGGGATAACACTAAGCACTCTGATGTACAAACAGGACTCTGCTGTAAGGGGGAACACTGTGGCCTCTGGTGTAAAGGGGAACTCTGATGTAAGGTGTGCTCTGAGAACCCTGATTTACCTTAGCGTACTCACTCAGAGGCAGAAGAGAGAAGGGGGAGACTTCAGTCACAGACAGGGATGGATGGATGTGAGCTCACCCCTTGGCAGTCAGCACCTCTCATCCAGATGTATCTGAGGCTACTAGACTTCCAATTTCCGGCCCCCACTCTTTCTCCCGCCCCAGACACAGAGGGGTAGGGGTGGGAGAAAGAGGTGCAGATCGAGCCCTCTCTCCTCTCCCGTCAGTGTGGGGGGTGGGGGAATTGTTAGTGCTGGCTTTGGGCAGTGTGAAAGAGTATAACAGACACTCTCGGCTCAACCATCGCAGCCAGCAACCGCGCTGGGAATCCATAGTCCACTCTGCATAATGTGTCCGGGTTTCAGGCAGTCTGAAACCCGGACGCATGATTCAAAACCCGAACTGTCCGGGTGAATCCTGGACAGGTGGCAACCCTAAGCTGAAGGGTCACCCCCAAGTCACAGGAACAACTAGGAAACATCCAGGGAGGATCTTATCGGAAAGCTCATGGTACAGTGTCAGCTGAAACTGGAAGGAGGCATCCAGCTTGCCAGTGACACAGTGAGTAGGCATTAGAGAGATCCATGGGAGAGAGAGTGTTGCCAATTGCCTTTTGCTAAAGAGACTGTGCTAGACCTGCTAGCCAGGGTGTTTCTATGGTGGGAGCTCCCTGTGCTGAATCATTTGCTATTTACTTTATAGAAGAGCTTTCCTTTCACCGTTAACCATTTGCTAGATTGTGTCCTCCATTAAGTTGTTAGTTTTGGGTATCACAAGGCTCATCCCAACCCCTATCCCAGTTCTACAAAACAAAGTAAGAACTACAAAAAAGACACTATGAGGGATATTTACTAAAACTGTAGCACACAGAATCTGGTGCAGCTGTGCATAATAACCAGCTTCCAATTTTTATTGGCAAAGCTTAAATAAACAAGCTGTGATGTTTGTGCTGGAACACTGTGACCCTTCACCCTTTTCCCCTGATGCATGTTGGGGGAGGGGCTGTACCAGGAAATAAGTGTGTGTGCGTACCTCCTAACCCGCACGGATTCTGCAGGTTTTTCCCGCAGTGACACCAGTTACCCGCAACAACAGCAAGAGGAGACAGGAGGCAGAGGAAGGAGGAGGTAAGACCTGATGTCCCTGTGTAGTGAAGTCCCGCCCCCCCCTTGTCGCATGGCCCCCCGCTCTCCCGTCGACACCCCCCCCCGCTTAACATCAATGAGACGTCCTGCCAAACTAACTGACTGCCCCCCCGCTCAACAACTCAGTGGAGTACTGGCAAGTAAAAAAATAAAAACGTCTGTCCCGCGGCAGCCCCCCCCTCCGCTCAGAGGAGGCACTGTAAGTAAAAAAAAACGTCCGACCCCCCGCTCAACAAATGTAATGGTAGGGAAAAAAATATGAATGAATGTCCCGCAGTGGACATTTGAAAAGTTGGGAGGTATGTGTGTGTGAGACTGGAAGCAGCAGCATCAGCAGCATGGATGCCTAGATCTGGTAATGACAGAAGCCTGTTGTATTAAGACTCCTCCATGTAACAAGTCATCATGTTCTAAATGAGTAATAAACCCTCTCCATGGTTAAGAATTTCTTCTGGCCTGTGTGTAACTTGCTGAGCAGATACTGGCAGCATTGCTAGCAACACCCTGAGAGACCCTGTGTCTAAGGCACATAACACAAGCTGAAGTTAGAAGGTTACTATACACAGCTTCAGCAGATTTTGTGTGCACCAGTTTTAGTAAATCTCCCCCTATCTGCCTGCTCAATGTGTGAAGGACTGAGTGAAACTTTGTGCACCTGGCTGCAAATAATTTGTGACTGGATGCATTGCATTAAATATGGATCAGAACCTGGGTTATTCAGCAGGACCAGCTTAGCATTTGCACTACATATGCTTTTTTTTCTAGCACAAACATTCCTGTGTAATGATCTGTAACTACTTGCGTAAAAATTTCATTTTTATTTGTTTGTTTATTTTTTCATTTCAAATACTGCCATGTGTGTATATGTATGTCCTCAGCCACAGATATTTGAATCTGCATGTTTACACACCTGTGTGAATGTCTCTATCAAAAACGATGTAACTGCATTTAGATCTGTAAGTAAAAAAATGTTTGTAAGGCCCCATGCACACGAGACGCTGTTATTTGCTGTTGAACGCGCGTTCAGACGCAGTTGGACGCTTTTTTCAACTGCTCCTGAACCCATTCAATGTTATCCTATGTGTCCATGCACACAGTCTCGTTTTTTGGCGTTTACAAGCAGTTGCGTTTAACCTCGTTTTTCCAGAAGCAAAAAAATGGGTTCAGACGCAAAAGTTTTCACGTTTCAGACGCTAAACGGTGCTAAACGCGGCTAAACGCGGCTAAACGCGGTACCGGCGTTTTGCCGCGTTTGCGTTTATAAGCGTTTTTAAAGGTGACCTATTTTTTAACATTAGAAATCTCAAAAATTATGGCAAATGATGAAAAACTATTAAAAAATATAAAAGAAAACTGTAATTGCTTGCATCGCATTGTGGACAATCCACAACTTGTGGCAGGTAAAGTGGCAAGTGGACAATCAACAACTTGTGTCAGGTGATGTGGCCAGGTGACGTGGCCAGGTGACGTGGCAAGTGGACAATCCACAGCTTGTGGCAGGTGACGTGGCCAGGTGACGTGGCAGGTAACGTGGCCAGGTGACGTGGCCAGGTGACGTGGCAAGTGGACAATCCACAACTTGTGGCAGGTGACGTGGCCAGCTGACGTGGCAGGTAACGTGGCCAGGTGACGTGGCAGGTAACATGGCCAGGTGACGTGGCCAGGTAATGTGGCAAGTGGACAATCCACAACTTGTGGCAGGTGACGTGGCACGTGATGTGGCAAGGTGACGTGGCAAGTGGACAATCCACAGCTTGTGGCAGGTGACGTGGCCAGGTGACGTGGCAGGTAACGTGGCCAGGTGACGTGGCCAGGTGACGTGGCAAGTGGACAATCCACAACTTGTGGCAGGTGACGTGGCTAGATGACGTGGCAGGTAATGTGGGCAGGTAACATGGCTAGGTGACGTGGCCAGGTGACATGGCAAGTGGACAATCCACAACTTGTGGCAGGTGACGTGGCCAGGTGACGTGGCAGGTGACGTGGCAAGTGGACAATCCACAACTTGTGGCAGGTGACGTGGCCAGCTGACGTGGCAGGTAACGTGGCCAGGTGACGTGGCAGGTAACATGGCCAGGTGACGTGGCCAGGTAACGTGGCAAGTGGACAATCCACAACTTGTGGCAGGTGACGTGGCACGTGATGTGGCAAGGTGACGTGGCAAGTGGACAATCCACAACTTGTGGCAGGTGACGTGGCCAGGTGACGTGGCCAGGTGATGTGGCCAGGTGACGTGGCAGGTGACGTGGCAAGTGGACAATCCACAACTTGTGGCAGATGATGTGGCAAGTGATACGCTAAATACAAGTACACTGCTGCTCTCTCAGCTGCTGCTACTCACTCTGGTCTCACAAACTGGCTGAAATGGTTAAAATTTACTGTTTTTTGAGCTTAGGGAGGGTCTATGATGAAACGCTTATAAACGCAAACGCGGTTAAACGCCGCTAAACGCGGCCGCAAACGCGGCAAAACGCGCGTTTATAAACGCCGGTTTCAGCGTTTAAAAACGTGTGTTCAGCAGAGTTTGCACCTGCGTCTCGTGTGCATGGGGCCTAAATGCGTTTTTCACCGTCCGTGTGAATGAAGACAAATTTACATGCAGACGAGTGTATACGCATGTATATGTGTGTATATTGCAACACTGGCAACTAGAAGAGGATGAAGAAGAATTGTATGCATGTATACACATACTCACATTTGCGCGCTTGTACTCGTGCATGTGCAAAGTCTTCACTGAATGTTTTACTCAGTATCTGTCAACAAGAGTATAAACAAAAATTTCCTAAGTAAATATTACGTCTGTGTGCAAGATGTCTTATAGTTTCGAGTTGATAAAATGGTAGCTGCAAGTAAAACTTATTTAAACAAGGAAGATGCCGCTCCAGGTGAGCAGTCACTACAGTCCGGATGCACTGGGTGCAAGCCACAGCTCGCCACCAATGATCAATAGGAAGAAAAGACAGGCTGGCTGCACACCACAGGAACGTTTCAACGTTTTTTTCCAAAAATAGCAAACAACAGCCAACAAAGACAGAGTGTCCGAACCCATACTGACCTTAGTGCTTCTTCAAACCATAAGGTAGGGACGAGCCCTGCTGATGTCATTGCATTACCCACAAACCTCAATTTTAAGTGCTTGATCCTTGAGCCACTTTCTAAGGTCCCTTTCACACTGGGGCGGGCATATGCGGTGGCGGTATAGCGGCGCAATGGTGTTTACCGTGATATTCAGCCGCTAGCGGTGCGGTTTTAATCCTCCTTCACCTTCTCCCGCCTCAGAGAGCGGCAGCACACGTTCTCTCAGGGGATGGACCATCCCCAAGTTGACCGCAGAACTGAGACGCCGGCAGGTACCCTTCCCGGCCACAGCCAGGAAGGCAGAGCTCTTTAGGCTCCTGTTTCCACCACCAGCCTCAACCGACCTCCCCATGCCAGCTTCACCTGGACCAAGCACACAGCGGGCATCCCTGCACTCTATTGCCGCTGCCGTCGCTCAACTCCACACCCTGGTAGCGTCCTTGTCTACCTCAGTCACAGCCATGCAGGCCAGAGTGACGCTCCTGGAAGAGTTGGACCTATATCTCCACACTTTGGTGGATCTAGATTACAAATACGGAGGATTTTCGTTCTACGACTATCACCGCTCCTTCTCAGCCAAAGCAGCTGCCAGGCTGTTGCAGTTCCAAACAGCCACAAACTGGAGTCTCATGGATACCGAGCCGTTCTGCCGCCACTTCGCTGGCCTACGCTCACCTCTATGCACGAACTGCCAGTCCTCTACCCATACTGTCACTTGGTGCTCCAACACCCACAATGTTCGCCCCCACGAAGTCCCCTCCACCTCGAGGGCAGCTCCGGGCTTACCGGCCTCCCAGCAGACGACCCAGGTGGACAAGTTCGGACGCCCAGTACTGACAGCAGGTGGAGCAGCCATCTGTAATAACTTCAACTTCGGATCCTGCAACTTTAGCCAGTGTCGCCTGCTTCATGTTTGCCTCGTATGCCACAGGGCACACCCCAAGACCCTGTGTCAGGTCAAGCAACAGAAAAAATCTTGACTAGGCCACGTAA
The DNA here is from genome assembly GCA_029206835.1 of Rana muscosa. Classification (NCBI taxonomy): domain Eukaryota; kingdom Metazoa; phylum Chordata; class Amphibia; order Anura; family Ranidae; genus Rana; species Rana muscosa. The sequence goes on along the minus strand of CM055126.1, from coordinate 124,822,706 downwards.
ACGTTCTGTGGCTGGAGCACTACCTCACTTCACACCCCACCCCCTCTCTCACCACCTTCCTCGTCCAAGGGTTCACAACCGGCTTCCACACAGGCCTCATCTCCCTACCCCACACGTCTCACGAATGCAAGAATCTGCGTTCAGCCGCCACAGACGAACAGGCCATAGATCAGCTGTTGCACACCGAGCTGCAGCGAGGCTTTGTCATAGGCCCCTTCACTCAGCCCCCTTTCAACACCTTGAGAGTCAGCCCTATTGGGCTTGTCAAGGGCAAGTTCTCGAATAAAGTTCGCTTGGTGTGCGACCTGTCTGCGCCTCATTCTTCCCCCATCCCCAGCCTGAATTCCTTAATCCCCTCCGAAGAGTTCTCCCTTAAATACGCCTCCGTAGACATGGCAATCCAAGCCATAATCAAAACCAGCACAGGCGCCTGGCTCTCCAAAGCCGATATCTCGGATGCCTTTAAGCTCCTACCTATCCATCCGTCCCTCTGGTGCTGGCACGGCATGATATGGAGAGACTCTTACTACTTTGCTACCAAGCTGACTTTTGGCTCCAAGAGTAGCCCCTGGCTCTTCGACACTTTCGCACGGTCTCTCACCTGGATACTGTTGCACCAAGCCCAGTGTCAAGAAGTCATCCACTACTTGGACAACTTTTTGCTGATTGAACAGCCTGGTACGCCCCCGAAAGACCTCGACAAGTTAAGAGTCGTCTTCGGAAATCTCAATGTTCCCATCGTGGAGCATAAAGTAGATGGTCCAGCACACTCGGTCACCTTCCTCGGTATCATTCTGAATACCACCACCATGCAAGCCAGCCTCCCCCCCGACAAACTGGCCCGCATTAGATCAGTACTCCAAACTTTCACTCGCACACGGGGGTGTACCAAGAAACAGTTGCAATCCCTTCTGGGAATGCTTAATTTTGCGATAAGGATCATCCCCCAGGGACGGTCCTTCGTCTCAAGTCTCCTAGTTTTTCTTTCCCAGTCGCAGGATCCCGATCAGGTCCTTAGTCTAGACACCGCAGCAGTAGCGGACTTGTTGATGTGGGAAGAGTTCCTCACCAGTTGGAACGGGATATCCATGTTCATACCCACGATGTCTCCCCTCTCCTAGCAGGTAATCACAGACGCCGCAGCCTCCAAAGGCTTCGCGGCAATTTTTGGCCACCACTGGTTCGCAGGATCATGGCTGCCAGAGATACTAGCAATCCCAGGCTTTACTCAGACTTCCTCCCTGTTTGAGTTATACCCGGTGGTAGCAGCCGCCCGGTTATGGGGCCACCATTGGACAGGACAAACCGTAGGCTTCACCACTGACAACCAGGCCACTGCTGACATTGTCAACAAAGGCAGGTCCAAGTCGCTCACCACGATGTCCTTCCTACGTAGGCTGGTACAACTCTCGTTGCAACATCAGTTCAATGTTCACTGCACCTTCCTCCCTGGCAAGTATAATCTTGCTGCAGACGCTCTGTCCCACTTTAATTATACGTCCTTTTTTCAGCAGAGACCCGGAGCCGACCAGACCTCAGCCCCTATCCCTCCTTGGTCTCAGCTGACCCTGGACTAGGACACCACCTACAGCAAGCGTCACAGCTCATCAATCAGTCCCTGTCTTACAACACCTTAAAAGCCTACCGTGCAGCCTGGGACGTTTTCAGCAAGTTTATGGCACCCCGCTCCGATAATACGGCCATAGACGTCAAGCACATACTGGCCTTTATCTCATACTGCCACAATAGCTTGGCCTTATCCCACAACACCATCCGTCTGTACTTAGCAGGCATTCAGCACTTTCTGGCCTTACAAGATCCTGCAAAACCCTCGTTTTTCACGTCCCACGCAGTCAGAGCCATCCTGCGCGGAGTCCAGAAACTACAACCCATTGTCAACCCCAAACGTCTACCTATAACCGGTGCCATCTTTAGGGACATGTCCAACATCCTCGCCACATCTCCGTTTGGCCTCCTCCCTAGCTTGGTCGTGCAAGCGGCCATCTATTTAGCTTATTATGGGTTTCTACGGCCAAGCGAGTTCACCTGCAATAATCCCACCGGCCAAGTCTTGCGCAGACGTCACTTAGTTCGCCATCCGACTCACTTCACACTCCACCTTGCAGTGTCCAAAACTCAACAGTTGGGCGCCGGCGTGGATATCTGCATATATAGAACAAACAATGCGTGGTGCCCAGTGGCCGTTTTGGATCAACTACTGTCATACCTACCAGCACAAACAGACTCTACTCCCCTACTCCCTTTCCCGACCAAACCTTTAAGCACCTTCCAGTTCGTCAAGCACGTGAGGATCCTTCTACGAAGTCTACATCTTAACCCAGCTCACTATACAGCTCACTCGTTTCGTATCGGGGCAGCCTCGGCCGCCTCCCCCCATGGGGTGCCAGATCATGTCATTAAGAAGCTAGGCAGATGGAAGTCCGCCTGCTTCGCCCGGTACATTCCTAACCCTCAGCTGGAGATCGCACAAGCTTTTTCCAAACTTGCTCAATAAACAATCCAAATAAAATGATATCCCTACCTGAATGTTTTTGCCCCCTTATTTTGGCATACGGTCCGTTAGGCCAGGGCACACTTCAGGTCTATCCATGTTGTAAGTCTGCGTCAATGTATGTTACCCATATCCTATCGGCCATAGGGCTCCAACCATAAGTTGGAAGGCCAGCATGGTGGCCTGAATTTATGGGAGGAGCCCGGCGGCTATATAGCCAGCCCACTCCTCCACAAGCCTTGTCGGTATTCCTGTGCGCACCACATGGTTTCCGGCGCAACGTCACCCACCCTCCCATCCCTATTAAAAGCATCCTCAGGAAATCATTTCTCTCCACAATATCTACCACTATTCTTGGGTATGCCCCCTTATTTTGGCATACCGTCCGTTAGGCCAGGGCACACTTCAGGTCTATCCATGTTGTAAGTCCGCGCCAATGTATGTTACCCATATCCTATCGGCCATAGGGCTCCAACCATAAATATATATATATATATATATATATATATATATATATATATATATATGTGTGTGTGTGTGTATTTTCATTTTTTGAGCACTGCACAAAAATGTTTTACTTTTCACATTTGCCTTGATTTACACTTGTCTTAAAGTTGTGCTGGCTGCTATTAGATATATGTCAGCGTGATATACACCCATTTTTCTATTTATATTTATCAGGAAGAAAAGAACGGCTGGCTGCACACCACAGGAACGTTCCAACAATTCTTTCCAAAAATAGCAAACGATAGCCAAAGACAGAGTGTCCGAACCCAGGAGGTGACGTGTGCGTTTCACACTGAACTCAGTGCTTCTTCAAACCTTAAGTAAAACATATGGAAGAAGATCATTCTCATACCTCCCAGCTTTTTGAGAAGAGAATAAGGGACACCTATTAGCCAAAGTACGTAGGCATAGGACACCCCCCCTGCCACGCCCCCTTAAAGGAGAATTATAAAAATAAAATGTTGTTAAATCCACAAGTCCTTTTTTTTAACACTACTATTCCTTTATAATGGCTTTTGAATTGTACAAATGTAGACATTTAGAAATTGGATGAAAGATTTAGCACTGGGAAACTCCTTTTGAAAGATAAAGAGTGCATTTTATATAGAACTATATAGATCAGACCAAAATGAGGGACAAATAAGTAGGAAAGAGGGACAGAGGGACTTTGTTCTAAAATCAGGGACAGTTGGGAGCTACACATTCTATATCTAGGGCCCAGCAGAGACTTTCTTTTACAAGAATTAGCCTTTTGTCTGTGGTATTTATTTTAGTGGGCTCACCCTTTGCTTCAAAAAAGGAAGAAAGGGTCCACTTCATAGGTGTGCGCACAGGGTGTGCCAGGTGTGCCCAGGCACACCCTAATCACCCTGTGCAGCACAATTTCCAAACTCTGCCCTGGCTCCCTCTCCTTCCCCTCACAGTGCCTCCGGCTTCCCTCCTCTTCTCTCCTGCTGACTGTTGCTTCAGGGATTTTTTAGGATGAGTGGGGGAAGGGGCCAGTAAACATGTCATTTACTGGCCCCTTTTCTTTCTGAGTGAACATCGTGCGTGATCAATAGTGTGTGTGTGTGTTTGAGCTCTGGGGTGCACGCCCTAATGCAATAGGCTGCGCACACCTATGGTCCACTTCAGTGTGAATTGATATTATTTATCTAGCTGTACAGAGATTTCTGTAGCCCTTTTTTTTTTGCAGCCTATAACATGGTGACAGCATCAAGATATCAGTCAAAGCTTTTCTTGGGAAGCGGTACATTGGGTTCAGAAGATACATCGTGTATGTGGTGGAGGTGAACAAAAGTTCAATCACTGTGTCTGCGGCTGTCACTACAGAATGTTACATTATCTCTACGTAAGCATCTAGCTATCAGATGTATCACTGCACCTGACACTAGCAACCTCTTAATGAAAGCTCTGTGTGATGGGCTGTGATTACTAGGAGCATTCGGATCATTTGAGGCATGCAAGTATGCTTTGAAAGAAAATTTGTGTCTAGATTTTCTCTCTCAGTACTTAATTTGCAAAATTTACTATGCTCACATGTAGAATGGAATTGAGCCAGACATCATGTGCTTGAATATCATTATGGAAACTGAAATAAAATATAATCTCATAGCCAAACATTAAAGTCCATGTCAGCAAGGGTAAAAATGAACCTCAGTTATTTACAATGTACCAGCAAAATTAAAATCAAAACTAGTGCTGAGCGAACCCGAACTGTAAAGTTCGGGTCCGTACCGAACTTTAGCTTTTTCCCGAACCCGAACCCGGACTTTGCCCAAAAGTCCGGGTTCGGGTTCGGCAATCTAATTACGCATTTAGAAATGCTTCAGGGGCCAGCCAATCACCTTTTGATTAGCTGGTGTGCCCTTAGAGGCCATCATAGCCATGCCTACTAATGGCATGGCTGTGATTGGTCAGTGCAACATGTGACCCAGCTTCTATATAAGCTAGAGGCACACAGCACACACGTCACTCTGCTTCAGAATAGATAGGGAGAGGATCTAGTCTGCTGCTGCTGCTTTTAAGGAGAGATAGAAAAATAGATGAGGTAGTCCTGATTCTACAATCTGAGGGAAAAGATAGAGAGATAGTGTAGTGTAGGGCCAGGTTCCTGTTGGTGCTTTCAGGGAGAGAGAATATTATATAGGAGTCCAGATTCAGAGATTAAAATCAGCGATCTGCATAGGTTTACCTGTTTGTGTTGCAGTGCAGTCTTTTTACACTGCCATGAGCCCAGTGTCAGAGAAAATCTAAGTTTTAGGGGGAAAAAAAAAGGCACTTTATTGTGCTCTTTTCCAAAAGACCCATAGGGCAAAAAAAAAAAAAAAAAAAAAAGCATTTTATTTTGCTCATGCAAAAAAAGACCCGTTTAGGGCAAAAAAATAAAAAAAAAATAATTTGCACTTTAATGTACGCTTGCAAAAAGAGCCATTCAGGGGCACAAAAAATAGTTTGCAGTGTGTTATACATATGTGGAGGTGTGTGAAATAAACAATTTCTATATAGTTTTCTCCTACTGTGCTATACTAAAAAAACAACATTTTTTTTTAATAGCATTTTCTGCAGTTCTGTAGCTGTGCGATTCAGCGGTTATGTACTGTGGGTGTGTTCTGCTGTTCCAAAAAAACGCCGTTTAGGGGCACAAAAAATAGTTTGCAGTGTGTTATACATATTTGGAGGTGTGTGAAATAAACAATTTCTATATAGTTTTCTCCTACTGTGCTATACTAAAAAAACAACATTTTTTTTGAATAGCATTTTCTGCAGTTCTGTAGCTGTGCGATTCAGCGGTTACGTACTGTGGGTGTGTTCTGCTCTTCCAAAAAACGCCGTTTAGGGGCACAAAAAATAGTTTGCAGTGTGTTATACATATTTGGAGGTGTGTGAAATAAACAATTTCTATATAGTTTTCTCCTACTGTGCTATACTAAAAAAAAAACATTTTTTTTAATAGCATTTTCTGCAGTTCTGTAGCTGTGCGATTCAGCGGTTACGTACTGTGGGTGTGTTCTGCTCTTCCAAAAAACGCCGTTTAGGGGCACAAAAAATTGTTTGCAGTGTGATATACATATTTGGAGGTGTGTGAAATAAACAATTTCTATATAGTTTTCTCCTACTGTGCTATACTAAAAAAACAATTTTTTTTAAGAATAGCATTTTCAGCAGTTCTGTAGCTGTGCGATTCAGCGGTTACGTACTGTGGGTGTGTTATGCTCTTCCAAAAAATGCAGTTTAGGGGCACAAAAAATAGTTTGCAGTGTGTTATACATATTTGGAGGTGTGTGAAATAAACAATTTCTAAATAGTTTTCTCCTACTGTGCTATACTAAAAAAACAACGTTTTTTTTTAATAGCATTTTCTGCAGTTCTGTAGCTGTGCGATTCAGCGGTTAAGTACTGTGGGTGTGTTCTGCTCTTCCAAAAAACGGCGTTTAGGGGCACAAAAAATAGTTTGCAGTGTGTTATACATATTTGGAGGTGTGTGAAATAAACAATTTCTATATAGTTTTCTCCTACTGTGCTATACTAAAAAAAAAACATTTTTTTTAATAGCATTTTCTGCAGTTCTGTAGCTGTGCGATTCAGCGGTTACGTACTGTGGGTGTGTTCTGCTCTTCCAAAAAACGCCGTTTAGGGGCACAAAAAATAGTTTGCAGTGTGATATACATATTTGGAGGTGTGTGAAATAAACAATTTCTATATAGTTTTCTCCTACTGTGCTATACTAAAAAAACAAAATTTTTTAAGAATAGCATTTTCAGCAGTTCTGTAGCTGTGCGATTCAGCGGTTACGTACTGTGGGTGTGTTATGCTCTTCCAAAAAACGCAGTTTAGGGGCACAAAAAATAGTTTTCAGTGTGTTATACATATTTGGAGGTGTGTGAAATAAACAATTTCTAAATAGTTTTCTCCTACTGTGCTATACTAAAAAAAAACAATTTCTATATAGTTTTCTCCTACTGTGCTATACTAAAAAAAAACATTTTTTTGAATAGCATTTTCTGCAGTTCTGTAGCTGTGCGATTCAGCGGTTACGTACTGTGGGTGTGTTCTGCTCTTCCAAAAACGCCGTTTAGGGGCACAAAAAATAGTTTGCAGTGTGTTATACATATTTGGAGGTGTGTGAAATAAACAATTTCTAAATAGTTTTCTCCTACTGTGCTATACTAAAAAAACAACATTTTTTTTGAATAGCATTTTCTGCAGTTCTGTAGCTGTGCGATTCAACGGTTACGTACTGTGGGTGTGTTCTGCTCTTCCAAAAAACGCCGTTTAGGGGCACAAAAAATAGTTTGCAGTGTGTTATACATATTTGGAGGTGTGTGAAATAAACAATTTCTATATAGTTTTCTCCTACTGTGCTATACTAAAAAAAAAAAAAACATTTTTTTTGAATAGCATTTTCTGCAGTTCTGTAGCTGTGCGATTCAGCGGTTACGTACTGTGGGTGTGTTCTGCTCTTCCAAAAAACGCCGTTTAGGGGCACAAAAAATAGTTTGCAGTGTGTTATACATATTTGGAGGTGTGTGAAATAAACAATTTCTATATAGTTTTCTCCTACTGTGCTATACTAAAAAAAAAACATTTTTTTGAATAGCATTTTCTGCAGTTCTGTGCTGTGCGATTCAGCGGTTACGTACTGTGGGTGTGTTCTGCTCTTCCAAGAAACGCCGTTTAGGGGCACAAAAAATAGTTTGCAGTGTGTTATACATATTTGGAGGTGTGTGAAATAAACAATTTCTATATAGTTTTCTCCTACTGTGCTATACTAAAAAAACTAATTTTTTTTAATAGCATTTTCTGCAGTTCTGTAGCTGTGCGATTCAGCGGTTACGTACTGTGGGTGTGTTCTGCTCTTCCAAAAAACGCCGTTTAGGGGCACAAAAAATAGTTTGCAGTGTGTTATACATATTTGGAGGTGTGTGAAATAAACAATTTCTATATAGTTTTCTCCTACTGTGCTATACTAAAAAAACAACATTTTTTTTGAATAGCATTTTCTGCAGTTCTGTAGCTGTGCGATTCAGCGGTTACGTACTGTGGGTGTGTTCTGCTCTTCCAAAAGCACCCATTTAGGGCAAGATCCTAAATTTGGAAAATATGAGGAGAAGGTCAAAGGGACGTGGTGGCCCCGGTCGTGGTGCTGCTGGTGGAGCTCCTGTTGCAGGGAGAGGACGTGGTGGATCTGTGCCAGATACACGTGTAGCGCCTGCCCCTCTCCTTTCTCCATGCGGCTCGCACTGTCTCTCGTCTAGGGGTATCTGGTAGGGTGGAGAGAGAGAGAGTGGGTGGGCTACGCCTAGCTTCCACCACGTGGGAATACCTGTGGTATCAGCAATGTCTCATTTACCTTCGGGTCTGTGTTGCGCACCCGGATCCTCCCTCCAAGAGTCACTGTGAACTTCGTCCGTCAGGAAGTGAGCCTCACACCATTAAAGTCCAACACTCCTTTATTAGAACACACCATACAGGGACTTCCTTGATAGTTAGGACAGAAAAGGAGGTGTGAGTGTGAATAGGCCCAGACACAAATTCGCTCCTCCACTCTCCTCCTGAAGAGTGGACTATGGTCTCCGCACGAGGTGAAGGGGATCCTTCTGGACGGTCTCCGACAAGAGACTCACCCGTCACCGGCAGTCTGCTGCACCAGGTCTTCGAGTGAGGAGCTCTCCCCGGTCCATTGCGTCTTACTCAGATTCAGGCCTCCATCCCCGAAGTGCCTTAGGACCCTTCCCTCGCGGAACTCAGTGTTGGGCACTGAGCTCCGGACCTTCTTGCAAGTACCTCACCCCAGGGCTGAAGGTGCCTGGGGTGGAACACGATCTCCGGTGGTCCCCTAGGCCGAAGCCTCCTAGGGGACTAGCGCGAACCCACGTCCGCAAGCTGAAGGTGCTTGGGACGAAGACCCCGTGACCAAGATGGCCGGCCCCTTTATCCCCTCTCCAAGCAAGCATGGCGGGTTCCCCGCCCCACCATACCGCTACCGAGAGAGGACAAAAAGGAGGCTCAACACACAGTGAGATTCGTCCCTCCGGCCACGGTGACAGCGCCACCTGGTGGACCGCAGGGAACATAGCACTGATGTCACAGCTAGATTAAAAAAATGCACCCGGGAAAGTAAGTACCCGCTACACATTCCCCCCTGTCTTTTGACACTGGACCCCAGTGTCTGGAGTGAATCACGCCCTCAACGGCTGACATAACCCAATCCAGAAACCAACTAACAATTTAAAAAACACAAAATTTTTTAGGAAACTATCCTAACGGAGAAGTTGTGTCTGAGCCCCTGCAACAAAAGAGGAGTGAAAGACAACATTTAAAAAATTATACTTTTCCCTCCCATCCTAACTAAGAACCACCCCAGGTTCCATAATCTTGACGGGACGCTCTCCTGCAGAGGGAAGAGAAAAGAAACAATAAAACCCTGACACATGTGTATATGTGAGAGAAAAAGAAACTCCTCCGAAGAGAAATATCTTTCCCCCCAGTGTAAGTGTGTACAATGTGTAACGTTGCACGAGACTGCCACCTGGTGACAGCCTCGCGGTAACTGCACCCGTTGAACCATCTTCTCTTTTCTTGCTGCTTGACTCCGGGCCCTATCTACCCCAAAGTCTGCAACTTCTCACCGGAGAGGAAAGAACAACAACGGGAACAGTTCTTCCTTGGAATGACACAAGCACCCCTCATGCGGGGCAACACTGATGATTGCACCAACAAGAAAGTCAAACAACAACGTTCAGGGGGTGCAAGGTCCTTTTGAAACAAAGCAAACAAATGGAGTCTCTTTCTCCTCAGAGGTAGAAGCGTGGATGCGGCAGGACAATAGGTTTTAGATGCCGATCCATGGTCTCCAAATGGTACTCCACATCCTCCCCTTCTTTGCGTCGGATCAACACCTTATCCACATGGATGTGTCTTCCCCTCATCCACTCTGCCTTGCAGTCTTTAAACCGCTGAGATGTCTTTGGAGAACATGTCAAATACCTGCGGGTGTGTGGAACCTTAAGGTGGGTCCACACAAAGTCATTATACCAGCGCTCTCGGTACACCTCCACTTCGTAGAGTAACTCCTTGGGAAGGTACGGGTATTCCCACCCGTAGTCAGCAGCAACTTTCTGGCCGAAGAGTCTCTGAAGCCTTAACAGCGGAGGCATTGTGGCTTTGTCCCCTTCGCCGGGTAGAACTATAGAGTCCGGATGGCGAGGGGCCTTAACCACTTCTGGTTGGGGCATGGGTGCCTGTAGTATCAACTTCTGCTCCCCAGTACCTGATGCAGGCGGCACCGGAGATGTAGAGGTGGGCTGGGGACAGGACCCTTGTTCAGGCGCTGGAGCCTCCACCCGGGGTGTACTCTCCCCCGTGGACATGGGTGAATCTCGAGGCCTTCGGAACGAAGCTAGCGGCACTTTGTCCCAGCCCTTTTCTGCAAACAGTTCGTCAATGGCTGTGTCATCTCCCACATCAGAGAGTGACTCCAGATCCGAAGTATCACACTCCTCCGCGGGTATGTAGCCCGTTGTAGAGACAGAGCTAACACCTCCCGCGGACATACTGGGCCATGCCTTCCCGGCATCTCCGCCCATACACCAAGTCTCTTTGCCCGGCTTACCTCGGCCTTTATTGAAGCGGGACGTCCGGAACACTCGTCAACGGATCCGTCTAGGCCTGGCGTAAGCTGGCGAGATGGTCCGCCACCACCACTGGTCGGGGCCACCATGCTGGTTCTCTTTTTCAATGGCGGACGCTGTGAGACAGTGGTGATTGAGTCAGCATCCTCGGATTTCTCCCGTTGAGTTTTAACGACCTCCTCCTCGGTCGCTGGAGTGTGCGCTGGGATGGCTTTTACAGCAGTAATTCCTCCTCTGCGAGTAGTGTTACCTGAAGCCCGGCCTGGGTAGATGGTTCTCGGCCTTTCAACTACCGGATCCACCTCGAACAGGAACTCCCCACAGGCCTCACATTGTCCGAAGGGCTTCAGGTGGCACACCAGTCCCGGGACAAATTACACCCAGGGCCTCTACGTCCATGCACGAATACAGGGCGAATCGACCCCTTGGCTTCAGCCGGATCCCAGTATCCGTTATCGGAGCAGCAGCAGTCATCGTGGTAGTAGCAGGGTGAACTGGAATCCATGAAGTATGTCCAAACATGGTGACTTGTTGCTGGTCCATCGCACACTGCAGAGTTTTCGCGCCAATGTCCCACGTGTAGCCCTCTCACGTATTGGACTCCTCCCCTTTGCTCCAGTTCGCGGGCTTTTTCACTTTCTTTGGATGAGCCACGCCCACGAACTAAGCGGCGGGGGTTGTGTTTGTTGGCGCAGTGCAATTAGAAGCCCCCACGTGTAGTACCTCACACGGCTGGGCCTCCTCCCGTCCACCGCTCCTCCCGCGCGGGCCCCTCCCTGGTCCAGGGTCAATTCCACGACTTCGAGCAGGGCTGCACTTTGGCCTATTCAGTTAACTCATCCAGCAGACTTGTTCAATACTGTGATGCACAACACAATACCGGACCCGAGCCCCCAAGTGTAGCGCCTGCCCCTCTCCTCTCTCCATGCGGCTCGCACTGTCTCTCGTCTAGGGGTATCTGGTAGGGTGGAGAGAGAGAGAGCGGGTGGGCTACGCCTAGCTTCCACCACGTGGGAATACCTGTGGTATCAGCAATGTCTCATTTACCTTCGGGTCTGTGTTGCGCACCCGGATCCTCCCTCCAAGAGTCACCGTGAACTTCGTCCGTCAGGAAGTGAGCCTCACACCATTAAAGTCCAACACTCCTTTATTAGAACACACCATACAGGGACTTCCTTGATAGTTAGGACAGAAAAGGAGGTGTGAGTGTGAATAGGCCCAGACACAAATTCGCTCCTCCACTCTCCTCCTGAAGAGTGGACTATGGTCTCCGCACGAGGTGAAGGGGATCCTTCTGGACGGTCTCCGACAAGAGACTCACCCGTCACCGGCAGTCTGCTGCACCAGGTCTTCGAGTGAGGAGCTCTCCCCGGTCCATTGCGTCTTACTCAGATTCAGGCCTCCATCCCCGAAGTGCCTTAGGACCCTTCCCTCGCGGAACTCAGCGTTGGGCACTGAGCTCCGGACCTTCTTGCAAGTACCTCACCCCAGGGCTGAAGGTGCCTGGGGTGGAACACGATCTCCGGTGGTCCCCTAGGCCGAAGCCTCCTAGGGGACTAGCGCGAACCCACGTCCGCAAGCTGAAGGTGCTTGGGACGAAGACCCCGTGACCAAGATGGCCGGCCCCTTTATCCCCTCTCCCAGCAAGCATGGCGGGTTCCCCGCCCCACCATACCGCTACCGAGAGAGGACAAAAAGGAGGCTCAACACACAGTGAGATTCGTCCCTCCGGCCACGGTGACAGCGCCACCTGGTGGACCGCAGGGAACATAGCACTGATGTCACAGCTAGATTCAAAAAATGCACCCGGGAAAGTAAGTACCCGCTACACACGCACAAGTGAAACACCTTCCTCAGGTGCGAGTAGGCGACCGAGCCTGCGGCGGTATTTTGTCGCGCCTAATGAGGCTGTACGAATGTTTAGGCCAGGACAAGTACAGGCGATAGTAGATTGGGTTGCTGACAGTGCCTCGGGTTCCTTCACATTGTCTCCCACCCACTCTTCTGATGAAAGAACAGAGTTGGCACCTGAAACCAATGTCCATCAGTCTTTCACCTCACCCCCTTGCAAATCAGCCAAGCAGTCTGAGCCCCAAATCATGCAGCAGTCTCTTCTGCTTTTCGATGACTCTGTTAGCAGGGTTTCCCAGGGCCCTCCACCTAGCCCTGCCCCAGAAGTGGAAGAGATTGAGTGCACCGATGCCCAACCACTTATGTTTCATGATGAGTACATGGGAGGACCATCGCAGTACGTCTCGGATGATGACGAAACACAGGTGCCAACTGCTGCTGCTTTCGCAATTGTGCAGACAGACAAGGAGGGCAGGGGTGAAGACTGGGTGGAAGATGATGTGGAGGACGATGAGGTCCTCGACCCCACATGGAATGAACGTTATGCAGGTGACCAGTGTAGTTTGGAGGAAGAGGCGGTGTTCGCACAGAGCCACCAGCACAGCAGAAGGGGGAGCAGGGTGCAAAAGCGGAGCGTCCGTCCCCTAGACAGTATGTCTGCTACTGCCCAACGCAGCAAGGGACCGAGCACACCAAAGCCAGGTCCAAGGAGTTCCCTAGCGTGGCAGTTCTTCACACAATGTGCTGATGACAAGACACGAGTGGTTTGCAGGCTGTGCAATCAGAGGCTGAAGCGAGGCATAAACGTTCTCAACCTGAGCACAACCTGCATGACCAGGCATCTAAGTGCAAAGCACGAGCTGCAGTGGAGTAGACACCTCAAAAACCAAGAAAGGTCTCTGGCTCCTCCTGCTTCCTCTTCTGCTGCAGTCTCGGCCTCTTCATCCACCTCTGTAGTGACAGTGGTACCTGCCACCCCGCAAACAGAGGATCTGCCAGCAACACTACCACCTGGGTCACCAACCATCTCCACAATGTCCCATGGAAGCGTTCAGCTCTCTATCTCCCAAACATTTGAGCGGAAGAGGAAGTACCCCCCTAGCCACCCGCGATCCCTGGCACTGAATGCCAGCATTTCAAAACTCCTGACCTTTGAAATGCTGTCATTCCGTCTGGTGGAGACGCAGAGTTTTAAAAGCCTGATGGCATTGGCTGTCCCACAGTACGTCGTGCCCAGCCGCCAGTATTTTTCCAGGCGAGCCATCCCTTCCCTGCACAACCAAGTGGGGGACAAAATCAGGTGTGCACTGCGCAACGCCATCTGTGGCAAGGTCCACCTAACTACGGATGCGTGGACCAGTAAGCACGGTCAGGGACGTTATATCTCCCTAACAGCACACTGGGTAAATGCAGTGGCGGCTGGGCCTGAGGCAGATAGCAGTTTGGCGCATGTCCTTCCACCACCGAGGATTGTAGGGCGCTTCAGTTTGCCTCCTGTTGCTAACTCCTCCTACTCCGCTTCCTCATCCTCTACCGCCTCCTCATCCGGTCAGCGTAACACCTTCACAACCAACTTCAGCACAGCCAGGGGTAAACGACAGCAGGCAGTTTTAAAACTTTCCTGTTTGGGGGAAAAACCCCACACCGCGCAGGAGTTGTGGAGGGACATGGAACAACAGACCAATGAGTGGTTGCTGTCAGTGAGCCTCAAGCCCGGCCTGGTGGTGTGCGATAATGGACGAAATCTCGTAGCAGCTCTGGGCCTAGCCGGTTTGACGCACATCCCTTGCCTGGCGCATGTGCTGAACTTGGTGGTCCAGAGGTTCCTTAAAAATTACCCCAATATGCCAGAGCTGCTGCAGAAAGTGCGGGCTGTGTGTGCGCACTTTCGGCGTTCTCACCCTGCTGCTCGCCTGTCAGCGCTGCAGCGTAACTTCGGCCTTCCCGCTCACCGCCTCATATGTGACGTGCCCACAAGGTGGAACTCCACCTTGCACATGCTGGCCAGACTGTGCGAGCAGCAGCAGGCGATAGTGGAGTTTCAGCTGCAGCAATCACGCGTGAGTCGCTCTGCGGAACAGCACCACTTCACCACCAATAACTGGGCCTCCATACGAGACCTGTGTGCCTTGTTGCGCTGTTTCGAGTACTCCACCAACATGTCCAGTGCCAATGACGCCGTTCTTAGCGTTACTATCCCAGTTCTATGCCTCCTTGAAAAAACGCTTCGGGCGATGATGGAAGAGGATGTGGCACAGGAGGATGAGGAGGAGGAGGAGGAAGCGGGATCATTTCAAAGGCTTTCAGGGCAGTCTTTCACAAGTGGCTACGAGGGTGGGTTCCTGCACCAACAAACGCCAGGTACACAATTGTCCGGCAGAAAGGGCACAGTTCTGGAGGATGACGAGGTGGAGGAGGAGATGGAGGAGGAGGAGGAGGAGGAGCCATTTTCACAGCAGGGTGGCACCCAGACCAGCTCGTGGCCATCACTGGTGCGTGGCTGGGGGGATACAGAGGACACAGACGATACACCTCCCACAGAGGACAGCTTTTCTTTGCCTCTGGGCAGCCTGGCACACATGAGCGATTACATGCTGCAGTGTTTCCGCAATGACCGCCGAGTTGCCCACATTTTAACTGGTGCTGATTACTGGGTGGCCACCCTGCTGGATTCCTGTTACAAGGACACCGTACCGTCCTTAATTCCCTCACTGGAGCGGGATCGTAAGATGCGCGAGTACAAGCGCACGCTGGTAGACACGCTGCTGGTGGCATTCCCACCTGACAGCGGGCGTACGGTGGAAGCACAAGGCGAGGGCAGAGGAGGAGGAAGAGGTCGCCAACGCAGCCGGGGCACCGGCAGCACCTCAGAAGGCAGGGTTAGCATGGCTGAAATGTGGAAAAGCTTTGTCAGCACGCCACAACAACCAGCACCACCAGCTGAGATGGAACGTCTTAGCAGGAGGCAGCATTTCACCAACATGGTTGAGCAGTATGTGTCCACAGGCCTACACGTACTGGATGACGGGTCTGCCCCCTTTAACTTCTGGGTCTCCAAATTGGGCACATGGCCTGAGCTTGCCCTTTATGCCTTGGAGGTGCTGGCCTGCCCTGCAGCCAGTGTATTATCTGAATGTGTATTTAGCACGGCAGGGGGCGTTATCACAGACAAGCGCAGCCGCCTGTCCAGAGCCAATGTGGACAAGCTCACGTTCATTAAAATTAACCAGGCATGGATCCCACAGGACTTGTCCGTACCTTGTGCAGAATAGACATGTATACCGGTGTTGTGACAAAAACTGTCCGGCCATCGGATTGTGTCTGGCTCATACTGCGAAGGCGCAGTGCTTGCGCAGTACAGAGGACAAGGAGATTCACAAAATCTCCGAAGATGAACGGCGCCTGCGCTGTGAGTGCAGGTTCAAGCCCCACCATCCAAGTGGACATACGGTAGCACATAGTAACAGGGCCCCTCACGGGCTCGGTTCGATTGCCACGCTTCGGGCACGGCCTCACTTGGCTCGGCTTGAACCACGGATGGTGTGGCCTTCACCTGAACTCACCACGCAGGCGCCGTTCGTCTTGGGAGATTTTCTAAATCCCCTTGTCCTACATACTGAGCAAGCGCAGTACAGGGTGGACACTATTTGACGGGGGACAGAATTCGACACATCACCGGCCTCACCCAGCCATTGTTGTATTTTTGAATCAGTGTTGGCTACCTCGTCCTCCTCCACTGCCGCTTCCACCTACACAGCCACATCCACCGCCACCTCAACCTCCTACTCCATATGGACCTCGTCCTCCTAGGTCAAGATTATTATTATTTATTTTTTTTATGTTATTTTAAGTTATTTCCCTATCCACATTTGTTTGCAGAGCACTTGCCATGCTCTTAACAAAATTTTGCTGCCATTTGCAGCCCTCTAGCCCTTTCCATTACTTTTTTAGAGCCTTTTTAGTCCTTAGAAGTCCGGGTCCCCATTGACTTCAATGGGGTTCGGGTTCGGGTCCGGGTTCGGGTTAAAGTTCGGTCCCGAACCCGAACTTTTTTCCGAAGTTCGGCCGAACCCGTCGAACCCGAACATCCAGGTGTCCGCTCAACTCTAATCAAAACTCAAATACATTTTCCTTAAATATAATTACATTTACTGTATTTATATGGGAGCAACATTATATGCAACTTTAATGTGGTATGTGTTTACCACATCAGTCTCTCCTCAGTACAGCTTAAAACAGAAGTGTGAGATTTCAAGATCAATCAATCATATTCACCTAGGTGGATGCAGCATCAGTCCATTGCTGCATTTGTCCCCCGCTGCCTCTAAAGCCCCGTACACACGGTCTGACTTTTTGCCAACAAACTTCATTTTGAGCAAGTTTGCCCAAAAATCCGACCGTGTGTACGCTCCATCGGACAAACCTTTTTGGCTTTCATTGGAAAAAAGTTCGGTCTGCAAACGGACAAACTTTTGGCCAACAAAAGTCAGATGGAGCAAAGTCCGACCGTGTGTACAGAAAACCATCGGACTTTTGTCCGATGGACAAAACAATAAAATGTTAAAATCAAACCAACAATAGCAGAAGTAGCAGAAGTTGACCAAAGGGTGGCAGTAAAGAGCAGAAAAACCACGTGATATTGGAAAAAGTTTTGGGAAAGTTTGCAGAAAAGTCCTTTGGTGTGTATGCTATGGGTGTGCCCGGCCAACTCCGTTCGGACAAAAACCGTGTGTACGAGGCTTTAGACTGAGAACTGAGTGATCAAAGACCACTGATCGCTCAGTCTACAGTGAGTGAGAGCCTGTGACTGTCTGGAGTGCCGCGCTGTGGAGGGGGTGGGAGCGGCTGGCTTATGCTCTCAGCTATGCTCTGGCATGTGGGTTTGGGATCCCTCCAGAGTCTGGACTGGGTGACACAATACTTCTTGACCGGGTGACACAATATTTCTAAAACCCAAAAAAATGACTGCAGAGCCTTGCTTCCCATAATGTAGATTTTAATTATTTATAACAATGTATCAACAAACCATCAACCTACATAAGTATTTCACATAAATTCTTTGTAGCTGTCAGCTGTAATATAATGCTCCTTTTCTCTTAATTGGTTTGAGAACAAAGCACCATTGATAAAGATTGCTTCATATAATATAAAGCCCTCAAGTAATATAAATTATTTAGATAAAGCTGTATTTCTAAAGCACACACAAACCTAACCTATCACAGGTACATGTCACAATCGCAGTGTCACATACAGTGTCACATACAGTGTCACATACAGTTCTTGCTCTATAAAAAGATGTCAAGTGTGCGTGCAATCAGTACCTAGCCACTGATACCTGCATGATAAAATAAATGCATTATTAACCACTTCAGCCCCGGAGGATTTGGCTGTCCAATGACCGGGCCATTTTTTGCGATTCGGCACTGCGTCGCTTTAACTGACAATTGCGCTGTCGTGCAACGTGGCTCCCAAACAAAATTGATGTCCTTTTTTACCCACAAATAGAGCTTTCTTTTGGTGGTAATTGATCACCTCTTTTTTCTTTTTGCACTATAAACAAAAAAAGAGCGACAATTTTGAAAAAAAAGAAATATTTTTTACTTTTTGCGATAATTAATATCCAAAAAAAATATAAAAAAACGATTTTCTTCCTCAGTTTAGGCCGATATGTATTCTTCTACATATTTGTTAAAAAAAAAAAAATCGCAATAAGCGTATATTGATTGGTTTGCGCAAAAGTTATAGCGTCTACAAAATAGGGGATAGTTTTATGGCATCTTTTTTAATATTTTTTTTTTTACTAGTAATGGGGGCAATCTGCGATTTTTATCGTGACTGCGACATTATGGCGGACAAATCAGACACTTTTGACGCTATTTTGGGACCATTGTCATTTATACAGCGATCAGAGAAGGGGTTAAGTGTGTCCTAGGGAGTGATTCTAACTATGAGGGGGCTGGGCT
Organism: Rana muscosa; assembly: GCA_029206835.1. Taxonomy (NCBI): domain Eukaryota; kingdom Metazoa; phylum Chordata; class Amphibia; order Anura; family Ranidae; genus Rana; species Rana muscosa. Next base: position 124,804,239 of record CM055126.1, on the reverse strand, counting down.
ACATTTGACACGACAGTGATCACTGCTCCCGATCACAGGGAGAAGTAGATCATTGTCCTGTCACAAGGCAGAACAGGGAAATGCCTTGTTTACATAGGCATCCCCCTGTTCTGCCTCTCTGCGGTGCAAATTTCAAAGCATTCTGCCGACGTATATCTGCTGACAGCGGTCGGCAAGTGGTTACTTACAGATCTCAGAATACCAATGTTATCTGTAGTACAGTAGTGACCCAGTGGAATAGATAGATGCTGTTGTCTCACAAGACACCTTCCTTAGTCATGAAAGCTGCAGATAGCATCCTATAATGTTTTTGGATTGTGAATGGAAACTGGAACACTGAAACTCTGCCTAGATAACTATTGAAGTTGCTACTGCTAACTGCTACTGCTACTGCTAACTTTTTGAAGGTGTAGGATCTGGAGTTTTCAGCCCTGATTCTTGCTTTGCTACTTATTGGGTGCCTTGCCTAGGAAAAGCACATACATTGCATGGATGCCAATACCTGATATGTAAGTGCTTGTTCCCTGTCGCTGATGCACTGAGCATGATAGCCCTTAAGCTTGCACCTTTAAAAACAAGTCAGCTTTGGGTGGGCGTGGTGACCGGACTCCAAGATGGATGCTTAACCCAGGAGCTAATCCACAGCCATCAGAGCCCACCGCTGACATCCGTGGCTTCAAAGACCACCATCCAGTCAGTGAACCCCCGCTGAACAAACCGAGGATGACAAGAAACCGTAAAAAAGACGCAGCAGCCACAGAAACTAGATAGTTTCTTTGGTACAGCCTTGCGCAGGCTACAACAAAATGGCGACGGCGCTCGGGACACACAGCAAGAATATAGGCCTGGTACAGCCTTGCGCGGGCTACAACAAAATGGCGGTGGCGATCGGGACACACTGCAGGAATACAGGCCCAGAGAGCAGCACAGCAGCCGCGGTTTGCCATCTGACACCACCGGCCCGGCTATACCGCTCAGCGAGTCCTCCTCTGGGACATCCAGCCCTTCCACAAGGAGCCCAATTAAATCCAAGCTGAGGAGGGACTCCCCACCCAGGCCGCAGACCGACCCAAATATGGAGGTAAGCGGGCCCCATCCTGCCACCACAGGCCAGCATACACAGGGAGGGGATCCTATAGCAGACTTTCCCACAGCAGACAGGCCAGTGTCCGACACCATGTTAAAGGATGTGCTGCTGTCCCTGAGATACTCACTACAAACAGACATGTTCAGGGGGATAAATGAATGCCAGAAGAAAAGTTCAAGCCATGGGGCACAGAGTAAATCAAGTAGAAACCAAAATGGAAGAATATACCTCCTCATACAATATGATGGTGGAGGCCCACACAGCACAGGGAGAAGACATAGCGTGGATAAAGGACAAAATGGCGGACCTCGAGGATAGGTCCAGGAGGAACAATCTCAAACTCAGAGGCATACCTGAATCAGTTCCCCATAACCAGCTCCTGCAATTTGCCCAGACCCTGTTTTCTACTTTGTTGCCAGGGTCAACAGCTCAGGAGCTCCTCGTGGACAGGATCCACAGGGTCCCCAAACCATCATTCCTCCCTGATGATACCCCTAGAGATGTACTGCTGAGAGTACATTTCTATCACATCAAGGACCAAATACTACAAGACTCGCGTAAGCCAGGAAACATCCCCCAGCAATATGCCAACATCAGACTGCTGCATGATTTATCCAGACACACACTACAACTCCGTCACAACCTGCTGACAATCACCAAAGCGCTGAGAAATCACAATATCCTCCACAAATAGAAGTACCCTGCTACCCTCTCTATTACCCATAATGGGGTCACCATCTCAGTGTCCAAATTGGAAGAAGGGCTGGGAGTCCTACGTCAATGGGGTATACTTCCTGATCAAACCACTAACAACCGCCTCTCACAGGCCTGCAACTCATGCAAAACGAATGGCAGGTGGTATCCCACAAATGTTCTACTAAGAAAAAAAACGGTGGAAATGCATTAATATGACCCACAACCACACACGAATATCTCCGGGGTCGAGATATCACTGTTTGATTCTCCTTTACGGCCCTATACTTCCAGTAGCAGCTACGACTGCACGAGGATCAGTTTATGGATCCATTTCTTATACTAACCAAGTTGACTTTTTTTGTTATTTTTTGTTCTTTCTATTGTTTATTTGATATACACAGTTCCATCCGAAGTAACATGTACACCATCGCTGAAGAAGATAAGCACCAGATGCCCTCTACACACAACATGACAGCAACTAGGAGTGAATCCCACTGGAACAGTAAGTACCTATACAACTCCACCATATGAACTCTCTCACCTCTATTACAATGATGATCAAATTTCTGTCACTTAACGGCCGGGGATTAAATCACCCAGCAAAGCAATTCTCCATGTGGAAAGAAGCCTGTAAACAAGGGGCAGACATTCTTTGCGTACAGGAAACACATTTCCAACTAAAAAACAACCCGCACTGTTCGCATAAAGACTTCCTGTTTATATATATATGGCCTGTACACCTAACAGCAAAACAGGAGGTGTCTTACTAGCCATCAAGAATTCTCTCTCCTTCCACCCCAAAGACACTGTTCTTGAAGAAGGAGGCAGATATATAATTGTTACAGGGGACATCAACTCCAAACCATGCACGATTGTTACGGTGTATGCCCCTAACTCACACCAACTCCGTTTTGTAAAGAAAATTCTCAACAAGGCGAACTCCATGAAATATGGTAACTTTGTGATATGTGGAGACTTTAACATGACTTCAGATCCATTGCTGGACACTTCCTCAGGTAAATCTAAAGGCACCCTGTCCCTCCAGTCACTGCTCCACAATGAGGAACTGTTCGACACATGGAGATGCCTTCATGCCAACGAAAGAGACTACACCTTTTTCTTAAACAGACATGGTTCTTACTCTCGTACAGATATGTTTTTAACGGACAATCGGCTCCTGCAAAATGTAGAAACAACGAAAATTCACGACATTACATGGTCAGACCATGCTGCCATATCTATGTCTGTTGCGGAAAAGGGAGTCTCCTCTTCACACCCCCATCTGGCGCTGTAATACCAAGAACAACACTATCAAAAGTCTCTATCCTTGCATCTTAAAAATTACTTCTCAGAAAACACAGATTCAGTTGAGGATCCATATATTTTATGGAATGCACACAAGGCCTTCACGAGAGGCATCCTAATACAATTAGGAGCTAAGGAAAAAAAGAGACAGGCCCAGCAATTTAATAAGGTTCTTACGGAATTGCATGATACAGAATCCCAAAACAAAAAATCACCATCAGCGCCCTTAACAAACAAACTGAACTCCCTCAGAGAAAAACTCAGAGAACTTCTGACGCAATGATAAGCATCTCAGGTGCCTAAGACTAAACCACTACACCAATGCCAATAGAGCAGGTAAATACTTAGCAAATAGACTCAAAGCGGTTCGCACCAAAACTAGAATAGCATACATAAAACCCCCCACTTCATCACACAAAGTTGTCAACCCCCAAGACATAGCAAACCAATTTGCTGAATATTACAGCTCATTATACAACCTGCATAATGACCCCAATATCCCTCAACCGACTGTAGACAAAATACAAACGTTCCTACAGAGAATAGACCTCCCATCTCTATCAGAACATCAGCTAGATGAACTAAATGCACCAATCATGGCCCAAGAGATAGAAAAAATGATACATTCTCTTCCAAACGGGAAATCACCTGGACCCGATGGATTCTCCAAGGAATACTTTAAAACATTTAAATCCATACTCTCACCCCACATGTCAAAAGTCTTTACTAAAGCCTCTGATTCCGCAACCCTACCCCAAGAGATGTTGAGAGCACACATAGTGACGTTACCAAAACCGGGTAAAGACCCCAATATATCGGCCAATTTTAGGCCCATATCCCTTCTCAACACAGATACTAAGGTCTATGCAAAATTACTAGCTAAGAAACTAACGAATATCATACCCTTAATCATCCAACGCGACCAGATGGGATTTGTGAAGAGGAGACAAGCCTCTGATGCAACAAGGAGGATTATTAATGTGATACATCATGCTGAAAGAACTCGAACGCCTTCTCTGTTGATATTTATTGATGCAGAGAAGGTGTTCGACAGAATCCATTGGACCTATATGGAAATGGTTTCAGCCAAGTTTGGTTTCAAAGGATCCATATTGCAGGCTATTATGGCCCTCTATTCTTGCCCTTCTACACAGGTATATTCTGCAGGTTTCCTATCCACACCCTTTAGCATCTCGAATGGAACCAGACAAGGTTGCCCCCTGTCTCCGACCATTTTCAATTTAATGATAGAACCTCTGGCCAAAGCTATTAGATCTCTCTCCTTGATTACGGGCTTCCAATTTCGCTCTAGCATGCACACCATCAACCTATTTGCGGATAATGTAATCCTGCTCCTGACCAATCCGCTCACATCCCTAAAAAAAGCACACACAATCCTCACTGCTTTAGAGAAAATCTCCCATTACAAAGTTAATTTCACTAAATCCTTAATACTAGACTTGGGAGTTCCACTCCACACACGAGCTACTCTACAAACACAATTACCCTATTCATGGAGTACAGGAGACATCACCTATTTAGGTATTACACTTACAAACAAAACATCCGCACTTGCTAAAGCCAACTTGTCTCCGCTGATAGCCAAGCTGGAAGCTCAGTTCAGGGACATATCAAAAAAGGAAATATCATGGCTGGGTAGGATAACTGCTTACAAAATGTTGATATTACCGCAAATATTGAATGTGTTCTGCACCCTGTCGATCACATCCCTCACCATTACCTCAAGAGCATAACAAATCTTGGTTGGAAAATACATTTGGGATGGGAAAAAAGCCAGATGTTCGCAAAACAATTAAACTTCTCACAGAAAGGCAGGCGGGGCGGGGCGGGACTAGTGAACATTTATGACTACCTTTGGGCGGTACGCTTAGACCAAATCAAATATTGGCTACAAGAGCCATTATGGGTAGACGTAGAAAAAACGATATCACCGACAAAAGACCTAACACTACTACTTATGGGAGACAGATAGGTACCATGGGACACAACCATACTATCGCCTCCAATACAGACTTCACTGAGGGTTTGGAGATTCCTCTTAGGACAAAACCACCAAGATACACAGGACACAAACTTCAAACTACCCTTGACCCTGCTAGAATCCAAAATTGCAATGATGAATGTAAAGGACCTGGTTGATCAGGGCATTACACACATATCAGACCTCTATATAGGAACACAGCACAAATCTGCGGACCAAATTATGGCACAACACCACCTTACGAACGACAAACTATTCAAATGTCTGGGAATTACACATTTCCTTAAATCACAAACTCTCCCAATTATAACCCTTCCGGGTAAAGTATGGCAATTCTACTCCACAGCCAAACAAGACACAAAAGGAATATCCTTCTTTTACAACATAATCAGAGACAAATTAACGTTTTCTAAAACTGTAGCAATGAAAAAATGGGAGGTAGACCTGGGCACCACTTTCTCAGAAGAACAATGGCAACACACCTTCAAAGAAACACATAAAGCCTCTCATTGTGTCAAACACTGGGAACTACTAATTAAAATGGCAAATAGATGGCATTACACTCCATATAGAATAGCCACCTACTTTCCAGGAGCGTCACCAAAATGCTGGAGAGAATGTGGACAAATGGGGAACCTATTACATATGTTCTAGCAAATATAAAAAGCATATGGAACCAGGTTTTCCAATAAATTTTCTCTCTAACAGGTATAATCACAACACCAGACCCAGCTCTAGCACTTCTACACTTAAACATAGACAAATTTCAGAACAACTTCAGACCAATCGTAACTCACATACTCTTAGAAACACGTTTACTGATCCTGCGTAACTGGAAAACCAGCAAAGCCATAAACATATCTTACATTGTTACAGCGGTGCATAGAAACTACACATTTGAACGACTGATAGCTATTAACTCTATGAACTGTAAAAGGTTTGACAACTGTTGGTCTATTTGGCCCAAATGTTTTTGACAAATCGCTAAGTTGCTTCACTGTTATGACTTTCTCTGTTTAAGAAGTTTTATTGAAAATGGACAATGAAAATGTAAGAATGTATATCGGTTGCTGTGTATATCAACCTATCTTTTGTACTTTGTTTCATTTTGAAAATAACCAATAAACAACAATGAACAAAAAAAAAAAAAAAAACAAGTCCGCTTTGGATTAGGTTGTTCGCAATTTGAGAAAATGTCAAACTAATGTGGCCATTTGCACCTAAAGCAACCAAATAACAATAATACAATTCCTAGCCTCTCAACCATAGTCAAATGGCTTGGAAGGACAAATCATGGGCGGTTTCATATGTGCCAGTCCCCTCCATATCAAAGTCAAGGTCCCCAGAAGCCTTTTGTCAGTGTGTGTAGTTAGGACTGATGTATATTAGCATGGAGAGTTAGTTGCTGCTGCTGCTCTTGCTAAAAACTATTATATTTGCGGACATCACCAACCTGAAAAAACTAATTTCAGGGAGGTGGCGCTCTGCACCCCCCGGAGTAAAATGTGGGCATGGCTTAAATTGCGCTACATATTGGGCGTGGCTTAAAGGGCCTAAAAGTCTGAGATGACTTACATAGTGCAGAATGCAGTAATTTGAAATAGGGAATGTACAGTGTGGAGTGTCCGGTGGTGGGTAGCATGTACAGGAGAGGAGTGAGGAGTGTATGGAGGTGGGTATTATGTGCATTAGAGGAATATGGAGTGTATGGTGGTGGGTATTATGTGCAGGAGAGGAGTGCAGAGCGTATGTAGGTGGGTATAATGTGCACATGAGGAGTGTGGAGTGTACAACGGTGGGTATTATGTGCAGGATGGTGTCAGTAGGGCAGTTGAAGGTGTCAGTAGTTATTTATTTTTATTTTTTTACAATTTTATTTTATTAATTTATTTTTACAATTATTTTTTTTTGTATTTTTTTTTCCACAATGATTGGGGGTGGGGGACAATGTCAGGAGAGCAGTGGACGGTGTCAGTGTTTTTTTTATTTTCTATTATTTATTACAGTTTTTTTTTAAAATCCTATCACTTTTTAACCACTTAAGGACCGCCGCACGACGATATACGTTGACAGAATGGCACGGCTGGGCATATGGGCATACAGGTACGTCCCCTTTAAGATCCCAGCCGTGGGTCGTGCGCGCGCCGCCGGTGGTGCGTTCGCGACCCGGTCCGGAGCTCCGTGACCGCACCCGTGGTATCCGCGGACCCGATCGCCGTCGGTGTCCCGTGATCGGGTCACAGAGCTGAAGAACGGGGAGAGGTAAGTGTAAACAAACATCTTCCCGTTCTTCACAGTGGCATGTCAGTGATCGTCTGTCTGTTCCCTGTCATTGGGAACAGCGATCAGTGATGTGTCACGCCAAGCCATGCCCCCTAACAGTTACAAGCACTGCCTAGGTCACACTTAACCCCTTCAGCGCCCCTACAGGTTAACCCCTTCACTACCAGTGTCATTTTTACAGTAATCAGTGCATTTTTTTAGCACTGATCGCTGTAAAAATGACAATGGTCCCAAAATGGTGTCAAAAGTGTCCAATGTGTCCGCCATAATGTTGCAGTCACGACAAAAATCGCTGATCGCCGGCATTACTAGTAAAAAAAAAATATTAATAAAAATGCCATAAAACTATCCCCTATTTTGTAGACTCTATAACGTTTGCACAAACCAATCAATAAACACTTATTGCGATTTTTTTTACCAAAAATATGTAGAAGATCACATATCGGCCTAAACTGAGGGAAATTTTTTTTTATATATATTTTTTGGGGATTTTTATTATAGCAAAAAGTAAAAAATATAGAATTTTTTTCAAAATTGTCGCTCTATTTTTGTTTATAGCGCAAAAAATAAAAACCGCAGAGGTGATCAAATACTACCAAAAGAAAGCTCTATTTGTGCTAAAAAAAGGACGTCAATTTTGTTTGGGAGCCACGTCGCACGACCGCGCAATTGTCAGTTAAAGCGGCGCAGTGCTGAATCGCAAAAAGTGGCCTGGTCTTTGACCAGCGAAATGGTCCGGGGCTGGTTAAATATATTTTTTCACAGTGCTTCTGGGGAAGGGGGTGGGAAGGGGTTGGGGGATATGTAGCAGTGGACGTATTATGTATTGATTTTTTTACAATTTAATGTTTTATATTTTTTTTACAATCTTTTACAATTAAATTTATTTTTATTTTTAGACATGTTTTTTTTTTTTCCTTATCAGCCCTGTTGGGGGGCTTTGGTGAGATATAACTATTCCCCTTTGAGACAAAAAATAGAGAGACTGAGGACTCCCCAGTCCCTTTTTCAACACTGAAGATGAATGGACAGGAAACAGTCTGTCACGTACCTGATGATAGTGAGCCCGAATTGCAGGGGACGGCCTCCCTTACGGCCCCCACTCCCGGCCCCCTGGTAAGGTGACAGTTGGCACAGGAGTAAGGAGTGGCACGGGTGCCTGGCAGGATCAACTGTGGTAAGGTGGTGATTCAAACACCCGGAAGCTTCCTTGCAGAATACCGGAACTGGAACGGCTAGCAGGCTGGATCGGAAGTAGCACAGCAGACTGGATCAGTCTTGCAGACTGGATCGGAAGAAGCACAGCAGACAGGATCAGCTAGCAGGCAGGTTTGGCTTAGCAGGCTGGATCTGGGACAGCTCAGCAGACTGGATCGGTTAAGCAAACTGGATCGGAACCAGGAACAGGGTAGTAAACAGGCCGGGTCAGATATCAGGCGGGCAGCAGAAGTACAGGGTGCAGGCAAAGGGTAGTCACAACAAGCCGGGGTCGGGTGCAGGCAGATAACAGGTTGGTCAAGGTAAGCCGGGTCTTTTAGCACAGGTATGGTCTCAGATCAGGGTTAAGCACACAACGCTGTAGAGCAGACAGCAGGGACTGTCTGTAATTGACAGGTTTAAATAGTCTCTCTGGCGCCACCCGCTGGACACACGCGCGAACGGAGACCAGGAAGTCCGGGGCGCCCGTTTCTGGCAGGATCTCCATGACATTGCCCCCCCCCAAGGGGCAGCCTCCGGATGCCCATCCGGGCGAACTTTTCAGGGTGAGACCTTTTAAAGGACTGTACCAGACTCTTAGCGTGGATGTTCCCCTCGGGCTCCCAAGAATTCTCTTCGGGTCCATACCCCTTCCACTTTATCAAAAACTGGTTCTGGTTCCTTCTCCTCCTGTAATCCAGGATAGCCTCTACTTCAAACTCCTCTTCCCCGTCTATAATAACAGGGTCAGGGGTAACAGAGCTTCGGCCAGGAAAGGGATTGGAAATAGACGGTTTCAACAGTGACACATGGAATACTGGGTGGATCTTCAGTGAATCCGGGAGTTCCAGTTCAAAAGCCACTTCATTGATTTTCCTTTTAACCGGAAAAGGTCCTAGGAACTTGGGGCCCAATTTCTTTGAATGGCATGCCATCCTCAAGTTCACTGTAGACAGCCACACCAGGTCACCGGGTACCAGTACCAACTCACCCCGTCTCTTCTTGTCAAAAGTAAATTTGTTGTGTTCCTGGGTCCTGGTCATAGTTTCCTGCAAAAGTTGGTTATTGGTGGAAAATAAATTTATTTTCTCCTGTACTGCTGGCACCGCACATTCGGGAAGAGAATTGGGTAGGAATGAAGGGTGAAAACCAAAGTTGGCAAAGAACGGGGTCTGCTTGGTGGCGGAGTGGATGGAGTTGTTGTAGGCAAATTCGGCCAAAGGAAGCAGGGAAATCCAGTTATCTTGTGTAAAAGAGGAGAAGCAGCGCAGGTACTGCTCCAGAGTTTGGTTAGTCCTCTCAGTCTGTCCATTGGTCTGGGGGTGATAGGCGGAAGAGAATGACAGTTCTATATCCAAGGCCTTACAGAGGGACCTCCAGAAGCGGGCGGTGAACTGTACCCCTCGATCTGAAACAATGTTGGCTGGTACCCCGTGGAGTCTGATGATTTCCTTGATAAATGCCTGTGCTGTTTCAGGGGCAGAGGGAGTGCCTTTCATAGGAATAAAGTGTGCCATTTTGGACAGACGATCGACTATCACAAAGATAGTGGTATGATCTTCTGCTGGAGGTAACTCGACAATGAAGTCTATGGATAACATCCTCCATGGTCTGTCTGGAACAGGTAAAGGTCTTAATAAGCCCCAGGCCTTGGTTCTATGAGTCTTGTTCCTGGTGCAGGTAGTGCAGGACTCCACAAATTCTTTACAATCTTCCCGTAATTGAGGCCACCAAAAGGTACGCTGTACCAAGTCGGTGGTCTTCGCTATGCCAAAGTGCCCGGCTAATGCATGGTCATGGCAGAGTTCCAGGACAGATACTTGTAGATCCTCAGGGATATAGATCTTGTCCTTATGCCAGAGCAACCCGTTCTTAACCTGCAGTTCCAATTCAGGAGAGGGCAACTGCCCTGCGGTGGCTTGTTTAAGTCTGGAGAGCAGGTTTTCCTGAAGCAGGAGGAAATTCCCAGGGGCAAGGATGGTATCCAGAAGAGAAACTTCTTTGGGTTTGTGAAACATCTGAGACAAGGCGTCAGGCTTAGTGTTCTTGGAGCCTGGATGATACGTGACATGGAACGAAAACCTGGAGAAAAAGAGCGCCCATCTGGCTTGTCGTGGTTTCAGTCTCTTTGCAGATCTCAGATATTCCAGGTTCTTATGGTCAGTAAATATCAGAATTGGATGGGCAGCTCCCTCCAGCAGATAGCGCCATTCTTCTAGCGCAGACTTAATCGCCAGCAACTCCCGATCCACCACATCGTAGTTCCTCTCTGCTGTTGACAACTTGCGTGAGAAGAAGGCCACTGGGTGAAGCAGGGCCTTGGTTCCTTGTCTCTGGGACAATATTGCCCCTACAGCGATTTCGGATGCGTCTACCTCGAGGACGAATGGCAAAGAGGAATCCGGATGCTTCAAGACGGAGGCAGAGGTAAAAGGTCCCTTAAGAGCCTCAAAGGCCTTTTGGGCCTCGGAGGACCAATGGAAGTGGTTCCCCTGTTGGGTTAATTGAGTGATTGGTGCAATGATGGCCGAGAATCCTCTGATGAACTTGCGGTAAAAATTGGCAAAACCGACAAAACGTTGTATTCCCTTCTTGTCTGTAGGGACTGGCCAGTCTAGGATTGCAGCAATCTTCTGGGGGTCCATCTCGATGCCCTCACTGGAGATGATTAATCCCAAGAATGGTATACTTCCCTGCTCGAACGCACATTTTTCGGCTTTCGCATATAGGCCATGTTGTCGAAGCCGGGCTAACACACTCTTGACATGCCTGCGATGGGATTCGAGGGAGGAAGAGAAAATTAATATGTCGTCTAGATAGACGATAGCAAATAAGTCCAGAAAGTCTCGAAGGGCATCATTAATGAAGTATTGGAACGTGGCGGGGGCATTGCACAACCCGAAAGGCATCACCAAATACTCGAAGTGCCCAAATCGAGTACGGAAAGCAGTCTTCCACTCATCTCCGTCCCTGATGTGGACCAAATTATAGGCTCCACGGAGATCAAGCTTGGTGAAGACATTGGCAGCCCCCAGTCTCTGGAATAACTCTGGCATCCAAGGAAGGGGATAACGGTTCTTCACCGTAATTTTATTTAATTCGCGGTAATCCACGCAAGGACGAAGGGTATGGTCCTTTTTCTCGACGAAAAAGATGCCCGCGCCTGCTGGAGACGTGGACGGGCGAATAAACCCCTTCTTCAGGTTCTCGTCAACGTATTCCCTTAGTGCCCCCTGTTCAACCTCTGTCAACGGAAAATCCTTCCAAATGGGATTTCAGCCCCAGGTAATAGTTCAATGGAGCAGTCGTAGGCTCGATAGGGTGGTAGAACCTCCGATGGTTGTTTACTGAATACATCCAGGTACTCATGATAGACTTCTGGAATAGACTGACGTAATTCAGCTTCTGAATCAAGGCAGAGCAGGTTAGACGGCCCATGAGGGGCGTGAGAACCACAGAACTGCTGGCAGTAAGGTGACGAAAAGGTGACTTCCCCTGTGGCCCAGTTGATGGCCGGGTTGTGAGCTTGCAGCCAGGGCATACCGAGGATCACAGGGAATAATGGAGAAGAGATGATGTCCATACGTAACAGTTCGTGGTGGGAGCTGGAAATGACAGCAGGAATAGGAGCAGTCTCTAGAACTACAGGGCCGGATTTAATAGCAGACCCATCAGCCAGGTGAACAGAGAGTCCATGGGTCTTGGGAAGGAGAGGAATCCAATGTTTAGCAGCGAATGAAGAGTCCATGAAACAACTGCAGGCCCCAGAATCAATAATGGCGGGGGTTGGCAGGGTCTTTCCTGAAAGCTGCAATGAGACTGAAAGGGCAAGATGAGATGCGGTCTTGGCTATAGGATCCGTGTATTCAGGAATCATAGAGAGACATTTACGGAGCTTCAGAGGGCAGTTCCTAACGTAATGTCCGGGCCCTCCGCAATAGAGGCACAGATTGTTCATCTGACAACGTTGTCGCTCCTCTGGGGTAAGGGAAGGACGAAGAACCCCAAGCTGCATGGGCTCAGGTGCGTTGGGTGTGGAAGCTGGTGATGCAGCGGGTACTGGGTGCAGGTGACTTGGAGCCCTTGGGAGCATCCAGGTTGGGTGAGAAAACCCTGTAGCTCTCTCAGCCCTCCGTTCTCTTAGGCGTCGATCGATCTGTATGGTTAAATCGATCAACGCATTCAAAGTCTGTGGCACCCCAACTCTAGCCAGCTCATCTTTCAGAGAATCAGAGAGTCCCATGCGGAACTGGTGACGGAGAGCGGCATCGTTCCAGTATCTGCGCTCCACCGCCTAAACTCGGCCACGTAGTCCTCTGCTACCCTGCGTCCCTGCTGAAGGGTACGCAAAGCCGCTTCTGCAGTTGCTGAAAGCTGGGGATCCTCGTATAGCTGAGCCATAGCGTCAAAGAAGGAGGCAAGGTTGGTCAGAACTATGTCCTTTCGTTCCAGGAGACGGTGGGCCCAGGCTTGGGGGTCCCCGGTAAGCAGGGAAACAACAAAGCCCACTTTAGTGATTTCCGGAGTGAAGGTTCGTGGCTGGAGGGTGAAGTATAGTTCGCAGGAGTTGCGAAAAGCCCTAAAGCTACTTCGATTTCCGGAAAATCTTTCTGGTGCAAGGACCCTAGGTTCTGGAGGAAGCATTACTATTGTTTGGGTTGGTTCAGTCCCAGCGTAAGAGGTGGAAGCATGGGGAGATCCTTGGGTTCCGGTAGGGTTGGGAAAAACCAGTAACCGTTCTTCCAGCCGGGTGTAGCTTTGTTGAAGGTCCTTGACTGCTTCGGTTAGATCTGCCAGATGCTGACACAGATCTTCCATAGGGGAGGCTCCCTGCTCAGGCTCAGGCATGGCTGTCTGCTACTGTCACGTACCTGATGATAGTGAGCCCGAATTGCAGGGGACGGCCTCCCTTACGGCCCCCACTCCCAGCCCCCTGGTAAGGTGACAGTTGGCACAGGAGTAAGGAGTGGCACGGGTGCCTGGCAGGATCAACTGTGGTGAGGTGGTGATTCAAACACCCGGAAGCTTCCTTGCAGAATACCAGAACTGGAACGGCTAGCAGGCTGGATTGGAAGTAGCACAGCAGACTGGATCAGTCTTGCAGACTGGATCAGAAGAAGCACAGCAGACAGGATCAGCTAGCAGGCAGGTTTGGCTTAGCAGGCTGGATCTGGGACAGCTCAGCAGACTGGATCGGTTAAGCAAACTGGATCAGAACCAGGAACAGGGTAGTAAACAGGCCGGGTCAGATATCAGGCGGGCAGCAGAAGTACATGGTGCAGGCAAAGGGTAGTCACAACAAGCCGGGGTCGGGTGCAGGCAGATAACAGGTTGGTCAAGGTAAGCCGGGTCTTTTAGCACAGGTATGGTCTCAGATCAGGGTTAAGCACACAACGCTGTAGAGCAGACAGCAGGGACTGTCTGTAATTGACAGGTTTAAATAGTCTCTCTGGCGCCACCCGCTGGACGCACGCGCGAACGGAGACCAGGAAGTCCGGGGCGCCCGTTTCTGGCAGGATCTCCATGACACAGTCTCCTGTCCATTCATAAACTGAAGCAGATTAAACAGTTTACTCTGCTCAGTTATCACAGGACACAGGAGCGATAGAAGGACAGCGGGCCGGAGGAGGACAGATGGGGACACATGGATGATACGCCACTGCCGCCCAGGTTCAGTCCTGCAGCCAGGAGATCGCAGGGCACTCGCGGGTGTCCTGGAGCCCGCTACCAAATGCGGGAGACTCCCGCACCTTGTGGGAGACTTGGGATGTCTGTATTTACATTGTGTCACAGACATACTCACTGTGTGTTGGACAGTCCTGAATCATATACTGTAGATATAGAAAACAAAGTTTTGTGCAGGGAGAGCTAGTTGTAGTTGCTGATGATGATAGCGGAAAACTGCTAAATTTATATCAGTGTTTCTGAACCTTTTTTCAGTCAAGGCACCCTTTAAAATTCTGCACAATCTCAAGGTACCCCATACTAAAATGTAAAAACCTAAACTAACAGTTTTATATAATGCAGCAACATCCACACATGTGGGACACCTAATATTGTGATGATGTGTATGCTTTATGTTATAATTCAAGTTCAATTGTTATGCCTAGTTCCTTATGCATTTTAGGAAACAGTTAACAGTTTTGGTCATGTGATCTGGGGGCAGGGAGCTGTGGTTAGTTCTAAGATGGAGGCTACTGAATAAAGTCCAAGCTCGTGTTCAAGCTCATGCTGTCTGCCTATCCTTCATGATAAATCTTTACATGTTACCAGAAGTCGGGTGAGAAGAGTCGTGGCAGCAAACAGCACCACAAAGAACATTCCATCCCTGGATTTGGATTTAGGGAATGTGTCTAAAAACTGGTCACAGTGGAGGGAGCTGATAGAGCTTGTGTTTGCAGGACCAGATGCAGACAGATGGTCTGATCAGCAGAAAGCAGCTCACTTTCTGATATGTGTGGGACAAAAAGGACGTGATGTGTGCAGAGCCTGGCAAGCAAATGGGGAGATCACTGCAGAGGACAAAAATAAAACAGAGGTACTGTTTGCAAAGTTTGAGGCATACTGCAACCCAAGGAGAAACTCCACAGTGCAAAGGAAATTGTTTTTTGAGAGGAAGCAGTGTGGAGGTGAATCTGTGGATGAATGGGTGATACAGCTGCGCTTGCTTGCCAAAGACTATGCTTTCTATGATGATGGAGATATGATAAAAGACCACATTCTGATGGGCAGTAAGTTTAAGGAAGTTCAGGAAAAGCTGCTGCAGGAAGAAGACTTAAATCTTGAGAAAACCATAAGGATTGCCAGAGCATATGAAATGTCAAGAAAGGACATGCAGGTACTGAAAGGAACACAACTCCAGATTAATGCTATAGAAAATCACAGCAGCAGATATGGGCAAGAAAGAACACACACAGGAGTAAAGGGCACCTATGGTACTGGGACAAGTAATACACAAGGAGCGTGTGGATATTGTGAAAACATGCAACATAAAAATAGTGTCTGTCCGGCAAGGGGACAGATATGCAATAAATGCAAGAAAAGAGGACATTTTGCCAGCGTGTGTAAGCTGTCTTCACAAACTGGAAGGTCAAAAACACGTTCTGTACACGCCGTAGAGGACAATGATGACAATGCAGGGTCAGACTCAGACTGCACCCCAATATATCTCGCAGCAGTACAAAAAACGCATTAGTCTGCAGATGAAGCAACTGTAACATTACAGATAGGGGCTAACAAAACTCCAATCACATTCAAAATAGATACAGGAGCACAAGTAAATTGTGTGCCAAGCCACATATACCTGGAACACCTCAGTAATGAATCCCCCTTAGAGACTCAAGACCTACCGAAACTAATGGGATATGGGGGTGAAAAGCTGAAAGTAATGGGTCACTGTCATTGAAAATGTTCCTATAAGGGATCTGAAAAGGTTTTACAATTGTTTGTGATAGAAACTCAAGCCCCAGCCGTGCTAGGTCTCAGAACAAGTAAAGAGATCATAATGATTGTGGATGGTGGGCACAGAGGTCTGACAGAAAAACAACAAACAATCCTGCGCACGAGATGACCATCAAACATTCAGTAATCTATAACGATGACACCGGCCTTGCTGCCCCGCATGGATAGGGGTATCCTAATAGCAAACGAAAAAAGAAAAAACAAGGGCGCACCAGCCTATTGTGTTATAGTTTAGGATAATTTATTTCAAATAAAATCAATAGAAAGGTACTCACAAAAATAGTACAATTGTTCGCAATGTACAAACGGTGCCTTGGAAGGCTGCAGCATATGGAACCCAAACCACACTTCGACCGGTCATGGAGGACGTGATGGGGTGCACTACCGGCTGACGCGTTTCAAAGCGCACAGCTTCTTCATCAGAGCCACACGCGTCAGCCGGTAGTGCGCCCCATCACGTCCTCCATGACCCGTCGAAGTGTGGTTTGGGTTCCATATGATGCAGCCTTCCAAGGCACCGTTTGTACATTGCGAACAATTGTACTATTTTTGTGAGTACCTTTCTATTGATTTTATTTGAAATAAATGATCCTAAACGATATCACACTAGGCTGCTGCACCCTTGTTTTTTCTTTTATTGTTAGAGGTCTGACAGAAGCTGACATTAAACATGAGTACTGTGATCTATTCAAGGGCCTGGGGTGCCTCCCGGGTGTAAGCCGCATACGTATAAAAGAGGGGGCACAGCCTGTCATTCACGCCCCAAGGAGAATACCTTTAACTCTTGTGGATAAAGTCAGACAAGAACTCACTAGGATGGAGCTGGGAGTAGTAAAAAAGGTCACAGAACCATCGGAATGTGTCAGTTCTATGGTTGTGGTGGAGAAGAAGAACACAGGTGCAATTTGTATATGCATTGACCCACGTGATTTGAACAAAGTCATAATGAGAGAACACTACAAACTCCCCACCATAGAGGATATAGCGCACAAGCTAGTAGGAGCAACAGTATTCAGTGTACTAGACGCCCATTCTGGTTACTGGCAATTGTGTCTTGATGAAGCCAGCAGTTACTTGACCACTTTTAACTCCTCTTTGGGTCGATGGCGCTTCACGAGGGTACCGTTCGGCCTAGCATCTGCACAGGAAATATTTCAAAAGAAATCACACAAATTGAGCACTTAGGTGGCGCTTCCTGTTTTGTTCCCCTGTCTACACAAATTGATCGCTGGTCTACAGGGTGTTGAAGTAATAGTTGATGATTTGCTGGTCTATGGAAAGGATCAAATGGAACATGACAAAAACCTTACTGCTTTGCTCAATCTGTGTCATGAGAAGAATCTCACACTCAATCCAAACAAAATGCAAATTGGGGTAGAAGTTACATATTTTGGACACCTACTAACCAAAGAGGGTTTGAAGCCTGATCCAAAGAAGATTACAGCAGTTCTTAACATGAAGGCCCCAACCTCCAGAAAGGAGCTGGAGACATCACTAGGTATTTTCAACTATCTATCCAAATTCTCTCAGGGCATGCTCAACAGATAGCACCGCTACGTACACTGCTACAGAAGGATGCTGTTTGGTGTTGGGATGCAAACATGGAAAAGACTTTCGACAAAGTAAAAAAACTGATCACTAAACATCCAGGGCCAATACTGAAATATTTTGACGTAAACTGTGGCACTGTACTTCAAGTGGATGCATCCCAGTTTGGGTTAGGTGCTGTACTGACTCAACAAGGACATCCTGTGGCATATGCTTCACAAGCACTGACCCCAACGCAAGCCAATTATGCCCAAATTGAGAGAGATGCTGGTTATTGTGAATGGATGTGAGAAATTTCACCAGTACATATATGGTCGCCCGATAGTTGTGGAAACAGATCACAAGCCATTGGAGTACATCCTACAGAAATCACTAGCTTCTACACCTCCACTTCTGCAGCGGATGGTTATGAAATTACATCAGTATGATCTCACAGTAAAGTATAAACCTGGAAAGGAAATTCCAATGGCAGCTACCCTGTCTAGGGTGTTTCTAGAAGGACATGAAGCACGGGATGAACCTGAGTTGGAAGAACAGGTACATACAGTACTAGCGAACATTCCAATATCGGATGTACGGCTGGAGAAGATAAAACACCAAACAGGATAAAGTCATAGAAAAACTAACTCATGTCATGTGCAATGGCTGGCCAGAAAAACAAAAGAAGCTGTGTCCTGAACTACAGGGATGCTGGCCTGTCATGGTAATGCAGTAATGTTTGTCTGTCAGCTTACCTTCCTCCTCATGTGTTTACCTTAGAGGCCAGACTCTCCTGACCTGGCTGCTTTTATAATCTCTCCTCCCAGCCTGGCTCCACCCCAAGCCCTATCACAGAACTCTATATTAACCTGTGCACTGCAAGTCTGCCTTTGCTGATCAACGTGTTTGTTTAAGCATTGTGTCTTTTGGTTCCTGCCTGCTGTGTGCTACGTCTGTCTCTGTGTTTCGATATTGGCTTGTTCCATGTCTGCTTGTGACCTTGACCTTCGGCTTGTCCCTCGTTTATCCTTGTCTGCTTGTTTCCCTGACCTTGGCTTTTCCCCTCACTATTCTTGTATCCTGTGCTGCTGCTTCCCCTCTATCCTCCTTACCCTACAGAGCGTGAGCTGGGAAACTCTGGGGCCGCGACCTGACCCAGCTGCAGCGTAACATCCTCACCACTAGAGGCTCTGGTGAAAACCTGCTAGATCTTAGACTCCGCGCCCTGGGGAATCTTGGGCTTTAGCTCCCTGTGGATCCCTGTTGTGCTCAGTCAGCCATAGGGTTCACTACCTTGTGGTGCACTCCTGACCCCCAATGGTGTGCATCTGTCATCTGGCTACAGGTGACCTGACATGGCCTATGAAAGATGAGCTATACATTAATTCGGATATCATATTTATGGGTGACTGTATTCTCATTCCTAAGTCACAACAGGCAGAAGTACTAAAACAAATCCACCAGGGGCATTTTGGCATCACTCTGTGTAAGCGCAGAGCGCGGGAGTTGGTCTACTGGCCTTATTTGTACTTTGATATTGAGACACTTGTGAAGAAGTGTGAAACCTGCCAGACATTTCAAAGACACAATGCAAAAGAACCTCTTACACCATGGAATTCTCCTTCATGGGCATGGCATAGACTGGCTACAGATATTTTTCATTTTGAGGACAACCATTACCTGATAGTAGTAGATTACTACAGCAAATACTTTGAGCTAGTGCAGTTGAGAAATTTAAAAGCAGCAACAGTCATATGGGCTTTCAAAACAATACTTTCAAGACATGGAGTGTGTGAAGAACTTGTGTCCGATAATGGCCCACAATTCTTGTGTTCTGAGTTCCAGTGCTTCCTGCGTGAATGGGGATTCAGGCACAAACTCACAAGCCCCTATCACCCACAGGCCGATGGTCTAGCAGAGAAGTATGTTGGCATAGCCAAATCCATTATACTGAAAGCGCAATCATCAGGGCAGGATGTGTACCTAGGACTGTTAAACTATCGTGCAACACCTATTGAAGGTTTATGCTCACCTGCACAGCTGCTAATGGGTAGAACACTGAGGACCACGGTGCCTATTGCACCACAGAAATTGCAGCCTCAGTCTATTCCACAGGTTCGAGTAAGAGCTCAGAGGATCATAAACATGAAAAGGCAAAAACTGTATTTTGATAAATCTACAAAATCCCTTTGTCCGCTCTGTGCTGGGCAAGCTGTGCGACACAGAGTAACTGGGAATACATGGGAACCTGCTCGAATTGTCAAAGAAGCCAATTCACCAAACTCATATATAATTGAGACCAAGTATGGACAGAAACTGACACGAAACAGGCGTCATCTTCGTCCAGACACTGCTGAGGATACATCATTAGAGGAACCGCATGACAATGGAGATGAAGAACAAGCCCATGATGGCACAGAAGTCCTAAACACGGATATTGAGTCTACTGAGGATACACAGGACAGCATAAACGTATCAGCATATGATAATGCTGGGAGTGACTCTCAAATGGACACTAGTGATGAGCCGAACACCCCCGGGTTCGGTTCGCACCAGAACCCGCGAACGGACCGAAAGTTCGTACGAACATTAGAACCCTATTAAATACAATGGATGCGAACGTTCGAATTCTAAAGTGCTAATTATAACAACTATTATGCATGTTATTGTCCTAAAAAGGGTTTGGGAACCCGGGTTCTGCACCAGGGGACATGTATCAATGCAAAAAGAAGTTTTAAAAACGGTCGTTTTTCGGGAGCAGTCATTTTAATGATGCATAAAGTGAAAAAAAAAAAGTCAAATATTCCTTTAAATATCGTACCTGGGGGGTGTCTAAAGTATGCCTGTGAAGTGCCACGTGTTTCCCGTGTTTAGAACTGTCCCTGCACAAAATGACACTTCTAAAGGAAAAAAAAGCCATTTAAAACTGCTTGCGGCTTTAATGTAATGTCTGGTCCCGGTAATATGGATGAAAATCTTTAAGAAAAATGGCATAGCTACCCCATGACCCCCCCCCCCCCCTACCCCAGCCCATTACCAGCCCCTTTGGGTCTTGTATGGATATTAAGGGGAACCCCGCACATAAAATAAAAAAGGCCCTATATACTCTGAACAGCCGTATACAGGCGGTGCATACAAGACAGGGACTGTAGGTTTGTTCTTATGTAGAATGTGTTTGTAATTTTGAACAGGTACATTGTTGAAGTGTAGCTCCAGCCCAAAAATCTATTTTTAAACTTTTTGGAAAACATAGGTAAGGGTTATCACCCCTGTAACATTTGTTTTGCTGTCTGTGCCCCTGTTCAGAACATTTCACCTCACTTTCCGTCCCAATGACAACTGTTTTTGAAATGTGGTGTTTTTCTTGAAACAAGGATTGCTGATAAAGCATCAGTACAGAGGAGACACCTTTCTCCCATATTTATTCTTACAGGAGAGAATTTTCCTTCCTAGTGGTAGAATTCCTCTCACTTCCTGTTGTCTTCTTGCGTTTGCAAGTAGGAGTCGTTTGTAAGTTGGATGTTTGAAAGTAGGGACCTGCCGTATATACTCTGCAGAAATAGGCCCCTTAGTTGTTGGTGTTGGCACAACACTGTAAGCACTCACAGTTACTCTTGGTTGGTGCTGGAACGCCCTGCTGTCAACTATTATATCAGGAATTTTAATTACATATAATTGTTGAACAGTGGTAGTAAAAATTGGGCCTTTGATGGTGGTGCTGGTGCCACAACACTGTAAGCCCTGACAGTTACTCTTGGTGGGTGCAGCAATGGGCCCTGCTGTGAATTATTAGATCAAGAATTGTAATTGCATGCCCCTGTTGAACAGGGGCTGAAAAATTGGGCCTTAGGCACTGGTGGCACAACACTACAACCCCTCACAGATACTGTACTTGGAGCACAGCAATGAGCTCTGTTGCAAAGTATTGCTTCAAAAATTGTAATGACACGCCCCTGTTAAACAGGGGCTGAAAAATTGGGCCTTAGGCACTGGTGGCGCAACACTACAACCCCTCACAGATACTGTACTTGGAGCACAGCAATGAGCCCTGTTGCAAAGTATTGCTTCAAAAATTGTAATGACACGCCCCTTTTAAACAGGGGCTGAAAAATTGGGCCTTAGGCACTGGTGCCACAACACTCCAACCCCTCACAGATACTGTACTTGGAGCACAGCAATGAGCCCTATGGCAAATTATTGCTAAAAAAATTGTAATTACACGCCCCTGTAAAACAGGGGCTGAAAAATTGGGCCTTAGCCACTGGTGGCGGCACCCATAAACAAAAATGATCTTCCAAGCTATCATCATCAATCGTATCATTGAGGACTCGGAGGAGGAGGATAGCCAGTCAACATAACAGCACAGGCACTCAGCATCAGCATCAGTCTTGAAGGGATGTGACATGTTAAAATCAATTAGTCTGTTATATCAGCATCAGGTGTGTGGTAGCTGGTGGTGATCCAAGACTGGTTCATCTTGATGAAAGTCAGTCGATCAACCGAGTCGGTGGACAGGCGCACCCTGTGATCCGTGACAAATCCTCCGGCAGCACTGAATGTGCGTTCCGAAAGAACGCTGGATGCAGGACAGGCCAGTAGCTCAATTGCATACTGTGCAAGCTCTGGCCAGTGATCCATCCTCAAGACCCAGTAAGCCAGAGGATTTTCGGTGGGGAAGGTGTCCAAGTCTGACCTTGCCCCTAGATATTCCTGCACCATGTTTATCAGACGCTGGCGATGGTTGCTGGAACCGATCATACTTTGGGGCTGCGGACTAAAGAATTGTCTGAACGCATCGGTCAGACGGCCACCTTCCCCACCGCTCCTTCTTTGACTGGCCGAAGCCTCAGCAACTCGTTGTCCAGGACCAGGAGTTTGTAACCTCCCAGTCTCTGGGAACGCGTTGCACAGACCTTTCTGCAAGGCCTCCCGGAGTTGTCTCATCCTCTGCTCCCTCTGCGATGGTAACATAAGGTCCGCAACCTTACCCTTGTACCGTGGATCAAGGAGAGTGGCCAGCCAGTAATGGTCCCTCTCCTTGATCCGAAGAATACGAGGATCCTTCCGCAGACTTTGCAGGATCAGGGAGGCCATGCAGCGTAGGTTTGCTGAGGCATTCGCTCCGGAGTCCTCTGGGTCACTAAGGACGACATGATCCGCAGCCACCTCCTCCCAGCCACGTACAAGTCCACTGGTTTCTTGGGACTGTAAATCATCCCTAAAAGACTGCTGCTGATGATGCTGAGTGCCAGCCTCCACCTCCATGCTGACACAATCCTCCTCCTCCTCCTCCTCCTCCTCTTCCTGTGCGATGGGTGGGACAGAAGGAACACTGTCTGGGTAAAGGGGGCCTTGAGAGGCAAGGAAGTCCTCCTCTTCCTGCCTCTGTTCTGCCTCAAGTGCCCTGTCCATTATTCCACGCAGCGTGTGCTCCAACAGGTGGACAAGAGGTACAGTGTCACTGATGCATGCACTGTCACTGCTCACCATCCTCGTGGCCTCCTCAAATGGTGCCAGGACAGTGCATGCATCCCTGATCATGCCCCACTGGCGTGGAGAAAAAAAACCAAGCTCCCCTGACCCTGTCCTGGTGCCGTAGTCGCACAGGTACTCATTGATGGCCCTCTGCTGCGTGTGCAGCCGCTGCAGCATGGCCAACGTTGAGTTCCACCTGGTGGGCATGTCACATATAAGGCGGTTCTTGGGCAGGTTCAACTCCTTTTGCAGCTCAGCCAGGCGAGCACTGGCATTATAAGATCTGCGGAAATGCACACAGACTTTTCTGGCCTGCCTCAGGACATCCTGTAAGCCCGGGTACCTGCCCAAGAACCGCTGCACCACCAGGTTAAGGACGTGAGCCACACAGGGCACATGGGTCAGTTGTCCCTGTCGGAGGGCGGAGAGGAGGTTGGTGCCATTGTCGCAAACCACCATTCCTGGCTTAAGCTGGCGTGGCGTCAACCACCTCTCGGCCTGGCCCTGCAGAGCAGACAGGACCTCTGCCCCAGTGTGGCTTCTGTCCCCCAAACACACCAGCGCAAGCACGGCATGGCATCTTTTTGCCTGCGTACTTGCGTAGCCCCGTGAACGGCTATGGAGCACCGCTGGTTCATAGGACAAACCACAGGAAGAGGCCATGGAGGAAGAAGAAGAGGAGGGGTGGAGGAGAGAGGTGTGTCACAACCAGTAGTAGCATTTTGGAGGCGTGGCGGTGGAACAACCTCCAACACTACTGCACCTTGTCCTGCATCCTTCCCAGCTGCCAAAAGAGTGACCCAATGGGCCGTGAAAGAAAGGTAACGTCCCTGTCCATGCCTGCTGGACCATGAGTCAGTGGTAATATGCACCTTACCGCTGACCGCCCTGTCCAGCGAGGCCAAGACATTGCCTTCCACATGCCGGTAGAGAGCCGGAATAGCCTTCCGTGAGAAAAAGTGGCGTTTGGGAACCTGCCACTGAGGAACCGCACATTGCACAAACTCACGGAAGGGGGCCGAGTCTACCAACTGAAAAGGCAGCAGTTGAAGCGCTAGCAATTTAGCCAAGCTAGCATTCAACCGCTGGGCATGTGGATGGCTGGGAGTGAACTTCTTTCGACGGTCCAGCAGCTGGGGCAGGGAAATTTGCCTGCTAGAATCGGACGTCGGTGTACTGCTAGCAGAGTGGCCGCAAGTACTTGGCTGTGACACACCTAATTCTACACCTTCATTCCTCTCAGTGCATGTTTCAGAGAGGACTGAAGTTATAGAGGGGTTGGAGATCCCAGCTGATGCGGTGCAAGGAGAGGTCCGCTTTGTTCTTTGGTGTGGGTCTTTGAGGTAGGCTTGCCAACGAGCTGCATGGCAGGTCAACATATGTCTGGTCAGGCATGTGGTACCCAAGCGGCTGATGTTTTGGCCACGCGATATACGCTTGAGACATATGTTGCAAACAGCAGCTGTGCGATCTGATGCACTAGCCTCAAAAAAGGCCCACACCAAGGAACTTTTTGAATGACGGGCAGAGGCAGCGCCCTGCACAGGCGGAGCTCTGCGGTGTGATTCCGTCAGTGTACTGCCCTTACGCTGGCCACCAAAGGGCATCCTGCCTCGTTGGAGATGTGCCTCCTCCTCATCCTCCTCCTCCTCCTCTCTCCTATTAGGCACCCACGTGGAGTCAGTGACCTCATCATCCCCTCCCTCCTCATCACTGGAGCCAATCTGGCAGTATGCTGCAGCTGCTGGAACATGACTGCCAGATTGGTGTCCTTCTTGAGCATCCCCTCTGTCTGCTCTCACGCTACTGCCTTCCTCTAGCTGGGTTTCATCATCAGACCCTTCGAAACGCTGGGCATCCTCCTGGAGCATGTACCCAACACTGTGCTCAAACAATTCGGGGGACTCCTCAGGAGGAGGACATGGTGGGTCTAGGGAAGGAGTGACTGATGATGAGTCTGACATTGATACCAGGGAAGAGGACGCTTTGGCAGCTGCTTTGCCAGTACCCTGAGCCTGGGTGAGAGAGGATGAGGAGGAGGAGGAGGGCTTGGTCATCCACTCTACCAAGTCTTCGGCATGATGTGGCTCAACATGTCCAGCTGCCGAAAAGAAGGACAAGCGTGTCCCATGGCCATGTGCTGATGACAATGCACCGCGTCCACGACCAGCACTGTTGCCCCCAGACACAGAGCCTGCTTGCCCTCTTTTATTGCCTCCTGACTGTCTGCCTCTCCTTGTTTGCCTTCCAGACATTCTAATAGATGGCCTGCAGGGAGATGGGAAAAAAGCAATAAGGGCTACCTTCAGGTGTCCTTCTCTGTCCCTTTACTTAAGGATTTCTAAATATGGTTGAGGATGATTGCTTTTGCACAGAATAGCACAACGACAATTTCCCTGACTGTCCAAAAAACAAGGATTTCAAAGATGGTTGATGAGGAATGCTTTAGCACACTATAGCACAAGGAGAATTCCCCTCACTTTCCTTCTTTGTCCCTAGAAACAAGGACTCGCACAGTGAAAGAAACTGACACTCTCCCTACCTAGAGTTTTCTGTCCCTAGAAAAAATGTTTTTTTAAAGCACACTATAGCACAAGGAGAATTCCCCTCACTTTCCTTCTTTGTCCCTAGAAACAAGGACTCGCACAGTGAAAGAAACTGACACTCTCCCTACCTAGAGTTTTCTGTCCCTAGAAATTTTTTTTTTTTAAAGCACACTATAGCACAAGGAGAATTCCCCTCACTTTCCTTCTTTTTTCCTAGAAACAAGGACTCACACAGTGAAAGAAACTGACACTCTCCCTACCTAGAGTTTTCTGTCCCTAGAATTTTTTTTTTTTTAAAGCACACTATAGCACAAGGAGAATTCCCCTCACTTTCCTTCTTTTTTCCTAGAAACAAGGACTCGCACAGTGAAAGAAACTGACACTCTCCCTACCTAGAGTTTTCTGTCCCTAGAAATTTTTTTTTTTTTAAAGCACACTATAGCACAAGGAGAATTCCCCTCACTTTCCTTCTTTTTTCCTAGAAACAAGGACTCGCACAGTGAAAGAAACTGACACTCTCCCTACCTAGAGTTTTCTGTCCCTAGAAAAATTTTTTTTTTAAAGCACACTATAGCACAAGGAGAATTCCCCTCACTTTCCTTCTTTTTTCCTAGAAACAAGGACTCGCACAGTGAAAGAAACTGACACTCTCCCTACCTAGAGTTTTCTGTCCCTAGAAAAAATGTTTTTTTAAAGCACACTATAGCACAAGGAGAATTCCCCTCACTTTCCTTCTTTGTCCCTAGAAACAAGGACTCGCACAGTGAAAGAAACTGACACTCTCCCTACCTAGAGTTTTCTGTCCCTAGAAAATTTTTTTTTTTAAAGCACACTATAGCACAAGGAGAATTCCCCTCACTTTCCTTATTTTTTCCTAGAAACAAGGACTCGCACAGTGAAAGAAACTGACACTCTCCCTACCTAGAGTTTTCTGTCCCTAGAAAAATTTTTTTTTTAAAGCACACTATAGCACAAGGAGAATTCCCCTCACTTTCCTTCTTTTTTCCTAGAAACAAGGACTCGCACAGTGAAAGAAACTGACACTCTCCCTACCTAGAGTTTTCTGTCCCTAGAATTTTTTTTTTTTTAAAGCACACTATAGCACAAGGAGAATTCCCCTCACTTTCCTTCTTTTTTCCTAGAAGCAAGGACTCGCACAGTGAAAGAAACTGACACTCTCCCTACCTAGAGTTTTCTGTCCCTAGAAATTTTTTTTTTTTAAAGCACACTATAGCACAAGGAGAATTCCCCTCACTTTCCTTCTTTTTTCCTAGAAACAAGGACTCGCACAGTGAAAGAAACTGACACTCTCCCTACCTAGAGTTTTCTGTCCCTAGAAATTTTTTTTTTTTAAAGCACACTATAGCACAAGGAGAATTCCCCTCACTTTCCTTCTTTTTTCCTAGAAACAAGGACTCGCACAGTGAAAGAAACTGACACTCTCCCTACCTAGAGTTTTCTGTCCCTAGAAATTTTTTTTTTTAAAGCACACTATAGCACAAGGAGAATTCCCCTCACTTTCCTTCTTTTTTCCTAGAAACAAGGACTCGCACAGTGAAAGAAACTGACACTCTCCCTACCTAGAGTTTTCTGTCCCTAGAATTTTTTTTTTTTTAAAGCACACTATAGCACAAGGAGAATTCCCCTCACTTTCCTTCTTTTTTCCTAGAAACAAGGACTCGCACAGTGAAAGAAACTGTCACTCTCCCTACCTAGAGTTTTCTGTCCCTAGAAATTTTTTTTTTTTAAAGCACACTATAGCACAAGGAGAATTCCCCTCACTTTCCTTCTTTTTTCCTAGAAACAAGGACTCGCACAGTGAAAGAAACTGACACTCTCCCTACCTAGAGTTTTCTGTCCCTAGAAATTTTTTTTTTTTAAAGCACACTATAGCACAAGGAGAATTCCCCTCACTTTCCTTCTTTTTTCCTAGAAACAAGGACTCGCACAGTGAAAGAAACTGACACTCTCCCTACCTAGAGTTTTCTGTCCCTAGAAATTTTTTTTTTTTAAAGCACACTATAGCACAAGGAGAATTCCCCTCACTTTCCTTCTTTTTTCCTAGAAACAAGGACTCGCACAGTGAAAGAAACTGACACTCTCCCTACCTAGAGTTTTCTGTCCCTAGAATTTTTTTTTTTTTAAAGCACACTATAGCACAAGGAGAATTCCCCTCACTTTCCTTCTTTTTTCCTAGAAACAAGGACTCGCACAGTGAAAGAAACTGACACTCTCCCTACCTAGAGTTTTCTGTCCCTAGAAAATTTTTTTTTTTAAAGCACACTATAGCACAAGGAGAATTCCCCTCACTTTCCTTCTTTTTTCCTAGAAACAAGGACTCGCACAGTGAAAGAAACTGACACTCTCCCTACCTAGAGTTTTCTGTCCCTAGAAATTTTTTTTTTTTAAAGCACACTATAGCACAAGGAGAATTCCCCTCACTTTCCTTCTTTTTTCCTAGAAACAAGGACTCGCACAGTGAAAGAAACTGACACTCTCCCTACCTAGAGTTTTCTGTCCCTAGAAATTTTTTTTTTTTAAAGCACACTATAGCACAAGGAGAATTCCCCTCACTTTCCTTCTTTTTTCCTAGAAACAAGGACTCGCACAGTGAAAGAAACTGACACTCTCCCTACCTAGAGTTTTCTGTCCCTAGAAAAATTTTTTTTTTAAAGCACACTATAGCACAAGGAGAATTCCCCTCACTTTCCTTCTTTTTTCCTAGAAACAAGGACTCGCACAGTGAAAGAAACTGACACTCTCCCTACCTAGAGTTTTCTGTCCCTAGAAAATTTTTTTTTTTAAAGCACACTATAGCACAAGGAGAATTCCCCTCACTTTCCTTCTTTTTTCCTAGAAACAAGGACTCGCACAGTGAAAGAAACTGACACTCTCCCTACCTAGAGTTTTCTGTCCCTAGAAATTTTTTTTTTTTAAAGCACACTATAGCACAAGGAGAATTCCCCTCACTTTCCTTCTTTTTTCCTAGAAACAAGGACTCGCACAGTGAAAGAAACTGACACTCTCCCTACCTAGAGTTTTCTGTCCCTAGAATTTTTTTTTTTTTAAAGCACACTATAGCACAAGGAGAATTCCCCTCACTTTCCTTCTTTTTTCCTAGAAACAAGGACTCGCACAGTGAAAGAAACTGACACTCTCCCTACCTAGAGTTTTCTGTCCCTAGAAAAAATGTTTTTTTAAAGCACACTATAGCACAAGGAGAATTCCCCTCACTTTCCTTCTTTGTCCCTAGAAACAAGGACTCGCACAGTGAAAGAAACTGACACTCTCCCTACCTAGAGTTTTCTGTCCCTAGAAAATTTTTTTTTTTAAAGCACACTATAGCACAAGGAGAATTCCCCTCACTTTCCTTCTTTGTCCCTAGAAACAAGGACTCGCACAGTGAAAGAAACTGACACTCTCCCTACCTAGAGTTTTCTGTCCCTAGAAATTTTTTTTTTTTAAAGCACACTATAGCACAAGGAGAATTCCCCTCACTTTCCTTCTTTGTCCCTAGAAACAAGGACTCGCACAGTGAAAGAAACTGACACTCTCCCTACTTAGAGTTTTCTGTCCCTAGAAATTTTTTTTTTTTAAAGCACACTATAGCACAAGGAGAATTCCCCTCACTTTCCTTCTTTTTTCCTAGAAACAAGGACTCGCACAGTGAAAGAAACTGACACTCTCCCTACCTAGAGTTTTCTGTCCCTAGAAAAAATGTTTTTTTAAAGCACACTATAGCACAAGGAGAATTCCCCTCACTTTCCTTCTTTGTCCCTAGAAACAAGGACTCGCACAGTGAAAGAAACTGACACTCTCCCTACCTAGAGTTTTCTGTCCCTAGAAAAAATGTTTTTTTAAAGCACACTATAGCACAAGGAGAATTCCCCTCACTTTCCTTCTTTTTTCCTAGAAACAAGGACTCGCACAGTGAAAGAAACTGACACTCTCCCTACCTAGAGTTTTCTGTCCCTAGAAAAAATGTTTTTTTAAAGCACACTATAGCACAAGGAGAATTCCCCTCACTTTCCTTCTTTGTCCCTAGAAACAAGGACTCGCACAGTAAAACACACTGACACTCTCCCTACCTATCCTTCTCTTTCCCTAAACTAAAGGAATCCAGGTTAAGCAAGAAAGAAATAAATGTCACTGTCCCTGCCTATGCTTGTCTTTCCCTGCTCTGGAACACACTACACTAGGCCGCCGTGCTGGCGGCCTTTTATAGTGTGGGGCGTGTACTAAACACCCTCAGCAATAATTGGCCACAGGCATCCTGCCTGTGGCCAATCATTGCTCTCCTCGCTGCCGGCGCTGTGATTGGCCAAGCATGCGGGGTCACAGTGCATGCTTGGCCAATCACAGCGCCTGGATGACACTGCGATGGCGTAGTGCATTGTGGGCCGTTCGCGTCACTCGAATTTGGCGCGAACGGCCCAAATCGTTCGATCTTCGTCGAACGATCGAACAGCCGATGTTCGAGTCGAACGTATGTTCGACTCGAACACGAAGCTCATCCCTACTGGACACCAATCCTACGGCTGATGAGTTACTTTCCCTCGCTATGGTCGAGCTATTAAACCAAAGATATGGAGGGACTTTGTCTCATATTAAATGCTTCATACTTGAGAGGGAAGATGTGATGATGTGCATGCTTTATGTTATAATTCAAGTTCAATTGTTATGCCTAGTTCCTTATGCATGTTAGTGTAGCACACAGACCCTTCCGCTTCATCCATTTTTGCAGTAAGGCACACCTGCTACTTGCCCGTTGTCCAACTCCAGATATGGAGAGGCGAGCGCTGTTAGATTTTTGGGCCTTGCGGCGAGTTACCTCTCCGGAGTGGATCCCTGCTCTCCGTTGTCTAGGCGAAAGGCCCTTTTTGTAATAAAGCCAATGTCCACACAGGTGTAAAATCTAAGCAGCAAGGTTTTATTCTTTTCTTGAGGTAAAACTTGGAAGAGAGAGCGAGTGGAAATGACAAGTAGGGGAAGTTTCAGGCACGCAACACTTGGGACCCCTTCAACCGGGCAGCCTGGGATCCCTCTCCGAAGCGTAGGCGTAGGCCCTCGATAGGAGAGCTTTGCCTACTATACAGCAGTAGAGCCTCGGGCTAAAGGTGCCCGAGACCAATCACACGCATCCCGTGCCATGAGGGCCACGAGACACGCTCACTGGACCATAGGTTCCCCCGAACTCCTTGGGGTCCCCCTGGAATTGTTTATTATACAAGTAAATATGCGCATGAGTCCAAATCGCTGTTATCCTTAGAGTATGGGGTTTAGGATAGTGTATGTACAATGCATGTACAATCGGTAAACATAGAGACCAGGCTCTCGGGGCATGTGGAGGGGAGAGAGAAAAAATGGATAAATGAATGAAGGGGAGGGAGCCGGGCGGGGAGTAGTAAAAACAGTCACATATACAGTCTCAGGGCTGCCATCAAGGAGAAACAGAAACCGTGTTCCAAAAGTACTGAAAAGAAAAGCAAGGGGAGAGGCTCCTCTGAGTGCAGATGTTTAAAACAATTTAATAAGAGATTGCAGTACAAGCAACTCACATTTTACTGGATAAAAACAGGCATTGTACGATTTCCATATGTAGAAGAGGGTATCATCAGGTCAGTCATCAGCCTCCTTCTCCTGCTGGGGCGCTGTGTTGCTGGTTCTTCCTATCTGCACCGCTTTAGATGGATGGAATAGCCGGCGGCGGTGGAGATACTGCAGAGCACGGCCTGGGTGATGGTTTTTCCGGCAGGCGAGGAGCTTGACAAAGGAGCGCGACTGCCACGTCACACGCAGCACGCCGGCTCAGGAAACGCGTCGCATGCCAGTGACGTCATCGGGAGGGGCTCTCAAGGGGGGGCTCTCAAATCACACCACACAGACATTGCATGTGATGTACACAGGCATGTGGTTCGATCCCTATGCGAATCCCATGAGGTGTTCCACTGCGCACTAGTGTGAACCCAGGCTAAAGGTTTGCTACATTTGCCAGGTTTAAATTATTTTTATCTGCCAGGTGGTGACTCTAATCTTGCACATTTTACCTTCTGTATCTCTCAGCCTACCCCTATAAATGTTTTTATCTGAATTAGCCCACGTTCACACTGGGCTGCGGGAGTGAAGCCTGCGAGTTCAGCTGAACTCGCACAATTTCACTCCCGCTGGCAGTCCCGATTTCGGCCGCGATTTCAAAGACATCTGAAACAGATGTCAATGTAAATCGCGGCTGAAATCGCAAAAAGTAGTACAAAAACTACTTTTTGTAATCGGTGCAGCGCCGCAGATGTGGCGTCGCACCGATTAGGACGGTGCCATTGGCCGCAATTTGCGGCAAATATCGCCGATTTGAAATGCAATTTGACATGTCAAATCGCATGTCAAATCGCACCAGTGTAAACCAGGGCTAAAGGTCAGAATTTTTGAGGAGGATTTGAGAAACACCCCAAGGACTGAACCCAGGCACCTTTAGACATCCCTAGCCCATAGTCTTATGCCGCATACACACGATCGTTTTTCACGCCGTTAAAAATGCAATTTTTTAAATTGGGCATTAAAAACGATCGTGTGTAGGCTCCAGAGCATTTTTAACGACGTGAAAAACGGCCATTAAAAATTACGAACATGCTCTATTTTTTCACGTCGTTTTTCACGTCGTTTTTTTTTAACGTCGTGAAAAACGGTAGTGTGTATGCTTTTACGAGGGGAAAAAAAATGTGTATGCTCAGAATCAAGTATGAGACGGGAGCGCTCGTTCTGGTAAAACTAGCATTCGTAATGGAGATAGCACATTCGTCACGCTGTAACGGACTGAAAAGCACGAGGCTGAAAAGCGTGAATCGTCGCTCAACAAACTTTACTAACATGAAGGGTGGCGCCATCCGAAGGGAACTTCCTCTTTATAGTGTCGTCGTACGTGTTGTACGTCACTGCGCTTTGCTCGAGCGTTTTTTTTAATGAACGTGTGTATGCAAGACAGGCTTGAGAGGAAACAAGAAAAATAACGTCGAGAAAAACTTTGTTTTTTAAAATGACATTAAAAACGGTCATGTGTACGCGGCATTAGACTAAGCTTCTGCAGGAGAATTGAGTTCCAGCGTGTAGGCATACCTCCCAACTTTGTAAAGTCCCTTCGCGGGACATTCTGATGTTCCCCTCTCCCCTGCCAACCAGAGTTGTTGAGGGCCGCCGATCGGGGGGGGGGCATACTAGTGCGCCGATCGCGGGGGGGGGGGCTCTTACCTGCTGCTGCTGCTCCTCTTCTTCTCTTCATGTTTCCTGCTGTGCGGGAAACATGATAGTCTTGCGGGAGTGCGGGAAGGAGGAGCCTCTGCGGGTAAAACCCGCACAATCCGTGCCAGTTGGGAGGTATGTGTAGGTGTATTTCATATCTGGGACCTTGTGTTGCAATTTCATTTTGGCCAGGCTAACACTTTCAGGATATGACCTTCTAAAGTGGCTGTGCACTTTTCTGGCCTGATGCAGAACATTTTGAAAGCCAGGGTATCTAACCAGGAACCACTTAACTACCAGGTTAAGGACATGTGCCAGGCAAGGTACGTGGGGACTTTTCCTGTCCAAGGGTGGCCAGCAGGTTAGTGCTATGAATATGAATGGAAGGTCTAACATCACTAATAATCCATTTCACAGCACTGCTCTTTATCCTTCTCGGACCACAGATGATTTCTTCAGAATCACATAAAAAAGAAACATGTAATT
Source organism: Rana muscosa (assembly GCA_029206835.1). NCBI lineage: Eukaryota > Metazoa > Chordata > Amphibia > Anura > Ranidae > Rana > Rana muscosa. Next base: position 124,770,941 of record CM055126.1, on the reverse strand, counting down.
GTGAACTGCTGTAAAAAAAGCTTTTTTTAAGCAATAAAAGGTTTGTTGAAATAATTCCTCTGACTCCTCCTGTCAGTTTGCGGGGCTATGGCAAGATTAGTTGAAGACAAGGATGAAGAAGAGGACTCATTTGCAGCAGTTTCCGACAAGTGCCCATTTTGTCCCTGGGAGGAGGAGGATGAGCCAGATGGCTTTGTCATTGTCCATATGCTCTGGCCACTTGTCCCTGGATGAGGATGAGCCAGATGGCTTTGTCATTGTCCATGTGTTCTGGCCACTTGTCCCTGGATGAGGATGAGCCAGATGGCTTTGTCGTTGTCCATGTGCTCTGGCCACTTGTCCCTGGATGAGGATGAGCCAGATGGCTTTGTCGTTGTCCATGTGCTCTGGCCACTTGTCCCTGGATGAGGATGAGCCAGATGGCTTTGTCGTTGTCCATGTGCTCTGGCCACTTGTCCCTGGATGAGGATGAGCCAGATGGCTTTGTCGTTGTCCATGTGCTCTGGCCACTCTCAGAAAGGATAGGGAAATGTGCCCTGCCTCACAATGGTGCTGCCCAACAACTGCTTTGTCCTTGTGTGACCCATACTATCACTATGTGCAGAATGCCTGCCTGACCTTTTATGCCTACCTAACATTTTGAATACAGGGGATTGCCTAACTATAATGTAGACTATTGCAATAGGGGGAATAAGGATGTGGTGTTTTGGTGCACAGATTCCCAAGACCAGAGTGAAGAGGAAGAATTGGAACTTGATTGGCTATGGACACCACCAATACCTGAATCCATGACCACAGCCTCCCCACTATCCGAAGTTACCACCAGAGACACTTTAAACGCTGAGGCTGCTGAGTTTATACCACTTGCTGCTCTTCCTGAGGAATGGGAGGAATAGGAGGATGCTCAAGACTCTTTTCCAGAAGAAGATCCCAGAAATTCTTTGTACCTCCCTGCACCTGAAGTGGACGCCCCTGGGCCAGTTGAATCCAATACACCCGACTTAACAGAAGGAGGTTTGGAAGGACCCCCTGTGGTTGGAACCCGACTCCTAGAGAACAAAGGGAGAAAATAACCATTCACCCCCCAAGAAGACTAACATATTCCCAGATGGGAGAGTGCTCGGAAGAGGCTATAGCCACTACAAGAAGGACAGTAAATAAGCCTGTCCCCTCTACTGTGAGTTTAGTAGAGGGCAACCCTAGCTCACTCCCTGGCACAGTTAGACAGGTCTCTTCCACTAATGTGACCTGTGGGCAGGACAACCTTCTCCCCAGAGCTTGGTGGGAGGTTCCTCTGCCAGGCTCCTTTGTAGCCGTGAATTGTGTTGTATGTTCATATGCTAACAAAGTCAGTTAAAGTCTTTGGTCCCCAAAGATAAATTGTTAAGTGGGGGGAGTGTGTAGCGGGGTGTCACTTTAAAGGGTTTAAAAGACTACCATACCCAGTGTGCACTGGGACACCCAGAGTACGTTGCCCAGCGCAAGGTCTGCTGGGGAAGGCCTATTTAAAGAGGAGCGGAGCTTCACGCGGGTCTCTTTGGACACCGCCCCCTAGCAAGTAGAGCCAACGCTAAGTCTGCCGCTAGACTGGGCCTAGGAGTTTGGGCCTTGAGATCCAGAGAGCCCTCCCATCTTCACGGGAGAACCCAGAAGTAATTTCGTCCATCATCCTTCCAAGGACTGTCAGGAGGATCAGAGACTACGGGTGTCATGAGACTGTGTGCTGGTGCCCCAGCTACGGAAGTCGGTTGTACGGACTGGTCCGGTCGGGTGAGAGAGCACTTGCTCAGAGATTAACTGACTAATCTTAGGCCCAGTGTCCTTTGTCCAGGGACCACCGTTACCAGAGTGTTATTGCACACCAGAGGGACAGTGTGCTGTGCAGCGTTAGTTGAACTTTTTAGTAAATGCCAAGAAGTTAACTGTTTTAATGCCTGTGGATTACAAATAACCTGCAAAGTGCACCACCATTGCTAGCGAAGATCCTTCCCAACAAAAGCACCATATCTGCAATAGTCAGACCTGACTGTAGAACTGTTAGAAATTGTTTGGGCGCCATCTTGCCCACGAGGGGGAAGCTTGTGAGCATAGTTAAATGACATATAGCGTGTGAAATTACTATTGGAACTGAGTGCTTGTTATATGCTGAATAGTTAACATTGCAGGGCTCTGCATATGCATACGTATTACTGTTTAGGTTGTGCCTTATGTTCAGTAAAAAGTACTTGTGGTTAAGCCAATCTACTGTGTGGTTATATGTTTATTGCGGTATTGTGATCCCCATAGCTAATGGGTTTCACAATCCCATATCTACTGCTATCTGTGCCAAGGGAGGTTAGAGACAGTTACTGGGGTTGACAGCAGTGTGTACAGGCCCAGAAGCTATACCAGCAGCCCTCTTAGCTGGGGGTATTGCTACGCAAGCAGTAGACCTTCAGATAGGGAAACAAAATTCAGAAGCCCAGGAATAAGACACCTATGTTAGGATTACTGCCTAGCCCTTGAAAGTTAATCCTGTTTTACCATTGGGATTCTGGTTAAATCCCTGGTATTTATTTTTATAATTTCATTTAATTATATGTTCTTCCTGCCCTACAGTGTATTTATATATTAAGTGCAACATGATATTCAGCCATAATACAGAAAATCTAATTCTCTGACAAATACATCTCAGAATCTTGAATGTGGTAGTATTTTCCAGGTAGAGAATACAAACTACTTTCATTTAATTATTTTAAAAAGTCTTTGTTTTTGACTTGCCATATATCTGTTTTTCAGGTACCCACCTAGCAATTTGATTTAAATATATAAAATTATTATTTTTTATTTATTTTTTCATACGAATCACATTAGGACCAAATGACAGCTATCTGTGTCCTGTTGTCTTGGATTTTATTTTACACTACAGTGGTAATTACCACGTTGGTGTGCCCATTAACATCAGAAGTCATGCAATTCATTTCCAACACTTTTGCTCGACTGAACATTTGTGAAAAGAGTTCACTCTTGATTCTGTATCATTCCTATGCTGTATATTTCTTGTTTATTTATTTCTTTAATTTCCCTTTCCTATATTAATCATCTGCTAGTACTTATGTTTTCTGACTTTTTTGCTCTTTACTGCTCTTAGGGGCTCTATGATTTATTTTAGGACTGATGGATTTGTATTATTTTGTATAACTCTATAGCATTGTGTATTTCTGATGTGAAAAACCCTCACTATCATTGAAGTCATGTTTAACCACTTCCCTACCCAGCTATAGACGTATGACGGCCGCAGGAATCCTCCGTCCCTCCAGGCAGCCGTCATATGACGTCTTTGGCTTCCGGGGCCTCTAGGTCACGCGCGCAGCGTCACTCGGTAGCCGATGCGTGTGCCCGGTGGCCGTGATGTCCGCCGGGCACCCGCGATTGCCTGTCACACAGCATAGACGTGGATCTGTGTGTGTAAACACACAGATCCACGTCCTGTCAGGTGAGAGGAGACCGATGGTGTGTTCCCAGTACAGAGGATTACCGATTGGTCTCCTCCCCTTGTGAGTCCCCTCTCCCTACAGTTAGAATCACTGCCTAGGTAACACATTTAACTTCTTGATCGCCCCCTAGTGTTAACCCCTTCCCTGCCAGTGACATTTACACAGTAATCAGTGCATGTTTATAGCACTGATCGCTGTATAAATGTGAATGGTCCCAAAATAGTGTCAAAAGTGTCCGATATGTCCACTGCAATGTCACAGTCACGGTAAAAATCACAGATCGCCACCATTACTAGTAAAAAAAAAAATAATAATACAAAATGCCATAAATCTATCCACTATTTTGTAGGCGCTATAACTTTTGCACAAACCAATCAATATATGCTTATTGCAATTTTTTTTACTAAACAAAAAAAACACTGGCAATTTTGAAAAGAAACCCAATATTTTTGACTTTCTGCTATAATACATACCCAAAACAAATATATACAAAAACAAATGTATTCATCAGTTTAGGCCAATATTTATTCTGCTACATATTATTGGTAAAAAAAAAAAAAACGCAATAAGCGTATATATATATTTATTGGTTTGCACAAAAGTTATAGCGTCTACAAAATAGGGGAAAGATTTAGGGACTTTTTATTTTTTTATTGTTTTTACTAGTAATAGCGGCGATCTGCGATTTTGGATTGCGGCGGACGAATCTGACCATAAGTGACACTTTTTGGTGACCAGTGACACTGATACAGTGATCAGTGCTATAAAAATGCACTGATCACTGTATAAATGGCACTGGCAGGGAAGGGGTTAACACTAGTGGTGATCAAAGGGTTAAGTGTTCTCTAGGGAGGTGCTAACTGTCGGGGGATTGACTGACTAGGAGTAGAGAGAGATCGCTGTTCCTGATCACTAGGAACAGCTAATCTCTCTCTCTCTCCTCCTCTGTCAGAACAGGGAACCGCCTTGTTTACAAAGGCAGATTCCCGTTCTGCCACTCTTTGCCACGATTGCGGGTGGCCAAATGTTGGTAAATATGAGATTGTGTCTTGTCATTTCAGATAAAATAATACATTTTTTGTATGGACATAATTCCACTGACATACAGCAATTGGTTGGTAAACTTGAAGTTTATTCCTGCTTTTGCAGCCTAATGGGGATAACATCTACTTTATATTTGTAACATGTTCTCATTCACATGGCACAACTTAAAAAAAAATGCAGCTTACCTTTTTATAATTTTTTTTTGTGTTTTTTACATTTCTGTTCTTTCTTAAATCACTTGCCGCCCGCCCAACCTCATATGACGACTGGACGGTGCGGCTCTTTTCCTCTGGGCGGGCGTCATATAACGTCATATGACGTCTGTCCATTTAAACAGGGCATGAGTGCGATCGTGTGCATGCAGCCCTGTACTGTCGGTGGCGGTGTGTCCACAGAGACACCGCTCGTCACCAGCGGGGTGAACAGCCATTGGGCATGGCTGTTTACCACGTGATTGGCCGTAATGAAGTCACGGCCGATCATAGATGGTACTTCCCCATTTTGCACGGCGCATGCGCGCAATCACGAGCGCTCTGCACATGAACAACGGTGGCGGCGTGTTCCTGGGAACAATGCTCATCACCGACACTGGTAAACAGCCATTGGCCGGCGGCGGTTTACCATGTGATCGGCTGTGATTCATTCACAGCCGATCACCAAATGTAAACACAGACCGGTAACCAACTGTTACCGGCTCTTCCCTCCTCACACGCTGTTTCCAGTGTGAGGAGAGAAGAGCCAGGAGCAGTGAGTTACAGATCTGTGTTCTGTAGTGTCTGTACCAAGCACAACACTTGTCACATCACCACCCCCCCCACATTGTCACCCAACAGTCACCACAGTCACCCCATAAAGTGCACCTGTCACATAAGAGACTGCCATCAGTGACTGTCAGCGGTGCACCCGTCACCCATCAGTGACCATGGCCTGTCACCCATCACCCGTCACCCATCAGTGACCGTGGCCTATCCCCCGTCAGTGACCGTGGCCGGTCACCCATCACCCGTCACCCATCAGTGACCATGGCCTGTCATCCGACACCCATCAGTGACCGTGGCCTGTCATCCGTCACCCATCAGTGACTGTGGCCTGTCATCCGTCACCCATCAGTGACCGTAGCCTGTCATCCATCACCCATCAGTGACTGTGGCCTGTCATCCATCACCTATCAGTGATTGTGGCTTGTCATCATCACCCATCAGTGACCGTGGCCTGTCACCTGTCAGTGACCATCACCCATCACCTGTCAGACCTGTCATCACCCGTCTTCCGTCAGTGACCATCACCCGTCAGTGACCATCACCCATCACCTGTCAGTGACCGTCACCCATCAGTGACCATTACTCGTCAGTGACCATCACCCGTCACCGTCCGTGGCCTGTCACCCATCAGTGACCATCGCCCGTCACCCATCAGTGACCATCGCCTGTCACACTGTCATCACCTATCAGTGAACCTCACCTGCCACCCATCTCACAGCCCATCACCTGCCACCCATCTGTCACCCATCGCACAGCCCATCAGTGACCTACACCTGCCACCCGTCACACAGCCACCAGCGTCATGTCCAAAAGAGTATATACCAGTGAGGAGGCGTTCCAGATCCTCTCCATGACTGATAAGAGCAGCGGAGAGTTCTCATCAGATTACAATGCCAATTCTGATTATGAATCAAATTCGACATTTAAACCGATCAAGAGTAGTGGATCAGCAAATGAATCGGAGGAAGAATGGGTCCCCCCTAAAAGAGCACGGCGCTGGAAACCAGGCAGCAGCCAGCAACCAGGATTATATTCCCAGGCCCAGTACCAGCGCTGCCACCAGCAATAGGCCCCAAGAACAAATTCCCAGGCCCAGTACCAGTGTTGCCGCCAGCGATAGGCCCCGGGAACAAATGCCCAGGCCCAGTACCAGTGCTGCGACATCACGCCCGAGTACCAGCACAGGAAATTCAAATGCCCCAACTACTGTCACGTCCCCCAAGAGCCAGGACCTCTACATACATGCCAGATGGTCTTGCCAACTCAACATGGCTGCCTTCCGGCTCGGGATCACCAATTATTCCCCCTTTCACAGCACAGCCAGGTGTGCAGGCCAGCACCCAAGAGATTAATTGCTTTTATCTGTTTTTGCCTGACACTTTTCTGCAATTCAATTGTGGACCAGACCAATTTATATGCCCAGCAGTATATTGCCAACAACCCCCAATCATCATATGCCCGTCCGTTTGAGTGGAGAGATCTGAATTTGGAGAAGTTTAAATTGTTTATGGGCCTCACAATAAACATGGGGCTTACAAAAAAAAAAATTAAGGACAGGCCTATTGGTCCACCAACCCCACCCACCACATGCCCATTTATTCTGCCGTAATGTCCAGGTCCCGATACGAGATGATTATGTGATTCCTTCATTCCTTCAGCGACAACACCCAGTGCCCTCCCCGCAATCATCCAAATTACGATAAGTTATCGTGAAAAATTCACCCACTCATAAATTTACTTTCCTAATGATTTGCAGAACTCTATTTCCCCGATCAGCCTATATGTGTAGATGAGTCCCTGGTACCCTTTTCAGGCCGGCTAGGAATAAAACCATACATTCCTAGCAAAAGGGCCAGATACGGAGTAAAATTTTACAAGCTTTGTGAGAGAGTCATGGGATATCTGTATGCGTTCCGCATATATGAAGGAAGAGATTCCCAGCTCTAGCCCGACCTACATGGGCACAACTGGAAAAATTGTATGGGACCTGGCATACCCACTTCAGAACAAAGGATATCACATATACCTTGACAACTTCTACACCAGCCTGCCCCTTTTCAAACACTTATACATCGCAAAAAAAACCTGGCCTGCGGAACCTCCAGAAAGAATAGGAAGGGATTCCCACAATCTATAGTGAACAAAAAGCTGCAAAGGGGGGAAAGAGCAAAATTGAGATGCAACGAAGTGCTGGCCTTGAGGTGGAAGGATAACAGGAACATGCACATGACGTCCACCATCCATGATGACACTACATTTGAGGTTCAAAGAAGATGAGGTCCATGAAAAGCCAACATGTGTCCAAGATTACAATCTCTACATGGGGGGTGGATTTCAATGATCAAAGGATTTAGCACTATTTGTCAATAAGGAATTCCCATTTCTGGTACAAGAAGGTAGCAACTTATCTCATCCATTTGGCCATTTATAATTCCTACATAGTCTACACCAAATCCATGGAAAGCCCCACCCCCTTCCTAAAATTAATCAAAGAAGTTGTCACGTCCCTCATCTATCAACAAAGACCCCCCACCCAGAAGACATTCGCTCTGATGCTGTTAGCGAACTTCATGAGCGCCACTTCCCGTACAACATTCCCCCATCTGAAGCAGGCTGAAGATGGCAAAAAAAATGTTGCGTGTGCAGCAAAAGAGGATTTCGAAGAGATGCCAGCTACCATTGTCCCCAGTGTCCCTCCCACCTTTGCACCTTTGCATTGGTAAATGATTCCAACGTTATCACACATCCCTAAAATATTAGCCCATATTTTTAACCATTTCCCCATTTTCATTATCTGTGCTGATCATTTTCCATGCTTCCTCAAATAACCATGCCACTGCCTTCCTCGTGAACTGACCCTGGCCTGTTTTTTGACTATGACTCTGCCTACCGTTTGAACTGCTTCCACGTGAACTGACCCTGGCCTGTTTTATGGACTATGCTTTTGCCTACCACTTGGACTTATCTGTTGCTCTGCTACTGTAGTACACAGGGGTCTCACATATGTGAGGGGCTCCAAAATTGTTTTTCCGGATGGAGAAAACGTTTTTTTTTGTTTTCTCCTGGTTTTGTAATTTCTGGATTAGGGTCTGGAGGCTTCATAGAGCTTTTGGTGGGCGAAGCCTCTACCCCTGTGCCCCTGTGCACAGGTCTTACCTGATTGCGGCCCTCAGCCTGCTGCTGACTTACTGCAATCATGCCTCTGCCTGCCGCATGAATGGACCATACCTCTGCTTGCTATCTGGACTATGCAAATAATTAGCTGTAGCAAGAGGCAGTATGTTTATGAAGGAATGGAGAGCGGTACAATAATAAGTGTCTGCAGGTTACAGTGTACCAGGACCAATATTAATATCAAGGTCACTTTTGCTACAGCTCCTGTGCTGGCACATCCTGATCCTACATTACCCTTCATTCTTGAGGTTGATGACTGGAGTAGGTGCCCTCCTGTCTCAACGGCCTACCTCTGAGAGCTCTATGCATCCCTGTAGCTACTTTTCTAAGAAATTGCAAATGCAATTATGAGATTGGGGACAGAGAATTGTTAGCCATCATTTTATCTCCTAAAGAATAGAGGCATCTCCTTGAGGGTACTACTGTGCTGGTCCTCATTTTGACTGACCATAAGTGCTTCCCGAATGTCTCAGTTTATGGTGAATAATGGGTTCCAGCTATCCATGTTGCCTGACACATTTGTTCCACAAGGAATTCCTGCATTAGAGGAACATCTTCTTCAACTCTGTTCCACTTGGGTGCAGGTCCAAGAATCCTTGCAATGTGCCAGCGAGAGGTACAGACTCCATGCTGACCACTAAAGCCTAACTATGCCCTCCTCTCAAGTTGGGGAGAGGGTCTGGATGTCTTCTCATGACCTCAGACTCTGTGTTCCCTCACTAAAACTGGCGCTGCGGTATATTGGGCCTTTCCGCATTCTCCACAAGATCAACCCAGTGGCCTATGCATTAGATCCTCCTTTAAACAAGCGTATTTCTAATGTATTCCATGTTTTCTTATTAAAACCTTTGGTGTGCAACCGCTATACCACCTCGATACTACGTCCTCCCCCAGTTCAGGTAGACAACATTGAGGAATATGAGATACATACATCTATCATTGACTCCCATAGGTTTTGTGGGCGCATACAGTACCTTGTTCATTGGAGTGGTTACAGTCTGAAGGAACGCTCTTGGGTCCCATCCTCAGATGTACCTGATCTTTGGCTTCTGACTACGCCGATTCCTGGTTTCTCGATCCCGGCTCGTCTGATTACTCATTTTGGCTTCCTGACCCTGGCTTCTGTTTTTGACTACGTTCCTGATCTGTGTTATTTTTATTAATACATTAAAGGTGTGATTTTTAAAGGTGTGATTTTTAACTGCATTTTCTGTCTCTGTCTGGTTCATGGTCCCTGACAAATGCATTGTAACGTATGGGTTAACACACTGGACAAATGTGAACCCAGCCTTAAAGCGAAGTTCCGCCAATTTTTTTTTTAAAAAGTCAGCAGCTACAAATACTGCAGCTGCTGACTTTTAAAATAAGGACACTTACCTGTCCATGTCGGCACCCAAAACCGATTTCTCCCCTGGCTCCCGGGTGCTGCCGCCGCCATCTTCGGTAAGGGAATCAGGAAGTGAAGCCTTGCAGCTTCACTTCCTGGTTCCCTACTGCATATGCGTGACTCGCGCTGCGCGATCCCACTGGTCCCTGCTGTCTTCTGGGACCCGTGTGTCTCCCAGAAGACAGTGGGGGGGACGGAGAAGGCGCCGGAAGTGGCGTAGATACCCGAGGCTGGCTCGGGTATCTATGCCTGGAAGTGGGAGCAAATTACCTGTATTAGACAGGTATCTGCTCCCCCCTCCCCCTGAAAGGTGAAAATTTGACACCAGAGGGGGGAGGATTCCAAAAAGCGGAAGTTCCATTTTTGGGTGGAACTCCGCTTTAACCACTTCAGCCCCGGACCATTTGGCTGGCCAAAGACCAGAGCACTTTTTGCGATTCGGCACTGCGCCGCTTTAACTGAAAATTACACGGTCGTGCGACATGGCTCCCAAACAAAATTGATGTCTTTTTTTCCTCACAAATAGAGCTTTCTTTTGGTGGTATTTGATCACCTCTGCGATTTTTATTTTTTGCGCTATACACAAAAAAAGAGCGTCAATTTTGAAAAAAATTCAATATTTTTTACTTTTTGCTATAATAAATATCCCCAAAAAACATATAAAAAAAGTTTTTTTTCCTCAGTTTAGGCCGATACGTATTCTTCTACATATTTTTGGTAAAAGAAATTGCAATAATCGTTTATTGATTGGTTTGCGCAAAAGGTATAGCGTCTACAAAATAGGGGATAGTTTTATGGCATTTTTATTAATATTTTTTTTTTTTTACTAGTAATGGCGGCTATCAGCGATTTTCATCACGACTGCGACATTATGGCGGACACATTGGACACTTTTGGCGCTATTTTGGGACCATTCACATTTACACAGCGATCAGTGCTATAAATATGCACTTATTACTGTGTAAATTTGACTGGTAATGAAGGGGTTAACCAGGAGGTGGCGCTGAAGTGTGTCCTAGGGATGTGTTCTAACTGTAGGGGGGATGGGCTACGTGTGACATGACACTGATCACCGCTCCCGATTACAGGGAGCTGTGATCAGAGTCCTGTCACTAGGAAGAATGGAAGAATGGGGAAATGCTTGTTTATATCAGCATTTCCCCGTTCTTCCTCTCCGTGAGACGATCGTGGGTATCCCCATGGACATTGAGTCCGCGGGACCCGCTAACACACTCACGGAGCTCGCGTGCCCACAATGCCGCGTCTTAAAGGCAACGTACAGGTAAATTAATCTGCCTGTACGTGCCATTCTGCCGACGTATATCGGCGTGAGCCGGTCGGCAAGCGGTTAAAGGTGTTTTAATTCACTAAAAAGAATCATACAGTTAAAGTGGTTGTAAAGGTGGTTGTAAAGGTTGGATTTTTACCTTCATGCATTCCATGCATGAAGGTAAAAACTCTTCAGTGTGCAGCTCCCCCTCAGCCACCTCTAATACTTACCCAAGCCCAATCCAGCGATCTGCACGAGAGCGGAGGCTTTCCCGGGACTCTCTCTCCTGATTGGCTGAGATACAGCAGTGGAAGCCATTGCTGTCAATCACAGCCAGTGAGGAAGGAGTGTCAGGTGGGGCCGAGCCACGCTCTATGTGTATTATGAGAGGGGGTTCATCCAGTATTTTTAGTGTTATTATGTGGTCACACCCCTTTAGCACCTGATAGATTATATGCATGTACAAGCTATTGGGATCTGATCACAGGTATATCCTGTTTCAGAGGTCAGTTGCCAGACCTAAACCATGTAGACCTCCCCTATTTGGTGTCTGTTTGCCCCAGGTTGGCATTGTATCCAAAGTAGCATTTGTAGTGGCAAAGCAGAGTAGGACTGGCAAAAGAGGGATTACTTTGATGCAGTTGGCCAGCTTAAACATGTATTGCAATACGTGTGAGCTAATTATCCCTATTTTTTATTGCAAAGTTTGTTTGAAAGGGTATAGCAGTGTGGAGAGGGTTCATTCAGTATTATTTGCTGTGTGTATTATGGACACACAGAGGCACACTGAGCAAGCAGCTTGTGCTGGGAGCACTTAGCAGGGGGGAGGTAGGGTGACCACGTGTCCCGGATTGCCCGGGACAGTCCCGCATTTTGTAGGTCTGTCCCGGGCACCTTCATTCCAGGACAATACAGTGTCCCGGAATGAAACTGACACAGCCACCCCCCCAGGCCAATCTGATGCCCCCAAAAAAGGCTGCCACATCACCGCTTTACTCACTGACAGTACTTGTCTTGGCCGGAAATGCCTGGAGGAGCACAATCCCCGCCCCCTGCTTGTGATTGGAGAAATCATAAATCCCGCCTCTTGTGTCCAATCGCTGTGCTGTGATTCGTTACAGCACAAGCTGATTTTTGGGAAGGGGGGGTGTCCCTGAATGGTATTTTAAAAATGTGGTCACCCTAGGGGGAGGGGGCCAGTAGCACCATAGAGGAACACGGGAAGGGTAAGACCAGGACTGCTCTGTGCAAAACCATTGCACGGAGCAAGTAAGTATGACACACTTGTTTTTTGTTTTTTTTAAGCTGAACCTTCAATATCACTTTAAATTATTATTAGCTTATACAGAATTTATAGGTACTATTAGGTAAAAACTCTACTTACTCTACACCATTACAGATTGACTTTTAGTCTGAGGATTCCTTTACAAGTGAACATTTTTCAGGTTTTATATATTTTATAAACATTGTTTTACTAAGCTAACATGTATAAAAAAGCTCCTAAACCAACAAAATATTATAAAGGTTAAATCACGTGGGCAGATGTGTTAGCTGTTCATGGCTGCTATGCAACAAATCAGAGAAACAGTATATGGCATGGCCTTAGTTTTAAGACAACCAATAACTTCTGTTGCTAAAATGAAGGATGTCAAGTGTAGGATGACAAGGTGCTTAATAAGGAAATTTAATACATGTGACATTTCTTCAGTCACACATTCATACTGATAGAAGTCAATCTAAAACGTTGTGGGAAAGCTGGTGTTCTTTATAATTAATTGTGTTCTAGCAAACATGAAGAAATCTTTTTATAGTAACTGAGAAACTGGTAATACAATTACATACAAAAAAAAAACATGCACTTTATGTCTTTATTAAACATTAATAACCATTCATAGTCTGAAGAGTTCAGTTATGCGTTTTTTTCCTTTCCTTTTTTTTCCTGCTATATTTTTCTTTTTTTGTTTACAAACGTTTTTTATTTGGGTTAAAAGGTGGTACAAAACCGACATGACAAAAGTAAAAAAACAATTCCATAGCGTCAGATATACATATGGACTGTATAAAGTAGAAACGTAGAAATACCATTTGCGTCATATATGTACATGTAAGAAGGGAGACTGGCTCTATAAACGAAGTTACAGTGATGTGCATATATATTTGAACCATAAATTACGGAGAGGCATGTTGATCTGGGTTAAGGAACTCCTTGCTATGTGCGACCCAGGGGTCCCATTTTTGTTTATAAACCTGATTTGTGTTCCGAACAGTATGATAGATTTTTTCCATCAAAATAATATTATTGATTCTAGTTTTGAGTTGTGTTAACGGAACTGATGGGGATTTCCAATGGAAAGCAATTAACCAGTGGACTGCTACGCATATAGTATGTATTAGTCTAATACCTTGAGTAGAGAGTCCTATAATGGGTGAGAATAGAAGGCAATTATGTAAGGTCAAGGTGATGTTCTTATCTGCAATTGTAGAGGCAAAATTCTCCAACTGCTTCCAGATATGAGTGATTTTTTCACAGCTCCAAAAGATGTGTGTAAAAGAGCCGGTGGAGTTGCATCCTCTGAAGCACAAAGGGGAGACGGTAGGAAAAATGGTGTGAAGTTTAATAGGGGTATAGTACCATCTAGTGAATAGCTTCAACGCTGTCTCTTTAATGGCTATAGACTTGGTACTTTTAAAGGGTGCTGTAGGCATTCCGGATAAAGGTTCTGATTTAAGACACCAGCGGGATGGCTTCCACAATAAATTAAGTTAAAGTTAAAATTCCACATTGAATTGTGTTGTCTCTATAATTAAATTGCTGCTTTTCATACTGCTTCATACCATTCTGCACTCTTATGCCGTGTACACACGATCGATTTTCTGGACGGTGAAAACACCGTAGAGAAAATCGACGGGAAAAACGAGGAACGGCTTGGTCCCCTACACACGGCCGGGTTTCCTGACATTTTTTCTCTTGGTCGAGAAAAACGACCGTGTGTAGGCTCCCTGGCAGTGTTTCCCTGTGGGAAAACTGCAGCGGAAAAAAATGCCGTGAATCACGACGAGAAAAATGAGAGCACGTTCTAATTTTTCTCGTCGTGATTCTTGACGTTTTTCTCGTCGGGAAAAATGCAGGAAAGCCCACACACGGTCGTTTTTCTCGTCAAAGAGAAAAAATTACATTTTTCCCGACGAGAAAAATGGTCGTGTGTACGCGGCATTACAACTACTATATCATCTCTTTCAGGAATAGCAAATACTGATAGGGAGCTTAGCAATACACAAAGCAACACAGAAAAAAATAAAAACTATAGACAACAGTGAATGGATTAGTGTTTGTTTCAATTTGTCTTTGGGACTGCATTTCTACCACTGGAACAGTTAAGTGCACAACCTTTTGGTGCACAAAGCAACACCCCCCTACTGGTGTCATGTACATTTTAGGGCTAGTTTACACTTGCTTCAAAATATGGCTTTGGACAGGCTTTGTTAAAACTCTCTGAACGCCATTCAAAGCTCCTGTCACTAAATATAATGGTTAGCTTACAGTCCTGTTTACATCTGATTTTGCTTGGTGCTTCGATGAGGCTTTCTTTGGGGCTTTGGTGGAGCTTTGATGGGGCTTCAATGGGGCTTCGTGAGGCTTTGTGGGTCTTTGATGAAGCTTCGGTGGGGCTTCGGTGGGGCTTCAAACCAGCTTTGCCATAGACTTCTATGGAGGTTTTGAAGACGCTTTGAAGCACCACTGAAGCTACATGGGGTATAATTTTTGAAGGGAAGTCGAAGCGAAGCAAAGCAAAAGCAGGTGTAAACAGGACTGTAAGCTAACCATTTTATTTAGTGACAGGAGCTTTCACTAGCATTCAGAGAGCTTTAACAAAGTGTGTCTGAAGCCTTGTTGAAGCCGAAGCAAATGTAAATGAGCCCTTACTGTTTTTTTTTTATATTTAAAATATTTGGAAATAGCATTTTTGGGAAATGTGTTAATAATAAATAATAAAGGGATTTTTATAACAGCTTACCTGTAAAATCCTTTTCTTGGAGTACATCACGGGACACAGAGCGACTTAGTCATTACTAATGGGTTATATAGATACCTTCAGGTGCTGGCACTGGCAACTTCCAAAACCGGAAGTACCCTCCCCTATATAAGCCCCTCCCATCCGGGAGCACCTCAGTTTTGTAGCAAAGCAATAAGTGTCCCAAAAGAGGGGTGGGAGCTCTGTGTCCCGTAATGTACTCCAAGAAAAGGATTTTACAGGTAAGCTGTTATAAAAATCCCTTTTTCTTTTTCGTACATCACGGGACACAGAGCGACTTAGTCATTACTAATGGGACGTCCCAAAGCAATGCCAAATGAGGGGAGGGATACACTATACATAAGCTGGGCGCCATCAGGCATGAGGATCTTTTGCGGCCTGCAACACACTGCGCCCAAAGGCGACATCCTCCTGACTTCTAACGTCTACCTGGTAGAATCTAGTAAACGTGTGTACTGAAGACCATGTTGCGGCCTTACAGACTTGAGCCAGGGAGGCCTGGTGATGCACTGCCCATGAAGTTCCAACTGCTCTTGTGGAGTGCGCCCTAACTTTGAACGGAGGCGGTCTCCTTCTCAAGCCATAGGCTTGTATTATAACCTGTCGAATCCACTTGGCTAAAGTAGATTTTGATGCTGCCTGACCCTTTCTGGGGCCTTCCGGCAGAACAAACAAAGTATCCGTTCTACGAATCTGAGCAGTGGCTTTTAGATAAGCTTTAACTGCTCTTACTACATCCAAAGAATGCAATAACTTTTCCTCTACCGAGGTAGGTTTGGGAAAAAAAGAAGGAAGAACCACATCTTGGTTCAAATGAAACCTCGATACCACCTTAGGAAGAAAAGCTGGATGAGGACGTAATACTACTCTGTCCTTATGGACAACCAGATATGGCTCCTTACAGGACAAGGCGGCTAATTCCGATACTCTTTTAGCCGAACAAATGGCTACTAAGAAAATCAATTTCCTGGTGAGAAGAACCAAGGAAATGTGTTGCAATGGTTCAAACGGTTGTTTCTGTAGAACCGACAGAACCAGGTTTAAGTCCCATGGACATATGGGAATACTAACCGGAGGGCTAATACGCATCACTCCTTGTATGAAAGCTTTGACTAATGAATGCAAAGCCAAGGGCCTTTGAAAAAATATTGACAAGGCCGAAATCTGACCCTTGATAGTACTCAAGGCAAGCTTCCTATCTACAGCCCACTGTAGGAAGTCCAGAATCCTACCTATTACGTACTTACGCGGATGCCATTTCCTGGCTTCACACCATGCGATGTACGCCTTCCAGATCCTATAATAGATCTGCCTGGATACCGGCTTCCTGGCATTGATCATGGTAGATACCACAGGATTAGAGAGCCCTCTCTTTTTTAGAATGTGGGCTTCAATAGCCAGGCCGTCAAACCCAGGGCTGGTAAGGAAGGGTGGTATATCGGTCCCTGCGAAAGCAGGTCCGGACGATGTGGGAGGGTCCAAGGACTCCCCACTGACATTTTTACGATCTCCGCGTACCATGCTCTTCGGGGCCACGCTGGAGCCACCAGAATCACTGGTTTCTTTTCTACCCTGATTCTGCGGATTAATCGCGGTAACAATTATGGCGGTGGGAATGCATATATCAGTTTGAACTGATCCCAAGGGAACACTAGGGCATCCGAGCCGCAAGCTAGGGGATCCCTTGTGCGAGACACAAATCTGTCCACCTTTGCGTTGAATCTGGATGCTAGCAGATCCACATCCGGTGTTCCCCACCGCTGGCATATTGCCTGGAAAACCTCGGGGTGAAGAGACCATTCCCCCGGGCATAATTGCTGGCGACTTAGAAAGTCCGCTCTCCAATTTTCCACTCCTGGGATGAAAACCGCGGATATGGCTGGGACATATCTTTCTGCCCATTCCATGATGCAATTCGCTTCCCTCTGGGCTGCACGACTCCTGGTGCCACCCTGGTGATTGATATATGCCACTGCTGTGGCATTGTCTGATTGAATTCTGACAGGGGACCCTTGGAGTTTGGATGTCCATGCTACTAGGGCATACCGGGCTGCTCGTATCTCTAAGAGATTGATGGGCAGGGCCTTCTCTGCTTCTGACCACTTGCCCTGGAGAGACCATTGCTCCAGTACTGCCCCCCAGCCTCTGAGGCTGGCATCTGTAGTGACCACCTTCCAAGAAACTGGACTGAAGGGTTTCCCTTTTTCCAGATTCTGGGGCACCAACCACCAATGGAGGCTCTTGCGAACGGAAGGGGACAGGGACATTGGTAAGTCTAAAGCCTGAACTTTTTTGTTCCAGGCTGATAGTATGGCCCTCTGCAAGTTCCTTGAATGGAATTGACCGTAGGGTACTGCTTCGAATGAAGCCACCATTTTTCCCAGCAGCCTCATGCACAGGCGTATGGATGGTTTTCTTTTTGTACCCACTAAGTGGGTCAAATCTCTCAAAGACGACACCTTCTCTGGAGGTAAGAAAATCTTTCTCTGATTTGAATCCAGCCTTAGCCCCAAGTATTCCAGACTTTTGACTGGTCTTAGAGCTGACTTGTCTCGGTTGATAATCCAACCGTGATATTCCAGATACTTGATTGTCTCGTGAATAGCTACTTCCAGTTTTTCCACTGAGTGGTCTATTAGTAGCAGGTCATCTAAATATGCCATTATCGTTACACCCCGTGTTCTTAGATTGGCCAATAGTGGGGCCAGAATTTTTGTGAACACTCGTGGTGCTGTGGCCAGACCGAAAGGTAAGGCTCTGAACTGAAAATGGTGCCCTTCTACTACAAAGCGTAGAAATTTCTGGTGGGCCGGAAAGATGGGAATATGCAAATAAGCATCCTTTATGTCGATCGAGGCTAACCATTCCTGCCCTTGTAGGGCGGTGGCCACCGATCGGATCGACTCCATCCGAAAAGTCCTGATATGTAGGAATTTGTTTAGCCCTTTTAGATTTAATATGGGCCTCACGTCCCCATTTGGTTTGGGGACTGTGAAAAGGTTTGAGTAAAACCCGAACCCCGCTTTCTTCCAAGGGAACCTTCATGATTACACCTTGGAGCAATAGTTGTTCTAGTGCCAGAAGGAGGGATCCTCTCTTTTGGGGATCGCTTGGCACGTTTGACCTCATAAAATGGGCAGGAGGAGTGTCTTTTAACTCCAGCTTGTATCCCAGACTTACTGCGGAGATCACCTATTTGTCTCTGATGGTGTCCCGCCAGGTCTCTGTGAACAACTGAAGTCTTCCCCCCACCCGATTGAGTGGGGGCAACCCTTCATGACTTGGGGGGAGGTTTCGTACCTCTCTTGACCCAGGGTTTCTTGTTACCCTGTGATTGTGCCTTATTTCTGCCCCTTGGATTTGACCGCGGAGGCCGTCGGAACTGTTTCACAGCCGATGTGCCAGGGACTGGAGAAGTAGGCCTCTTAAAAGAAGGACTTCTACCCTTATTCTTAACCGGCAAGAGTGTACTTTTACCGGCAGAAATTTTCTGGATATACTTGTCCAGATCTTCTCCAAATAAGCGTTCTCCATGAAATGGGAAGCTAATCAGCAATTTCTTACAGGGAGCTTCAGCAGACCAGTTTTTGAGCCATAGAAGCTTATGCATATGTACTACAGACAGCGTAAAGCGGGAGGCCTGTTGGATTGTATCCTTTATGGCATCTACCGCAAAACACAAGGCTCTAGGTAGGTCAGCTAGGGCAAGAGCCTGCTGATCTGGTAAGTCTCTTAAGACTTGTTTCAACTGATCCTTCACTGCTTGGCAGACCCCAATCGCTGCTACTGCAGGTTGTGTCACCATGCTTGCTGTAGAGAAAGCAGATTTTAGTAAAGACTCCAATTTTTTATCTATTGGGTCTTTGAACATTGGAACATTATCTACTGGACATGTCAGTGATTTATTCACACAAGAGATGGCTGCGTCCACTGTAGGGACTCTCCATTTTTTTATGAACTTATCCTCCATGGAATAGATCACCGGAAATCTCTTGGGGGGAGTAAATATTTTATCAGGATGCTCCCAATCCTGGTAAATAAGCCCTTCCAATAAAGGGTGGATTGGGAAGGAACAGACAGTCTGGGGAGCTTTCAGCGACCCCAGCGAGGAAACAGCAGTGGTTGATGGCTCCGCAAGAGGCATTTTAAATGCTGATCGGACCATGTTAGTCAGAGACTGAACCCATAATCTTTCAGCCTGAGATGCTGAGAAAGGTTCTTCCCCTGTTGATTCCTCTATAACCGAATCAACCTCATCCTGATCCCCTTCAGGTAGGTCGATCTCTGTGTGGGGCTGTTCATCCACTAACAGGCACTCTGAAGGAGGAGACGGAGATCGGACGCGCTTTCCCTGTGACAGGGAAGCAGCGATCAATGCTGTTAATCTCTCTTCCAATCCTCCCAGAGTTGAGGAAAAAACCTCCTCTGTTATATATACAGGAGCAGGTGGACTGGGGACAGCCGCAGCACCAGGTACTCCTGCGGGGTTCCTACGGCTACTGACCTCTGAAATTTCAGGGGAGATTGGTGCAATACAAGCATGCCCAAAATCCTCAAAGCCCGATGGAGACCCCTTTGGCTTCCTGGAAGACTTATTTCCGGAGCGTCTGGACGACATATCCTTTAAGCACAAAGCTGAGGTATTCCCGTCGTCATACACCAATTTTTTCTGGTAATAGTCTAACACAGTTGCTGCTATATACCAGCTGGTGTCCACTAAAGTGTCTTTCTATGGGGATGCCTGCATCAACCGCCTCTGTGTGCCACCGTTTGTTGCTAGCTCTGCTTGCATCCAGCTGACACTTGTACTGTGTCTTTTATCCATGCTGGGACGCCTGCACATGCGCAGAAGCGCCGCGGTGCGCATCGAGCGTCATCCACCCGCCCCTTTCCTTTCCTTTCATAGGAGGCGCGTGCACGCGCCCGTGCGCCTTCAGCGCCTTTTTTGAAAACAAGCAGGGACTAGGAGCCAGGGCCCTTTTTGCCGGAGGGCCTGTGCGGTGGATGAGCGCAGCAACAGGGCAGAGGAAGTGGATTCCCACAGAGAAACTTACCAACTGCCTGAATCTTTTGACTTAAAAAAGCCAAAGATCCACATGACAAGAAAAATGGACCATAGCGGCCTCTAGTGGTTTAACACAGGTACCGCGGTCTCCTTTTTTTTTTTTTCTTGACTACTATTAAAATTTTACATTTTCCAGTAGTTACAGGCATACACAGAAATTAGCGGGAATACCGTTAGGTAACAGACAGAAAGACAAATTAGGCTTGGGGGTCCCCCAATAGAACCAAGTTCTTGGGGGCCCCCACTTACCTGTTCCCCGCCGCAGGACTCTGTTTGGTCCACAGAAGCCCAAACTTCACCTATCACGGCAGGCATTGTAAGTAAACCTTCAGGGACCGGGTTCCCAAGGATTCCACTCCCCTGGACCTGTATAGCACCCTGCACAGACAACATCTTGGTCGTGGGTATGACCAGAGCTCTGGATCCCAGGGTCCAGCCCTCCTAAGGGAGGCATTACAGGCAAAACCTTGCTCTTCTGTTGCAAGGCCCGGGTACCGACCGTTTAGCTATGAAGCTTTTTTGGTTGGATCCGGAACAGCTTACTGAGGCCCATAAAAGAACCTGTACGCAAGCCCAGTGAAAACACATGTTACTCTTTGGCCAACACCTTAGACACTGGCAAAAAACTGAGGTGCTCCCGGATGGGAGGGGCTTATATAGGGGAGGGTACTTCCGGTTTTGGAAGTTGCCAGTGCCAGCACCTGAAGGTATCTATATAACCCATTAGTAATGACTAAGTCGCTCTGTGTCCCGTGATGTACGAAAAAGAAAAACCTTATTTTATATAGCACCTTTAAAGGTAGCTTCTCAAAGCGCTTTACAAGGAAAACACAAGAAATACACAGGATTACATAACATAAGGGAAAAAAGGACAATTAAGTGAAAGATTAATAGGCAGTTTTGCATTAGATTTTTCACTACTTGCACAGCTTTTTTAGATTTTCATATCTTTATTAAACATTTTCCATTTACCAACAATACATACATTCTCTCCTTCCCTCCGCCCCTGTCTCCCATACAAAAAAATAATAATTAATCAGAACATCGTTTCACATTAAAACCATTTCAATCCAAAACTCCTCTACCCCGATACTTCTTATCTCACTCTCCCTTCTACATCTCTCATCCAGCCACTAATTGACCTAGACCACACTCACCCTTCCTTCCTCCAAAACATCCATTCCCTTCTACGACTGCTTTACTTATTATATACAATTTTCTTTCCTCTTTTTTTCTTGCCACGGTTTCCAAATCTTATCAATTTTTTTTAGGGCTCCTTGTCTAACGTAGGTTGTCCTTTCCTTTAGGATAGTTATGTTCATATTTTGCTCCCAATCCTTACTAAGGGGAGGGGAGATTGATTGCCATCTCTGTGCAATCAGCCTCCTTGCTTGAAATAAGCATCTTGTTATTGCTAACTGAGTGTAGGCATTTATCCCCTCGCCCTTTACCCAGCCCAAAACACATTGTAGGGGTTCCAGCTCTATGTCAACCTCAAAAACTTGCTCAATTGTTCTCACTACCTCCCTCCAATACCGGAATAACTTTGGGCATCGCCAGAACATATGGATTATATCACCGTTTACTCCACCACATCTGGGACAACTGGCGTCTCTTCTACAGCCAAAGCGGAAAAGTTTATACGGAGTATAATATGCTCTATTTAGCAAAAACAGGTGAGACATCCTCTGCGAGGGAGACAGTGAGACTGACGAAGCAAGTTCCAAAATTCTTTTCCACTGTTCGTTAGATAAGTTAGCAATATCTCTTTCCCACTTCCTCTTTTGTACCTGGCCCTGGGATTCCCTTAGGCTCCCCTTATGTAAATTTAAGTATATTTTTGTTATTGAGCCCTTAGTTGTTTTAGTGTTGATGATTTCTTTTAACAGGGGGGTCTTGCTCCAGGTCATTACTATTCCTTTATATTGTTTTGTTAAGGCATGTCTGATCTGCAAATATTTATAAAAGGATTTATTTGAAAGATTATATTGTTCTTTTAATGTCTGAAAGGTTTTTAGTGTGCCATCTTGATACAGCTGGGAGATATATTTAATCCCCTGTCTTTGCAATTCCTTAACTGTCCCCATCTTCTGTACCTCCTTTAAATTGTCATTCTCCCATAGGGGGGTATACTCCGTGATGCCATCGCCAACGCTATCTTCACTGCTTTCCATATTCTGATCATAAGGTCAAGGGTAGGTAATTTCCGTGGGAGAGAACCTGCTTCCATGGCTTCTACTATAGAGTCATGTATAGAATGTTGTAGTAATATTCTCTTCCCTATCTCTTCTCCCTGCATGTTACTACCCTTCATGTATTGAATCTGTGCCGCCAAAAAGTAACTAAATGGATGTGGGAGTGCCACTCCCCCCTCTTGTTTTGTCCTCTGTAAGGTATTTAATTTTATTCTAGCTACACCTCCTTTCCAAATCAACTCCCTAAACGTAGTGTCTATTTTCTGGAACCATTTGTTGTATATCCAAACTGGTGAGTTTTGTAAGACATATAGGAGCTGTGGCATCCACACCATTTTTATTAAATTGCAGCGGCCTGCTACTGACAATGGGAGGGATTTCCACACCTTGATTTTCCCTTTGTATTTTTTAAGCAGAGGAATCAGATTATCTAAAATATAATGGTTAGGGTCTCTAGATATATACACCCCCAAATATTTAATTTGTGCTGTTATTTGAATTTGAGAAGCCTCTTGCAGGAGTTGGTTTGACAGAGGGTCCACCGGTAGCAGCATAGATTTTCCCCAGTTTATATTAAGGCCTGAAAAGCATCTAAAAATCTCTATTTGTTTCATGGCCTTACCAAGGGAGTGCTGTGTATCTCCCAGTAACAAGAGGAGATCATCCACGTATAATACCACTTTCTCCTCTACCTCACCTCTTATAAATCCTCTTATCTCAGAGTCCGACCTAAGTGCAATCGCAAGGGGCTCGATTGCGAGGGCGAAGAGAAGGGGGGACAAAGGGCACCCCTGTCTCGTACCCCTCTGCAACCTGAACCTCTCGGAATACACATTGTTCACTTTCACAGCTTTATGTTCAGACAGGTATATTACAACAAGCACATAAGTCAGGTGGAGGGAGGAAGATATGCGGTCAGCTAAGTACTTTAAAGTGTGTGACTCGGTAGCCCACATAAACAATGTGGAGGGCTTTGGGAGGACTACCAAATAAACTTAATCTGCTGGTGTGACTAATTGGACAAGGGAGCCGCATGCATCCAAACATTATTGATCTCCTGGGAATTTCCTGAACGATGATACCACATTGAACCATTGTACCTCTCTGCCAATCCCTCCATTGGCTGTCACTCAACAAATGAATTAAATTCAAAATACTAACAAGTACAAAGCCATCCACAACTCAGCCCCCAGCTACATCACTAACCTAGTCTCCAAATACCAACCAAATTATTCTCTTCGTTCCTCCCAAGACCTCCTGCAGTCTAGCTCCCTTGTCACCTCCTCCCATGCTTGACTCCAGGACTTCTCCTGAGTCTCTCCCATCCTATGGAATTCCCTACCCCAATCTTTACCACTATCTCCTACTCTGCCCAATTTTAGGCAATCCCTGAAAACTTTTCTCTTTAGAGAAGCCTATTTTGCCTAAACCTAACAACTATACTTTTATTTTCTTCATCAGCTCATCCTCAAAAGTTATTACCTTTTGTATTACTTGACCCTTACTTTTAGATTGTAAGCTCTAACAAGCAGGGTCCTCTGATTCCTCCTGCATTGAATTGTATTGTAACTGTACTGTCTGACCTGTTGTAAAGTGCTGCACAAACTGTTGGCGCTATATAAGTCCTGTATAATATTAATAATAATAATAAAATAAAAAACATCCATTCAGAATTGTAACATGTATGAGATTCTCCCTATATTTTATATCCATCTAAGTTTCTCAATAAATTGAACTTCAGTGATAATAGGGTATTTCAGACAAAACCAGCCTAATTTAGTGATCCTCGCAAGGGATCAATCTGCCCCCAGATGGCATTCTTTCTGATCTGTAGGTTTATGTTACAACTATTTTGTCAGTGGGAACATGAAATTAATTTCATCCTGATCTGCAGGCAGAGGAATGCACCAGAAAAGGGACACATTCTTGTACCAACTGAACCTGGAAGCAGGATGTCACGTACCTAGCGGTGATGAGCCCGGACTTGCAGAGGAAGGCCTCCCTTACGGCTCCCACCAGCGGCCCCTGGTAAGGTAACAGCAGGCGCGGAGGTAGGAGGGGTACGAGTGCCTGGCAGGATCAACCAAGGTGAAGGTAGGTATGCAGACTTGGTAGGCACACTGGAACACAGCAGGTCGAACTGGAATCGTTCAGCAGACGGGACCGGAACCAGGAACACAGGAACTCAGCAAACTGGATCAGCTTAGCAGACTGGACCGGAACCAGGAACACAGGAACTCAGCAGACTGGATCAGCTTAGCAGACTGGACTGGAACCAGGAACACAGGAACTCAGCAAACTGGATCAGCTTAGCAGACTGGACCGGAACTAGGAACAGTGAGCTTGGTCAGACAAGCCGGGTCGGTTAACTGGCTGGCAGCAAGGTACAGAGGGATCAGACAGAGGAGAGGTCACAACAAGCCAGGGGTCGGATGCAGGCAGAAAACTGGAGAAGTCACAGGCAGGCCGGGTCAAACACAGGTAAGTCTTCAGATCAGGTTTTCAGGTACTCAACGCTGTAGAGCAGACAGCAGGGACTGTCTGCGATTGACAGGTTTAAATAGCCCCTCTGGCGCCACCTGCAGGGCGGAGCATGCGCAACCGAGAATCAGGAAGACCAGGACGCCTGCTTCTGGCAGGACCTCCATGACATTGCCCCCCCCCAAGGGGCAGCCTCCGGATGCCCATCCGGGCAAACTTCTCAGGGTGAGATCTCTTGAAGGACTGCACCAGGCTTCTAGCATGGATGTTCTCCTCAGGCTCCCAAGAGTTTTCTTCGGGTCCGTAGCCCTTCCACTTAATCAGGAATTGGTTCTGGTTATTCCTTCTTCTAAAATCCATAATGGCTTCCACTTCGAATTCCTCCTCCCCGTCTACAATGACAGGATCAGGGAGAGCCGGACTTCGGCCTGGAAATGGGTTGGGAACCGAGGGCTTCAGCAGAGATACATGGAAGACCGGATGGATCTTGAGGGAGTCAGGGAGCTCCAGTTCATAAGCCACTTCATTAATTTTCCTTTTGACTGGAAACGGCCCTAAGAATTTGGGGCCCAGTTTCTTAGAGGGACATGCCATCCTCAAGTTTAAAGTGGATAACCATACTTGGTCGCCGGGTGCCAGCATTAATTCACCCCGTCTCTTCCTGTCAAAAATTGTTTTGTTGTGTTCCTGAGTCTTGGTCATGGTTTCCTGCAGAAGTTGGTTGTTGGATGAAAAGAAGTTCAACTTTTCCTGGACTGCGGGCACCGTACATTCAGGAAGGGAATTGGGCAGGAATGTAGGATGGAAACCGTAGTTTGCGAAGAATGGGGACTGCTTGGTAGCGGAATGCGTAGAGTTGTTATAGGCAAACTCGGCCAATGGGAGCAGGGAAACCCAGTCATTCTGAGCGGATGAAGAGAAGCAGCGCAGGTACTGCTCAAGGGTCTGGTTAGTCCTCTCAGTCTGTCCATTGGTCTGGGGATGGTAAGCAGAGGAAAGTGACAATTCTATCTCCAGAGCCTTGCAGAGGGATCTCCAAAACCGGGAGGTAAATTGTACCCCTCGGTCGGAGACAATACTGGCTGGTACCCTGTGGAGTCTGACGACCTCTCTGATGAACACCTGTGCAGTTTCGGGAGCTGAGGGAGTCCCCTTCATGGGAATGAAATGTGCCATCTTGGATAGACGGTCTACTATCACGAAGATAGTGGTGTGACTCTCAGCCGGAGGCAACTCGACGATAAAGTCGATGGACAGCATTTTCCAGGGTCTGTCTGGGACGGGTAGGGGTCTCAGTAGTCCCCAGGCCTTGGATTTGTAACCCTTGTTTCGGGTACAAACTATGCAGGACTCCACAAACTTCCTACAGTTCTCGCGGAGCCGAGGCCACCAAAAGGTACGCTGTACCAAGTCGGTGGTCTTGGCAACGCCAAAGTGCCCGGCAAGGGCATGGTCGTGGCAGAGTTCCAGTACGGTTATTCTCAGCTCTTCAGGTACGTAGATCCTGTTCTGGTACCAAAACAGCCCATCTTTGGCCTGCAATTCCGGTTCGGAGGGGAGTCTCTGCCCAGTGGAGGCTTGCTTGATCCGGGAGAGTAGGTCTTCCTGAAGCAGAAGGAAGTTTCCAGGAGCAAGAATGGTGTCTGGAGGAGAGGTTTCCTTAGACTTATGGAACATCCGAGAGAGGGCATCGGGCTTAATGTTCTTGGAACCGGGACGGTAAGTGACATGGAAGGAGAACCGGGAGAAGAAGAGCGCCCACCTGGCTTGTCGCGGTTTTAGCCTTTTCGCTGCCTTCAGGTACTCCAGGTTCTTGTGGTCGGTGAATATCAGAATCGGGTGGGCAGCCCCCTCCAACAGATAACGCCACTCCTCTAATGCGGACTTGATCGCCAGCAATTCCCGATCCCCCACGTCGTAGTTCCTCTCTGCCGCAGATAACTTGCGAGAGAAAAAAGCTACTGGGTGGAGCAAGGCTCTGGTCCCCTGTCTTTGGGACAGTATTGCTCCTACCGCAATTTCCGAGGCGTCTACCTCCAGGACGAATGGTAATGAGGAATCTGGGTGCTTCAAGATAGAGGCAGAGGTAAAGAGACCCTTCAGGGCCTCAAAGGCCCTTCCTGCCCAGGACAATTTTCAGCTTTCAGCACTGTCACACAACACTGCACTCAAACACATTTTTTATAATTTTCTTCCCACAAATAGAGCTTTCTTTTGGTGGTATTTGATCACCTCTGCGGTTTTTATTTTTTGCTAAACAAACTAAAAAAGACCAAAAATTGTGAAAAAAAAATGTTATTTTTTTTAGTTTCTGTCATAAAATTTAGTTTTCTCCTTCACTGACGGGCACTGATGAGGCAGCACTGATGGGCACTGATGAGGTGGCACTGATGGGCATGGATGAGTTGGCACTGATAAAGTGGCACTGAAGAGGAGGCACTGATATGTAGAATTGATGGGCACTGATAGGCGGCACTGATATGCAGCACTGATGGGCACTGACAGGTGGCACTGATGGGCAGCACTGATGATGAGGTACTGACAGGTGTTTCTGCTGGGCAGTGATTGGTACTGTGGTGGGCAGGGATTGGCACTGTGGTGGGCAGGGATTGGCACTGTGGTGGGCAAATGCACATTTTATTATTGTGGCACTGGTTGGCAGGCTATTTGTACATTGGAGGGGGCTGTGCTGATAATCAATGTGCTGATTATCAGCACAGACCCCCCCATTACCCATTATCTTGTGGGTAATTTCAAAGCCCCAATAGCAGGAGCTGAGGGTCTAACATTTACAATTTTTGGCAAGAACGTGGCCGGGCTGCTCCCCCTCCTCATAGAAAGTGACCTTAGAAAATAAACATTTCTTCTCTGCCTTTGAATTAAGTAATTTTGTTAGAGCATCCTGAGCTGACAACCAAGACGCCTTTGATTGCTCTGAAGAGTTGGCTAGATACTCCTCCAACCTACAAACAAGCTGGGTAAGCTGCAATTCATGGGCCTAAGTTAGTTTTAATTAATGGATAAGATAAAAATTCCTCTAAGATAGCAATTGAATGCATCCCATCGGATGAGTTCATTATCATACCGATCGTTATCACACAAAAACTGCTCTATGTGTTTTGCAATTGGATTGTCGATAGTAGTTTTAGTCAAAACGCATTTAAGTGACATAGGGTTCTCGAAATATTACTATGTTGGTCACTAAAGGAAGGGCAGAGGCATTTCCTATGCATAAATCTATTTGCGATAGGGAGGTGTGCGTTTTAGAGAAACATGAAAATTGGATTGTATCCGGATATTTCAGTCTCAAAATGTCCACCAACCACAAGTCTGTGTGAACATGGGATAGTACAGTGCCCCTGCCTAAAGGGTCTTGAGTAGGCGGGGATGCCTATCCAGCCTATAATTTAAGATGCCATTGAAGTTCCCCATTATATACAGTGGGACATCAGGTTTGGAAAGGGTAGAGGCCACCAGCTCAAGTAGTATCATCACGGAAAACGGAGGAGGAATATATAGCATTGCAATTATACATTCAACAGTATACAACCTACAATATATAAATACAAATGTCCCTCATCATCCACTGCAGACTGAAATTCTTGGAAATCCAGGGACCTGTGTACCAGCACACTCACCCACCTGGAATAGAATGTATGAGTTGAGTGATACACATGGCCTACCCAGGAGTATCTTAAACAGCACAACAAGTCCCCTGTATGATGCGTTTCTTGTAACCCTATAATGGCAGGATGGTATTTGCGTAGAATAGATTACACCATTGCTTGTTTTAAAGGTGTACCCAGACCCCTCACATTCCATGTTACTATTGGCACATCACCCATTATAAAGAGGAGGTAAATAAACTATAGGGGGTTCATAGTCCCTTGAAAGAGCAAATAAGGTAGGTGGACCCTCACATGATGTACGTTCTCTAGCAAGGAAATACCAATAAGTTTTGAGGTGAACTGTAAGTGCGTGACATCTCCAAAGAGTAATAAACAGAAAAACATTATTCAAACTGGTAAGGCACAACGGTGCCTGAAAACTTTCAAACTGTTGAGTAACTTGACAATCTTGGTTAAACACCAATGCAGGTGGATAGCTGTTGATGCACCTTCCAGATCCCCGTAGGCTGCACTCCCTGCCAGCTGCAGAGTGTTGTAGTCTCAGCAAAAAAACGTATATTTGGTCTCATGGACAAAGAATACTGTTTTTGGGAGCAATTTGATATCTATAAGTTAACAATAACATGTCCCCGGCCAGGGTAGACTCACAGTGACGGGTGCTCCACATAGTAGACAGTGTCGTGGTGACCATATGGAGAAAGAGCTGGCATTCATGAGTCAGCATCCTCACGGGGTCACAGAGTGGGTTCATTGACATCCAGCCAGTCTGCCACTTCAGCAGCAGTACTGAAAAGGTATGCCCGTTTATTGGCTGTTACGCGCAAACAAGCCGGGTGCAGCATGGTGTATGGCGGCCCCAGGCGCCGCAATCTTTGCTTGACGTCTAAAACTTGGCATGCTGATAATGTACCTCAGCTGAAAAATCTGGATAAAACAATACCTTCACTCAATTATACTGAATTCTGGGCCTTTTCCTCGCCAGTCGTAGTACTTTATCTCTATCATGGTAGTGGAGAAGGCAGGCAAGAACCGACCTGGGGGCATTGCCCGGTAATGCTCTGGTAGGGACTCAGTGTGTCCTCTCCACCGCAAATAAAGGCGCAAAAGCTTCTTTACCAAAGGTATCTATTAGCCAATGTTCAATAAATTCAGTAGGGTCCCTGCCTTCAATCTGGAGCCCTACTATGCGAACATTGTTGCGACACAACCTGTTTTCTATATCCTCTGTTTTGTCCTTCTTCTCATGTGCTAAACGGGCATTTGAACGGGACTCAGCAATCAGGGGTGGGAGCTTGTCTTCCAGGGCACCTATGCGACTTTCTGCTGCGGTGGTTCGCTCACAAATCTTTTGCAGGACCTGTCTAATTAGGGCTACCTCCTCTGTCAGACCCCTCAGACGCTCCTTGACTGTATTAACTGAAGCTGTACATTTA